>CM026575.1:38866210-39556110 GCA_000180635.4 Pristionchus pacificus
TCATTGGGGGAATCGCCAGGACTGTATCTATTTTTTCAAAGATGCCCTTGCGTGCTAATCCAAAAAGAAGACATTTTATGTCCACATTCTATGTTCGTAGTGCCTACAGTTTCCATTGGTTGTGAGCACTAAAAATATTTTGTACCATGAAGAATGCGGATCCGTAGGTCGGCCATCGGGACACCTTAGCCAGGAATGAGATCTTGGCCTCTTCTGTTGACATCGACGCAACTTTCTCGTATGCCTTCGTCAGTTGCTGCAATAGGCAGTAAAGGACTAATTTTCCCGGTTCAAAAAGTATATACATTCTCCATGCGGACGGATAAGATGGTGATCAGCAAGCAACAAGAGATCAAAGATCAAACCTTCTTCCATTCACTACTCGAGTAGCTCTTCAGTAGGTCTTTCGGCACGAGATCGGGAAGAAGTTGACTGAGCTGCGCCAGTGGAGCGCTCATGTCTTCCCTGCAATAAGTTTTCATTGCACTATTTACAGATTTGTCCGACAAACACCATGAGAAAATCAATAATATAATCAATCACAAAAATAATCGGCTCGATAGACCGAAAAGTGTTCTCAACTCACCTCGTTCTCGCTCTCAACAGTAGCGCTCCCAGCTTGACCGCATCGTCCTTGGTGCAGGCGTGGTACCCATGGAGGTACTTTGGCAGCTCCTGAAATTAATGTTCATATTTATATATCATTTTACCATTCAGTGAACAATAATTACGGGGAATACGAAAAGCGCAAAGCATCTCCAAAAATTGGGAATCAAAAAGATGAGTCTCTTTGCTCCTCATACAAGAGGAATGGAGAAACGGATGCTATCCTTGTTGATAAAACTACCTGATGAAAGTGAAAGACGAGATCGGCTACTCGATCCTCTCCCGGTTGCGCATTCAGCCACAGTTTGCGCATGAAGAAGACTTGGTAGGAGATGGGAGTAGGTGGAGTTGAGGGGTCCTTGTCCTGAGATCGATCAAATGATCACATGTCTCATCCTCTCGTTCTCAATTTCGTCATTCTCGACCCACGAACAGTTCAATGATGCACCATTGTGATGCTTATTGTTTAGCGTAGAAGTAATTGCATAATTTCATTATTACTAACCTTTGCAGCAGTAGAAGCGGCCCAGTTGGAGAGCTGGCGAATGAAATCGAAGAAGAAGTCGTTCTCGGGCATTGATAGCACTGCAAACAGAAAAGTGTTCGACCATCTATTGTTTCGTACCTTTCAAAGGAAACAGTTCAACTCAATGTAAATTTCAGTGCAAACGATGGAACATTCCTCTGTTTAACGATTCAAAAGTAGCCGAAATATTACTCACCCTTATCAGTGAACTTGATAAACAATGAGAATCCATCGCTCGATTTCAATCCGAGTCTCGTGGATATCTTGTGGATGAGATCGGATGATCGAGTGCAGGAGGAGACTTCGATCGCGTCTTCCGATTGGTCGGGGAAGAATACCTGCAGATTCATTTGTTGATTGATATATTATTGATTCATTCAATTCCGTTCATCTTTATTTAGAAGTACAGGTGAATAGCTTTCGTCAGTGTTTGAAATACGAGTACTCTGGTGTCCGGAATCAACTTGAAATCAAGTAGAAATGGGTTTTCAAGTTGGAATCAAGTACAGTACCCCTGACCCATTCCCACAACTTGGAATCAAGCAGGCTTACGTACCCGCAGCGTCCAGCACATACATCGCCTATAAGGTTCCTTTTTGCAGCCCTATTGTGACGAGTGCGCTTGACTATCTGCGGACCCCGGTTGGACCGCCTTTTGGATGTGACCTCCCCACATGGTCGTACCATGTGAGGTCTGTGGTTACGGTATGGGGAAACCCATCCTCTCAATCAATCAATAATAGAGAAAGCTATCGTAGTCCTCGCCGATTTCAAACGATCTCACAAGTTGGAATCAAGCACTTCCCACCAGTTGCCATCAAGCTTGATACCAACTTGTGGGAATTGCTTGATTCCAAGTTGATTCCGGACACCGGAGTAGTCATCTCTCCATTTATTTAAGGTTTCACCATTTATATTGTCAAGAGTGTGTGTGTGCGAAATGAAGGGACGATAACTAACTTATTCCAGATTCAACTTTCGCTATGACAATGACTAGTATAAGATCATCTTACCTTGTGATAGATCTGCGTGGCCTTTCTCTGTATCGCATCCACCTCCACGTGATGCGGAGGGAACTTGCGGGAGCCGATCCTGCAATGACACAATCATTTTCCTTTTTTATTTTTAAAAATATTACAGTAACGTCTGTTTCGAAGTAACTACTGAGCGAACAGTTTATAAACTACATCTTTGGTAACAATTCGTACAAAAAAGAAGCGATAATGATTCGATTGACAAGTGAACCCACTTCGGCACTTCTCTGTTTTTTGGCCCAGGGTATTTTGCACGAGTTTCTGCAATATGCAGAAATCAATTACTCTCCCTCACCCTCTCCCCCTCCATCATTTCTCTTCCCTCACACTCAATCGCGCGGTCACTCGCTGTAGAATGGGTGAGTAGACGCACAACAATCGAGTTTGCATCCATTGGATAGTCAGTTTTGATTTAGCGTCGTGAAATAGAAGGTGCGAGATGTTAGACTGGAAGTGCCGTTAAATGCGGCGGCAGTGAAAGTTTCGGTGGTTGAGCCGATTTTGAGGCACACTCAACTTTTTCGGGGAGCGAGCCAACCCCGCCATACGAAACGTGATTGTCGAAATGAATGGTTTTTATTATTCTGCCATCCAATTATCTGATTGAATAGTGTGATTTAATTCAATTACACACCCCCCTATAAAAAGCCTAGCTTTCCAATTTTTCCTCACAGTTCAGCGCTCTCCACTTTGGAGGAGGGTGCGGGAAGCCTTGGCTCCCTTGGACTGGGATCTCCCAAAAATCTTGCATTTGCAGAATGGGGTTCTGCAATTTGCAGAAACTCGTGCAAAATACCCTGGGCCAAAAAACAGAGAAGTTCCCCCACTTCATCATCTTGGCGCATCGATGGAGGCAGTCCACGGAGATCGGATGGGGTCGGGATCGCAGGAAGTGTGTCAACTGCAGACAATTATCATTTCCGTGTTTATTACGCTGTTCTCAGCGGCCAAGACGTAAGAAGAAACCAAGAGCTACTATTCAGAAAATTCGCATCTAGATTGAAGAACCTCGAAAACCATAAATCAGATAGTTTTTTTTAGAGATATTTGATGTTTTTCTTCGGTTCTTCCCGTTTCTCTTTTTTGCCCATTATCACAGCCAAGAGGATGCATACCTCCTTGTAGACAGCTTGACTGGGAGCGATAACTCCCGATGCCAGCCAGAGCAGTTCCCATCCCCTCTCTTCCGAGATGATGGAGGGATTGCCCGTGAGCTGTTTCATCAATTGGCAGTAGACCTCGTCTCGAAGCACCTCCTGAATGGCTTCATTCATCTTTGAATCGACCAATTACATAATCAAATATTAATGAAAGGGAGCATTATATACGTTATATTATACGACCATTATACGACTATAATGACTGGATGCACCTCCTGAATGGAATTATTGCTATTTGAATCGATGGATCAGATATACAATTTGTAATTTGAATATCTAAAGAAACACTTCTAGAAACAACATTTCTAGATCATGGTTATGTTCTATGGTAACATTTGAACTATTTACTGAGATGCCTATTTCAGGCCTACGACATAATCTTACGACGTAGTCTCAGTACATCGTGAAAAGTGTTACCTTACAAAACAGTCCCTAGGCTTGATAACTATTGAAGGCGCGACCACAATTAGTGCAAGCCAACGAACATATTTGAGGGGCGGTAGGAATACTCCGTCGGTGAGTTCTGTGCCGACTCTTGATCGTCGAGAGGGAAGATCGCCCATGTACTTCATGATGTTCGAGTACGCTACGATGCCCTCGGAGGATGGCTCGGGACTGCAATTGCAGCCAATCATTCATTATCCAAAGTAACGCCCAATGTTTTATCAATATTACGCAGCCGTCCATTTATGGAGGGCTGCGAATGACTCATTCAGAGGTATCCGTGAAATACATGGTCTGGCAGTGAGTAACTGCACAATCATTTTCTATCAATAAAGAAATACGTCATCACCAACCGATCAATAAGTTTCCTCAGCAACGGTATCCGTATCGGTTCTCGCGAGTATCGCCATCGTTCCACAACCACGTCGTCTCTCCTTCTCAACGTCAACGTCTTCGTCCATCCAGAAGGAGAACTGACGGAGGAATGCGGCTGACTGCAAGGGGGATTTACTGTGCTTATGACTATGGGCATCTACGATGTGATCTCGAACACTGATTTATCACATCGTCTTGTTCTTCGTCCAATTGTCAAATTATTCCGACGAAATGAGAAAGAAATGAAAGAATGAATATCCTTACGTGAAGTGTTCAGCCGCAAATCGCTCCAGCGTGTAGGGCGCCTGAAAGTTGTTGATGGGCGCAAGCGCAGCTCGGTTCTCTTTTCCATTCGAAGAAGGAGCATCGCGCGGAATCTCCAGCCAGTCCCGCGGGAACATGTCCTGCAACGGTTATTCGATTCTTGGATTTTTCAAGCTCTGAGTCTTATTGTAAGACCTGCTAGATAATCTTGAAGCTCAAGGACCTGGTGCCAAAAGAGTGAAGGTTCTAGGTCCGAATAGATTCTCCAGATTCATTCGAACTGTTTCATCTACATACCATCGCAGCCGCATTCGGTCTCGTCATTGTGGGTAGAACGTAGACGCTTTCCGATCGGATCACTCCCTGCAGACCCGTACGCGTGTTCTCGCCGCGAACCTGAACGAGTACGGTAGCCGGGGGTTACCGATCATTTATAACAACAGTAAAACAACATCACATAACATATAATGAAAATTAATTGTCCCAAAATCAATACAATCGATGAGCTGTAGATAAATTTTTAAATGAATGAATGGCTTCTCGTGAAACGGTCTCTTTACATTTTCTCACAGATATGAAAGAACATGCAAAATGGGAGTAAGCAAATTCCTTTCATGTCGCTTACCTCGGGTTGAGTAAGCAGCATTTCTCCATTGAAGCCTTTGGAGAGCACGAGCAAATCGCCCCGCTCAAGCTCGAGAAGACCATCTGAAAGGACGTGGTTGTTTCTGCTGTTGTTCTTGTTTTTCAAAGACAATAATGAACAATAACAAGAATAACAATGCTAACCTTCCTCCTTCTGACCCTTCACGCCGACGAGGTAGCGACTGCGTCGCTTGAGGCCCTGAATGAGTTGAATTCATAACTGCTGCTCGATGAAACCAGTACACTTCCAAGATATCTTCCAGCGATAAATATTCTACCTGTAGGAACTGCGAGATGAGTTCCCTCACATCGTCCGCATTGGTGCTTTGGAAGTTCTGCAATGGGTAATTTCATCTTGGTCACAACCATCAACCATCGAGCAATGGTTGATGATTGTTATGGATTGATTGACTGAATTAATGCTGAAACCTACGTATTCCTCTCCACCAATGGTCGACAGACTGAACGTGTCGGAGAAGCCGCTTGGAGAGATGCCGTGAGAGCTGAAAACCATTTACCTTCGGACTTGGTAAAATTATCTATCTATCCTATCTCTCTATCTCTCTATGCGCACTGCTCATTAACGAAATGGTCAAAAAGTGGAGATTTCTACGCTAAAATGCTGAAAGAAGCTCTTAGTTCATGAGCATTGGTCAAATTAAATGCAATATTCACCTCGTCAGAACTTCGGCGATCTCCGGGAACGAGAATTCGACGAGTATTTCCTCCGTGTCGTCAACAACGTAGACGCCCGTCCAGTTCACTGCGATTATCACCTAGAATAGATTTCATCATGTTCCATGATTTTTTCGACAGTCGACCATCGTTGAAATGGCAAGGCAATTCATTCTTTCATTCATTCACTTTGCAATTTTACAAGAAATGAGGCGAAATGAGAAATGGTGCAAGAAAGCACTACAAGCTTCCCAATGTCTTTGTTCTAAAGCCATATCTAATTGCTAACCTCATTCCTCGGGAGCGTCGGTCCTCCGACTTTATTCGCTTCGTAGAATCGAGAGAAGAGCAGGGGCCATTTGTACTTGGCGAAGGAGACTATTTCCTCCTTGATGGACTGATTGCTCACGAGCGAATCGGATGGGGAGGAGAACTTCTGGAATGGATCGGGATCAGGGCTGTCTGGATGAAGAATCTTTCATACAGAACTACTCAGAGTCCGAATCAAAATTGACGTAGTGCTATTAAGAAGCTTCAGACCACTGCACTAATAAGACTAGATAAATTCATAAAATTGTTCTCATACCTTTCTGTACGCGTTCATCACCAGTTGCATCCATCGTTCCATCGCGTGCGAGTTGTTGTTGATCTCGAAATCGGGCAGCAATCTGGAGTGCGAGAAAATTGAATTGAAAATCAGAATGCTGGATGTTTCGAACAAAATCCATGTTGATGATCAACTCGCGCACTATCTAAACTGAACGACCCTCAATGTCAGACCTCAACCATTCCATCGTGATAGGCGTTACATCATTCCTACACGAACGGGTGCCCAGGGAAGTTGATCAATGACATCATGCTAATTTAATTTGAACCCACTTTGTGATCATTTCTTCCAGTTTCTCCACGTCCATCGAGTCCTCCTGAATGCGATACTGCTGAGCACACAGTAGCGCCAAGTCTTCGTCCTGGAATTCGAATTCGTTTTCTGATGATTCAGTCAGAAACTCGACCAATGTGTGGGAATGGGGTGGTTTTCTCGCTCAGGCGAGCTTTGGATGATGTGATTTTGTTCCATGGAAAACATGTTTATTTCATTTCATCGATAGACTCTTATCACTAAGTAGGCGTCATACAAGTAATACCAGAATGGAGACAAGGGAAAGGATAACTCTAATGACTAACCTTATCACATCGATATTCTCCATATCGGATGCCCCTCACCACCTGCTCGTAGATGAGACTCGTCGAGACAGGATCTTCTCTGCAATTTTAAATGTGTCGTTCCGAGTTATCCCTTGGACGTATGCTACTAAATACAAAGATCCAAGCCCATGATATTAAACTGTAGCCTATGCGCCCCAAAATGGTTAGGCATCATTGTAAACTAGTTTGGATTGGCTTGGTTTGTGAACTCTGTATTATCTCACTTTCGCATTTCACAGTTCCACATAATTTCAATTCGTCCTTATACGGAGGAAATTTTTTTCCAGAAACACCTAGACTCACTTCGGATCATGCCAGGGCGAGAATATCTCCTTGCGGAAGAATATCCTCCACGGGGCGCTTCTTTCACTTTTCCCCTGTTCTTTCGCGTATTGCTCGCACTGAGAGACAGCGTCGAGGACGTGGTCCGTGCCCGAACCGAGTGACGACACCTGTCATAGTAATAAATCAATGTTTATCAGTATCATGCGTGGTAGGTGGTAGGTCACATTGTGTCATGCTCATCCCTTTTGGTTCTGTATTCTTAGGCTATTATTATTTGTTCCTACTCTAGTCGTTTCCGAGTAGACCCAAGTTAGAATTTCCTTAGAAATAGCGAAGGGCTCAGATTTACGAAAGGTATTTTTTCTCAAACATCTTTACCATGATTTCGCATGAGTTAATTTGAATTGCCACAAATATCTATGGTGGAATTGGTAGCATTTGCTGACCTTGTCAAACAGGGCAATGTAGAGGGAGAAGCCGAATCGGTCTTGCAGCGCGATCTTGTCCGCGATTGATGCACAGATCTGGAATGACCGAGATGAACTACACTTTCTTTCTGATCTTTATTATATGTCTACGACCTAATCAGATGTAATATCTACACGCGTTAGATACTGTGTACGTCGAGCTGTTTCTCATATCCTTCACATTCGTACGTCATAGGGTTACAAGTTCAATACCTATAGTATTGCATCTCGGTATTGCATCGACAACCCTAGTGTACCCCAATTATTTGTAATTCACCTCATCCGCGGTGCTGGCCGAGTCAGCATGGATCGTCCGCACCGTTCCGTCCATCAGCGTGATCGCCAGCACGATCGGCTTCTTCGCCTTGTTTGCCTGATGAATACGTTGTATACATTTTAGGTATAGAATCAGCATTCTGATATTTTTTCTGCAGACACAGCCCTATCAGCCTCTAAAGATTACGAAAGGGTTTCTCGATGTATACAAGGTTCATATTTTGTTGTTTTTGTTCGTTTTTGTTTTCTTCATTTGTTGTAGACTCTCCGCCTTCCGTCCCATACCTGTAACTCGACATAACTCGGCGGCTGCTTTCTCGTTCCGTTCTTGATCGTTCTCATCAGTCGATCCTCTACGTATTCAGAGTAGCCGGCCGGACCACGGGAGCGAATAAAGTGGAAAAGGTAGCGGAGCAGACTGAAATTATGCATACTTTCCTTGGCCCATTCAAATTTCGAATTGTTCACTCCTCACGTAAACTAATGTATATCCTGACGATATTCGCCTCCCATTTGGAGGTGAGAAAAACCCAGCCAATGAAACTTTTCAATCACTCACCGCTGCGAAGGCGCGAAGCATCCGACACACAGACTGAGCAGGATCCATCCTCTCGCAGTCGATAGCTTGGACGGATTGCCCGAGAGCTGCTTGCACAACTGACAGTACACTTCGTCTCTGAAATTATGAATGTGTTCTTCGAGAGTAAGATCAGAGGACATCAATTCTCGCACATTCTATAACCGTACCTTGGATCATGAAATTATAACGTTCTAGCAGAGACAAAATTTAACTGATTATCGAATGGTATTATGATCATGAATTTATAAACTCCTTGAAGATACAATACGGAGCGATTTTCCAAAGCCGTTTGATCGCTCGTGAAGTGTTGACCAAGTAGCAAGTGCAGCTCACCTCAGCTCCGGCCTCAAAATGCCCACACCAATGATAAAGTGCAGCTTGTCGAGACTGCTCATGGGTGCGGTGTCTGCCTAGAGAACAACAATTATCTCATGAACTCTTTTTTTCGATTCGACAACGTCGACGGACATCTATCTCTGGTCAACTCTCTCGTATATGGTACATTAACCGACGGAATAAATAAATAATGAATGAATGAATGTACTTCAGGCGTTGACTTTCGTCTCAGGATACAATGGACAAGCAAAAAGAAACATAATTTTGGGACGTCGAATGCAAGAATAGAATATACTATATTGAAAGTGTCAGTTTGCATCATATTGTGGTCTATGAATAACCGAGGATCTCACCAGCACAGCCGCCGACACGAGCGACTCGCCCGCTTCCGAGTTGATCGAGGCCGATTCGAAGGCTGTAACAACATTCATTGAGAAAAATAACGTTATCACGGACAAATCCGAGTTATCCTCACTTCATTTCATGTTCCTAGTTCGAGTTGTAAATGAGTGTATACAATGAAGAGACGATTATCTGAATTTCGACCTCTAAGACAAACCTCTCAGCTTGGAGCTCTTCTTCAACGTCATCGAGATCAGCTTCTTTGCTCGATGCATTCGGGAGTTGGGCGTCATCTTCAATAATAAGGATCTATTACAATCTGCTTTATCCGGGCATCAACGGACATCTCGTATTTGGTTAAATTTTCGTATTATTTGTGCATAATTCTGAAGGAATCAGGAGATATGATATGCAGCATCAGGAGTAGAGTTCGAAATACGGGTCGCCGTCTCTTCATTTAACGCGCTCTCTCACCGGTCAGGGAGGCAAGAGAGTGTGCAAAATGAAGAGACGGTGACCCGTATTTCGAACTCTAATCAGGAGCACTAACCGATCCGAGATTGGGCTCGCTCTTGCCGGTGCCTCTCCGGCCCAGTGTCTGATATAGTCGAGACATCACCGGAGTCTGCTCCTGAAGGTTAACATATGGGTCCCACCGAAATCACAGCCTGCTAGAAATCCTTTGACTGAGCAACACATTTTCTTTCAATTCACGTATAGGTAGGAAACAAAAAAAGAATTTATTTTTGGACCATTTTTCTTGCTCATGCGTAAGCATTAAATAAGGCCACTGCTGTAAGAATACGAACAATCAATAATTCTAACCTCGTCGACATCACCCGTAGGCACAGGCTCCGGAAGATCTCCCATGAAGCGAAGGATCGTCAACCACAGGGCTAGCGCAGCCTGAGTTTATTTCAATTGTCTCATTTCAGATATTTTCTCCGAACAAACCGTGCAAAATGATCAACAAACAGAAAAAATTCATTGGAACAACAGTTTAGTAGCCTTACACACGATATCAAATGGCTATGACCACCTGCTGACTCGATTGCCTCTCGTGGCTGAGCAGAGGTGCGGCTAGCGGTTTCTTCAGATGTGTTGCGCCGCTCGTGCCTACGAATAATTTTATTTGCATCATCCATTTCAATGTACGATTTTTAATTCGATATATCATTGATAGAATTGATAAAACCCAAATAAACACTTATAATTCGAGTATAATTATAATTCACTTATATAACAATTATTAACTAACCAGTGAAGAACGTCGCTGCGTACTTTCCGAATTCGTACGACGCTAGTTCACTGTCTGACAAGCGAGGAGACGTATTCTGTAAATAGTTTTCATTTCGTCACTCCCGATTCATTCATTGCAGTCGCCCCCCTCATCCCTCGTATCCGAAATATAAATTCCAAGTTCCAGACTGGATTCTCAAAATGGCAAAGTTGTTGAAGTTTCTTCAGTCTCTCACCTCGTCCTCCCTCTCCCTACTCAGTCTCGACTCCACATTCGGAGGCAGGAAATCGAACAACTCGTTCACCTGAAGGCTTTAATCACACTTTGCTTTAAATCTCTACTAATACATACGTTCATACGAAAATTAAATTTTCAATGCTAAATTCAATGCACCGTCTACCGTCTACCGTCTACACAGGAGAATGACTGTACGGTGCCTTTCGTTCTGTGTTTCTCGCCGACAGGCGCAAGAGATTGCGGCAATACCGAAACTTTCACACTCACAATCTCTCCGTCCTCCGCCTTCTCCTCCACTGGCTTCTGGTTGTTGATATTGTTATTGTTGCTCTCTTCCACATAGATCTCCGTCCGCTCCGCACTCGTCGATGCGTGATTATGATGATGATGTTTAACAGCGACGATCTCCGCCATTCGACCAGCCATCATTCCGGGGTGGCTGGAAATGACTTTATTTTATTTTCTTATTCCCTAAACTTAAAGCATTTTGGCGTTGTCACGAATAGAAGAAAAAAAAGTTGTTCGCGTCGTAGGCTGATATTTTCTTCTGGACGAATTCAACAAAGTCTAATCGAGCGAATAGCCTCTACAACGAACCAGACGAAAAAGATACTCACCGATCCCCTCCGTCCATCCGGCTCCTCACCGTGGTCCGGAGAAGTGCACCGCGCGAGTGCGCCTGCAAAGGGCGACGTTTGATAAATGTCGTCTACTACACCACACCTGCAGGGCAGTGACCATCTCTCGGAGGCTGTGGTAGTGCGCGACCATCTGACGCGATCGGAGAATCGCCTGGAGTCGAGTGAAGCCGGAGACGATCTGAAACGGAAAGAGGAGGGTGGACGACCCCTTTGCAGAGAGTCAAACTGCAAATGCAAAACATTCTGCAAAATAGGTTGTCCGGAGAGGTGCAGAAGTGCCGAAACATGCTACTTGTAGTGCTAGTGCTACTAACATGCTACTTGTAGTGGTAGGACTTGTAGGACTTGTAGGTAGGACTTTGTAGGGCTCTACAGTTTCGTGGTCAAGGGCACTGCCACTATTCCGATGGAATAGCTAGTCGAATGACCGCAGAGCCAAGTACCACTCGACCATCCATTCAGAGAGTCATGGTATCGACGTACCTTCTTGTACTTCTGCCGCTGTGCGTAGCCCCTCCACATCTTCTGTATCATAATGGCTGCGGCTCGCTCTCGATTGAACTTGGACCGATGAAGGAACCCGCGGATGACTGCTTGCACTGTCGTAGCGGAGTCGTTTAGACGACGGAAGTACGCCTGCATGGAAAGATGGACACTGCACCCTTTTACAAAATTCGGCTGATCTACGGGATGAGAATTGAACCCGTTATTTATTTTTGCTAGCATTTTCCTCCGAGCTAAACGCGAAAAATACATTCGTTTTTGCCAGGCCTAGTATCGTGTAAACTGTCCTGAGCGTCGTCTTATGTCCTAATTAGAGTCAAAATGCCGCAAGAACCGAATCGACATCGTCGACGGACATCCGTCTCAAGTCAACTATATCGCACCTATTATGCAAAATTACCTGAGGCAATAAATAATGAATGATTGAATAAATGAAAATTGTACCTGTTCCAGCAGCAGATCATGAGCGTCTTTCAAGAACACTTTCGTTTCTCCAAGGGCGAAATCGGCCTTCGATCCGAGCACTCCCTCACAGATCGCAGAGGCAAGCGAGCGGAGATCCGCAGAGGAGAAACGGCCTGAACAAGTATTATTCTTATGAGCATGTTAGAGTGTAGGATGACATAGCGATCGTTGCATCACAATTTTTATGGAACAGACAGGTGAAAAACAATGCCGAAAAGATCAATCGATCATGCGCAATGAAGGTGTCTTTCTTTTCCTACACACGCCATCGAATGGTCCGCGCGATGCATTGCTAACCCGATTGTGCTGACAGATTAACTCACGCATGCCCCTCAGCAGCACTCGATATCTCGATATGAACGATTCGTAGTCGTGTCTGATCGGGTATCCCGCTCGTCGGATGCGAATGGCGTCGAACATTCCACTGTTGCGCAGCTGACGAACCACCAGGTCACGGTCCATCACCTAAATGATGTATGTGCTTATACTGACTGAAGTTGTACGAAAGTTTATTCGAGACATTGATCTCAAATAACGTCAAAATTTGCTTTGGAGAACAGAAGCGACTCTGCGATTGAGTCTGTAACAGAACCTGCCAATAATACATACCAGTGCCTTCTTGTCGTCGTTCGGCTTGATACAGCGGACAAAGAACGGCTCGGTGCCTGGAATTTGTTGGGTTTCGCCCCTAATCAGATAGGCCATCTCGTTGATACAGCCCCCCCCCCCTGAAGATGATCTTTGCAGTGATATTGTTCGAGTAACACCGAAATCAGAAGCAGTCAAAGCTTCAAATGATGAGGCAATAGAAACTGCGCTATTGGAGTTCTATTGGTTCTATCGATAGCTAGCATTCCAAAAGACAAGGGTGATCAGGCAATCGCAATGACGGCTACTGCCCAACAAATATCCAACGCCAAATTGAGCTCGGATAATTTAGACTCACCAGCGAGTGCGGCCATCAACGAGTCGAGCGACCGCCGGAACTTCCCGCCCACCGTAGTGCCGCCCTTGCGACTGCGAGAGGACATTGGTTTTTGGGTATCAAGAATACTGGCCTAGCAGTGATAATTTTCGATCGTGCCGTACTGTAACACTTCAATGCTCGCGTCTATCTCTTTCAGATAAGACCGGGTGAAGATAAAGGGGAATTCTTCAGGGTGTTGGAGGCACTAGCTTTCGATGGTTCAATGCGATCATGGGAGTAACTCGCCCCAAGCGTTGATGTGGATCAAAGATGGAAGCGAGTAGGAACGATGACTCACCGATTAGCTGCGGCAGCGGGTGCGAAGGATCCATCGAAGATGTGAATGAGGAAGCGAGAGCGGGACGAGGCCACCAGTGAGTGAAGATCAGCAGAGAACGTGTCCCTGAGCATTCGGTGTTCATAATTCCGTAATATTATTCCACATAAAGGTTCGAGAAACGGATGACATTAACGAATCGGTTCTTGCGGCAACAAGGGCAGATCTTAGGGCGCACTTTTGGAAGATGGATTCCATTATCCGGAAAGCTTCCATTAAAAAAATCCTAATAACCGAAGGGTTATGGTAAGGAGAGTACCTGTTCTTGTCGAGGAATCCTCGCACAGCGTAGACGACGGCGCCGGCGTAGTGACGCACGCCGAACGCCTTCTGGAGATCGGACTTGGGCCTGGAAGAGATTTCAATGAGATGCACTCATTTACCATCACATGCACATGTTGAACAGATCCGTTTCACAATCATGAGATGAGGCACTAGAACAAGTCGAAATTTTGGATGCGCTAATCATACCCCGGAAAGAATTCGCTTTGCTCATATAGGATAGATCGATAAGCTAGTTAGAGCCACTTGCGAGTTGAATTTCTGGAAAGGGCGGGAGTAGTTTTATAGTTTTTCTTACCGCAGATAGCAGGCATTAGCCGAGCTGCCTCCGTGCGTTGAGTGCAATTTGGACAGCAGCGTAGAATCTGTTCCCTGTAAATTAATTTGTGGCATTCACCTTCATCTGATTTTAGCTGGCAAATAGCGTTCGAAATACAGATACTTTTATATTTTCACACATCTTCTCGCATCTCTCACATATCAAAGTGTAATTGAAGAGACTAAACCGTATTTCGAAATCTACCGATAATTGAATGAGATTGAATGTCTTTGATTACCTTGGGGAAAATACTCTCCTCGTCTATCAGCGAGAGAATGTTCATCGGCTTCGCAGCTATTAGGTCCAGTGTGGCCTGGGCAATATTATTTCAATATTTATAGAAGACCACCCTTTATCTAGCCAATGTACTAGTAGTAACTATAGTCAAAGTAAATTTGTTGATAAGCTGTTACTGATAACTAACTCACCTGATTATCCTCAAAGTTGATCCTTGACCAGTTAATCTTCTCCTGATCGTATTCGTTCTGTTCCAGCTTGAAGACGTGACGAACGAAGAATTGTTGGAGCGCCTGGGAAAATTATTCGTCTCTTGCGTTAGGAAAGCGTTCTCGTTTCTCTTTCTATCGAGATAATAAAACATAACTTTTTTTTATCTTCCTTCACCCATCTATAAAGGCTTACGTTCTGTACGAATGGTGAGCAAACACGGATGAATGGTTCTGTTCGATAAAGGAGCAACACCTATTTCTAGTTCCTGGCTCACTCGAAAATCTTTTGACTCCACCTTTTATGGGAAATGCTCGAGAATTGTTACGTCCACTTCCATTTATTTTCATAAATTATAAACAGATATCGGGAATCGAACCTCATTAGCGTAGTTGATGCAGAGTTGTTCGAAGGAATTCGTGACGAACGCCTCGAATCCGAAGATGTCCAGAACGCCGATGGAAAGCTTCCCAGATGAGGACTTGGGCCTGAAATAGGGATTCATTTCAACGTATCTATTTGCATCGCTCAGGATAAGCAGAGCCCTTCCGTTCCTATAGTTCAGAATTTGGAATTAGGTGTTGAACCGGGCATACTTGTAAATCGCATCATTGATTCTCGTGTTGACGTGCTCGAAGATGCGTCCGTAGATGCCCTTGGCAAGCGCGTCGCGAGTGTCCAGAGCGGCCTGGATTTATTGTAGATTGCGCAATACGCGTCACCGTCTCTTCAGTTCGCATGCTCTCTCGTCACACGACCGGTCGAGAGAGAGAAATGAAGAAACGTCGATCCGTATTGCGCTCTCTAATTTATTGAGATATTCTTCGAAATTTGTCGACTGTATCTGCGAGAATTCAGCAATACACATGGTCAGACACTTCGATAACTGAGAGACATTCCAACTGTTTACCTGTGGCGACAGAGCGGAAACGACGATTTCTCCTTGCGTCGAGAGTGTCCTCCTCGTAAGTGCTGCGGAGATGACGGACTCGGGAACCTGAGACGAATTTATTCCTAAGTTTTCTCGGACGTTGACTTGCGACTCAAACGGGGATATTGATACTTTTTTATCGAGAAAATAGAGTGTACTTGTATTTAAATACCATTTGCTTACCTCAAGCAGCTTCGACACCTTCATCAGCTCCTCAGCATTATGTACGAAGACCTCCTCTTGATTTTCGTCGGCCGATTCTGATTATTTTTAGTTGGCATTTTAGAAGTCTTTCGAGCTTTCAAAATATCCCTAGTCCTCATTTATCATAATCAGCAGATGTGAACTCACTGGCGAATCGGATGTTGCCAATGTGCAGAACTGCGGAGAGTAGGCGGAAGATCGAGGCGATTTCTTCATCCTGATCATTTTTTAATGTATATTGTAGGCTACCTTTCTAATGGAATTCCCCATATTCTAGATACTGTATTTGCTCTTTTCTTTCCAAATTTGTTCCTTTATCACCTTGAACAGCAGCACTTTCATTGCCGATCGAATCTCCTCGAGGTCAGCCGCGTCGTCTCGGCTGGCACGTGAGGATTTGCCCTGAATAAAAGTTGATCATTGTCAAAAATAGATGATCATCGTCAAATGACAAACTACTGGATTGTTGAAATAGATATAAGTATACAAATCAAACCTGATTCAGATAATAAAAGTCCTCGGGCTTTGTGAGATACATCGCCTTCTTTTCTGTCTCACTCAATCCGGCCAGCAGACAGTAGAAGATATGGTAGTTACGCTCACTCAAAGGAGTTCATTTTTTCATTCGAAGTCAGATGTCTTCAACATTCAGCATGCCTTAGATTTCGAAATGTCTGAGAAATTTTTCAATGATCAAAGATTATGCATTTGCAGTTGCGCTGCGTCGCTCACATCTTCTATTATCAAAAAAACGCTATTCACGGAACCTGCCAATCAATGCAAATGAGAAGCGAACTCACCCGGCAGAGTGGAAGACGATTCTGGACTTCTCCAGCAGATAATGCTCGATGCGCGCACCTACAACAATTTTGTTAAACATTTTCGATTGGTTTTTCAGGCAAGGTGGACTTAGGCACGCCTAGCCATTTCAGCGCTCAGTTGGTCCTGGGAAAGAGAATGCCAATACTGCCGGCTATGTGTAATATCACATTTTTAAAATGATACGATTGTAATTGCACACCTACTAAACTATTCCGCGCGGCAAACGCGTTAGCTCCGCCCACTTTCACTTCGTTTCACGCGTTTTTCGCCCGTTTTCACTACTTTTTCATAGTTTTTAATGATAAAACTCGATTTCTGGTATGGTTTCGCGTTCATTAAGCACCAATTATATAATTAAAGCTTAATTTTAAACGCGACGGTAGTTTAATAGCAATTTCGTTACGCGCGGAACAAGAAACAACTTTGCGTCAAAATGTGATACCGACAGAGCAAAAAGAGGTGTGAAAAACCTACCATCAATCGCTCCGCTCGTATTGAAGTGGATGTCGATGTACTTTCCGAATCGCGACGAGTTATCGTTACGGAGCGTCTTTGCGTTACCGAATGCTGAAATTTGGCCAAGCCAATTTTTAGAGACTCGTACTTCCCTCCAGCATGCTTCAGCGATCAATTTCAACCAGTACGGTTCAATAAAGTTCTGGCGATTCCCGGAATGAAGCCAGGGAGAAATGTGATCTATGATCAATTCTTACCTTCCAGAATAGGATTAGCCTCCAGAATTTGCTGCTCGATCCATGAGTGCTGTGAGGAGACGGCAGCCAGGAACTGCAGAACGAGCTTGGTCGATTCAGTTTTGCCCGAACCGGACTCGCCACTGAAATGACAAATGTAATACATCGCCTTCTATGCATCTTCCACACGGTTGGCGATGAGTTTTCCACTTGTCACGATAATTTGAAAACGTCACTAGAACCGCACTGAGATGAGATTCTCTACATTCACTGCCCCAATTTCGAATTCCGTTCTTCAGTCTTAGGTAGCAGATAATGTATCTTCAGTAGAATTCAGTTGCATTCTTTTTCTCACCTGATAATAATGGACTGATCTCTCGAGTGGGTTCTCATGCTCGTGTACGCGTTGTCTGCGATTGCGAAGATGTGCGGAGGCAACTCGCCGATTCGACGACGTCTTAATTAGTTTAATTAGATCGTAAAATTGAATATTCACTCTAGAAGCCGTAGTGTGTCATCGGCGTTTCCATAGCAAAAGGTTTGAAAAATCCAAATTCATTGTGCAAAATCGGAACAGTTTCGAGAGTTTCAAAAATATTTGTGATAAAACAACCAACCGGTACATGCGCATTTCGTCCGCTCCGTAAATGGGAATTTCCGCGTAAGGATTGACGGAGATGAGGATTGAGCCGGTGAATGTCTGCAATTTGTTAATTTTCTCAATCGTTGTGAATCGTCTCTAGGGACTGCTTGTGCTATTTCTTCATAAAATATTGTCATTATCTACATACTTCAATCAATTTCTTGCTGCTACCAAGAAGAAGTCAGACTGTGAACTAATCGTAATCTCACTGACATAGATGAGTTTGTCCCTGTATCGGATGCAGATATTCCTCAAGATTGCCGATTCGTGCAATTCGCCAAGCTGGATCATGTCTTCTGTGCCTGCAAGCAGTATCATTTAGTAGAGTATTGTAAAAATGATTCCACAATCTAAGCGATTTAAAGTCATCAGAGGACGAAAATCTTTGATGGTGTTAAAAAGGTGAGGCCAGGTAAGGCCTACGTGATCCCTTGCTGGCCAGACATCTAGGGCACGTTTATCTTTAATTGTCGCAACCAAATTCATTGTTAGAACCTCTCTGGAATCACTGCTTTGTGCTTAAAAAGTTCCTAAGTTCTCATAATTTACAGGAATTCACTATTATTTTCAGTAAACATCTTGTTGAACAAAATTCAGCCTCTCGTACCCTGGACAGAAGAGGGGTGCATCAGCTTCACTTTCTGTCCGACCTCCAGCCATTCTTCCTGAAATCAACTTCATGCTCCCTCACTGTCTTCACATGCTCTCGCTTGTCATGCCATCCAAGCTCGATAGAGAGAAAGAGACGGGAAAGGGGCGAGAAGGGGGAAGGGAAAGCGCAAAAACGGTTGTAAAGATAACAGTGGCGGACACATTCCAGAGATAGGTGGTGATGGTGGGGAGATGTGGCTTGATCTGACTCTCTCAAATTCCTGTGATCTCCCGCTTCTCTCTTAGACGAGAGAGCGCTGTGAAATAGGAGAGACAGACGGTTGTTCGGGGAGATACAAAGAGAGGAGAGACAGTGGCACAGTAAACAGTTTGTTTTCTCTCTGCGAGGGCGGTACCAAACTCCTTCCCCTAACACTTGAAAACCTGAACCTGCTCAGTGATTTACTACAAATGTGGAACGCTTTCAATGAAATTCATCGATAAGCAAATCAAATATCAACCTAGACACGGCAATCATTCCGAAGTTGACCTCAATTTTTGAGCAACGGCAACGAATAACTAGAGACTAATTAGAGTAATAACTGGAGCAATCACTCTGCGCAAACGTGAATCCGACAATATATAATAAAATAAAAAATAGTTTATCACTGACATTTCCCTGGTCGTCGACGACCTTCAGACGTCCTCTGTCGGAGTCGACGACTCGTGCGCCG
Source organism: Pristionchus pacificus (assembly GCA_000180635.4). NCBI lineage: Eukaryota > Metazoa > Nematoda > Chromadorea > Rhabditida > Neodiplogasteridae > Pristionchus > Pristionchus pacificus. The sequence goes on from CM026575.1 coordinate 38,885,488, forward strand.
ATCGGAAGACGGGGAACCTGTAATGGACACTTCTCTGTTTTTTTGGCCCGAACGTTTCTCGCAGAGTATTCCCTCTCTATCATACTCATTCCCTACCCCCTCAAATATATGTTACATAGACTCTGCATCTTTCTGTTACGAGTGTTGTTCATACTATTCGAATTCCGGAATCAATTCGACCAAGATTACCCTAGTTATGACTTCCTCGATTGCACCTATAATATGTACGACAGTGCCCTTCCCAACCTCAGCTCCCTCAACGTGTTCCCTTTTTTGCCCCATATCATCTAGATCCCCCCATGCTCATTCGCTGGCATTCGCTTCCCCTCTGATCCCTCCCTTCAAGACGGAAGAGAACTATCGTCTAAGTGTCTCTCATCTCACAGCGATCTCTCGTTGAAGGAAGAGCGCCAACAGAAAAAGCGCGTACGCGACATCGATACGGCGCTTCCGATTAGGCTCTTTTTATTAATTAAAATGTCACGTCTACCCGGCTAAAAAGCATCGTTCAGTAATTTCGTTTAAATGCTGACGCGGGCGCTGATCTATGATTCACGCGGACGCCAGCGCACAGGATCGCAAGGTTTATGATATCAAGATGGAGATGTGGCGATTCTTCTTCGTTCATGATCATTCCCTGATCAGCACGCATTTTTTCACGCAAAGAAGGCGATGCAGGATGCACTGGCAAACTGGCAAAGGATGCAGAAAGGACTTCAAGACAAATACTTCACGCACCTTGGCAGGAGTGGCGGTGCTTGATCGGAGGGAAGATGCGGGGGAAAGGGAGGGAGATGAAGAGGATGACACGGATGGTGCCGAGGCATCCACCCAGATGAAATCACCCTGAAAATATATTTTTCAAATTAATATTTTCGAATTTCAATTTTCATTTGAACTCAAACAGACTGGGCGTTTCCGCAGGAAAACAAACATTGTTATTTATCTACATCGTTGCAGCCATTTGAATGCGTGATTCAGCCAAAAATTGGTAAAAAAATTGCAAACATGAATATATTCACAAGTAAATCGTATTTTTCTGAATATTCTTCACTAATCAATAAATGCTAAGAAGATGCCGTCCCTTTACCCTCGTCACTGAGTACGAAGCATCCAATCCCCTCCATTATGATGTTTCCCCCTGCAGGCACTATGCATGAATAAGGATAAATGTGTGTATGTATGTAATCAATAAATAAAAATCAAATGAGATCGAGCTCACTTTGGTCACTAGCACCATGGCCTCCTTTGGTGTGTTCATTGGGCCATAGACGAGAGGAAGCGTGGACTGAAATGGCAGTGAGGATTGGATGAGATAGAGATGAGTGAAAGTAGTTGAGTGTTGTGGTGAATGTTCGAGTCTCCTCATTTCGCCTTATCTCTCTCTTGTCAGAGAACCGAGAGGGTATGGCGAAATGAGAGAGGCAGAGAGCACCCAGGAATGGATAGGGGGACGATTGATATGAATACGAACACGATTAGGCTGGTTTGATGACGGATACGGAGGGGCAAAAGAAGAGGAGCGCAAGAAGATTGGAGAGGAGAAGGGAGACAGATCAGTCAGTGACGAGAAATATCGAGACAACAAGATGCTAAAAGTGAGACATTGCCAAGGTCTACAATTCAGTGTGAAGCACCGGATCAATTAGGGATTATGAAATTGAAATGAAGTTTTGGCGACACGATTCTTCACTCACGTTCTCTCAAGATTAGGGTGATAAATATGCGGGGGTTAGAAACAAAAAGACAAAAAAAACGAATCACGAAGAATCACGAAGAATCACGAAGAGCAGTCTAGAGAAAACGAGATATTTTTTGAAGTCAACGGGATTACAACAAATTAAAATATTCAAGGTAGATGAGGGTAATCAAAGACGTAACAACGACTTTGAGATGCATTCGTACGCGAGGAATTGCAGGGCATTGTCCAGGAAAACAATAAAATTTTACTAGAGGATGGTGGGCAGGAAATTACGGGCTAAATCAAGGAATGCCCAAATCAAATCATATACATCATTCGATCAGTCTCTATACGTCGCACCTAAATCTTCCAAGTTTTCTCCAAATTCGAGCAGAGAAAAGAGCATCCAAAGATCTAAAGCATCACTGCAAGTTAGGGGAAATAATAATGTGAGCTATCTCAAAACTTTAAAGCATCGCGCGTAAATCAATTCGCACAAGCATGAAACGGAGCTGCAAGGAATTGTTTCGAATATCTACAGTTTTAGATATTTGCTAACCAAGCCGAAACGAAGAATTATTCCTTCTTGCTCACATTATGAAAGGTTGGCAAACATAACAATCGTATGAATAACTCCAGTATCACTCGCCAAGTTTACTCAACGAAAAGCGTTTAGATTTGTGGAAATCGTGAGAGATGCTCCGGTTTCGGTGCTGACTCGGTTCTGAGTCAGTCCCGCGAACCCTAGGGGGAGAAGAAGTAATAGCACTCCTTAAACCTGGGAAATTGTAATAATATGGTATGGAATTGCATAGATAAAGTTATTACTCGCATCGTTAGTGATCGGGGTCTAATGTCTGACAATGTCTATGAGGGTCTGATTCTTAGTCAGTGCCGCGAACCCTAGGGGAGGGGAAATGATGAGTCGGAAAGCGAAGGAATCGAGAGGGTGGAGTGAATACAGTGAATAGAAGCAGATAAGGATTGCTGACGAGAGATTAGAGACGGAGAGCGAGAAGTGGAAATATTTGCCGAGCTTTAATATTCGCACGATGCCATTTCGAGAGGATGGATATTTTCAATCTTTACTTATATTGTGAATTTCCTTCTCGATTTATAAAGAAAACAGTTGAAACAATCCATCTCAAATTATTAATCTTGATCCGACTAGAAATTTTTCAGACCAAAAAATGACAACCGAACACGTAGGCGCTAAACGGATCAGCACAATTGCCCGAGATGGGATTACCTTCCCCCCCTCCCAATGATAAGCGCCCCAATCTGCTCACAGGGCTAGAAATGTCAGATGTGAAGCTATGTTCTCTTCACCTTGCCTTATCTCTCGTCAGTCAGAGAAGCGAGAGATCATGGCGAAATGAGAGAGACAGAGACATCCATCCGGATGGCAGAAATGCGGAAAAGTGAGGGTGATGAGAGAGGAGAACGGACGAAGCGAAAAGAAACAAACAGACGGTCTTGATTCGAGAGAGGGAGACGGGAAGGGAAGGTGAGAGAAAGAAGATCTTCCTGACTCTTCAAGATTGAAATCGGGAACTAATTGGCCACTCTACTTTCTCTTCCTCAGTTCGCAGTCTTTTTGTCTCTCCTCCTCCTCATTCAAACCAGATCAAGTGGGAGGAACCCTGCCAATGGACTGTCATTCCCACCCATTCAACCTTCCCCCATCATCATCATTTGGGTGGACTATTCACTTTTTGCTGCCTGGAAATGCGCTCAATTAACGATAGGTTAGGCCTAGTGTGAGAGTGGATACTATGAGCTAGGGGTGGTCATGACACATTTAGAAACCACTGAAATGCTCTGAAAATTGCAAGAAACAACATCGAAAAATTTTTCTGAGCTACAAAATGCATCGAAAAGCGCCGAGAAAATACGGATGAAATTAGACGGATCCTTCAGTTCACAAACATCCTGTATTGCAGGCAAAAACAAACAAACCCAAGAGTAGCGGAATGCTCTCAATCGACCGTTATTCGAATAATAGCGTAAAAGTGACGATTGAATCTCTTATCTCCAGCGTAAAAGGCGCAAGTTTCAGGGGTAGAAGGAAAAATATGAGCAGATGAGAAAGAATAAAGGAGGGAGATCAAAGGGACACGAGACGGGTGTATACAGATAGGGAAGGAACACTATCTCTCTCGAAGAAGAGGGGCCCTTTGTGCAGGGATAAGGAGGGATTGATTGGGAGGGGGGAACGAACTTTCCCTATCACCCCTTGTGGAATGGCTACCGCAAGGGGATGTGTCTTTCATTTCTCCGTGATCTCTCTCCTTTCTCTGACCGGTGAGAAATAAGGCGAAATGGAGAGACGAGAACATTGCTCCATTCGGCCTAAGGGGGTCAATCAGGCGGAGGGTGATAGGGCGCCGCATTCTCTTTTACTATCTAGGAGAGGGATCACTATCCCCTCGAGATATCGAGTTCGACTATCTAATTGGTGATAAGGCGCATACTATCTGGAATCTTCAGGACGTTGTGGTTTCTTCTGTAATGACTACTGTGGAGTGTGAGGTACACAATTTCCATGCATGCACGACCCCAAGAACACCAGGAAAATTTCGAATGTTAGGAAGTTTTGGGAACGTACCCAAAGAGCTAATGATCATGCCTTTGCATGAAGATGCCTCACTTTTGCAGTGGCCTCTAGAATTCATCTACTTCTTGAAAACATGAAATGGTGCCTGGGAAAGATTGGGCACCGAATATCGCAAAACATCGGAAAATGGGAGCAAATGATCAAGCGCGCCTTTGCAAAAAGCTGCCTCGGGGAGCACTTCTTCCGCTTCTCCCTGCCACCTTTCCCCCTGATGGTCAGACGAGATTGCTCTAGTGTTGTTTGCATCTTCCGCTCCTCCTCCACTCTGACTCTCTTCAATCTGCATACTATCTCGTCTTATCTAACCGTCTTGATATCGTATAGAAAGAGGAGTTCATACTCGTCCGAGAGCGAGTTTGCGCTCCACTCAAGACGGTAATTTTGACCACTTTGACCTATCTTCGACGGTCGACAGTTACTATTGAGTATCTAAAAGGCTCACGTTACTAAAGGCAAAAAGTGTAAACATAACGTCAATTATTCTGTTTCGGTCCCTCACACCAGTCTACGTTATCCTAGATTACAAACCTTGCCGACTTCCTAGAGAAAAAAAGCAAGTAAATAGAGCAAAGCTTCTGACGAGCTTGACAGGGACACTGGAAATCACATGAACAGTACCTAAAGAGAATCTTTGAAATTGGCCAAGAGTAGAGCAGGAAGAGCTATTCACGGCCCCATCAACACTCCGCTACCGACACCTCTTCTCCCATTCATTCGCATCTACAAGTGTGTGCTCTTCCCCGATCATTCAATCCGAACGAGTGAATACGCGTCAGACACCCAACATTTTGACCGCAAACTGTATCTTAAAATTCACGTGAACATTTTAGTGCATTTTTAACAGTCTGAGAGTCTCATAAAACTATCTCTCATGTACACGGAAAACTGTTAGGTTATCAGACCGTAAGAGATCAAAATCGAACATCCTAAATATGAGTAGAGAAGAATTCGTTTGCGTGAACAGCTATGAGATTTCATGCCGATTCAAGAGACGGATTGTTCACCCTGACATCCTGATGCCCATGAAGTCATCGATCTAGCTATTGCTCATCTATGACCTCATCACCCACCATAAGCGTCATCGTCGATCTTTCCAAAACAGTCAACAAACGAGCGTATCGGAAGACTATTGCGCACACTTTCTCTATCCAATAAGCTGCATTAGTGTCATCCAGGAATACTTGGAAGCATCAATCAAGAAGCATCAACGGCAACCGCCGTCCAGAAGCTGCCTTTCTGCCATTCAAGCCGAAGCCTCACGCTAATCTATCGTGCAAATGAGGAGATGGAAGAAGTCCAGTTAGGGGAAGAGAAGAAGAAGAACGGAAGAGCGCGCGAGAAAAGGGGGAGGTAAACAGTGACCAGAGAGGTGGGGGGAAATCATGACACTTCAAGGGAGATCGTCCAGGGATGGATACATCGGGAACAGGAGAGGAGCAGGAGGGAGGGGAAAGACGTAAAGACTAGCTAAAAAATGCTAGTAATGGGCCTACTAGCTTTTGCTACCATTCAATGTTCAAACAAGTCCTCAAACACGGCTCATTGTCAACTGTAAATTCAAAGCCGTATATTTTAATGTGAATACAGAAAGGCTGAAACACAAATTTATCCAGCTAAAGTGTGACATGAGTAAAGCAAGTAATGACCAGTTTAAGGCATGAATCTATACTTCAACGGTTAGCAAGGAAAAAAACAGAGGAAAGGACCGGTTATTGGTTATGATAATTTTTGATAGAACTTCGGAGAGATCTTACGACGATTGAGGAAAGTACACGATAAATTACGGAGAGAAGACCGGTAAACAACAATAGTAACCGAGAAATCGATGGCGTTACAGTAATATACATTATGCCACCATGGCCTTCCAGAACTCGAACGTCACAGCATCCAGAAGGGTGGAAACGGCCAAAATGTCCTGAAAGTAAAACGTTTAACTTTATAAAATTGTTAAATAACGAAAATAGCGTGGATTTGCCGTTTTATACGGATGCCCGCACAAAAATGGATCCAATTAATAGGTATAATCACGGCGGAGCTATATTCCCGCTTGATCATCTGAACGTGCCGGGCTCCCAAGAAGAAACTTTTGAAAATTTGCGGAGCCCAGGTCAACTAGCGGAACTTATCAATAAAATATCAATAAACAAATATAATCAATAACACGAATCTCACCGTGATCTTCTTATCGATTCCCTTCAGGACGGGAAGGGTCTTCACGTGAACATCCTCGTCGTTTCGCATCTGTCAAATATTTTTTATATCCATTTAGGAAAATAATTAGTTATCTTATTTCATGATTTTCGCCATATTACCATCATCAGTTTGCTGGTTTCCTGGTTGTCGTGATATTGAACTTGTATGAAAGAAAGAATTTTTATTATACCGTACCTCAACCTTGATCGAATAATCCACTCCATAAAAGCGAGTACAGAACGAAAGCGAAGTGACCTAAAATTAAAAGATTTGAAAAGCCTTGAAAATTTGAAATGAAACAAACCTCCGACTCAGGCTCCACTTCCTTCTCATCCTCCTTCTTAGTTTCCACATTCTCTGTATTATCCTTATTCTTGTTTTTCTTGTTCTTCTTCTTTTTATCCTCCTTCTTCACTTCCTTCTCCTCTTTCTTTTCCTTCTTTCTTCCTTCTCTCGTCTCATCTTCGTCAATCATCGACACAATGGAGAAGGACGAATTCTCAATTAATTAAAAAATTAAATTAACTAATGTAAATTAACTTAAATAGAATTGTCAGTTCAGTTCAGCAAGAAGTTATGAATGATCTGCCATGCACAACAGAGCCTACTCTTGATAAATGTGTTAAAACTGAACTGAAACTGAATTAACAAAGCTATTGTTGGTATTGCATTTTTTTGGAGTCTAAAATTGCGTATCTTTAACGGAATGAACATTGAATTAAATACCCTAAGCACGCTCATAACAAATGATCATCCCTTTCTTAGGGGAAGGAGCGAGGGGCGGGGCTTACAAGGGAAGCACCAAAGTCGGGGTCGTCGTCCCGGTAAGAGACCTATGTGGGCCGGTAGGGCATGGGGGGAGAGGCTCAAATCAGTTTTCAAAACCTGCTAAAGTTTCATACCGTAGTCAGGGGAATCGATAATTGCTCACCACGTGGATTTGCGCGCGCGCGATCCCAAGATAGTCCCCAGGTTGCAACATGCGTGTGTCAGAAGCACTGGTAGCTCAACCGGTAGCGAGTCCGCCTCGCACCCGGTACCCATGGGTTCGATTCCCTGCATGTGTATTTTTCTTTTGCCGATTTTTCTCAACTTCGGCAGCTACTGTGTGTTATTTTTATCGACTTCTCCGAGTACAACAATGAGTTTCGAGAATATATACGGCTGTTTCAAGGGTGGAGAACATCGAACATGATCCTTCGGTTACAATTTATAGGCATAACCAAATTGGAGAGCTGATCTGCGATAGCTTGCAGAATCCGGCATCCCTGTTACAATTTTCTCCTATCCAGAGGTTTTTTTTAAAATTTTTACTGTTTTTATGAAGATCATAAGAAGAAATTCAAAAAAGAATATCGAAGTTCTCCACCCTTGAAGCAGCCTTATACGTTCTCGAAACTCATTGTTGTACTCGGAGAAGTCGATAAAAATAACACACAGTAGCTGCCGAAGTTGCGAAAAATCGGCAAAAGAAAAATACACATGCAGGGAATCGAACCCATGGGTACCGGGTGCGAGGTTGACTCGCTACCGGTTGAGCTACCAGTGCTTCTGACACACACATGTTGCAACCTGGGGACTATCTTGGGATCGCGCGCGCGCAAATCCACGTGGTGAGCAATTATCGATTCCCCTGACTACGGTATGAAACTTTAGCAGGTTTTGAAAACTGATTTGAGCCTCTCCCCCCATGCCCTACCGGCCACATAGGTCTCTTACCGGGACGACGACCCCGACTTTGGTGCTTCCCTTGTTAGATGCCAACTAGGAAAGTGCCAAAAGTGCAACCAACCTCATCATGCAATTGCACGACAATTCTCGCATCCTCTATCCACTCCTGCAGTGCCTCCCGCAGATTTTCTGAGAAATAATAATAATAATAATAATTTATTCATATCAGGCAGTAATGCAAAACTAGATAGTCCTTTATTACTGTTTTGAACTTCAAGAATTTCATTCCAACACTACACTACTATTCAAATCAAGAGTCAGAAAATACGCAAAGTCTGCTTCAAATTTTGATCTAATCTCATTTAATATCTCAGATTTAATGCGTCTCTGAAGGATCACAGGAATGAAAAAGCGAAGGAAGAGTTCGCCAGGCGAATAATTACTTCACTGAGTGCCTAACAAGTCAAATTTTCAAGAAAAAATCGGCCAATCTAATCATTTACCCGCTTCCTTCTCCCTCTTCACTGTGCACATCTTCATTCTTGCCATTGAATTCACCATGAACTTATTATGAGTGAGAAGCTCCCTGCAAAGATCGAAGATCATTACTCTTCCGATCATACAAAGCCCCCTCCCACGGTCAGTAACCCCCAACTAATTCATGTCCCTTCCGTACCTCGTCTTCAGCTGTGCCGTGACCGTATCGACCGTGGCCATGTAAGCGCCGTCTTTCAACGCCTTTAATGGTGTGATTAAGAAGGAAAGTGCAAAAAATATGAGCAAAAATGGGCCATAACCAGGTATAGAAACCTAGTGGAAATATTTCATAAGCAATCCCTAATCGAAAGCTCTGGGTTCTTTTCCCCCCAACGTCTCAATTGCCATTTGGACAAACTGAATTACTCGAATCTTGGCTAGAACTATACATCACAGTATTCCTTTACCGTATACCTGAGGACCACCTCAACTCTACAGTAACCCCCCCCCCCCTCTCTTACCGTACCAGCTGTGCCATCTCGGTCACGGTTCCCTGCTTCTCCACCCATTCCTTCTTCTTGGGAGTCTCCGTCGATCGACGCTGCAAGAACACGCATATATGGAATTGTATTATTACTACAAGGAAAAGTAGGACGAGATCATACCAAGATCAAAAACAAAACAGAAATACTTTACTACCTCCGCATTTCATATTTTGCGGTATTTTCATTTTTAATGAGTTTCTCGTCATACGAATTTCGAATATATTCGCTTTAGAGTTCAGGGCTCGATGACTTTGTAAAAAATGACATATCCACCCCATATTTGGCTGATTTTAGCGGGGGTGGGAGGGGGAAAAAAAGGAAAACCAGCCCACATTTTGGCACTTTTGAACAATAATGTAATCGGCCTCTGCGAGTGCTCGACCGTACCCTGTCATTGTCATTCATTGTCACTTGTCTGTCATTGTCACTTGTCTGTCATTGTCATCGTACCCTGTCATTGTCGTGTCGCCAGTGACGCGGCGTGGCTGCCTCCTGCTCGCACTGGTACACGTAGCGACTCTGTTTCTGCAACATTTTTCGAGATTATTTAATTGATTACGCAAATTCCGATAGCTTCCCGGTCCCGCCCTTGCGGCTCTTCTTTACCTGACCTGCCAGCCAAATATTCACCTCCCCTCCCCCCCCCCCTCTAATTCTTGACCATCCTGCTCTTATTTGGCCGCGCCCTGGGTTCTGTGGTGCAAGAAATGAGAGTCTCGTGCAAGCGAAAGAAGGGGGGGGGGGGGAGTGAATATTTGGCTGGCAAGTAAAGTAAAGAAGAAGAGCTCACCTTGTAGTCCGGATGGTCACAGAGCGTGTCGAGTGTGTGCAGTTCCTGCTTCGTTCTGAACGGAGATGATGAGACAGGGCGATTTAAAAAATACGAGAAAAGCACGTTTCGGCAAATTTTTATGCGCGCACATCACTTTGTAAGAATGAATATTCCAGTGAAATTACGTGAAATTAATGTCCGTTTGCGATCTTTGCGTGTCGAAACGGACTCGGCACTTCCATACTAGTCGGAACTTCCCTACTTTAGTGCCCAAATACCGCACTCTAACTTATGAGTAATAAAAAATGAGAAAGCGAGTTAGCGAATCAGCGAGGGAGAAACTAAATCTCTACCTTTGGGCACTAAGGTAAAAACACTAAGGGTACTAAGGTATGCATTAAGCACTAAGACCGACTAATCACCTGAACGGGGGCACGAAGGTGACGGGACTGACGTTGGGCAGACACTTCGACCCGCGCAGAACTGCAGCCAGACGACGCTGCTGCAATGACACTTCTAGAGATCTATAGATATCCTCAGTCTAAGCACTAGCAGCCTAAGCAACCGAAGCACTAGGCTTTGATCCTAAGCAGCATCAGAATCATCATAATAGATCTAAGACTGTTGGAACTCTACCGAGCTCAAGGTTGGCCCGCGGATCAATAGTAGTGCCGCTGCCATTGATAATTATAAAGGTGTTCATTCTACCATCAATTCCCGAAATGAGCAACCCCCCCAAATGCAAGCATTTTTTGCCTACATAATGCTTTAAACAGTAGTCTCACGACATATCCGAATAACTCCGAAACATTGTCGTCATTCAACAAAATACAATCTACGTTAAATAAATAACCTTTCTCATTGAATCCACCTCTTCGTTGAACTTTCTCACTACGTCGACATTCTCAGTGAGGTCAGTTACATCAGCTGTTTCAGCTACTTCAGCTATTTCAGCTACTAGATCAATTTCAGTTACTCCAGCCATTTTGGAACTGATAGATGAAGTCTTCTACGCAGTCATAAACGCAAACAGTAACAAAGTGGTATTTTCGACCACTAATCCACAACTATCAGCATATTTCCGAGTCGATCAATTTATCACATGTCAATAGTTACAAAGCAGACAATCAATAATGTCATAAGGAACGTATTTGGGCCGAATCAGTAAGGAATAAAAAGGAGATCAGTAATAAATAATATGATAATAATATGCATCTATAGGGAGTAATCAATAGGCAGTGGTGAAATGAGTGAACTAGTAAATATTCGATCAATATCGGGAGGAGGCATACAGTATGAACATGGTAACGAAGGGAATAAGGGAATAAAGAAGGTAATCCACTCAGATCGACTGATTATTCTCGTCGTTTTCCTCATCCGACCAGCAACCCTCCGTCTCAGCCCATTTTTTCTCCATGGCGAGGTATTCATCGTCTTCGACGAGTTGAATCTCTCTCTCCTTCATCTTCTCGACGAAAAATCGCCATTGTGCGAGCTCTGTAATGTATTTGTTGCCTGGGATAGAGATCGGATATCTGACAATACACCCGATTTTGACTCCTGGTTAGAAGCATATAACCCCGATTTCGGCAGCAAAATCCACGATTTTTAAAAAAAAAATTCTTGTTTAACCTCCGATTTTGTTCAATTGTCCGATGATGGTGCTCATCACTGTTTGTTGCACAAATTGAACGAAGGACTAGACAATGCAAAAGTACTCTTCGCGTCGTATGTATTCGAGGTGAAAGGTTGGACAGGACGCAAAATGATGACAGCATTCATGTCCAAATTATACGTAAGAAGCCATCGACGAATTACTTATTTACTGACCGTACTCTGGGCCCTGATTGGTGTTCAGCTCACACGTTTCGATCTCCGTGTCGCTGTCATGCGCTTCCACCGTTGATTCCTCCCAGAGCGCCTAAAATCAAGATATCAAAATGAACAATTAAATCAGTGATAAGCATCCATCCCCAATTTAAAAATTTTCGGGATTCCAACTCGTAATACTCGATGATCTTCACATGCGCATGAACTAAAGCGAGGTACCGTGGCTCCCGATTATAGGGGTGCACCCTAATTTTAGGTGAGTCACTCAACACAGAATTTAATGAATATTAAACGGACATCGAAGTTGTCGGCGAGGTTGTACACGGACTTGAAGTACCGCTCGACCCCTCCCTCCTCCTCTTCTTTCTCCTCATCATCCTCATAGTCCTCCAACTCGAGGTCCTCATCCTGAAAACACAAAATATTCCAGAAGATTCAGGATTGAAACAGTGTCAAAATGCAAAACCACTTTAAACCATAAATTTGGACCCCAATCGCATACCGGGAGAATGGTGTGGTCTGCGCGCATGCTCTTAAGGAGCATGGTCCGTTCTCCGTTCGTGAGCGGAGCGCAGGTATCGATCTCCTAGAATTATATTAATAATGATGATAATAGGAATCCGAGCAACTACCTCATCATCTTCCTCATCTGCCTCCTTCTCGTTCACAGGCGACGCAGCATCCTCGAAGACAATCAACTGGAAGAAATAAATTAATAGAAAATATATATGAAATGGATAGTAGTCAAGGTAAACAGGAAAATATAGCCTTACTTTGCTTTTGAGGGGCGCGCGGATCTGGACAGGAGCCATGCGAGATGGAGTTGCTGAAATTATATTGGTTTGTTTGTCTCGCCCCATCGCGAAGAATCGAATCACAACAAATAAAAAAGCGAATATATTCACCAGTTCCACTGAGTCCCAGCTTGCTCTTCTCGGCGGTTTTCAGGACATTCGGATTGCGAATGTCGAGTCCGCGACGGCCGGGCGTCTTCAGAGGTCCTGAACGATATTGTCAAGTTACGTAGAAGCTGATTAAACTTTAAAGAAATACCTTCATTCGCAGCATCGCTGATTCTCAAGTTGGCGTGGTCGAGAACTTGAGTGGTACCGTTGCGGCTCATCTTTACACTGAAAGAGCGAGATAAGAAGTGAATTTGAACATAAGGCGCATATAAACACGTAGCAACATTTAAGCAATGAACAACTAAGGCAGTTTAACGATAAAAACAATCGATAAACACGTTTAACCAAGAAACGTCACAGCAAATACAAAAAATAAAGAGACGCGCATTTTTTTGAAGTATACCGTAACCGGTTCTTGCGAATCGACTACTGACTTATATTTTCACCTTCCAAAATTAGAAATGCCGTGTAATTTTTAAATTACATTTTTAAATTTTCAAATTCAAATTACACGGCATTTCAAAGCACTATTTTCAGGTTGACTCAAATTTGGTGTGAGCAAATGTCGCACACACAGTAAAATGTAGGGAAAATTTATTTTTTAATCCCTACCAATTTGAATTAGCGTGCAACGGTCAAGATTTCAGACCATCGGCTCGGGGACGAATTTCTTAAAGACAAGTTTTTGATGTCCCTTTTGAATCTAAATAAGAATATTATTGGAATCAATCATTTATCAGAATCATGGGAAGATTTCTATGACACATTCTGATCTGTTTTTGATATGTGGTGAAATCGACCACCAGTCTCTGCCGATTGTAGATTGCCATGAATCTCACCAGCGGGTTCTTGGATTGCGTTGTGATCGTTTATGGGAGTAAGGAAAAGCGTGGTTTTACTCTTCATTTTTGTGGCCTGTACTGGAGAGTGTCAGTTCTTTATGCTGAACTCGAAAATCGACATTATAAAGATTCGCTTCAAAACCCTTGCGAAGATTCACACCACTCTTAGAGAGCAGGTTTGTGCAAATTCATTAAGATGGATGAAGAGCTATGATAGTAAATATTAAAGGTTTCGAAGAATTGAATATTATCTAAAAAAAAAAATAAAAAAAATATAATATTTTCGTGAAAAAAGTGAAGAGCTATCCCTTCATTGAAGAATGTTATTCGGCTCTTCAATTTTCGGAGCACCAACAAGCTAGATTTTACACTTAAAACCTTCAATTGTATAAATTAAAATAACTCAACTGGCGATATCGTGCAACTTTGGAACTTTGATGCGATTTCAAGCACATTCAAATTTACGAAGCACAGTTTGAAAGAGCATTGTAAAAAAAATATACTTTTGGTATACCTTTGAACATGGGTTCATATGTTTTGCATTCCGCTCCGGGTGGTATTCTCTAGTGATTCCCCTCGTATATATTGTCTGTCCCGATGAACTCCTTGCGCTCCGCCGAACTGGCGCGTTGCGGCTCGCGTCACGTAAATTTTCGTGGGCGGAGCTTCGCCAAGACGTGAGTTCGCAAGAAGAAGAAGCTCGTTTTCCTTGAACTTTTTGCATGTTTCCGCTATCGATTCGCCCTCCACTGCTGTTCTTTTGCCCTTTCCACTCCATTTCGTTCTCTTTCCTTTGGCATCTCTAATCCGTCTCTCTGGTTCGGTTATCGTCCATAACCCGCCTCTAACTGCCTCGTTCCAGATGTCTGGAGCGGGATTGTACATAGAAGAGGCGCTGCTCGACGTGTTAGAAGAGACGGGCCTCGTTCAGTTTCAAAACATCCTTTGCATCGACTTGCATCTGCGACGAATCGAGCACTTTGAACACGCAAAGGATAAGGATCTAATCGTTAGTTGGTTTTTAGAAATGAAGATCAGTAAATTTCTCCGTGACAGCGTCCGTACACGGTCGAACAAGAGTGCATCAGGGCGCATTCTCACTTACCCTTCTTATCTCACCCCCTCATATATTTTATAGGGAGCATCTTTTTGGTCTCTACATTCTACCTTATCTCTTGTCAGCTAGAGAAACGAGATAGCATTGTGAAATGAGAAACAGACCGATCCATCTTTCTAGGCTCACGGTATTCCTCCTCCCGCTGTGCGTCGATTGCGCGTCGCTCTCGCCGATAAGAAGCGAAAGTCATCACTCGGCTCGTCTAATCGAAAGCGGGACAGCGAGGCAATGATGCGGCCGAACAATGAGAACGCCCAGCCATTGTCCGCCCAGGAGACCGTCATCTACAAGGAACAGGCGAGTCAAAGCAACTTCAAATTTCTTTTAAAAAAATCCTGAAGTTTATATCGAAAAAATCGCTCTACTAAACACATTCTGTGGTGTGAATCATGAAAAGTTATGAAAATGCCTACTCGGATTTTTTCGGGAATGTGTCAATCGATAGTTGCAGATCAAGCTGATGGAACGATTGGGCGAAGGATCGTTCGCAGTTGTCAAACGAGCCTTCTGGACCCGGCCAAACGGCCAGAAATTGGATGTAGCAGTGAAGGTTTGTGGGCTTTGAAACTTGCCAGATGTGTTTCACCTGCTGTAGAATTTAAATTTCTTCTGAGCGAAATACTCTTGTCTTTGCTAAAGTACATTTTTCATTAGAGCACCTATCACACTTCCTTTCAATGTCCGTATTAATGGGAAATCGATGGTATGCATTAAGATTCTCCGGGACGCCTCTCCTCTTGTCATGGAAGAAATGCAAGCTGAGGCAGCGAATCTGCGTCGATTACAGCACCCAAATCTGATCCAGCTGTATGGTGTCGTTGAGCAGCCCGCGATGATGGTCCGTATTTTTCCTTTTTAAGCCATTTACGCATATTTGGGTGTTTATGTGCTTAAGTTACTTAGTTTTCCCTTCTCGAACCGGGTGAATAGTCCGTGTTTCACAATAAAAATGGATAAAGCTCGTGCAGTTTGCCTAGTTTGGCACATGTGGTTGAGGAGTGAGTGATAACGCGGCCGCCCTGGCTTAGTCATCACTGATGCCATCGGGTACTCCCTCCGTTGTCTCTGCCTCTCTCCATTTCCCCACGCTCTCTCGCCCTCTCTAAGCGCCGAGGGAGCGGGCAAAATCGCGAGATTCTCCCCGTTCTGTCACGAATGGGAAGGGGAACCAGTTCGCTCTCCTACCCCTTCCTCCTCCTGAGGCATGTCTGTGTGTGTACAACATTAGAGGGAGAGGAAGAGAAGGGGGGTGGAATAGCCATGATGAACCAATGAATGGAATTGAGAGAAAGGAAAGGAGGAATTGAGATGAAGGAGGGGGGGGGGGGCAAACGGCATATGTGATGAAAGGAAAAGTGACTATCTAGCTGTCTCACTGCAAATTGCCACATATCGATCAAATGCATCGTTAATTTTATGCGACTCGTAACTGCAATGGGGTTTCCAGTACATCAACATGGTGAACAAAGGAAAATATTTAAATGCATTTTAATTTCAGGTGCTTGAGCTGTGTCCGGGCGGTGCGTTGCTGGACCGATTGCGAGATAGGACGAAGGGCACACTACTCATATCGCAACTACTCGATTACTGCAGACAAATGTGCAAAGTAAGTGATTCTTTCATTTCCCTCTCTCCTCAGAATCCACGTTGAAATTCTCCTCAAAATCCACGCTATACATTTTCTCTGAAAACTCTCTGGAGTTATTCCGTTGACCCGTGATTCTTTTCTCTACTTTTGAGAGCAAATAGTAGATTGGTGTGAGAATTGGAGAAGGGTGTGAAAGTTTTAGGAAGGAGTGAAGGCATTGAGAAGATCAGATGACGAATAGGCTTACCAAGAAACAAAAAAAAACAACTGTTAACCACATTTTTAATCCAATTATTGTGATAAAACATTTCCAGGGAATGACTTATCTGGAAACAAAGCATTGCGTGCATCGAGATTTAGCTGCGAGGAATATCCTACTATCTGCGGATGAAAAGGTGAAAAATTTGTAATTTACATTTTTTATTTAGGAACTTCTTCGTTTTTTGGCCCGGACAACAAACCGCTCCAAATGTAAAGGAGGTTGGGAATAAGAATGGTGGGGAAGGAATACTCTGCGAGAAATGGCTGGGTGCATAATCCGAAGAAGTGTCTTTAATTATTTGTATAATTTGAGTCTTTTCTATTGATGTATTAACATCTTGACGAATCAAATGCAATTGGAATGTTGACGATTGAAGAATCAACTAAACAAAGCCCCTGATGACGAATGATGATGAAACTTGTTTTCGTCCTGGTAACGAGACAAAAGATTGATTTCCAGACGGTCAAAATATGCGATTTCGGCCTGATGAGATTGCTCGAAGACAACGAGCGAATGTATGTAATGTCACCACAGAAGAAAGTGCCCTTCGCTTGGTGAGTTATTTTTTGGCATTAAATTCATTTTTTGTGTGTAAGTCTAGTAAAAGTGATACGTAGAAACAACAAAAAAGCTTTTCTCGATCGTAAATAATCATGGTACATTTCATCCGGGTTGCCATTGTGAGAAATGGCAATATACAATGTGAGTACACACTTCCGGGGCATATATACGATTTCAATACGCGTGTCGAAGTAAAAAGAGAGGAAAAGAAACCAAAGAGAAAACGGATAATCCACCGATTAGTAGGGAAGGCAGCAGAGTTGATTGATGGGTTCATGAGCGAGGCAGTGACGTCATATTGTTTCATATTGTTTCCGTTTCATGGAACTCATCTGCATTTTTTCCAGAGAAAGACAATTAATGGAGGGATTGCGTTGTGGATAGTGGAAAAATAGAGAAGAAGCCTGATACTATCTACACACAACTAATTGTCCAATTAGTATTTAGTGACTTCTCTTATGAAATCTCTGGAAAAACACAGGATCCTAGAAAGTTATTTTTTATCCTTGCATTCCTCAAAACACCCGATGACTGGCCTGGCCAGTGATTTCCCGCAGGACGCAAGTGCCTTGATTAACGGGATGACCTTTACCATTTAATTGTACCTCATTTTAGGTGCCCTCCTGAGGCCCTACGTCATCGTCAGTTCTCCCATGCTTCTGACGTGTATTCGATGGGCGTCGCGATGTGGGAGATATTCACGTACGGAGAGGAGCCGTGGGTCGGACTCAAGGGCATTGACGTAAGTACACACAATTTAATCATAATTTATCATGTAATTAACGAAAACGAGCAGTTTAGGGTACGGAAACTCTGGTATTTTTTTCCCACTGGGATCCCAGGGAATTTCCCAGTGGGCAGTGAGGTAGGAATCCAGTGGGACTTTCCCTGGGAAACCAGTGGGAAGGGGAGAGACACTGGGATCCCACTGGGAAAATAGGCTGGAAACCAGTGGGAAACTCTGTACTCTGTCGTGATGAAACTCGTCCAATATTCCTTTCATATGCCTTTATCAAAGTTCTGCATTACTATACAATGAAACGACAAATGTAAAAACAAATATTGTCGATAGAGCATAGTGCTTCTGTGCTTCAGCATAGTGCGATAGTTCTTGTTTCTTGATTATCTTGGCCCAAGAACGATAAAAACACGAGAGATAATAGTTTTCCTGAAATATTTCAATTAGTACAAGTGAATGGACAAACCTTTGAGAATCGCCAGAATCGAGAATCGATTAATCCGCGGTACATGAGAGCCTTCCCGATTCGGATCTAATTTCAGTGAAGCTATGCGTTTCACTAATGGTTTTACATGTTTTCAATAGCGAAGTTTAAAATTGAAATGAGATATCGGACGACGGTGATTTTTTCGTGATTTTTCGGGCTAGTCAAAGTTTTGCTTTTTTTCAAGTTTTTTCCGTTCCAGGTGCTGCAGAAGGTTGAAGCGGGACAACGTCTGGAGAAGCCTCGTCGTTGCTCTGTCGCCATCTACGAGCTGATGCTGCTGTGCTGGAAGCTGAATCCCGACCATCGACCAAAGTTCAACCTGCTCAGGGGCTTCCTCAATCAGGTGAGCACGAGCTTGAAGTTCGATCGAATATTCTGGTAGGGAATATTCGTGCTTCTGTACTTCAAATTACAATCTGAACCTGCAACTGACCTGCAAGTGTGAGCACAAATTTTAAATCAGTTCTTAGAGAAATTTGTTCAATTGAGACTAATTCTATAATTAATTATGTATTTATAATTGAGAACGAAATGCCGACGGCGGTGGTTCGTGACGCGTACGACTCACAAGAGGAGGGGGCACTATATCTGGAGAAGAAGGACCAAGTTATCGTTATCGAGAATACGTGAGCACATTTTGCCATTTTATGTTATTTTTAGTCGATGCTTTTGAGATGATCATTATGATGTGCGGATGAAACAAGGATTTAGTGGACGTAAAATCAATTAATTGGATATTTGAATTAGTTGGACATCCCTATTGTAGCGGTATTCTCTGGTTCGGGCAGTCCCTTCGCACGCGTCTCTTCGGATCCTTCCCTCGAGGGCACGTGTTCATGGATGGAAGCGAGCAGAGGAGGTAATTAAAAACACTTATCTTTGGTCCTACACACCTGAATGTGAAATGTGGATAACAGATTCGATTTGTATATAAAAACTCGAAAAATCACAGAAAATGTACTATAGGAAGGGTTACGGCATGCAATATCGTTTGCAGAGAGACGACTTCGACGTCAACGTCGACTAGATCCACGGGTGGGTCTCGACACGGATCGACGTCAAGTGCGACCGCACGGAACATGGGCGGGCACGCGCACATTACGCTGCCCATCAAGGGTGAGGGCGATCTTTGATCTTTATCTAATTATCAAACTATCACCTTTTTTCTATAATGCGATACGAAAATTCATAATCTTCATCAAGAGAGAATTTGGTTTCGTTTTGTAGAGTTAACCGATTGGCAAGAGTTGTGTTACGGAATTTTTTTAAATGAAAAATCGATAACGTTAGGATACTGTACGCTCATTCATCTATTGGCGGTTTGAATGATCAATAACGGTAGATTTCTGTAGGTTCCTTTATCCACGCGGGACACGGTGACATCGGAGGGAGCAGCTGGGGATCGCCAAATCTCATCGATGAGATCTATCTGAAGAATCCCGTGATGGGACAGCCGCTCGTGTCGTCAGTCTTTTTTTTGCTCTTTTTCTGCTCTGTACGAGACTCCTCGCTATTGGCTCATAGACATTCGCTGGTTTAAAAAGTGCTTTGAATAACGGAATAACTTCACTGTTACCTATTGCTTCTCGGTAATACCTTTGCCGTAGGCAATAGAGGCGTTTATGGGTTTGAAATTAATTAAATTCAGTCTGGGTCATTCGACGCCGATCGTGGCGCCCCTGCCGCCGCCCAAAAAGCCGTCTACCCTCAACATTTCACGTGAGCAACATTTTCGATTGTGCATTTCGTCGTATTGTCAACTCTGAATCTCCGCGCCCGATCATCGATCGATGCATTCGCAGAATGAATGAAGAATTCGTATCTTTTTGAAGAAACGGATTCTTCAATCTGTCACCTCTATGTAAAATGAAAATAAGCCATTTCTCAGCTTACACCATCGATTACCGCCGAACCCGGCCTAACCTACCTGTGTACCCCACCACGCATGGTTGTCTCATGACAACTGTAAAATCGCCTTGCTTGTGGAAGCAACTTTAGCTTTATCTTTATTTCTCAGCTGGTCGCGGGCTAAATCTGCATCTGGACACGCCGGATTCCTTCGATGAATTCCAGAACGAAGACATGTCCCCGAGCAACATTCACATTCCCGGTGAGAGCAGATTTATTCCTTACATACATTCTTTTATCCTGATTCAAGGCAATGTGCCTGCAGGAGGAAGCATCATAATGGAGGGGATTGGGGATCTTCGTACTTATGACTGCTTGATGCCTGAATGATTTCAAGTTTTCACGCCATTCGCGGAAATTTCACATTTGTTCGCGTTATTGGAATTTCGAAATCAATTCCCTCTAGAGAAACCTATTCCTGTATGTGCAGCGTGATTAATTCGAAGAATCTCTTTTTCGAAACAATGACGAGTTGAATTGATTCCCGCTGTGTGAAGTGATTCACAGCAAATGGGTAGGACGGACGAAAGAAATGAGTAATTGCAACTGCATCGTCATTTCCCCGTTCTTTCAGCTCCCCTTAACGGCTTCGGACGACCGTCCACAACGACGACTTCAACGGGCCTCCAAGCGACCCGACCCGCGCCCTCTCGACCCGTCTCGGTCGTTGCTGCACCTGCTGCAGCACCAACCTGGCAGCAGCAGCAGCAGCAGCCCCGACCCCCGCATCCGTACTACGAGCCACCCCGCGAGGATACGCCCACCCACCAGCCAATGTCAGGAGCGTTCGGAGGAGGAGCAGGAGGAGGAATACCGCTGACGCCGCTTCAACCGAGTGAGTTCAGGGAAAATCCTTGTGCACTATCCTCCATGATATTCGACCCTGAATCGTTGCGTTTTCAGCATGTTTTTGAAATATTTTGCCAAAAAATCAATGCAGGAGACTACGGTATCACGCCGGTGCCCCGACCCGCTGCGGCCGGCACCTCGACGACGGGAAGATCGCAGAGCGCGAGGTAAAGGGTCTCTCGATTCAGAATGCTCTCTTTCCGGTAAGAAACAGTGAGAGAGAGAGTATTGCGAAATGAGAGATCCGGTAAATTTTTGTACGGCTCTGGTATCCACGTCAAGCGTAATTACAGTCGTTAGGCAACGCTAGGTGGGGCCAACTGGTATGGCCAGCTGTTAGACGGACTGCATACCCTGCTGTCCATTACTTTCTAGAGTAGCCTTGCCTTTCGCAACCTCCTCTGCGAATTATAATTAATTTAAAATACATTTGCAGTCGTGCAGTGAACAACACCCCACCGCCAATCTCAGCGACGGCTTACGTGAGAAATGTGAGCTTTTTGAAAAATAATATTTTATAACTAAATACTGATTCAGATGCCTCCCTCCACCTCCTCGGCTGCCGGTCTCTCCTCCATCCTCCGTCCTTCCAACGGACACTCCCAGCTCAACTACTATGGAGGAGTGAGCAATTTGGCTTCGTTTCACCCTTATTTTTCTCATGAAGAAAAGTACTTTTTCCATAGAAGATTCTGATTTGATTCCACAAATAGATAAGCTGTGGCTAGTGAACGCCGTGAACGCTCGATTTCTAGAAGCGGAACAGTGCCACGCTAGCCGGGGCTCCCGAGGAGCAGTTAGAGAAATCGGCTTGGAAATCCTGCCCTAATTCCCATCGCATAATAATCGGCTTTGCGCTCTTTGCGTTGAGTCGCCACTGTCCCCATTTACTGGTCGTTATGGCTCTTCGTTTCCCCCTACAATTTGATTCATCGTCTGCGCAAAATTTCCATCTTTAAAAGTATATTTTATTATTGATTTCATATTATTGAATTTCCAGCAATCCGCGAACGGATCGCAAGTGATGGATGAGCTGGCGGCCCGTCTCAACGCCCGCTCTACTGTCCAGCCCTCACAGACTTCCTTCCACCCATCCACCTCCAGCTCCCTCACAGTGAATGGTGAGATAGATGCGCTTTTTCTTCGGTGTATTTATGGCGAACTGTACAGAATGGCTATCAGTTATTGCTGACTGGTTCTGCAAACTACTTAAAACTTATCAGTGTTTGATATGGACTGATAAGATCTGTCCTTCCCATCGCCCATTTTATTCTGTAAACTATTAGGGAGATTGTTTTTTTTTCAGAACCTTGATTACTTTCTATTTGAACAACTATCAGTTTTCACTGACTCGGAAAAACAGCATTCCTTGCCAGATTCGGAGCACTGGCGGTCTAGCTAGTTGTTTGTTTACATGACCACTGATAGCGGCTGATAGACTGATAACTGCAAATAAAGATAAGCAATTGTCAAGTGATAAGGTCATTCCATGGCAGATTCTGTGCAGTGGCGGTCGTCTTCTCGCGGAGAGACGCCCCTTCTCAACCACTCTCAGATGGGATCAATGCAGAGGGGAGTGAGCTACGCCCCGTCAACCAGTGGAGTCAATGATCCATTCATGGTAAGACAAACGGGAACTGCTCTGAATTATTTGTCCCAGGTACGACCGCTCTGATTGTGAAGAGAGTAGGGAATGAGAATAATATGGAAGGAATACTTTGCAAGAATAAGCTGGGTCAACAAACAGAAAAGTGCCGGCAAACTTTTCCTACCCTTTTGAAATCAAAAGGTAAAAAGGTATCGGAGTATCCACGATTTTAGCGATTTTACAGTCGTAAGACGACGCTAGGTGGAAGTTTTCATCAAAGCAGTTTTCTCTGTCTGAACTCTTCACTAGAGTTCGAAATACGGGTCGCCGTCTCTTCATTTTACACACTCTCTCACCGGTCAGAGAGGCGAGAGAGTGGGGGAAATGAAGAGACGGCGGCCCGTATTTCGAACTCTACTCTAAAAAATACTAAATATTACTGGTGTAATGTAAATGCGGTTTTGTTCTGTCTAAACACTCATAGCGTATTTCAGTTTCTAAAAAAAATGAATTTGATAAGCTTGGGGGGTAGCCATTAATCCTGAGAGACGGATTTGACTCTCGTGCTATTTCGAAAATCGAAGCACTTGATGCGCTTTGCGTGTGACGCTGCGGGTACGGGTTGTCATGGATACGTTTCTTATGGCAAAACAAAAAAAAACAGGAAAGCAAGTATTGTTTTGTGCTACTTTTTTGCTTGATGTGTGATGGGATATCAAGTATTTCCTCAGTATTATTAAAGAAATTATGTATTTTTAATATAATTTACAGATCTCTGACGCGGTTCGCACGCTCTCGCAGCCACGCCACAGCGAGTATATTGACGCATCCAGAGTGGTTGGTCATTATTATCCATTGTTTTTTCATCCAGTGATGAGCACTATTCTCGGAAAATTGCAGAAAATCGCGGATTTTGCTTCCGTTATCTTGAGTTTTAGGCTTCAATACTGGGCCAAAATCGGGGGGCGTAGTCCAATATTCGACCCGTGTTCATTATTTAACCACCCCTTCCGATAGTGCCCTATTTTTTGGAGTTTGTTAATAGTTGTGCAAGTTGTTTCACTAGTTCGCGAGAGGCTTTCATCTCCCCTTTTTCGTTTATTCGCACTGTTTGAACTCGACGATCCTGAGCAAACCATCGTAATAACGAAGTTCCGAGATCGTTATCTACACAGCCTCACTCCTCCAGTGGAGACGAATGAGTAATCAGAATCGCAACCGGTCTCTCGTTCCCTTCCCTCATCTCTCTTCCTCTCCTCTACCTGCCTCTCTATCTCTGCTTACCCATCGAGAACTCCCCCCCCCCCCCCTCTCTCGCAAACAACTTACTCAACCTTTACTTTACTCTCACACCGGAGTGTACGTAGCGAAATGCCATCGATTCCCAAGGTCGGTTCAATAATTTATTATTTATTTGTAGCCGGTCTCTCATCCACCCTCTACCTCCTCATCAAATCTGTCCAAGACCTCCTCCTCCCCTTCGTTCAACCCTGCTCTGCTCTCCTCCCAACCCCTTCGGCCGTCTGTGGTACGCTTTCTTTTTTTTCTTTCTCATTTTTAAAGTATTAAAATATCTTAATAATGACAGTATTGATTACTCCACATGCATAAGGATTAGTGGGGGAGTTTGTGAGTGAGTAGGGAATGTTCGGTGTTTTTACGAAACTACGAAATGGAAACACAGAGGATTAGCTCACTCTTGCATTTTTCCGACTATCGAAACTGGTTCAGGTTTTACCATTCAGTCTGTTCTGACCAAAATCTAGCAAAAAAAAAAAATTCTTATTTTTCTATTATTTCTAATTGAAAGTGAGGAGGATTGAAAGACTTGAAAAATTCTTGAAAAAACAATGAACATGGCCAAATCATCAAACCACCGGGTTGCCTTCCAAATTTGTGAAAGCATAGGTACCACATGTAGGTCTTTCATAACAGGAGAATTTACTTCTGGAAATTAACCATAAAAAAGCCGCGTCAATTTCTTACCTTTTGCAGATCGCCCATCCCGTCTCGAATCCCCCCTCGCACCGCTCCTCTCCCGTGCAGCAATCCTCTGCCTCCCCCACCCCTTCCTTGCAACCCCTGCAGCCGCTGCAGCCAGCCCCGGTGCAGCAGCAGCAGCAAAGGCCTCCCGCGCAGCAGCAGCAACCCCTGCAGCCCCAACCCGCAGCCGCGGCAGCGCCCAAGGCTGCCGTGCAGCAACAACAGCAACAGCAACAAAGGCCAACCTTCACCATGGCCTCCTCCTCCTCATCCACCACTGCCCCCACCCGAGATCCGGCAGCTCCTGCAGCAGCTGCAGCAGCTGCAGCCGCTCGTCACTCGACGATCGGAGATTCGTTCCTGCCGCCGCCCTCCGCGCTCTTCTACGGATCGAGCAATGTATGTTGTTTGTAAATTATTAACACACGAGTGTTTTCCCCTTCCGCCTGGTACTTTCGAATTCTGCTTTTATGCAGTCCTTGTCAGTCAAACAACAATGAACAACCGTCTGAATCTCTAATTTCACATCAGTCTCTCGCAGGTTAGAGAAGCGATAGACCATGGGAATGGGAGAGAGTCAGACGATTCCTCAAATGTATGATTTCCGAAACAAGAATATCACTGGTGCATTGCAGCCGTCATCCGCTCGCTCGTCCCCACTGACGACGGGTCAGTCGCAGCAGACGACCTCATCGTCGTCCCCATCCTTCCCTTCCTCGACGGCGACGCCCACTCCTGCAGCCGCTGCAGCACCTGCAGCAACCCGACCGAGTCTGCCCGCGGAAGCGTACGTTTTTAAAATTATTTTTTTTGGTGTTAGATTTAACTTTGAAACGAGTCATCTCTAGCTTCCTCATATCTTTACATTCCCTAGTTTTTGTGATTAATTGTGTAGTAAAAGGCGTAAGTAAATTTATTTGATGATTGAAAGTTAAGCTCATTTCTTCCAGTCCCTTCTCGTCCTCGGTACTGCAGCCAACGCGGGTCGGTGCAGCGGTCCCGACTCCGCCCACCCAGCAGCAGCTGATCAGCACCAAGCCGGCTGCCGTGCCCCAGCAGCAGCAGCAGCAAGCGAATGCCGAAATTCCGTCGCTCAATCGACCTTACGGGCTGGAGAACGGCGCCAATACGCAGGTTCGTTCACACAAATATATATTATTTTTTATTGTGGTTATGGTGTTATGCTAGGATCATGGAGTATCTAACTCCAATTTTTGAGCGTATTCTTCTGTGATAACACAAAATCAAGAGATAGCGAATAAATTACGCCACTGAAAGCTGATGAAGTTCTGCAATTCAGATGCCGCTCTTCGCGATTCAAAACTCCTCTCGCGCCCTCAACTCGCTGCACAACTCGCCATACACCCCGGCGTACAGTATGCCGCAAGGAGCAGGCGGATACGGTAGCCTGCAGGGATACGGTGACGCTGCTGCTGCGCTGTACGGCGGCTACGGTACAATTACAATTACAATTATTTATCCACCGAGGGTGGGTTTCTTCGTAATGGCTAAGAGTCGTATCCGTCTTCTGATTCTCCTTTCATTCCTAATCGTTGAAGGTATATACGGAGGATACGGTAACAACGGCTATGGCACGGGAGCTTACGGGTACGGTACCGGCGCGTACGGAGGATACGGTAGCATGGGACCGATGGGCGGAGCGCAGACGCTCATCTATCCGAGCCTCAACAGTCACCAGCAGTCGGTGCTGCCGCCCGCACTCGGACCCACGACCAGGAGTGGAATTGAGGTGAGGTATTAGGGTACCATGATCGAGAAATGGCATCTACTTTGCCGTAATAGTTTGGTGTACGATTGAAGATAATTTTTCACCGTTATCTCAATGAAATAGCGTTAATTGTTTTCTAGATGGGACATCATACAGCATGATATCGATCGATTATTGATTTGTTTTAGTAATTTTGTATTTTAAATTCCAGGTGCCCGAGGGCGCGTCTCGCGAGGATGTCATCCGTCTGCTCGATCCCCTCTCCTCCTCGTCATCGTCGAGGTCCACGACAACGACGACCCCTGCAGCAACTGCAGCATCCTCGACAGCTGCAGCAGAAGCGGCACGACCGCCCTCGCCCGGTAAGACTATCATCATTATTTTATTCATCATGGTGTAAAAAAAACTTTAGATTGAATCCGCTTGTCAATGTTGCGGATCTGAATTTTGAAAAAAAATTGATGTTTCTTTTACTGGTGCATTAATGATGGATTCATAGGCAGTTTAGTGTTTTTTTTTATTCAGAAAAAGTGATAATACAATACAGTCCGGGTTGGTTCCCCCCTGAAAACAATCCGGCCCGGCAGGCCCCGACCGGCCCCAAGCGGCCCCATGCCTTTTTGTGGCTCGTACAGATAGAAATTTGATATAAACTCAACGGCGTTGTAAAGCTCGTGTAATATGCTATCGATATAAGTTAGCAGAATTTTAAATATTTCTTTCAATAAATAGTAAATTGGTGTGGAAGCGCGTCAGCTTTTGCGAAAAAAGTGAAGAAGTTGAAAAGAATCAGGTTGACGATTTTACTTACCGTAATCTTGCGACCTGTTTTTCGCAATACTGATGACAGTTCCCCACCAATTTACTATTTAATGAAAGAAATATTTAAAAATCTGCTAACCCAAATCGATAGCATATTACACGAGCTTTACAACGCCGTTGAGTTTATATCAAATTTCTCTCTGTACGAGCCACAAAAAGGCATGGGGCCGCTTGGGGCCGGTCGGGGCAGGCCGGGCCGGATTGTTTTCAGGGGGGAACCAACCCGGACTGTTTATAAATTGCAGGCAGGCAAGCGGCTGAGCTGGAGGCGCTCTACTCAGAAGCGTTCTTCACCGATAGAAGGAGGTTCGGCAATGATGCGATGTTAAAAACCGTGAAAAGATCGGATCTTTGACAATGATACTGTTAAAAAATCTGCAATGTTCCGATCTAAAATTTGAATTCCCGCAATTTTCATTTTTGGCGTATAACTTGGCTCCCAGATAAGAGAGACAGTTGAAGTTTTCAGAGTAGATTATTAGAGGTTTTTAGAAAACGATATTTAAAATTTCAAGTCCCTATCTACTCTGGAAGTCAAGTTATTCGCTAAAAAAAACGAAAAGTGCGGGAATTCAAATAAAAGATCCGATCATTGCAAGGCTCGATTTTTGTTCAGGCAAAGATCGGATCTTTGCATGATTTTTTAACAGGCATTTGATCAAAGTTCCGATCTTTTCTTGATTTTTAACACCTCATGAGATTCTTATCCTATTTATCGGGTTGAGACGTTTCGGAGCACCGCTCCTTCATCAGTCTATTGGATTACACATGAAAAGCACAAGATACTCAGAAACCAGAAGTTCATCACCAATCATGCCGAAGATTACGCAGTATCCTATGATGAGATTCATTTGAAACAGAAATTATGCTCTAGAAAAACACTTACTCATTGATTTTTTACTGGTTCACGAAAAATGTTGATTTTTTTCTATGATTCTTTGCAGTTCTCTCATGTTTATTGCTTGTTATACAGTATCTTATGTATCAATTCAGATGCGACTTCATGGTTAAACGTCTCAATGGTCGTGTGGATCTAGCCCTTCGTGAGCTGAAGAAGGTATTCGATATTTTCAATTTATTCCTTTTTTTAAAATAAAAATATGAATGCATCACTTTTCGGGTTGATTAACGAATAGTAATCTGCTAGGGTTTCTAGTCAACGATTAGGAACATACTCTAGAGGTAGAAATGATCTGCGGAACGGTTTAATTTTTTACAACAATAAATACTATTCAAATTCAATTATTTTATCCACCAAGGTATGAGGTAAATTAGTTTTACGTTGATCTTCGTTAGGTTTTAAATATTATACTTAAGGAGTATCTCGTGGACACTGGCATCGCGAGGGATGCACAGCAAGCGGAGATGGCGTTGATCGCCAAGGATTGGAATCTGAACAGTGCAGCGGATGCTGTGCTCACTGGAGCATTGTAATTTTTCCGTTTGCTCCCAATTTAGATCCTGATTTTCCTTTTTGTTGTAATCATCCGTAATTGTAGCGCTGACTGCTTCCGATTGCCCTGTAAATGGTGTGATTCTGTGGTTTCTTCCCTATTTTCCTGATAATTCCTCGTGATTTTGTTGTAATCATCTGATGTGTTAATTCGTGTAATACCTTGATTTCCCCTTTTAGAAACTAATCCATTAGGTCAGATGAGATCTTTCGGATGCGAGAGACTGCAGAAAAAATATTGTGAAATGTATCTCACTTTATCCGTCCTAGTGATATTCACTCCTTTCTATGTACATTTGTACTAGGAAATAGTATAGTATACCCATACACTATCCATGACGCTTACTCAATTGTATGTGTGATCTTGCTCATATTTTCCGATTTGCTTATTTCATTTACTTATGGCACTAGTTTTCTGTCCCTGGCGATGTCTCTTTTATTGCCAGAGATAGTGCCCCTTCCAGAAGCATATCATATTATTGTATCCCCTTGCGATGGGTTGTCCAAAATTGTCCACGGCTTTCGCTTTATTTGTCAGACTAGGCTAATTATTAAAGAAGAAGAGTGCAAAACGTTGTTGTAGTGAGGTAACTGTATAATCTATGTAATGTTATCATTGATTCTAGGATGTAGATAGCTAATAACCGAATCCACATTCCCCTCTCGCCCCTTCTGCACAAATTACGGATCGACTCCAATCAACATGAATCTTGATTCTATTCTTTGTTATCTTTGACTCTTGTGCTCTCAGGATACAATCAACCCCCACTTTCATTGTACATATTTTGTAGTTTGTCTCGTGTTGTCAGTCGATTCGGACAAGATCAAGTAATCACTTCTTACCATTAAAAGTTGTCCCGTGACGTTCCGATCCCGTGATTCTATAGACCCGAGAATAAACATAAGATACGCTTTATTCGATCGATCGATATGTACATGCAAATATTGTAGGGAAGGAGTACGGTAGTCCACACTCGAGAGAGGTCAATTGGGTCACAGGCGTGATCGAGTCACTATTATAATTAGATATTGAGTAGTAGTTGCTGATGATGGTGCGAGTATGGGGCGAAACCGTATGGAACGATGTGTGACAAGTGGAAACTAGATAGGAGACGGGAGCTACCGGGGGCGATTAGGATATCGATTTTCTGGTGTCTTTTCCCTCCAAATAGCGCTCGATGTAGAGAGGCTTTTTAGAGAGGCTTAGGGGAGATAAAGTTGAAGGGAAGGTTAGAACTTGGTGGAGAGGATGGGGCGCTGGTTGGTAGTCTGGGTCGGATGGATTTGCGGACGAGATGAGGGAGGCTGCTGGGGCTCATCATCGTCAAGAGGGTAATCAGGCTCGATCTCGATGGGAGAAGAACGATCGGATGAGATCTGAAGAGAGGCATCGATTAATCATCGGTATGAATGAACAGCATTTTGAGGAATTCCCATTCGTATTCTATTCCTACAGAAACATCTTAGAATAGCACAAAGATACAAAAGGTCATCATTAGGTCTGACAAGATGAAGAATTTTCCTTTTGTTCGTCGTTTTTCATACGAATATCATCAATAATCATTTTCAGCACTATTAATCGTCAGAGTCACGTGCGAGTATACGAAATGAAGAGACTGATCTTTTCATTATGACATTCATGATCCCCAGCACAATTCGTTGAAGAGAATCACCTTACCGTACCTCTCTTCGAGAATAGTTCGGCGGGTCAAAAAATAGTTCGGTAGTCCACGTACCTGACTGGAGGCGGATGATGAGTGATGGTTGATGCTCTCCGTGCTGCCCTGACTCTGCTCGCTCCGCTCCTCTTCCTGAAGTACATTTATTCATTATTTATTTATTTATTCCGTCAGATTAATGCGTGTCACTGGCTGGCAACTGAGTGACAAGTTATACCGTTATATGCTATGGATGCGCGCGCACACCGATCAAAAGAAACCTGCGCATGTTCCGCGCGTTGAAAAATATATGCTGAATACGGAACTACCTTTACCTTTTATTAATGTACATAAGAGGTGCGAGAGTAGACCAGAGACGGATGTCCGCAATTAATTATAATCTCCGTAATTATTCGGAATGTCCGTAAATAATCGGAAGCAATTGTGTGATTACGGTAGTCTCGATGGGTCATGATCATTATTTTCTTTGCTTTTGCACGTTCTGTTAAACCCATGAGACTACAAACAATAAAGACTTCGTCAGGTATCATTCGTCCCTGAGATGGAGCCAAGATGCAAGGGGGATAGATTACTGATCAGTGATAAGGATGAAGAGCCGCTTCCGCTTTTTCGGTGAGGAGAAACACGATCGTTATGATAACACTGCACGGTGAAACGACCACGGCTAATCAAATCAGCGGGAAGTGGCTTTTTTGCTCACTTACTGATGAGACAGAGCGAGAGAGCACGCGATTTGGAGAGCGCTAGGTGGTGGTTTAAAATGTCCAACAACAAGGACGCTTAGTGTGATTAGAAACGGTCACTTCTCCGGTCAGAGACGACATAGAGCATGCAAAATGAGGAGGTCTAAGGAGCCATCCCTAGTAATGGGGGTTAGCATGATCCAACGGCTGTTCATCATGGGTCATTTACCCCCGTTTTGAATGTTTTCGAAGGGGTAGAACCGTAGTTTTGAGCCCATTCATGTACGCAAACAATGAGAATAAAGATACTTTCCACATAAAAAGCACGAAATATAATAACAAGCTCAACAAGGTATCTACCTCGATGACAGTCTGGGGTCGAGTGAATAGATCCTTGGAGAGAACGGGTCGTCTCGGGCCCATTCCCTTGATGGACACTCCGTACTTACTGCCCTCAGCGCGAATCGTCTGTAGAGATCAAAGATCAATTCAAAATATTGAAATTCATTATTTTACCCTTTCCCTATCGCGTAATCACATGCTCTACTGAGAAAACACCGCAATAATATTTTATTGTGAAATTGATGGTTATCATTCATACGATTTTGAGCCCAACTGTAGCTGTTATTATTTCCATTCCCCCGTCTTGCTAGCAAGGTTAATTTATTACTCGATAGAATCCATATCTGCCTCTAGTCGGTACGAACTGCATGCCGTGGCATTTGGGACGAGGTATCTCGAGAGGAGTGATTGACTGGAGAATATCGACGGACGACGAGGTCGAATCCATCCCTGGAGATGATTGTGTTTTATTTTTTCACGATTTGATTGCTTCACTCTAAATACAAAGAAGAAACGAGACATGTTGCGAATGAAGATGAGCATTTTTTGCGATTTTCATACAAACGAGTTGAGTGGAGTGAAAACAAAGATACTAAGAGATTACGAGCGACCTTTACTCGAGTTCGACCGATACTCTTTACGATTGACCAGATTAATGTGCCTTCTCGAACGCTTGGGACTGCACGCATACGGTTAAAGAGTTTAGAGGAGGGAATAGCGTTCAGCGATAGTACATTGACACGAAACAAATATACTTTTATTCAAAATGAAAGACCTCGACCGAGATTTATACGGCATCTTAGAGCTCACCGGATTACACGAATTCAAAACGTTGGGAATTGTAATTGCTAAAGAGGTTGGATGCCTCTTGAACATCAATAGCTCAAACTTTAAAGAGTGATCGTTGATAATGCATTAGCGTATACTTATACGGGGGGTGTCTGACATCCCACCATACTCCTCGTCTGAGACGCAAGGATTACATGCATAAGCTGCAGTGGTGAGGAGAGATGATGATATGATGGGGTCAGAAAATGATGGGAACAATAGGGAAAGAGATGGGGAGGAGAGATGATGAGAACAATGACCATCTCGCTTAGCTACAGTCTCTCGTCGCTTAGAGACGGAGAGAGACCATGGAAACGTGAGAGAGTCAGAGACCATTTCTCTGGGATGACATGGTGATAAGGATACGGAGAAAGAGTGAAGAGTAGCGAGGAATCGGGCACAATTATGATCAAGTAGAGAGGCGCCAAACTTCAAGCTCGTAATCACAATAGGATATTCACTGATCGGTTAGAACGACGAGAGATAGCGCGTAATAAAGAGGTTTTTCTTCGTTTGTCTAATTTGCAACACTCATGAGCAGCGGCGCTATCGTAGTGACTCTTTGACGGAAATGGCTTATCACTAATAAATCCATCCTAATTGCACGTTCACGTTGCAAGCCAAACTGGAGTGTGATCTCATGAAGGAAATATATCTACGATGGCATAAGTTCATGATCAACGAGCAGTATGCGATATGTTGATCGTCAATCCATAAATCTACGATACTAGATTTCTTAGAGCCCTGGGGCACACTTTGTGCTTACACGAAACGGGAACTTCTTCGATTTTTAGCCCAGGAAACAACCGCACCGAATGTGGAGGGGGTGGGGAATGAAAATGGTAGGGAGGGAATACTCTGCGAGAAAAGCCCAGAAATCGAAGAAGTGCCACGAAACGACTGCGAGCGGAGATAACCTAATGCGCTCGAGTAGTCTCGACTACTAATTCCATTAGGAAGGGAGGGGCGTGGGAACTCGCACATTACTGCTAGGCAAGCAAGTGAACGATCTGATGGGATGGAGGGGATGGAAGGGGTAGTCTTTGAAATAAGGGTAATTGTCTCTTCATTCCTTCTGCTCTCTCACCGGTCAGAGAGGGAAGTGTGCGGACTGAAGAGACGATGACCCGTATTTCGAACTCTAGGAGGGGTTCCGGGAAAGATCGAGGGGGGATGGAGGAGGGTTTATTGGAGGAGGCAAAAGAAGAGGGGGGATGGGGTTGGTACTCAATCGCTGCGGTGCTCAATAGCGAACAAACGACGTAAATTGACGAAAACGAGCGAGAGAGAGAGAGACCGACCGGATCAGCCGCCAGAGCATGTTGAGAATAGGGGGGAGGAAGAGGAACTAAGGCAATTATGGTGTTAGCCCCTGCGCGAAGTCTCTGCAACTAGTTACCATGCTTGTGAGGAGTATGTCACAAAACCCCTTCTATGGATTGAGAGAAGTGATCTGATGGAGGGTGACAGGTCAAAGAATGGGAGGGATGGATATCCGCGAACAATACCGGGTCGGAAAAAGAGTCAGATCGGTACTGTTTTCTGTACAGAATAACTTTTTGCAAGATGGGCTCTGATTTTAGCTGAAGCTATATCGCGCATCAAAAGATATTGCACCTTCCAGGACCTCCGATAGTTGAGAAAAGCGGCGTTGCTCAATGTCATTTCTGAGTTGGCCGAAAGAGATATCCACAAGAACCAGAATGTCAAGGGACACTAAGCTGACGTGACAATTGGAACGAAATCGAGACACATTTGAACGATCAAGAATCGAGAATATATTGGATCGAATAGAATCGAAGGAACGGAGAGAAGTGGATGAAATATGACTCTTTCCGAGGAGAGTCGGTCGATCTCTACAGTTATGCGAAAGGGAAGGAGAAGGAGGGAAGTGTTTGTTCAATTCGACCGCGTCAATTGACTCCCTCCTTCTCCCTTCCCCTCTCTGACCCATCCAAGGAGAAGGGAGAGAGGTATTGTTGACCCAATCGGAGACTGTATATTACTTGTAATTGTGGGGCGAAAGGAGGTTGCGTAAGGCAATTGGGGAGGACTGGGAAGGTAGTATGGAGGAAAGGAGAAGAATTGAGGCAATGAACTATACGGTACAGCCTGTTTGCGCATAATTTCATATAGTTGCTTTCGCGCTGGAGTTCGAAGGCCAATTTTCGGTGCGAAATCAACTTGCTTTGAGAACAGGCAAACATCGAACAGTACACACAAGTTTGTCGAAGTGGAACCAACTTTAAAACAAGGACAAATAAATGTAACATATTTGAAGCGCAAAGCTGCGTTGAACAGATCATGCATTTTGAAATTTACGCATTGCTGTGGTAGATCGCACTTCCTGAAGAAAAAAGTGATGCGACAGGAATCAACCTTCTCAGAGACTTATTTTTGCCAAGATGAACGCATTCGAAATACTGTAACTTGGCCAAAATTGGGTAAAAGTGGGTAGATCATTGCGAGAATTGGTGAGGATCACAAGCGGAAAAAGTGAAGTGAGGTGACAGGAATCTGGAAAGCGCCGCGTGGGAATCTGTGAGCGAGCGACGGGGAAGGAGTTTCGAGGAAGGGGATAGAAGGCAAATAGAGGTGTGTTATCAATGGAAGGGCCCCTCAGGGCACGGATGGCTGACTCTCTCAATTCGCAGTGCTCTCTCGTCGACGCTGACTGGCTAGAGAACAGGGCGCATTGAGAGAGTGGTTAGAGAAATGAGATGCCATCGAATGGGGGGATATTCGAGAGAGATATCCCCGTTCTCTTCCTCCCTCTTGCAGAGATCGCTTTCATCTCAAATACTCGAGACTCTCGTCATTTTGCCTGCTCTCTCGCCTTCTCTGACCTCTTAGAGATCATGCGGATTGAGGAGAGCCTCTGCTAACGGTCCCGCAATTCGATCACACGATTCGCCTTGGATTGGCAGCAATTCGTCGTTCAGTCCTCTCAATTTACCGACGAGAGAGCACGCAAAACGAGGAGAGTAACTTCTTGCCAAGCCCTTCCCTAATCCAAACCTAACGAATGTGAACGCGAGAATTAGCATTTGAATGGATGATGGGCGAAAGTGGAAAGGAGTTAGAAAACGAGTGGGAATCGCAGTGGGAGGGACCTCTCCCTGATTTACTCTATGCCTCACTTTGGCTGACCAATTGAATGCGATTCGTGCGGGTTAGAAAGAGCTAGAGAGCATGGGAACTGAGGAGAGGCAGAGGATGAGTAGACCCTTCCCTGAGAGCAAGAGGAGATACTCAATTGAGCAGGGAGTGAAGAAGGGTTGGAATGGTAGGGAAGAAAGAGTAGACTGCTTAGATCCTATCGGAACTGTGAAAGGAGAGCTGTGAGGGGGGAGTCGAACCAGGTGCGAAGGTTATCCAATGGAGTCTGTTCGATTTATGGGGTGTTTGGTTGAGTCGGAAGAATGGTACTTGGGAATGAATGTATGGGTTGAGAAACGCATCCTTGAAAAGGGATTGAGTAATGCATTTGGGTGAAGGTTTATATACCAAACAGTGCTTGATTCTGGGATAACATTGAATGTGAGATGTTAGGTAAAGGTCTACGTCAAGAGACTGTACAGTTGTAAGAAGACGCTAGGTGGAATCCACTGGTAAAGCCAGCTGTTACTTAATATCTCAGATAAAATCTGAGATTTTAAAATAATGCATATAGCAAAAGTCTTTATGTTTTTTTCGAGTAGGGTGGCATTCCTTTTGCTGACTCAGTTGCGAACAGAGATAAGATTGGGCCGCGCCAGGTGATTGAATATTCATGAGTGATCCGGTCGGGGTGATTCGATGATTCACAAATTCTCGCACCCCCCCCCCTCTAGGAGTTTGGCTCGGGGCTAGGAAAGGGGCTAGGCATGCATGGGTATAGAAAGGATGAGGGTAAATGGGTGAGCAATACTCCTCTCATTCTCTCTCTCGAGATCGAGTGAGAAGGGAGACAAGATTGGACGATTGACAAATAGCAACGAAAGTGATCCGAACCGAGTGCGAGAAGGGGGAGAACTAAAAAAGGAGGAAGGAAAGGAGAGGGTAGGCCGAGATTGAGTCTATCTATCTGACCATACCTAGTTACTCGTCAAGGCCGCGGACTGCATTTTGACTATGGAAAGCGAGGGGCGAGGGAGGAGGAGCACAATACGATTGGGAACGAGAACGCAAATAGGCAAGAGATGGGGTAATGCAGTCGCGCTGTGGGAGGTGGGGAGACAATGGACGTGCTTTCAATTTTTTTCGAGCACGATTACGGCAAAAAAGAATGACAAAACATCCAATGCACTGCCATGCTCCTTAGAATCCTGAAACTTCTCTGATTTGTGGCCCAATCTCAAATGCCCCGGATATGGAGGGGTAGTGAATGAGATTCCAAGTAATATTCCAAAGGCTATCGATGATGCTAGATGCAAGAGAGAAAGTGATGCGCTCGAGCTGGAGAGACATGCGAACAGTGAAATTATCAGGATGTATATGCTATCAACTAGTTTTTCAAGTGGTCGCGCAGAGGAAAACACTGGAAGAATGTAGACTCTCTCACTTTCCCACGATCTCTAGTTGATCTGACCGACGAGAGAGTGTGTGAAATGAAGAGAGTAGTGCCTAGAAAACACAAGAATGTAGAGGAGAAGCTGTCGCGAGTGCGAGCGAGATATCGTAAAGAGAGGGAGGGAAGTGGGTCGGGAGTATAACAGCGATGGCTTGTCATGGAATGACACTACTCAATTCAAGTTCGATAGATGCTAGCTACGAAATTCAAGCAACAAAACGGCTATTCAGGCATGATCGAACAAATATATTGATGACTTGTCATAATAACTCTTCTCAATCCGTATGTGGTATGGAATCTGCATCACACATAATCCAAACATTTCTGTTTCGCGAGTACGCGAAATGAGGAAGTCGCGTAAGCGCAACCTCGAGCAAGCTGAGTACAGAGAAATGAACACGAGTGATTAAGTGATTACGAGGGGGATTCTGGAATGTGATACGTCCTCCTATCATTGTTTGTGATCACGCGAGTAAGGGGGACAAGGAAGTAGGAGGCCATTGTAAACGGAGCGGTCCCCGCAAGAATAAAGAATATAGAATTAAAGATCAAAGATCAAAGTTCAATTCCATAAAGAATAAAGAATTGCGAATGCATGGAAGATATTGGGAACTGGTGGAATCCAGACCCAAGAAGATGTCATATCGTAAAATAATAAACCGTTCCGCGTATTCCGATTCCTATCGTTCATTTCGCATTTTGACTAGAAGGTCACAGGCCCTAACTTTTGTGCCTAATCAGTTCCTAGAGGCACTAGTAGCACATACTGAGAAAATTAGAATTTTAGTATCAATCAATAATGAGCAAGCGAATAAAACGTTCCGTATTATACGCTAAACACCGTAGCGTCTCCCGCTGAGCATTTTAATGTTACGATACTCATCGAGCAACTATTATGATATATTGATTGATTGATTGAGCGAGGGGACAAGGAAGTAAGGGGAGGCCGGGGGTAGAAGATAAAAGAGATGTCAACGGCGACGAGGGAGTTTACTTCTTCCCACCTTGAGAGATCCAGTTGGTGGGAGATCTTCAGATCTTCTCACGTTGAAAAGCGAGAAGGATAGCGGGAATGCGCGGATTTCCCCGGGGGATATTCGCTAGGTCTGGTTGAATAAAATCGCCAAAAAGGGGCCTTAGATTAAATGATGATTCTTGATAGCCATAATATTCGCATTGCCGGGAGGAATCACAATTGGCTGGAATATCCATATCAGCTGAAACCCACAACGTATTCCTGTTCTACCTATCGCCATTGATATGAGAGAGAAAGCGCAGGAACGAGCTTGCAAGCTCCACCTTCAGCCATTTGAGATGTTCCGCTAAAATTAGCTGAGTTTCAATCAAGAAGGGGCCATTTCACCCATTTCTCAGGATGTCCATTCGGCTTTAATCGCAGTGATAGGAGAAAGCGGAACGGCTCCTATCGTTTGAATTGGGAATTCAGCTGGGAAAACGGAGGGGGGATAAAAAAAGGGAAAGTAGCCAGAGCGTTCTCAGATCTCTCACAGCTCGAGACCGGTCGACTAAGAAACTGGTTGAGTTGCGGAGCTGAGAGAGTTTATCAGCAGTGATCATACAAGCATGACGAATTGAGGCTCCATTATGCCCACTCCCCGTTAAGTAACCACTCAAACCATAACATCACTCCTGCTCATTTTTGGTCTGTTTCTGTCGTTTCGCAATGCACAATGAAGATAGGAGAATATGGCATTATAGTCGCTTTATTGAGAGAAGGAAACCGGTGAATAGGGAACACGATTCGAACTTTTAATATCATTATATTACAGACGAAAACAATTAAATCTGTTTCGCCTAATCGAACTAACAACAGAAACCCCTATTTTAACGTGCGAAGATTGACGAACTAATCTAAAATCTAAGAGTAGATTTCGAAATACGGCTATCTAAACGTATCATCGTTTAACTATTTTGGGTTATCAGGGGACTCTACAAGTGCCTATTTTATGCAGCTCTCTTTCTAGACCATATCATCGCAATTCGGAAAGCAGTTTCCGACGTCCGGATACTGTAGGTACGAGATAACACGAGCCTGAACATGCGGTAGTCATGATTATCGATCAGAGGCACTAGGTTATTGATGCTCATCCAGTAGGTTATCATCCGAAAGTTATCATCTGACAAAGTGCCCTAGTAGAATAAAATAAAATAAATTTAAAAAATAAAATAACGTACCTTCTGCGGGAAGTTCTTGCCCGATCCGGCCTCGTGTCCGGATAGACGCTTTTTGACTTCCTGAAGATTTGATCTTTGAACTGTTGTTTGCTAAAACCTTATTAGAAATTAGTAAAAATGTTAGCAATAGATTAATGCATGTAAACCTTGACGAACAGATGTTCGACCACTAACGGTTACTGAGTATTCACTCCTTCTTTAGTTTCTGGTTCTTGGTAAAGGTGTTCATGGTGGGACTCCACTATCGTACCTTGAATCCTCGTCTACCGTACCTGTACGGACAACATTTTCTCCTTGCGCCATGGCCATCCCTTCGTGGAAGCATCGCACTTGGCCGGGTTCGGAGCCTCCTGGAATTATTGATTTATCGATTAACATCCTCAATATAGATAGAGATATGTGCAATTATCGGTTCATTACACAAAGTCTCTATAAATTGAAGAACATGGTGTATGCTGTATGGTCTCTATACCGATCCAACACACAGAAATAACTCAACAAACGGTCAAGCACAGCAATAGATTATGTGCAACGGTATTCAAGTGCAGACGAGATTGACATTTGATCCTTCCCTGTTCCGAATTTCCTTTTGATCGGGAGACAAGAGTACAAACAGCCACTCTACGAAGGGCCAATCGAATGGGCAGAGATGGGGAGTTCCGGGGTTCAGCGAAACACCAGTGGCTAGTGGGAGAAAATGTTCAGAAAAAATCACAAAGCGTCAACCATGCATATGCCATCAGCATCTACCAAATAAATTACAATGAATAAAATTTGACAGTATTCAGATTATCATTAACTGGTAAGTTCCTCTAAGATTGCGCGCGTAATGAGCTGCTTGCGCGCAAGATGTGGCGAATTTTTGGTGGCTGATTCATTGAGTATGTGGCCTTTGAGTGGGATATGATAACTGACCGTGAACGGGCTCTTCCATCCGCCCTGTCCCACTTTATTAGCCTTGTATCCATGGAGCATAAAGTCCGTCTCGGCCCATCCATCGTCAGCGAGGAATCCGTCGCGAACCTAAGATTATCGTGAGATTATTTTCCCATTCCCTTTGACTACCGTTCGAGAGGCGGAGTTAGGAAGAGACCAAGAGGAGGCTAGTGATACGGACAATAGCTCGATAACCAGCACGATGAGTTTGCTGAGCATTTCAAACGAACAAAAAAAGAGATACAATCAATTTAGAAAGGTGTTTTCTGTCATGTCCAGTCAAGAATACTGATACGTGAGCTTGGACTGTTTTGATCTATCGTAAGAATCGTAAGAATAGATTCTCCTGTCCAATCTAGGTATGTCACATATTGCAGCTATTCCAGAAGGTTCCACTCACCCATCCATGGGCTCTCCTGTATATCCTCACTTTGCCGGGCCATAATCTCGTCGCTCCCAATGCCATCTTGCAGCAGGTTACGTAGGCCATGTATGTGTCGTAATCTTTGCCCTAAGTTGGCTGTCATACTCGAGTTAACGCAATATTGCTTGAAAAAAAATTCGAAATTATGTTCAATTCATTCAACGGACCTTG
The DNA here is from genome assembly GCA_000180635.4 of Pristionchus pacificus. Classification (NCBI taxonomy): domain Eukaryota; kingdom Metazoa; phylum Nematoda; class Chromadorea; order Rhabditida; family Neodiplogasteridae; genus Pristionchus; species Pristionchus pacificus. The sequence goes on from CM026575.1 coordinate 38,925,918, forward strand.
TGCCAGATCTCATCGCAGATGCGAATCTCCTGCACGGCAGAGGGCAGTACCGCCTCGAGAATGTGGAGCTGCAACAAGTCAAGATATTTTTTTAAAAATCTTTTTTAGCCAGTTCATCACAATACGTGCACGTATTTTTTACAACTAAAAAATGCGATTTTCACGTCTTGGACTGATCAAAATATACCTGCAACACTCCATTATCGGCTCCGTTCCAGTTCTTCGGTTGGATGAACTCCCAATCACCCCATTTCTTGAGGAAATTTCGGGAGAACTCGGTGTTTTTCGCCTTAATTTCATGATTTATTTATTTTTAGATTATTTAAAATGATGGAATTACCAGATAATTGCCCGATGCGATCTCCCAATTGAAGAAGCGCTCGTAGAAGTTGAGATCCGCCCTCGTATCGATCCATTCCTCTGCAATTTTAGTATTTCCGTACACCGAATTTCCTTTGTTCTTTGTTCAGTCGAGTTTTGCAATAACGATTTTTTCAAATTTGTTTTTCTTCACAATTGAGGCATTCTTGAGGCTGCATCGGTGGTTCCACGTATGATTCAATATTTGTTGACATCCTTTCTTTTCTTTCCACTGACCAATGCAGTGATTCGGGTTGACAATAGCAGTGTCTGCATCGAGAATGAGCATCCAATCGACTTCCTTCAGATAGAGTGACGCCGCGCAATGCTTCTTGAAGAATAACTGAAAAATGATATCTTTTTTTTAATTCGGAAATTTTAATTGCCCTAATATCTAAATAAATAAGGGTCTTTCTAGGACCATACTTTTTGGTTAAATTAAATATTGTTTTTTATCCTGTCTGGTACAGTGGTTATTGAATAGACTATGGTCTCGCGAAAATCGTAAATTATTTCGATCTCAGCTTCCACTTCACATTGCGGGCGCCCAACCCCTCTTACCTGTTTATTCTTATAGCAGGCATGCTTCACTCGCTCATCATTGTCCAGATCAACCATGAACACGGTGTAGTTTACAGACTTGAGATAACACTCCAGCGAGCGCTGAGCGACTCCGTAGTGACTGCAATAATATACTTTCATGGAAAGCGTCCGAGGCGCAACTATGCACTCTGGTATTTCTTCCAGTGGTACCAGGAATTCCCACTGTTCCCCCACCTCACTCGACAGTGGGGGAAACATCAAAAATACAATCCTGAACAAAAAATAAATTTTGGCGGATTCGCGACCGAATTGTCAAAAAATAATAAAACGAACGTTTCCATGCTGCTCTTGACGTAGGCCACGAATACGCCAACTTTGCCGAACAGAGGCTTGCACGAGGACATATTCTGTCGCTTCGGATAGACTTCGCGACGCAATCGAGTGGAGTGATCGATCCGGAATGGAAAACGTAAGGAATTTCGGCTTCTACGATTTTACAGTTGGCGTTAATGCAGAAAAAAAACAGGCTTATTGGGTTCAAATATTCAATGCTCTAAGGTTTCATTCATAGCTGCAACTGTTTGAACTGAATCACCATTGCCACATGCTCGTCATCTTCGTGCTCGTCTTCCTTCTTCCTCACATCAACCCTCCTCTTGGCTACTTCCCTTCCTCCTTCAACCATCGCCGCTGCTCCCGTCTCTCTCAAATACTCCAACAGCCGTCCTCTGAATGATGAGATTATGATTGGTATCTCTCCGTTTCGCGTGCGCTCTAGTCTTTCTCTGTCTGTAGTGAAGAGACAGATGATATCATCCGTGAAATTAGGAGAATCATTCAACGTTGGGTCATTAAAGGAGGTGTAACATGAATATTTTGGTGACAAATCTGTTAACTCCACATTGTAGCAATCTATAACCATATGAGCTTTTCGAAACTTCCGTGTTTCTACGACATCAATGAACCGAGTTTTAGCGAGTTGGCATAGTGCCAGAATTCCCCTGAGTCCAGGAAACGGCGGGGATTTTAAACTGAAGGTTTGACTGGGAAGAGAGTGCGCCTTGATCTACCATTGTCTCCCCTAGTCTCTTCCCATCGATCGCACTCCTCCCTCTCACAAACAAGGGACGGAAGAAGGGAACAGGTACTTTGGCAAAGAGCCAACGGCTAACTACTGTACTTGCAAGTCCCGGGATCTCGTTGTGGGAGTTTCTGACATTCATTCCTGTTACTCCTCCTTGAAAATGAACAGCTATTCTTTTTAGCGCTGATTCCACTTCCAAATTTCCAACCTGAGCTCAATAGAGTTCGAAATGCGGGTAATCATCTCTTCATCTCACGTGCTCTACCGGTCGGAGAGGCGAGAGAGTCGCGCGAAATGAAGAGAGGATTAACCTTGAATTTCGAACTCTACGATAGTCTCACCGATCGATTCCTCGCTGCGGGGAGGGTACAGCGAGGAAGAAGAGGATGAACACACAGAGAGTGCAGAGGACGTAGATCAGACTACGCTCATTCCGCATCTTTATCCTCAAATTAGCACGATTTAAATATTTGCAACCTAAAATCAACGAATGCGAAGGGTTTTCCCTATCCGTTTTATGTCAAAAATATTGCTAACAATAATCGAAAAAAAGAAAGATGATGAATAGGTTTAAGGGTTTTCCTTATCTGGTAAGCGTCATAAATAATGCTTGCAACAAAGATACAGTCCTGGCGATTCCCCCAGTGAAAACTGAGCGCTCCGGGTGACCCCGGGTGACTCCCAGTGACCCCACGCTTCGTACACTTTCAATAGTTTTTAAAAAGTCGCCAATTTGATTACATCGTGTTCAGCGTTCGATTCTGCATCGAATCATATACAAACATCCGTTGTATATGATTCGATGCAGAATTCGATGTATTAATTAAATTAATTTAAAAAAAAGTGAAGAATAAAACGATTCGTGCATTAAAGAGTACACTTCCGATATTTATGCGCAGCCGCTGCAAAAAGTATTTGCTAAATAGCGTAGGTGTACTGTTCGATGCACGAATCGCTTTAATCTTCACTTTTTTGAAAATTAATTTAATTAATTAAAATTTAATTATTTTTATATGTTTGTATATGAATCGATGCAGAATCGAACGCTGAAGACAATGGAATCAAATTGGCGACTTTTTAAAAACAATTGAAAGAGTACGAAGCGTGGGGTCACTGGGGGTCACCCGGGGTCACCCGGAGCGCTCCGTTTTCACTGGGGGAATCGTCAGGACTGTAGTCCAAAAGCTTTTGCCAGAGTGAGTACTCTTTTAGAAGAAACGCGAAAGGAAATGGCGCGGAAACGCGGTTACTAAGTTACTTACTTAGTGTATCCGGACAGCGAAAAGACTTAAAATACCGAACCGCCATGTGTTCATTCCTGATTCCAGTCGATGAGCGTTAATGCAGTCCCACTGTGAGTCTCTGCCAATGGAGGATGATAAGGAGCGGAGAAAGCGAAAAGAAGCGACCATTAGAACAGAAGATGTTGATTCAGGATCATATATATTCTGGATCATAGATATCCAATGCTGCCACTGATCCTGAATCAACATCTTCTGTTCTAGTGATCATGTCTTTCCCAGTACTCCCGCACCCCCTCCTAAACTTCAATGTGCAGAATTATCACGTTTCCCGCACCCGATTCGATGCTGCCACTGATCCTGAATCAACATCTTCTGTTCTAGTGATCATGTCTTTCCCAGTACTCCCGCACCCCCTCCTAAACTTTCATTTGCAGAATTATCACATTTCCCATACTTGATTCAATGCTGCCTCTGATCCTGAAACAACATCGTCTGAAACAACATCTTCTGTTCTACTGGTCGCTTCTTCACGCTTTCCCTCGCCTATAACCATCCTCCATTCCGTCCTCCTCCGTGTGACTGCACAACGGCTGGAACCGGACATCAGGAATGAACACATGGCGGTAAGGTGTTTTCGGTCTTTTTCCTTTTATTGTTGGCTTGAGGGCTACCCACAAGAAATTAAAGTAACTGTCGCTTGCTGCAGAGGCTGAAGTGTTGCTGCAAAAACCAGAATCGGGTTTTCATAACTCCGCTCCCAGACGTGCTAGAGATTCGTTTTAAGGATACTGCTTATGACAAGTAACTAAAATACTGAGAGTGTGGTAGATATTGACCGTCGTTTACCTTTTAAAACTCAAAAATTACTTTTTTAGATGTAATCATGTGCCACTCCACGGGTGAATTTTGTAATCATGTGATTTTGGTGCAGGAGCATTGCAAAACCAACCATGAGCAATTTCCCGAGTTTTGCAATCGCTTAACTTTCCAGTCTGTTGTAAGCGACAAAAAAACTTGGCATTTCTCCAGGAACTTTGGAATATCCTGATTTTTGCTGTAAGTGTCGCTGCATTTGAATTTCAGAAGTTCATGAGACGCCTCCTTTAATGTAACTACGAAAACCATAACATCACTGGCCGGTTTTTTGAACTTTTCTCTTACTGACATTGGGTAACGAGAGCATGAAATTTTTGCTTTATCGAGGGCACTGTAACAGGGGGCGAAACCGGGAATGGAACACGGACATTTGTCAAATAGAGGATCACAGATGAAAGCGAACTCTCCACGTTTCGCTCGCTCTCTCGTTGGCTAGAGCAGACAAGAGAGTGCGCAAATCGAGGAGAAGTAAGAGATAAAGCTGAGCAAAGTAAGGCGACAAAAATTAGGGGAAGAACACAATAGAGGATGGGTGAACCCGGATTGCTGGTTGTGCATGGACAAATTTAATATCACAGAGACGGAGGAAACCACATTTAATCTCTCACCTAATCGGACTAACAACAGAAAACCCTATCGGAACTTGCGATGATCACCGAAAAAAAAGATTTAGAAAAAAATAAACGTCTCATCATTTCACGTGCTTTATTATTGTGCGCAATGAAGAAACGTTTGCTCTATTATAAACTCGATTTCGGAGTATCAGAATTCGGGGACTCTACATCATTCTAATCATCTTATCTAGACCATATCATCGCAATTCGGGAAGCAGTTTCCGACGTCTGGGTACTGTAGGTACGGGATGACACGCGCCTGAACATACGGTAGTCAGGCATGATTGTCGATTAGAATATGCTACCTTCTGTGGATAGTTCTTGCCCGTACTGCCCTCGAATGCGGAGAGGCGGTCTTTGACTTCCTGAAGATGATCTTTGATCTATAGTTCCACTCCATTTGGCTCTTCTAAGGACAACCCACTGCATCAGCACCAAAAACGAAATACATATCACGCAGTATCACTCTTGGCAATGGGCTACGAAAAAGGATTGTGCGTGGCAGGATCTCACTACCGTACTATTGCCTACCATAAACTTGAAAGTAGTGCTTTCGAATACCGAAACCTGAACTACCGTACCTGTACGGTGAACAGTTTCTCCTTGCGCCATGGCCATCCCTTCGTCGAAGCATCGCACTTGGCCGGGTTAGGAGCCTCCTGATGATTGTGATTTATCGGTTGATATTCAAATGATACCAATGAGAAAAATACCAAAGTTACAAAGTCGGATAAAAAAAACTCGCGGTGGGATTTAACAGACGAGTATTTGTCAGTCACAGTGTACGATTTTTTTCATTTTAATATTGAGATCATTTTGTCTCGTCCTGCTGGAGCCCAGTGATAGGGTTTTTTTTGATTTCATGAACAAATGAACTCACGGTAAACGGACTGGCCCATCCGTCCTGTCCCACTTTATTGGCCTTGTATCCGTGCAGCATAAAGTCCGTCTCGGCCCATCCATCGTCAGCGAGGAAACCGTCGCGAACCTGCCGATTAATTAAATAATTTCTAAATTATCGGTCAATAACAATTTCACTATTAGGTGTCTTCTGTCAAGGCTCTTTCAAGGATTCTGATATCTTTTTCTTAATTTTTCTTCATATTCCAATCTAGTCTAATTGTGAAGAAATTCATTTATTGGAGAAAATCCATAAGATTCCACTCACCCATCCATGGGCTCTCCTGTATATCCTCACTTTGCCGGGCCATAATCTCGTCGCTCCCATCGCCATCTTGCAGCAGGTAACGAAGGCCATATACGTGTCGTAGTCGGTTCCCTGATAATAAATGGATCCACGCCCTAAATATAAGGCACATCTTCATTTTAATTATGGTTTCTCAGTAACAAATCTTATTAAGATGTTGAATTGCTAACAAGCAAGAACGATTTTTGCAGCGAGCTTAGCGAACTTATTTAATTCAAAACAACACACTAACCTTGTGCCAGATCTCGTCGCATATGCGAATCTCCTGCACGGCAGAGGGCAGAACCGCCTCCAGAATGTGGATCTACATGGGGTAAATTACAGTATTTTAGGAAAATAGAAACCATTTTAGTCATGAAAAATGATTATAAAGAGTGCAAGGCGGAAGATACTCTGGTGTCCGGAATCAACTTGGAATCAAGCAATTCCCACAAGTTGGAATCAAGCTTGATGGTAACTTGTGGGAAGCGCTAGATTCCAACTTGTGGGATAGTTAGAAATCGGTGAGGATTACGGTAGCGTTCTCTATTATTGATTGATAGAGAGCATGGGTTTCCCCATATCGTAACCAAAGGCCTCACATGGTACGACCATGTGGGGACGGTCACATCCAAAAATACGGTCTTACTGGGGACCGTAGGCAATCGATCGCAATCGTGCCCGAAGACAGTCTGAACAGGACTGTGAAAAGGGACCTTATAGGCGAGGTGCGTGCTGGACGCTGCGGGTACGTAAGCCTGCTTGATTCCAACTTGTGGGAATGGGACAGGGGTACTGTACTTGATTCCAACTTGAAAACCCATTTCTACTTGATTCCAAGTTGATTCCGGACACCAGAGTAAATTTAAATTTCACATGATGCAAAGGCTTCTGAATGATCAAAATAAAAGAAATAGAAACCTGCAACACTCCATTATCAGCACCATTCCAGTTCTGTGGCTGAATGAACTCCCAATCACCCCACTTCTTGAGGAAATTCCGGGAGAATTCGGTGTTTTTAGCCTGAATTTCATAATTTTGCTAACAATTTAAATATCATCATTACTAATGGCAAAGGATAAATGCTAAGATGTTTCTACAGGATAAATGCTAGCTGTTTCTGCATAATCAAATTCTTAGAGCCTATCTACACGGCTTTGAATAGAGTACACTCAGAATTACGATAATTACCAGATAATTGCCCGATGCGATCTCCCAGTTGAAGTAACGCTCGTAGAAGTTGAGATCCGCACGCGTGTCGATCCATTCCTCTGCAATTTTAGTATTTAGGAATATTTTAAATTGAGGTTTCGTATGCCGTTTAATGAGAGGCTCATTTCTTTCCGAAATGAGCTAGCTTAAAGGAGGAGTAACATGAATATTTTTGTAACCAATCTGTCAACGTTAGATTATGGCAATCCATAACCATATCAGAGATCTGAAACTTCTATGTCTCTACGACATCAATGAACCGAGTTATAGCGATTTGGCATAGTTCCAGAATTCCCCTGAGTCCAGGCAAGGGCGGGGAATTTGAATAGAGGATTTGATTAAGCGTGCGCTTTTGATTTACATACGCCTGTCTCCCTCCCTCCCCTCCCCTCCCTCCCCTTCCCTCATTTGACTACAATGTCTTGCAAGTCCCGGATTTTCCGTGTGAGAGTCTCTAGCATTCTTTCCTGTTACTCCTCCTTTAATGATCAAGTAGCGAGCCGTATTCTAGATACGCGCATGTTTGGTCCCAGCGCTGACGATTGGACTAGTGAGGCAATACTACATCCATACAAGGCTAAATTGGTCGAAAAATGCATTCCGCATTCCAAGAAGAAATTGTTTTGATTAAAATAATATTCTTTTAAAAGGTAAGAGCCATCTTGTTTCACTAAATGCAAATGGTTCGGTATTTGTGAAGATAATTGCTCTTCTTTTTTTACAGTCATTTTTTTTTCGCATTACAACTATAGCAAAGTTCCGATTTCGCTTTTAACCGAATAAATGCCGACTCTACTGACCAATGCAATGATTGGGATTGACAATGGCAGTGTCAGCATCGAGAATGAGCATCCAATCCACCTCCTTCAGATAGACTGACGCCGCACAGTGCTTACGAAAGAACAGCTGCAAATTTATATATTTTTGTCAGATTTGATTCGATAAATTGCAGCTACAATAAGTAAATATTCTTCTAGAGGCAACTTCAGGAAAAATTTATAAAAAAAACATAGAAAGATGTTTGCTAATGTTTGTTTTGCACGATATTTCTGTATTGCAATTCGACTTGCTTGAATTTATGGTATTGAGCACCCTGGTACCTGCTGGTTCTTATAACAGGCATGCTTCACTCGCTCATCATTGTCCAGATCAACCATGAAGACAGTGTAGTTCACCGACTTGAGATAACACTCCAGAGTGCGCTGAGCGACTCCGTAGTGACTGCAACGAGTTTATGTATTATTTGTAAAGAAGTGAAGATATAGGAGTAAGCAATAAATAATACTCGGTAATTCTTGGAATGGTGAAGATAACTGTGGTGATTTCCCAGTTTAGCATGTGTTCGTATTTATCATACAAAGGAAGAGTAGCTTCATACGGTTGGATATTATGATCTGATCTAACGTCCGAAATTAAGATACTTCGTCAATTCTCGTATCCTCACTCCGGTGTCAGTGCGTCATTCAAATTTCCATTTATTGTGAAGGCAATTGTGAATTTTTTTTTTCGCAATATAAAGCGTTTGCAAAGAACGTCTACTATCTTTGAAGATAAATTTCTAAAAAAAAAGTATAATTGTAAAAAAAATGGAATAAAACGAACGTTTCCATGCTGCTCTTGACGTAGGCCACGAATACGCCAACTTTGCCGAACAGAGGCTTGCACGAGGACATATTCTGTCGCTTCGGATAGACTTCGCGACGCAATCGAGTGGAGTGATCGATCCGGAATGGAAAAGTAAGGAATATGTGCGTCCTCGTGAAGCGAGTTTACAACAGACGAAATAAGCTAAAAGCGGCTTGATCTATGCTTTTATATTCTGTCTTCAACGTGCTACGTGTTCTCTCATGCATTTATGATATTCAGACATCGTTCAGACTCTTCCATTGCCGTGTGGCAATCTCGCGTGTAGGAAACCAATGAGCTTTGTTTTGAAAGAGATATCACTGTCAATGAATCACCATTGCCATATGCTCATCATCCTTGTGTTCCTCTTCCTTCTTCCTCACTTCAACCCTTCCTCTCGACAATTCCCTTCCTCCTTCCTCCCTCGCCGCTCCCGTCTCCCTCAAATACTCCAATATCCGTCCGCTGAAGGAGAAAAATGATGGGATTATGATCGGTGTCTCTCAATTTCGAATGATTTCTAGCCGGTTTCTGATCGGGCAGAGAACATGGGGGATAAAGAGAGTCCCGGATGACTTCGAAAGAAATTGTCTCTTAATTTCCCGCACTGTCTCACCCGCCAGGGAGACGAGAGAGTACGCGAAACGAGGAGAGTAATTCAACGCTAGCAGCTGGGCAATCACTGCTATTTGTTCTGGACGAACAATTCGCTTCCTATTTGTACGAAGATGGACGAAATCATCGTTTATGGGCAAATATGAGCAAAGGTTTTGTACGTTTGGTGCAGACTAACAAGCTGTTTCGAATGTATCCGTGGAGAGATCACTAGTGAGTAGGGATGGCTTGGCAAGAAATGGTATCTCCATTAGAGAGATGAGAGAGTACGCGAAACGAGGGGAGTCATTCCTTGCCAAGCTTTCCCTACTAGTGAGATACCATAAGGAAAGATTGGCGTCGGATAAAACAGGGAAAAAATTACGGTAGTGCTGACTAGCGGTTATACCGATGCATTTTCATTTTATCAGTCCCACCTAGTCAGTTACAAGGTACTAGTAACACCAAATGAACTTCACCTATTACCATGCCAAAATCTATCGTGACACCATATATGTAACGGAATAAACATAAAATTGAATTGAATTTAATACTAAAGTACATAAGTGAAGTGATTAGTTACTGACCGATCGTTCCCCCTTTGCGGGGAGAGGACGAGGAAGAAGAGAATGCACGCGCAGAGAGTGCAGAGGATGTAGAGCAGAGTGCGCTCATTCCGCATCTTCATCCTGAAAAATTAACACTATTTGTTTATTTTATTCTAAAAGTAAATTGTTTAATGGGTTTTCTCTACAAGGTAAGCGTCATTAAGAATGCTAGCAACTTGAAAATCAAAAAAAGGCGAATTTTGATGAATCCTAAACTACATAGTTTGTAGGGATTTCCCTATCGGATGAATGTCATAAACAATGCTAGCTCAAAAAGAGCTTGCTAGAACGTGCCCTCTCACAAGTAGAAGAAATGTAAAGGAAATGGCGCGGAAACTTTGCATTCGTTCGGAGACAAATCGTTCAGAAAAAATGACTAATCTGTCTCGTCTCTCTTACCTATGAAACATTGCGCGAAATGAAGAAACGTCAACTAGCAAAGAAATCTCGCTCGCGCCTCAGAAATTAGTAGACACTACTGCCAACCAAATTCAATGCAATTTTGTCTCGGGGGACAGTGGTTGACGGGGGTAAACGGGACCTCGAAACGGGAAAGAGGAGATGGGGGGAAGAAAGAGGGAATAGATAGGAGAGGACAGAGTGCAAACTTGAGACTCTTTTACACGGAAGCGATGGGCAAAAAGAAATGAGGGAGCGGAGAGAGAACTGTTGTAGTATTGAGAGGATTTGGAGGAAGAGAATGAGGGGATGAAGAGGGGAGGAGGGAAGGGATCGGGTGAATATGGGATCAAACGACGGTTTGGGTGTTGCGGGGGTACAAGCAATGATGCGATTGAATTATAGCGTGCTCGTTAATGGAAAGTAAGCAAAAAGAAACGAAGTTATCATTTGGGCGAGAATGAGAAATAGAATTGATGGATAGTCTGTCTCTCTCATTTCGCAATACTCTCTCGTTTCCCTGACTGGCGAGGGATCAGGCAAAATGAAGAGACGATAAGATTGCTCAGAGAATGAGTAGGTCAAGAGGCAATTGAGGGTTTGAAAACGGAAAACTGAGGAAATTCCTAACCATGGCTAGTTTCACAATTAGAAAGGTATTGTGGTTCCGAGAGCTTCGCACAAAAGCGTATGAGTAAGAAAAAAAAGAAGAGGAAGTTTCTCGAATTTATCTACAGATGGATAAAATATGGCATTCAGCCCTAACTTCGGCAACTAATTGCATAGCATTCAATCAATGATGGTGATTCAGCAATAAGAGGATTTAGAATAGTTTACTTCACCTCAGAATTTAGCAAGTAGGATCTGCGATAATAATGATGACGCATCCTATGAGAATAGTAAGAAGTGATACTGTTAACAGTCTGTGAGGGTAATACCATACCGCCATGTGTTCATTCCTGATGACCGGTTCCAGATGATGTGCGTGAGACCCGTGTAGAGGAAATTCTGCCAATGAAAAGAATAGGAGGAGAAGAAGCGGGGAAACGTGGAAAGGAGTGATCACTCGAACAAAAGCACGCGATGTTGAATCAGGATCAGAGGCAGCATTTCGTCGAAGTATCCACAACGACATAATTTTGTAAATGGAAGAAGTGGGAAGCGTGAATGTATAAGGAAGTGATCACTAGAACAAAATCAATTGGAACAATCATCAATCAAGCAGATAGAAGGAAATGAGGACAATCTCATGCCAAGACACCTCTACTGATCACTAGAACAACAGCTGATGTTGAACTTAGAAAAAAAGTAAAATGAAGTCAATGGAGAAATATATGCGGTGAAGAACGAAAATCAAAGCGCTTTGAGTAGCTAAAAGAGTAGAATCAATTGTGTCATCTAATTGAAGCACTGCCTTTTTCCCCCCACTGATACCATTCCCCATTACCCTTTACGTGTGGCCTTATTTAGCAAGATTGAGAACTATCATAGATTAGAGTGCACCACCCTTGAAGACAACAGGAAACTTATTTTCAAAATTAGGTTATCGTCAAAAAATGGTCAGTCATGGAAACTTGATAAAAAAATTTAGATAATTGAGATGAATCATTTAAAAGGCGGAGTCGAACTACACAAAAAAAAGAAGATTCTGCCAATAAGAGAGGAAAAGGTTAACGTGTCTCCACGATATTACAGTCGCAAGACAACGCTAGGTTGGACCGGGAAGGCCGTCTGTGACGTATTCTGCCATTGAAATTGGGTAAAAGGAAGAGGGAAAAACGTGGAAGTGATCAGTAGAACAGCAGCTGGTCACTGTGTTTATTTCCGCGTTTACTCGCACGCGATTAGAGTTCGAAATACGGGTCGCCGTCTCTTCATTCTTCACACTCTCTCACCGGTCAGAGAGGCGAGAGAGTATGTGAAATGAAGAGACGGCGACCCGTATTTCGAACTCTACACGCGATGTTGAATCAGGATCACTATCGTGTACATGCTCTATCAGGCAGTGCTAGCGAGCATGTAAAGAGAAAGAGAACAAAGAGAACAATGGATCGAAGATCGGAAAAATGGCAGGAGGATGAAATTGTAATTGGGAAATGTAAAGTTATTACCACCTGTAATTCGAACTCGAATCTACACCGGGACTGAGCTACGAGTCAATGGGGGGGGATGGTAGGAAGAAGATCAAAGTCCCGAGCGAGCGAAATAGAGTCGAACCAGCGGATAATCCGTGTGAAATGACCTCAAGAAGAGGAAGAAGTGTGGTGGTGGTGGTAGTGATGGGGGAAGAGGAAAAGGAGGGTGCGAGAGGTGAGGCGGAGGGGACAAAGGGAGAGGGACTCGGGAAAGATTTGAGACAAAAAGGACCCGGGAATATGGGCTACTACAGTTGTTGAAAATGGGATGGGATGCGAAACAGGCCGCGATAGAACATCAATTTTACATTTCTGGCTGAGTAGCAATAAACTGATCATAGAGACAATTTTGAACAGCTAATTTGAGACTTCAATAAGGGGTAGGGGATTCTTGAAGAGCGCCATGATTTGTTAAAGATTTCAGCGAAAAAAATAGCATTAAATAGAAGGACAAACCTCTACAAAAGCAGAGACGAAACAGCGAGAGACCACTTGATAGAGAGACACGCGGTCGAAATGATGAGAAATAATTGAATTTAATTGAAAATTTTGCAAATTGCGAAGAAACAAATCAATAAACGCAATATTGCTAGGTCTTTAGAAGCTCCGGCATGCTTTCATGATTTATAAGAACCGTCTCCTCACGGTTTTCAATAATTTTTCGGGTATTGGGTCGTATATCGACCTCGACAGTAGGGCTGTCATGGTGAAGAATCCGTTTCTTCATTCTGCGTACTCTCTCGCCACTCTGACCGGTGAGAGAGCACGCGGAATGAAGAGACGGATTCTTCACCCTGACAGCCCTACTCTACAGCGAACGATTGATGTTGGCTAGACACTTAGGCACTGAACTCAGCTTTCGGCTCATTAGCCGGAGTCGTTAGAGGAGACGTAGCTCATGAGGCAACACAGAATCCATGACGATGGGGGGAGCTGGTTAGGTGGAGAAAAAGTGGAAGAAGAAGGAGAGGAAGACGGATGAAAGGGAGTGAACCGACGACTATCTCACTAGTGGATTCGGGGGATCATGTGGATCAGCAAAGCATATTGACTGTCGCCTCAGTAGACTGTACTCAACGTTAAACGGTCGAAAGTGCTTTTTATATGTGATGAGATGAGATCATTTTTAGTCAAACTAACAGAAAAAAGTACCTCATTTGTGCACACCAAGAGAGGACGACGAATGAGCAGAATGATGTGAAGAATAATTTCATTTTTTTAAATTTAATTTGATTGTGAATTATAAAAATTCAATTAAAACATTGGTATTCAAAAGAACTAGGCAATTTATAATGAGCTCGTACCAATCAAAAGAGTAGGAGCTGAGCAGTGGTGGTGTCAATAACCACAGAAAAAAACAATGCTCCTAACGAGGAAACAGATTCACAAGAAACATACAACCCTAGTCAGGTTCATGCAGAAAGCGCGGAAGGTGGTGGGCAAACCTGCGTAGGGTGTGAAAGCACTCGTAATTTGAGCCCAACTGGGAAGAAAACGAGAGAACTCAAGGCTAACTCGTCTTGAGAGGGGCTTCTGAAGAAAAAATAGCATACTGTTCAAAGAATACCTGCCCAGGCATGCGGCAGACCTGTTTTTTTTATCATGTAGATGGTGAAATTTGGACTGGACACTTATGCTTCAAAGATTGATAAAGAAACACGAGAAAAACTCGCCCTGTTCGTATAGAGAAAAAAATTGGAGCAGAAAAAACGAGTGCGTGAAGGACAATTATAGGTGGAAGAGGGGGTTCTGAATGGCAGTTAGGGCGTTGCTGCGGGATTTATGCGGCGAATTCCGACGTGGCTAAAATCCCGAACAATTGAATTTGAGAAAATCGAATCGATAAGTCAGTCCGTGGAATTAAAAAAGGATTCAGAGAATAGTTAGAGAATGATAGTGGAAGAGAAAAAGATGAGTCCTATCTACAATACTGGATTATCTATACTGCAGATCAATACTGCTGTGCTCCACGCATCACTCAGAAATGGTAAAGGTGTATCCATGTCAGGCGAGTTTACGTCTTAGGCACTCAGTAACCAAGTAACTAAGTAAGCAGACACAGGGAATTTATGAGGCACTCTCGATAAACGACGTAGATTTCGGCTAAATCGTTTCACTAAGCGAATTAGATAATCAGAGTGATGAATACAATCAGAGAAGACATTCCTATTCCTATTCAGAAAAGTATCACAGAAGGAATGTGGGGAGAAACGTTGGAAAACGTAGCACATATTCAATGCAAGATCCTCCTTGACACAAAGGTGAGTAAGCAAGAGGAGGATGAGAAATACGGAAAACGGAAACACTAAAAGGCATCCTGCTTTTAGAGCCGGTATTTGGTTGCGACATCAGTAATGAAATATTTTGAAGCACTTCATGTGCCTAGAAAGGAAGCAATTCCGCCTACCCACGATGGATAAATTGCCGATATATTTGCAGTTCTCTTCTCGCTCTCCCTCGATTCGATTGTTCAATGTCTCTATTGGGAATGCAAACTGTGATCGGCGACAGCTCGGGAGCCAATTTAGTCAGAGATCTCGAACGATGAAGTGCAAAAACTCTGAGTTGGCGAGATTTGAAGAGTGATCGAAGACCGTCAAAGCCCCGTATTCCTTCATGCTTTTTTGGTCCCTCAATCGTCATAAGTGTTGATACTTTTTTCCATTACTCATGAAAGCATCTTGTTTCTCAACATCAAATAAAATAATAATCATTAAAATACCCTTTATCATCATAATATTAATCACAATAGATACAGATAATCTCCTTATTCCTTCATTTTTCCATCACTTTCTGCTCTTCTTCGCCGCATTTCTTCGATATCTCATGCAGCACGTTTGCTCGGCGCACTTGACGTAGCCCGGAGTGCACACGCACATGTCCGAGGCGCAGGGAAGTGTGGCTTGGCTGGAATGGAAATGGTTTTGAGGATACACTTCTCAGCATAAATTCCATGTGTTTTGACGAAAATAAGACAACGCTGCATTGTAAATAGCTACAATAATTGCGTATAATCATATCATCTAGACGTGTTTCAGTCAGCAACGGGTTTAGAACAAATTGCTTAGTTACTGTGGGCAACAAGGGGGTAATTATCAATGATTCATGGATTCGTGAGATGAAGCACTTCTGACCCGAACTGCACAGCGAGGGCGGATGGCTGTGCCTGGCAAGCGGGCTGGCAGGACGGCTGACACGAGGGAGTGCATGCCGTAGGGAGCTGAAATTGTGGCAAATTTCGAAACTGATTTGAAGGCAAATTTCGACAATCGAATAGGCCCAAACTAAGCTCTAACATTTGAGTACTCAAGAACCCCATTATCCGTTCATATTTATATGAAGTCCGACATTCAAAAACGATATCTATTTTCTATTACCTCCGATACTACGTTTTTTAATTAGTCCGGACATAACGAAATTCCGCGTACTCAAATAGTTTATGGCAGATTTCTATGCATTTAATCAATATTTTTTTCATGATTTTCGTTGTAGACGGCTAAAAACCACTGTTACGAAGTATTAAAAACAGTTTTGGAGCCATGAAACTCAATTTGAACCCATTTATAAGCATTTGGTGTGGTCGGGCGCCTTTTCCTATAATCGTCAATTTCCCCATACGCGCGTACAATTTATTTGTCAAGTCTTGTGAAAAACGTAGCACTTTCACTCACCGACGGTGCCTGCTGGACGATGTAGTAGGGCAGACCAGACTGCTGCTGTTGAGGAGGAGCGTACTGCATTGCATAGTCGGAGGGAAGCACTGAATATATATATATTGTTGCTTTTTTTTAATTTGCATTTTTTTCTTTAGAATCTCATCAAGAATTTCATTTCCTTTGATCCTTATCTAATCTACCCCCCAAAGTAATGAAGATAACTGCACTGATCACTCACCTGGGCTGCACGGGTCGCAGGGTGCTCCGGGGACACAGGGCGGGCACAGGGGCTCCAAGAACGCCGGTGGCGGGGGCGGGGGAGGGGGGACGACGGGGAGATAGGCCGGGGCTGACTGACAGGGCGTGCACTGGGGCACGGGCGGGCACGGGGAGCATGCGGGTGCTTGCATGGGCTCAATCTGGATCTCGAAGGGGATCGAGATCACGCCGGACAGAGTGGTCGGACCGGCTGATGCAGGGGCTGCAGCTGCAGCGCAGGGGCTGCAGGTGGGCGGGGCGGGGCAGGGGGCGCATGCTGGTGGCGGGAGGGGAGCGGGCGGGGCTACGGGCAGCTGCACCGGCTCGCAAGGGCAGAACTGAGGACAGGGAGTGCAGGAGGAGGCAGGGGCTGCAGGGGCTGCAGCTGTTGCAGGGCAGGGACAGGAGTGGTCGAGCGAGGGAGGAGGAATGCATGCAGGGCACGAGGCCGATGAGGTGATTCTCTGGAATGGGAAGAGAATGGTCAGAGGATGCGGGTAGTGCGGGGAGTAGGAGTAGAAGGAGGTGGAGGGGTTAGCATGGGATACCAAGGAGAGCGGAGGCGGTGGGGGAAGAAAGTAGGAGGAGTAGGGGGAGTAGGGATAGGAGGGAGGACTCACGATCGAGACACAACAGGTGATGCCGCACAGCCCGGCTGAACCGCACTCTTGTCTCTTCGCTCGAAGTGAGAGAGGAGTTGAGAGCACCTATTGGAGGTGTAAATGAATGAATTGTTGATCAATGTCAAGATCAATTGATCAATTGATAAACCAATTTAAAAATGTATGAAAATCTGATAAGCATTCGGGACGCGGATCCGTGTATTTTTCTGAGCATTCTGGACGTTGATCAGGATTGTAGATCATAAAATCAAAAAATTCCAATAAATATTGCAGGATTAGGTGCGCTCGCCATAATTTTCACATGGTATTTACCTAACAAGTTGAGTTGATACTATCAAAGAACAATCTTCCTGTTTCAGGGATATGGTTTTAAATTTGAATCATACTCAGATATTTCATGGGAAAAGTATCATTTCTTGATCGCGAATCTACATCGTTGTGACATTGAAATATTATGAAAACAGTCCACTAGCAAATATGAGAAGGACGCGAACTGATAAGATAACTATGCGCACTAATCGTAATAAGATTCTCAAGGAAAACAATAAATAATGAGGATATCTAGATTCACAGAAAAAAATAGAAGTTTTGGCAAAAAGAACTAATAACACAGGCTGTGTAGTTGCACAAATCAAGCATCACGCATCGAACGTGAAGGTTCAACAGTACACAAGCTGGTGGGCTACAAAATGCGGCTAAAAAGTCTCAATGTCTACTAGACTTTGAGACGATATTTTTCTTCGATTTCGCCTTGCTGAGAAATTCGAAATTGCATAAATAACACTAACAAGGGATCAACAAAAGTGGATTCTGAACGTATCTGGGCATGATAACCATGCAAGGATAATATTAAAACCAACTCACAAGAGGCAGGATCAGCAGCACTGCAGTGATTCCCTTCATTACTGACGATGCCACACTGTCACCTCTCGTCTATACTATGACTTGTGCCCCCCCCCCTCCCCCCCAATCCCTCCTCGGCCCTCCTCCTCCCCTCCCTCCGACCGGTTAACTGCCCCTCCTCCCGCCCTCCTCTCACCACTTCTGTACCAACAGAGTTGTTAATCAGAGAGGGAGTGAACACGGGTCACGCAAGCAAGCTCTTCACTCGTCAAGCTCATACAACACTCTAACTGGTTACCCCCAGCCACCTTCAGGAGGGCTGAGGCTGCCTGGGATGTCTCTAGGTACTCGTGTTAGCAAATCACACATCTTTCCTCATCTTAAATGATCTTTCAACATCTGATCTTAAATAGCTGGAAAATCAGTATTCATGTGAAATGTGTGATGTACCGTACATTATCTACCTAAGTAGTCTCTGCCTTCGGGGGTAAATCGTGCACACTGTTTACTTACCGTGAGTAAACTTGACCCGTCGTGGTCAATTTATCTGTTTGAGATCATTGCCATTCAGAGCGCTCGCGCGCACTTACGCAACCATTTCTGAAGTGATCGGAGAGTACAAACCGAGAATGGGTTCACTCGAGAGCAGTTGCGCAACTTTGCCGCAATCTGAATGGACAGTGGATTGAAGTACTCATCGAGTAAGGCAGACTGGATGTATTTGCTGGTAGAGATTGTACGGTATGCCAGTCTAGCAGGATCTCTGAACTGTCTGATTCACACAAAAATCCAATTCAGTCATGACAACACGCATGCTTGCGAACATCATGAATGTATTACATTTTTTCTCTAAGTGTTGTCACTGACCATATCACTGAATGATCGATCGCAAAGACTTGTGTCCCTGCACAACTCAACCTTCATCATCAACCAATCGTTCCAACTGATCATGCAATAAGATCGAACTCGTCCGGAAGATACTAGTCGGATTGACCGCGAGGCTCAGAGAGAGCACAAGTGCTTACGGCTTCTCTTTTCTTCAGTTTGATCAGTTCATCAGTGAACAGGAAGAGAGAAGAGACGCATTGAGATTGGGAGATTGACGGTATTACTCATTTACTGAGTTATTCTGACACCAGGCATTGAACACTCGGCGCACTAGGACACTAGGCGAATGCAGGAAGACGTTAGGGAGGGGATAAGGAATGAGAGAGACGATAACTATTCAGTAGTAAATCACTCATAAATAAATAATAAACTCGTGAAACAATTGAGCACAAATAAAGGCAATAGTTGATTATCATGAAAATACTTGATGGGCCCCAATCAGAATTAAATTATTTAGCGGCATGTGTCGAGGGAGGAAAGGTTCATGACTCATGTTTCAATCCGCATTGCTCATTTCTCCTTGATCTCCATTGGTCTCCAATGGCACAGTCTAACCGTCCATCTACCGGTATCCCCTCTGCTTCTTCCCATCTACCTCCCACATTCTCTTTATTTCGCCTTATTTCTCGTCGGTCAGAGAAACGAGAGTACAGTGCGAAGTGAGAGAGACATACGATCCATCCTTCCTTTTGTATCGAGTAGCCTTCAAGAGCGACACAGTGCAAACTTTCGCAATGTTTCCGTTTCTTCATTTTGTCGTAGCTCTTGCCGGTCAGAGAAACGAGAGAGTATGGCAAAATAGGAGAGACTCATCATCCATAGCAAATTTATCCGATGTGAAAACACGCACGGATGCTACGGGTTTGCGGGAGGAAATGGAGGAGCGGGCCCTAGATATAAGAAGAGCAGGCGCGAGCCCATTCACACAACATACTCAATTCCTGCTATGCTTACAGTAATCCTGCTCCTATCGGCTATACCGGCTGTGGCCGCAGTGGAAGCGAAGAATGAGGTGGGAAATCAGTGCTTATTGATTTTATAACTCGATCCCAAATGTGTGTTTATCCTGTATGACTCTTCCGCAAAACTTTCTCAACGAATCAAGATATGAGGGTTGGAAAAAGGCGCAGCAAAGTTCTCACTATTCTCTTGGTTAACGTGTGATAATCGGAATTATATTTATCCTCAACCGGGTATGTAGTCCGTCTAACAGCTGGCCTTGTGGGTCCCACCTAGCGTTGTCTTACGACTGTAAAATCGCTTGACAAGGATACACCTTTTACCTTTACCCTTTTTTTATCAGACCTCGTTGGCCGTTCGTGGCACTTCCTCACTCGCTCACATCCGCGCAAAACGCCAATTTGGCGGATTCGGCGGCGGATGTTGCGCGCCGATCATCATGCCGCCCATCTGCTGCGGCGGAGGCATTGGCATTGGCATTCCGCCACCCATGGTCAGGCATATTTTATTTGAAAAATGAACCCTCAGTCAGGATAAATTAAGAATCATTAGGGCGGGACACATAAACGTCATATGCCGCTAGGATAAATTTGCAATGAACCATCGACACTTCTGCATATTGTCGGACAATCCATTTGACGATGGTCTAAAGCAAAGTCGGATTTGAGCCCTTTGGGGGGGGGGGGGGAGAATTGCCCCCAATATTCACGATTCAGGAAAAAATAGAATTGCGATGGTTTCTTGCGAAAAGGAGAGCGATCCGCACTTTGCTGATCAATCCTGAAGCGGAAGTTTCTGATAGATGCTCATTCTTATGCGTTCCAGTTCGGTATCGGCATGATGGGCGGTGGGTTCGGAGGCGGATTCGGCGGGATGGGCTCGTGCTGTGGCTGCTGTATGCCAGTCTGTATGCCAATGTGCATGGGCAGAGGCTGCGGATGTGGAGGAGGCTTCGGAGGAGGTTTCGGATTCGGAAGGAAGAAGAGGGAGACCGTCCTCAAGAGGTTCGCAATTTATTTGTCTCAGTCTAGTTTGTGTCTTCTTTGCGCGACTTAAGAAGCAAAGTGGTTCATCTTAGAAGGAAGTTCGCCGAGCCTGAATAAATAAATTTAATTCAGAAACCCTCCGGCGCTCCGTCTAACCTACGTGTGATCTGTCCAATGGCCCTCGATGCAATCCTTCTCTCACTCTCAATTGCAATGACTCACCCCTCTCCTGAGGGGATACTCGCCATCATCTCTCTCTCGCCGTGTCCAATATTTGTCTGTTTGTGTAAAGATCTGCACTACTCAGTTGTCTCTACTGCCCACGAGGAATGGAACTCGTTCACAGACAGTTTGAGTGTCAAGACGACATGCAGCGGATAGAAGAGCCCAACTGAGAGCCCAACTCGCGGCAATTATAATCATTTTGGGCGTTGCTCAAGCAACTCTCATTGATTTACAATACTCTACATAAAGAAGTTTGTTGTTCAGCAATACTATTCCTTTTTCATTCTTTCTTTTTTATGAGGTGTCGAATCTAATGTCATCCGTTCTTTCGTTAATGTTAAATCAGTCGTCACACGGACAGTCCCTGAGAGTCCGTAAATACGGTTGCGAAGTGAATTTGCTCTGAAAATCAATCGATCATCCCATTCTTTTTTTCAAATTATGAAAAAAATATTCACCAGTTGCAATCCCATTCTTCGACGAGATCACGTTCCGTCTTCAAAGAAATCGATGCAAATGACAATCTATGAATTTAAACATTTAAAATTTAAAAATATATTTGGCAATACCTCAGAATTTACATCGCTCGTGATCAACATTTGTAAAAGGTCTACGGACTTCTGAATGGCATCTCCGATTTTATCGGAAGAAGAAAGGTTGAAAGCCTGAAAATGCTCAACAATAGCTGAAGAATCTTGATAATTCAACCTTTTGGCGTGTTCTTTTCATAACAGTTTGTCCTTTTTCCATGATTATTTATACTGAAAGTAAGTAGTTTGTTTGTTCATAGAATAAGTGTTAGACGAAAAGAACAGCATGCTTCTTAAAATATATAACTTTTAAAAAAACCTGCATAGCTCGTTATTTTAGAAAAAGAAGATACGTGAAAGTATTACATATGAATTGCAACTAAATATAAGGTGGCATAATGAGAAAGAATAGGAGAAATCCATTCATGAGAGATGATCCAGCGGGTGGACCAGAGGGCATTCGCCCCCCCCCCCCCCTCAAGCAGGTTATACACCCGTCGAGTGAGCTCCTCGAGGGAAGCCGAGCCATCGACCGAAGTTTGAACAGCATTTCAGTTCTCTTATGCAAAATAACCACAACGATAACAATAACAACCATAGCAGTAGCACCTTCAGAGGCTAGCAATGATAAAATTTCTCGCAACGTATTCCCTCCCTGTCACTCCCTACCACCTCCACATTCACAGCTGTTGTCTTGGGCAAAAAACAATTCACATTGCCCGGTGCCCTCACTAGAGCGCGCATTTCGGGACACCGCCTCTTCATTTCACACACACACACATTTTTTCATTTCACGGAAACAATTGAATTTCTTAAGAATTTCGAAATCCCTCTAATTGCCACCTAACTTTGTCGCTCGCCCGACATCGTAATATCGTAATTGTTGAAGCATATCTAGCCCAATTTTCTCTTGACTCGTGATTGTTATATGCCATAAATATATTATTACACTCCCTCGGCCGGTCGAGAGGGAGCGAGAGAGTATGTGAAATGAAGAGACTCTACTCTGGTATTTTTTCCCAGTGGGATCTCACTCTTTTCCCACTGGTTTCCCACCTCACTGCCCACTGGGAAAAGATGAAAGGTGCCGATGGGAAACCAGTGGGAAAACCACTAGAAACATTCACTTCCCAGTGGGCAACCGGTCTATTTCCCACAAAAAATATATAAAAAAATAGCAGAGCTAGCGCCCTCACCTCCACTTCCTCCTCGTGTAGCAGCACGAATGCCGTAGTTGCTCTGCACGTGGGACAGGCCATGAAACCGCCGCGACCGCCCATCGCCATCGCACACGAGTGGCAAGTGAGATGGCCTGAAAGAACGGTTTATTGTCGATTGACAGATCAAAGATCAACAATCGACCCTTCATCGATTTTTCGCACATCCTTTTATCGCAGAGTATTGCCTCCCCCGCTCCAAACTCAGAGCGGTTGTTGCGAACAAGTTCCCAGTAATCGAACGCAAGGGACTAGATCAAAGATCAAAGATCGGTGGGATGACCAACCACAGGTGATGAGAGCGGCGCGCGTCGCGGGCGCCTCGACCAAGCACAGCGAGCACTCTCGCGCGAATGCTCCTCCATTGCTGAAAATTACGCATTTTTAGGCAAGAGATCATAAATCAATATCCGTATACAAAAGATCAAAGATCAAAGCACCTCTTCGCGTTTTCTTCTCGCTGCTTGGCAATCCTATCCTTGCGCTCGACGGGATCCTCGGCCGCCATCTTATCCCTCTGAATGGCCTCTGCCATCGCCAAACCGAGCGCTGAATAATATAAACCACAATGACTATTATTAATTAAACATACCTCATTGCTCGTCCATTCAATCCAACCTCTTGAAACGGAATGAAGTGGGGGAAATGAGAAGAGGTGAGAGGAGACGGCCTTTTATAGGATGGAATGAGTCTCTGTAAATTGATCTAATTATAATTCGATGAAGAGGATTATCCGCTAATATTACTATTTTTGAAAAATGTTTTTCTGGGAGAAGTGTGTTGACTCTGTTGAGTGTGGTTACCCCCCACATTTATCGACGCCCCTTCTTTTTGACTCGGCCTGCGAGGCTCCAGATATCGTACTGGTAGACTAATGATTGTAGGAACTGTCTGCGGATTGTAACGAAATAAAGAGATGGATTCTTTACCCTGACAGAGAAGGCTTCCCACCTCTGTCTTCAGAATAACGTATGTAGTGCAAAACCAGACAGTTTTCGCACGATCGTTTCTCACCCAGATCGTCTGTTTGTATGCCCAGTTACTCCGGCCCCGTCTGGAAAGTGTCACAGTTTTTTTCGCCTCGGGCAACACGTAGTTTGACATCAAACAAGATAGAGGTCGAGTGAACAATCGTCGTCGCCGGTTAGAGAAGTTAGAGATCATTGGAAAGTGAGAGAATCAGACTATTCGTCGATCGAAATAGCAGTAATCGAAGCCGAGCGGCGCATCTCGGTAACAAGTATAAAAGCTATGGCGTCGAATCCCTCCATTAACCATGAGATTCGCGCTCTTTCTTCTCTCTTGTAGCGTAATCCTTCTGCGAGCTGAAGAGGTTAGTGATTTTTCACGTATTTTCTGTGAACCATTTGAGTGCTCATTCAAGGCGTTCCTTTGTTAAGAAAATATCAAACAGTTTATGAGATTGTATAGCGACTTCCACGCAATTCGCTATTCATCACAATCATTTATCAAATCAGTCCCCAATACTCCCAATTTCTGTACTGTAATATTGTCGTTGTCGTCCAACGCAATTTGCATGTGCACTTTTACCCCTTCTGTCTGATCTTCCCAATTACTGTACTGTAATATTGTCGTTGTCGTCCAACGCAATTTGCATGTGCACTTTTACCCCTTCTGTCTGATCTCCTCAATTAGCACGTCTAGCAATCAATTTGCATGTCTGCTCTCTTCACTCTCGCTCACTTTACATACTCCGCCTCGAGCCTATAAAAGGGTTTCACTCCCTCCAATCATCAGAGCTACACCGAACCTCTCACAGTCAGTCATAGATCCTCAGGATCTCAGTCATTCCAATACCCTTCGCGGGTATCACTTCACTCACTACAGTATCCCTCGCGGATCTCACTTCAGTACCCTCATCACGTCTCCTTCCCCGTCCTTCCCTTTCCCTGGCTTGTAATAATAAATTATTATTGTTACGTCACTGGGCAATCACACCGTATCATCTACCGTACACCTCAGTACATTCAGTCAGCGTCACACTCGCACTAAGCTTGTCCCTGCTCCACTGACAACTTCCGCGTATCGTCGATACCGTAGTTTCAGTCTGAGTATCGTGGAGAGATAGTTGCGAGTCCGCATAGATTGCTACCAGAGTACGTAGAATGGTAGAGCAAGGTTTTAATAATGAAATCATGCACATTAACTTGATGGAAAAAATAATGAATGACTGAATGAATGAATGAATGAAATGCCCCTTTCAGCAATCGGAAAAAGCCAATTCGACCCGGTGCACTCGCTGCTCATCGTTCTTCGATGATTTCGACGATTTCTTCCGAACGGATGTAAGTTCAATTGGAATTCCCAGCTCAGCGTTCTCATTCACCATTTTTTTCCATTTTGAAGAGTCAGATTCATCACTAGTTTCCTTAATATGAAATTTATGGTTATTTGGATACAAAGCTGCAAATAATGAGAATCTATTCGGATTTTCTTTAAACCATCAAATAACTAGTTCGTCGAGTGTGAGGATTTCTCACTTGTCAGCGCCGGCGGATGTCCGAAGGAAGTAAAACGCCGGAAGCTCAGAACGGAGCTACTTCTTTACACTTTCGAAACTGCTTTATCTCACCTTTAAAAAAATAACCGACCCTTCAGTCGATAGAATATTGCTCACTTCAGTACTGCCTTGATCGCTTAATTTTTTCGGTATCCCAGAACCTTTGGAACAATACTGCAAACAATTTCTTTCGCTCTAATATCGCAGGAAATAAAATAGGAATTGGGCGATCGCATAATCAAATCTATTAATCGTTACAGTTAAAGGGGGAGGGGCACGAATATTTTCTCACATAAGCTGAGCCTGTGGGGTAATAGGGATGCTATACCCGATCACAGATCACTTTATCCGAAGTTCTAGAAATGCCTCTGAACCTCACTACGGATTTTTGAAGTTTCATTGATTGTGCAGGCACGATTTGGGGTACTGTATTCTTGTATTGATTTCACTAGATTGGCAGTCGAAAATAGCAGCAATAGTGAGGTTTGCACACGGCGGGAGTCGAACCAGCGGGTGCCGGATAGCGAGGCAAAAACACAACCACTAGGATAAGTCCCGTTATATTCGTTGGGTCTAGACGGCCTAGTTAAGGAAGAGGAAAGAGTCAACCGATGTGCTGATTACTGTAGTTACAGCGGGGTGCAGGCACGTCGTGGTGGGACCCACCAATTTCGATTCGTGCCCCTCCCCCTTTAATTGCTTTCAAATTCATTTGGCTCCCTCAACTCACCACCATCCTTCCAGTTCCCAACCTCCTTCTAACTATGCATTTCTTCCCCTAGAAAACAACTCATTTGAAAAAATAGGTGTTCTCTATTAGTATGTTTTTTCCTCGCAACTCACTACCATCCTTCCAGTTCCCATCCTCATTCTGCCCTCGTCCGTGTCAGCCCTTCTGCTCTCCCTCATGCATCAATCGAGTAAGCTCTCTAACTCCTAATTCCCTCTCGTCTCCCTCAAAACTTGAACTTCGACTGACCTCTCAAATGCATGAAGAAAAAGGCTCCTAGTTACTTCCAAAAGGGCTTTCGAAATCGAAGAGAAGTGTGGCTTAAGAATTTGTTCTTTCAAGTGAACGGTTCGCTAGCTGTAGATAATCATGAACATTCTCATTCTGAGAAACGTCTTCACTAAGAATGATAGAGAGAGAAATTTAGAGTGAAATGAAAACCAAAAAAGGAAATTCGAATATTCTTCCAGTTCTCTCCTCGTCCCTTCGGCTCTCCCTCCTGCGTTCCCTCCTGCATGCCAGCATGCCGACCCGCATGTCTAGCCGCTCCACCTCCTCCTCCTCCTCCTCCATTCCGACCCCTCCCTCCTCCACCCCCGTCGCCTCTCCCACCCCCACCCCCAGCCTGCATCCCGGCATGTATGCCCACATGCCGACCGTCCTGTACTGCACCCCCTCCTCCCCCCATGGTACCCTACCCGACCGCACCACTACCTCCACCCCCACCCCCAGCCTGCATCCCGGCATGTATGCCCACTTGTCGGCCTTCTTGCCTCGCCCCGCCTCCCCCGCCAATAATGGTGCCGTACCCTGTCCCTACCGTGCCCCTACCTCCTCCTCCTGCTCCCTGCGCTCCAGTGTGCATGCCTGCGTGTCTACCATCGTGTACCGTGCCCCTCCCTCCTCCTCCTCCTCCTCCAGTCTACCTCTCTACCGCCACCTGCCATCCGCCCTGCATGCCCCTGTGCGCCGCGGTCTGCCTCGCCGCCATTCCTCCCCCAGCACCTACCGTACCACTACCTCCCCCGCCTCCACCAGCCTGCATACCAGCCTGCATGCCTGCATGTAGGCCATCCTGTATCGCCCCGCCTCCTCCTCCTCCAATGATGGTACAGCACCCAGCACCCACATGCGTGCCAGCCTGCATGCCGGCCTGTCTGCCGACCTGTCTAGCTCCACCCAATCCTCCGCCTGTTCTCGCTGCACCCGTACCTCCGGTGAGTTTTTAGAGTGAAGAATGTGTCTCTTCATTCCTCTCAGCTCTCATCACTATGGGGGCTAAAAGAATACGAACATTGAAGAAACATATTCTTCAATCCTACCTACCGTTATCCCAATCGATAATCTCCTCCTTTCAGCCCTGCCTCGCTGCTTGCATGCCCACCTGTAGACCCTCATGCGTCGCCTACTATGGTTACTACAAGCAGTGATCGATCCGATCGATGCAATATCCAACCTTCCGTAACATTCCTTCGAGAACCCCTTAGCGTAGCTGTATAGTTGACCTAGGAACTATAAAGATCCTTCTATAAATGAGCTCCCATACCCCAGCTGTAAATCAGAACCTTCCCCCTCCTTTCCCACATTCGTCTTTATTCCCCCTTCGTAACCCCTTCTCGCCAGATGTGTGTGCCTAGTAATTTCGCAAAGTTTCTCGTTAGTCAGCAAAACAGTTGCACTATCCTCATTCAGCATACTCTCTCGCTGGTCATACCAACAAGATGGGACTGTTGTTCTCTTAGTCAATAGCTCATACCGGTCGCTTACTCACTCCCATTTCGACCTCTTCCCCTATTTCACCCGGTTGAGATTCCCCCTCATCGTAACACCTTGTTTGTTGATGACAGACACTCCTCCCCATCGTCCGATTTACCCACAATCCGAAATGGCCCCTTTACCCCTTCCCCCTTTCCCCTTCCTTCCCCTTCCCCTCAAAGGAGGAGGCACAATATCTGTACATACATCAACGTGGAAATAATAATAAATGGAGTATATATATATGGCTTGGCGGCCGAGATGATTATACGTTGGATTACATACATCCTCTTCTTCTCTCCTCTTCCCTCTCTGACTCCTCCCTCCCCTCTTCTTTTCGCATTCGTTCGACTCTTCAGAATCCCCTTCTTCTATTCATCTCCCTTCCTTCCCTCCATGTTTTGCCTTTCCTTCCCCCTCGTCTTCCCCTTCTTCCAAACTTCTCTCAATTCTAATCAAATCCCACTCCAGAGGGGGCCGCCCCTCCCGTCCCTAACCGATTTTCATTCGGAAACTCGGGTGTATCCCGTGACCAGTTGTTAACAAGTTTCTTCAAATCATCTGCTGTGGGTTTATCTAGCCTACTAGAAATTTTTGGATATTCTTCAGCTAGCAGAATCTCATTGACCCCTGTGATCGCGCTCCTTTCAATTCTCTTGTACTGTCCCGTTCATAGCTCACAGTTGTGTCCCTTTCCGTGCATTGCATCAGACAGTTGCCTAGAGACAGTGCTAATCGAAGAGATTCCGCTAGTCTCTTCTTCCCTTCCCCACCCCTCACCCCTCGCGCTTCAAACAGTTTGTGAGTCACAGACTCAACACGATCACCTCTCTCCTTCCATCTCTCTTCTCTCCCTCTCTTCCATTTCAATCGCTCTTGTGTACCAACAGGGCTCTTTGACTGGTCGACTACTATTTAGAAGAAGAGTTCCCAACTCCTCCCTTCTCTCTACTCCTCCTTTCACCCATTCACTTTCAAGGCCAACCCATTTCGATCAACTCCTTTCTATCATTCCGTTTGATTTTGATCTCTAACCTCAGCGACAGCTATTCAATTTTCTCGAATGGCTCTACATTTTCCCTGCCATTCCATCCTTTCGATTTCTCGGAAATAATAGAAACAACATATTGCAATATGATGCGCTTCTCTTGCTGAGTCAATCTCATTTCCGCCCCCCCCCCCTTTTCTCTATTTTCATTTTATAGATAACAATGACTGGTATTCAATGGAATGCATTTCACCCTGCGAAAAAATCATCAAAATTTCCCTTTCAACCTTGTTATATAGCCTTGTTAGATAGCCTATCCATCATATTGACCTGTTGCACTTCCTATATAGTGAACATTGTTCCCATCGTTCCCCACCTATTTTTCCTCCTGATCCCTCCAAGAATTTTTCTTACATCTGAAGAGTGAGCGGAGGGGACGAGTAAATAGCATACGAGGAGAGTGTTTTGAGGGGAGGAGACGGGAAAGAGAGGGAGAGAGGTAGTTGAGGAAGGGAGGAAGAAGAAGGGGGAGAAGGGCCTTTGTCAATCGATGTGCCTCTCCCTTCACAAGATCACAGTTGTCTCCCCCCCCCCTCAGTCCCCATTCCTCCCACTTCGAAATCTTCCCGTCATAACATATCCTCGCGTTGCGTTCGCTTATCGATTGAGCATGTGACCTACCGTATCTCTTGATCTACCGTAATCCTCCTTCAGAAACAATGGCCATCGAGGTTCAACAGATCATCGAGCTCATTCTCGCCATTTTCCTGCCGGTAAGCCGACTTGATCTTTGATCTTTCTCAGATCCCATTTAATGCCCTGAGGTGCGCATTTCTCACAATAATCCACTTCCCACGCTGCCTGGGAGCAAGCTTACGCGCCCGTTTCTATTATCAAAAGGGTCGCGAGTTGATAACAACACCCCCCTCCCCTTCTTCTTTCCCTGTCTAGATAGGCACGACGATGTTTACACTAGTAATGTCGAGATAGCACTCTCTATTGTTGCCGAGTGCGCAATACATAGCAATGAATGATGATAGAGAGAACAGGGACCATTGTATTCGACACAGTTAGATAGGGGCACTCTCAACCAATTGTTGTGTTTACCACTTCGAAGACTAGACAAGAGTGAGACCTCGTGATCAATCAATGCGTTTCAAGGGACACCACAACAAAAAGTGCGCGCTCGCGAGTAGAATCTATTTGCAGCTAGTACTTATAAGAGGCAAATAGATATTCTCCAAAAACACTGCCGAAAACACATTGATGTTATGCGTTGATCAATCGATAATCTGGGATACTCGATAATCAATGAATAAATCGATAATTTCAGCCGCTGGCAATCTTCATCCATGGCAGCGACTGCAACATTCATGTTGCCGTCAACATCATCCTTTGCTTCTTCTTCTACGTTCCCGCCATTATCCACGCCCTCTGGTGAGCTACCGCACCCATATGGCTACCGTAACCTTATGCCTACCGTATTCCAATCTACCATAGCAAAATGACTACCGTTCCCTCACAATTGTATCCACTAAACCAGAAAATTGCAGGTACTGCTTCTTCCGTGGATGAATCTCATCTCCAATCGACTCGACTGCCTAATCTTTTCACATTTCGTATTCCTTACTTGTCCAAAAGTGATAAACTACCATCGATATAGCATTTGTTCTCCGACAATTTCTGAATTTTTATGGATGCGGCATCATGTGAACTTCAATCGCATTTTTTCAATAAAGAAATTAACGACGTAGAATTCAAAATCTAATATTATCGAATGCTATTCACCCAATAGTCTTTCAGAAAATACACAATAATTTATCTACAAACAAGTAACAATCTAAGTGAATTCTACTCAACTTTATTTGCCTTCTTCTTCTTTTCCTTATTAGCTTTCCGTGGTTCCACCTTCTCTTTCGGCACTTCAATTCGGTCCATGTACAAACCTATGAAGAATCGTATTCATACCAATCAAAATGTACACCGTACCTTTATCCTCTCCCAGTGGCCTGCCCACTTGATCCATCTTTGGTCCTCCACCGAACGTCGCCGTCTCCAGGTTACGGTAGTCTGATGAGATGCCCAATCTGGAAAGAGTATTCTTTGGTAAAGTTTCTAGAATTCTCGGTAAAGGGAACGGTGCTCAAGGCACACAAAGTTCTGCGGGAGCCCACTGCTAGGCCAGTTACTATTTTACAAGACCAATTCAGTCCGGAGGGCCCAATCTTTTCTTCGGACCTACTTTACTGAATTCTTGATTTGCTTCAAATATCTCAGAAATGCACCTCGATAGGCAGAAATCCGACAGCTTTGGAGTGATCGGCTGCATCAAGAGGGAGATTATTCGCGTAGCCTCGTAGGTCACGTACAGTACCGTCGACAGCTGCGATTATCGATTGATCGGGGACAGCTATCGATTGGACTCTCTTATCGATCAGAACAAAAAAAAAGAATACATCTAATGAAGAAACAGAGTTGTCATCCTGACAGCCTTACTTTGCATTTCGAATACAGCTTAAAGCCTAAGTCGGAAATAAAAACAACAATAACAACAATAAAGACCCCCGTGACCTACCTTAGCTCCCTTGCTCATCTTCCATGGCGCGTGCACTTGGAAGAAGGCATTTGTGAGCTTGGACACGGCCATTATCTCCTCGATCGCCTGTGATATTTTTGAATATTTTTTCTGAATTCATTCCTTGCGTTTTGTTATCCTTGTAATTTGCGTTCAATTCTAACTGCGTTTAATAAATTATGATGATGATATCGAGATATCGTATCTTGTGTAATAGCATGTGGAAATACGACAAAGTTCTATTAATATCCCCTTACTTCTACCGTATCCGCACTCTTTCGTACCTTGTAGAATAGGATGTTATCATAGAGTGGTATCACTTTCTCCTTAAGTGCATTCATCTCTGCTATCAATGGATTCGCCGATCCACAGATCTCATCGTGTAGCTCGAGTACGTCCACGTACGGGTACACTTGATCCTCGTTGATCTGAGATTATTGGAATATATCGTCCATCGATAAACCACTACCGTATACCAATAGAAAATTCGAAATTCCATTACCGTATACTTCTCGAAAAATGACCAATCTCTTCAACCCTGTTTCGACTACTAACATTAAGTAATCTATTAACTATAGAAAATCGAAAATCATATGACCGATCTACCATTCTATCAATTACTGAATACCTTGGTCGCGCAGGCTCTCGATACGAGATTCGCCACGTTATTCACGAGATCGGCGTTGATCACGTTGATCGCTTTGACTACGGCGAAATCTGCAAATAAGGATGATTTCGAAAAGAAATAAGATTCAAAATATGATAAAAAGGTAGTCAAGAAAAACCTAAATTCCAAAAACAGATCATTTTCAAGGGTGGGTATGCATCAGGGAAATAAATAGCCAAATATTATAAACAAAAGGTAATGTAATGAGAGTAATACCCACTGGAATCATCATGAGGAAGTCCCTGCTTGAGGAGGAAGTACCGTAATCCCTCCTTCGACAACAACTCGCTCATCTTCAATGGCTCGATCACATTGCCGACACTCTTCGACATCTGAACTCAGTCGTCGATCGACCGTCCCTTGCTCTCTACCGTAACCTTTGATCCGTCAACCAACCAATGGCCGTGCACGAACAATCGCTGCGGTAGGTCAAGACCGGCTGCGAGTAGGAACGCCGGCCAGTAGACTGCGTGGAATCTACGAAAACTACCGTAATCAGAGGGTTCGTTTCGGGACCACCCACTTGAGGATGTCCTTGCCAATGATCTGCGTCGTGGGAGGCCAGGCCGGGGCAGCCATGCAGTCGGGGTAACCGCGCACCGTCAGGTAGTTGCACAGCGCGTCCAGCCAAACGTAGATCTGCAGAATCAATAATCGATTGACCTGCCGTACCCTTAATCGTTGCCTACCGTCTGACTCGAATCGCCCGGCACCGGGATTCCCCATAAAAGGCGTGAGGCGTCCCGGGAAATCGATAGCCGGCTCTCCGCCTCGATGTACCGTAGCGCGTTCGGCAGGTAATGCTTAGGCCGGATGACGTCTGGATCGATATTGCACCTTACCGTATCCCATAACTACCGTACCATTCTTGGTCATCCAAGTGCGAATCTTCTCGTGAAACTGATCCAGCTTGAACATGTAGTTCTCCTCTTCGTGCCATTCCACCCGAGACCGAGTCTCTTTCGATATCTAGAGTAGAATAGACGAAAATTAATCGCATAAATGGAACGAATTTGACTGACAAAGTCTCAGAATATTGAGAATGTTTAGAGAGATCCTAGTAAGTTCGACCACATCGTCGGATGTCAGGTGTATCTTCGACTAACTTTTTCTACATTAAAGTTTGCATAACGTAACCCTCTCACTTTCCCGTCGGGACCATCCTCGACGTCTCCCTCTTGATAGAAGCACTCGTCCGTTGTCGAGTACCATCCCGAGTACGCCGACTTCTCAATGCAATTCGCTGCTTCTAATCGTTTCTGGAAACCCAAAATACTGATTTTTCAAACTAATCACTACATTAACGCACCCACATGACCTCCACGCACTCCCTATGCCGTTTCTCCGTCGTTCGAATGTAATCCGACGTGTTGATGTCAAATTCTCTGAATTTGCTAGATTATCGAACCAATAAAACTAAAAAAAACCTGAATAAATGTCGAAAGGAAGCTGATACTTGATCACACAACTCGATCGATGTCAATCCCTTCTCTTTCGCAGTCTTTGCAATCTACAAAAATCTACTGATTCACTTATTTCGTAGCAGTCTACAGCGCTTACAGTACCCCTCAATCTATCTACAGTACACTTCTTAAATAGATCGAATCAATCGATATTCCTTACCTTACTACCGTGTTCATCTGTTCCCGTAGCGAAGAAGTGCTCGCTTTGCGGGTCCTTCAACCGATTCCATCTGTGCGCGGAATCTCCGATTATCGCAGTGTACAGATGCCCGAGGTGAGGCGCTGCAGGGTACGGTAGTCAGAATACGGTATGAAAAATCGGCAATACTTTAGAAGACCAGAATGGGATCTATATCACCTCGTCTAAAATAGCTCTGCCGTTATACATTGAAGCAAAGAATGACTTGTATGCTGTTTATGCTTAGTTCATTGTGCTTACAGTTAGACTACTATAAAAAAAACTGTGTTATTGCCACTCTGGTGATCTAAAGTAGTGCCGACAACTCAAAAATTCCGAAAACTTACGCCCATTCGCATAGAAGATGGGCGTTGTAATGAATGATGACGCTTGCCGAAGGTACGATATTCGCATTCCTATTACATTTATCGATTAATTTCTTTCATATTACAGATATCCGCGTATCGAATTCGACAATATTTGCAGTGTGGAAGGAACTGTGATTCACTCGAACTAGCTTTATTACCCGTAGCAGCAGTTCAATCGATAACAACAACTAAGATCTACAATACGATTCCTATTCTTTCAACAACTCTAGATCTTCTTTGGTGGGAGTCTTGCCCGTCTGGACGAGGGTCTGTCTCAGCATTTCCCTCTTGATATCTCGTTCGAGTTCGGCCATTCTCTGATCGGGATCCGAATGGGATGCATCGGCTGCGGGTTTTCTCGCAGATATTACTTGGATCTCGCCTGCGGGAGAGGGAAGGTACTCCATCTGGAAGGAGATGGTTTACATTTCATAGATAGTTCTCTATATCGAAATGATTAGCAACTTCTTTTCGTACATGATAATAACATTCATACAAGATAATAATGTGATAATAACATACCTTGACTTGCTCGAATCCAGCTGGTTCCAAGTTGTGTAGGTACCTCATTGGATCAGTCTGTGATCGAGTGAGTAGACCCCACTTCTCGAGCTTATCCAGACTGAAAACAATATTTTGAACTTCAAAAAATAGTAGAAAGGCAACTTTTCCATTCATAAATAGTTCGAACAACACAATAAAAACATATTCAGAAAAGGGTTTAATATAAATATTAAAGAAAAAACATAAATTGTCGATGAATTCACCTTGATATTTGCATTCCGCACGCGATAACTGCTTCTGGTTTCATCACTCGATGCAACTCCCTGCACACATCCAGCATCGATTCCTGCGAAAGTCGTCGCTTTTACGTATAAAGGATATCTCCAATTTTTTAATCGGAAGCTCGAGCAGTGCTTTGCAAGGTTTTCTTACAATTAGCATTCCGTTGAATTTTTCCAATTTAAGAGTCCTCGTAGGGCTACATAATAAAGAATCAGAAAAAACCTGTTTGATGAAGTAGAAAAGATCGACATGGAAGACAACGTCGAAGAATTCAGAAGGATACGCGAGATGACGGAGGTCGAAACACTGTAAGATACATTGATTATCGATTTCATAAATAAGAGTTTTACAGTTACTATCCGCATGTTGATATTTCTTTTACTTATTCTGTATATTCTTTTACTGCTAATGTTCACCTTTTTTCACGCAAAATCATTATATTTTTAACATAATAAGAGCAGACTGACCAACCCTATCGAGCACTAGTTTGCCCTGCTCCCTCTCCTCCAGAATGAACCTCTTTCTCGTCACTTCTTCCATGTACGGTGATCGTTCGATGCCGAACACGACACCGGATCCAGTCGAGACCCTCTTGAGCGCCTCGCCGATACCGTTCCCTCTACCGTACCCGATCTCGAGCAAACGAGAATCTCAAATTAGGAAAATGGTATTCATGGAGTGTTTGTTTCGAGAATAAAGTAGTACCTGGTTTTACATCGACTTTCTCCAGTACTCCTCGTACTATGGGTGTGCTTCTCTTCGACTGCCATCGTGTGAGCGCTGAGCCCGTCACCGATTTGACAGGAAAAGCTAGCTGAACACTCCATTAGACATGAACAATGATGAAATGCAAACCTGATTCGCAAGATCTGAGAAGGCTAGCTCGACGAACCGCTTTGACATTGAGATTAGATCTGCAAGGAAAAGATTATGAATCAGTGTAACAAGGCACAGCTGGAGAAAAGCGATCAGGATCAAAAGCAAAGAGGATGAAAAGAGTTAGCTCATCTGTAAATAGGTCAGATACATTGATCACTACAAAGATCATGCACAAATAGGTGTGCCGCCAACGTCTGACCACTTTTAGACAATAAATTACAACAAATATAATCAATGAAAGCAGATCATAGTTGATTAAAGTTAACTCTAATAAAAATAAGTACAACCTTATTTTAGTTAACCCGGTCGTGGCGAAACCCCGCATCCGTCGTTTAGTGCAACCCAAATTTCACATTGATCTATGTCTTGAAGCGATGTGCATTCAGAATAGCGTAATCGCGGTACATTTCTACCGTACTTTTGGCACGATGCCAAGGTCTCAATTTTTAATGGTTTTTGTTTATACCTATTTTCGCTCATTATTGATTAAGTTTCCGTTTCTTGCCTTTACCAATACGCTCATAGTTGCACCAGTACCTGTTCTTGCGCATAAGCCATACCATTCACTGTTCAGATGACCTCAACAGTGGTCAACAAAGTGGTCGACCCTCTCGTCGACTGCGGTCGCTTGCTGCTCATCGATAGGGACCCAATTACCGAATTCGGGTATGTAAAACAATTACGACTCGTATTTAACAATCTTATTTTCCAGAAACGAGGATGAGTTGATTACTCGCGCTAGGAACAACGTGCAGTTCCTGTTCAACAAGGTGTGGGAACTGGACAAGAAGAGAGTCGAGGACAGTATCGTTGCTGTTCTGCCTAAGCCATCATTCAAACTGCCTAGAGAGAAGCCGGTACGATTGAAATTTCATTGTGATTTCTTTAATTTTTCGAATTGATTCGTTTCGTAACAGTGATATTTCAAAGGCAGTTGAAACAAGAAAATTCTTGGGATTGTATGAAACAGAGTGTTGATATGCGTGATTCAGATCCCCGAGAAGAGAGCAGCCACTCGCTGGGAGGAGTACGCGAAACTCAAGGGAATTGCGCCAAGAAAGCATCGTAATAAGAAGGTACTTGTTTATTGTGTAAATACTTATTTTATTTGCAATTTGTTAGGTGTATGATGAGGAAAGCGGAGAATGGAAGCCCCGGTACGGATACAGAAGCAAAGATAACACGAAGGAGTGGTGCATCGAAGTGCCCGAGAACAGAGGTACTTTGTTTTTATTGTAATTTTTTGATATTATTATTATTATTAATATTATTATTATTATTATTATTATTATTGTTATTATTAGGCGAGGATGCCGATATGTTCGCGGAGAAACGTGAGGCGAAGAAGGAGCGAGTGGCCAAGAACGAAACTCAGCGACTCAAGAATATGGCCAGGAATCTGCAGGCGAGTTGTTATGCTCTATTCGCTACTTTTTTGATTATTTTTGTTTGCTAATCCGATAAAATTGCAGACTAAGAACAAAAAGAAGGCTGCAATTCCTCCTGAGGATATCGCTAGAGTGGGATTGGCGAAGGAAGCGGACGAGAGAACCAAGCACGATGTACGATTTGAAGTCTAATTAATATATAATATTAATAATAATATGTATGCTATTTCGATGAAATAACGGTGAAAACAATTTAAAATAGTATTAGAACGAAACAAGACGTACAATAATTCTGGGCTGATGAGGCAAAAACGTGATATCTATACTGATTGTGTTGCTCGCTTTTTATATTGATTTGGCTTGGATACAACGTACGTGAAGCTGTGAATTTGATTAATTATCTCTGTGCGGTTTACAAGTCTAAAAAGTATTAGAAATATAATAATTGTTGTCAGATCCGTGTGACGGTGGACAGAACTCGCGCCTCCACTGCTTCCCTGGGTAAATTCCAGAAGAAGATCCACGGAGAGAAGGAGAATGTCAAAACCGGCAAGAAGAGACAGGTAAACACCTTTATGTTTCGTATTGTACAGCGTTTCTTGTTCATTATTGTATGATTAGCTGGTTTTCCAAAAGTAAGAATATAAACGATTTAAAGTTAGTATCAAATTTAGTTGTGATAAAATCAACGACTTGCATCTGATAGAGTGAATTTCTTCATTTTCATCATATTTTCGACAGTTCTCTAAGTGATAGGACATTATTATTATTGAATCAATCTATATTTCTTCAGTTCGCTCCCAACATCCAGCCAGTGAGTGGAGAGAAGGAGCAGGCTAAGGAAGTGCTCAAGCACTTGCTGACGAAGAAGCCTCGTCTACTTGATCACACCATGACTACCGTCGCAGGTAATACTTTTGTATATGTGTATTCACATGAAAAAGTGGATACAATTGAAAATTCTGACTATTGGCGGGATGACTCAGCAATAATGAGATTTGAGCTATGAATCATTCAATGAACTGGTCAGAGTTCCAGATGAGTTAGAACTTTTTATTGATAAAGGTGTTAATAAAACTCACTCGGAACTTTGACGCTTGCATTTGGCAGTGGCTCCTAAAAAATGGCTCGTGTTTTTATATAAGGCTTTTTCCATTTCGGATGCTCTCATTAATACGTCAAATCTTTCCGTCGGCTTATGATAGCTTCGAATAGCAGGTCCGGCTGAGAAGGAGGAAGCCCCTCTTGATGCGAGCAGAAGAAAAAAGGGAGGAGAGAGGGTGAGTTATCGTATCTTATGATTCATTCGAAAACCCAATATTACTGTAATCACAATATTAATCATTTTCATTGCCAACCGGGATCAAAAAAATATATAGTGGTCTGACACAAAAATCAGGGGTCTAATGGCTTAAAATCCGATTTTATAGTGGATATATTGTGGTCTGATAACAGATTCCGTCAAATATATATTGATCTGATTATCGGCCCGGTAGGAACGAAAATATATAATATTAATCGATTTTGTTGTAGATCCGTCAGAAGAACTCGATCCACAAGGCGAGCTATTTCAAGAATGCAGTCAAGGGAAAGAACGCCCCTCAGAAGGGAAACAAGAAGGGAGGAAAAGGCAAGGGAAGAAGAGAGTAGACGTTGTTGAGATATTATTTGTTGACTTGTTACTATCCACCCCTATTCATCTGTTGTTCCGTTTCGTTTTTCATTTTGCAAGCGATAAATGTTGGCCGTTTCAAATATCCGTTTCCAGCTCAAGTGTATCGTCATTCACTAACATATCATTATCGGGAATATAATTAAGTGAAAATCCGTGTGTATGACTAAACCTTTCGGAACAGATTTTCAATTGTAAACTATGTGTCCCTATATTCCCAAGCTTCAATTTCGGAATCTTAATTGTCCTTGACGAATTCTTTCTTCAAGAGTGTTGATAGGAAATTCCCCTCTGTTTTTTCAAACGAATGATAGTAAACAGAATTGCCTCGAGTGATCTCTCTCACGTGAGTAGTCTGTCTTCCATCTGGACACTGAGGGATGGGTTGATTTCTAGAGAGGATTTACCCCTCCTCCCTTTGCTTCTCTGTCTCTCCACCCCTCCACCACATCGATTCCCCCTCTCTTTCCTCTCTTTCCTCCCCTTCCTATCCACTCTTCACATGCACCTTTTCATGTCTTGCGGTCACGGGCAGGCCCTTAGCGTTTTTAGACCGAGAAAAACTAGTAAGAATAGAAAAAAGCAGGAAAGAAGCAGATAGAACGGCAGCTACAATTTCCTCTCTCTCATATTCTCCGTCTCTCTCCCGTTCTCGTATTTATTTATCGGAACTTCCCCCTATTCATTTCTTTCGCCGAGCTCTTTCTCTCTCTCCTTCTCTCAATCATTTCGATCTGTGCTTGACTCTTTTATTTCGATCTCAATTAACTTCTCACCCTTCTTTCCCTTTCGACTGTGACGGATCAACAGGACGATTATCGAAAATGTGAAGAGGAATTGGGCAAAGATCCAGGGCCGTGCCCTGACCGGAAATTGGAGGGGCGTTAGTTCCTAAACAACCTAGAGCCCTGAGCCTTAGGGCATAAGGTATAAGGTATGCCTAAGGTATCAAGATACTGTATTGCCTTTGGTAATAATGATGATAACGATATGTCACCTGCTCGGTCTGTGTTGTTCATCCCTTCCCCCTTCTCCTCTCTTCCCACCACAGATTGACGACCATTCTATTATTTGACTCTCTCTCGTTCTTTCACTCTTTCTTTATTCAAACTGTAATTCAATCTCTCACTCTCTCATTCTTCACTCATTTCTCACCCTTTCTCGCACGACGTACGGTTGTCTTCGCTATTTTTGAGCTCGATTAATGAGGAAAAGGTATCGTATTAGTCCCTAAGCAACCTGGAACCCTAAGCCTTAGAGCCTAAGGTAGTCTAGGTACAGTATCCCCCATATACCATTGAAGAAGCCCCCATGTGCTTGTCGTAATCATGCTCATCTTATCACTAGTGGCTTCCCCTCTCCTTCATTTCCTCGCCTCTCTCGACATCAGTACATCCTCCCACTTGAAGCCCTCTCCCGTAACGTGATAATTCGAATCATCACGAGACTTCTTCTCTTTTCTCACTCTTTCTTCGGCTAACTAACGAGCTGTTGTGCAATACGAGCCAAATAGCCATCGTGTCTGAGAAGTACGCGCGATTTCGCCATGTTTACCGTCTCGTTTTCGCGAATTTTCGAAAACACTGGCCCCTCCCCTTTCGATAACTCTAACCACTTTCCCCTTCAGCACCTCGTCCGCTTCCTCTTCCTCCTCGCTAAAGTCCAAGTCACGCAGCCTATCCCGAAGGCGGAAAAAGCCCTCCGCAACAACGATGCCCACCGACACTAAGGTATACGGTAGCGCAAGGGCCGGAAAATGTGCCGGGATATGGTAGAACCGGAGCCGTAACCGGGAAATTGTTGCAGCCGGTGTCCTTCTTCAATCCGGAGTCGGACGAGACGGAAGGTGGCGGCGGCAGCGCGCCGGATGCCGCAGCCAGCACCTCTCCGATGCACCCTAACGACGTGGACGTGGCCGCCCGACAGCTGGAGGGATGCACCCTCAGTGAGTGGATTATGGTAGTTCGGTGGGGCGCGTTTACGACACGGAAGTTTCTTCATCAACAGCTCTAATGATTTGCTGACGTGAAATGGTTGCAATTGTTCTTTTGATGATATCACATTCATCAAATCAAGCAGGGAGGGATGATGAGTTACGGTAGTTCGGCGGAGCGAATTTTTGACAAAACTTGATCTGTCGGCGTGAAGAATAAATCTCTTCATTCAAAACTCTGGCCGGTGAGAGAGCACGCGAAGTGAAGAGACGCATTCTTCACTAAAAAAAAAAGAAGAAGAAAGATTAGGAAAGGAGCAGCAAGACTCCTTGTTGGTTGCTGATGCAACAGGTGCAACAACTGTCCGTTTTCAAGATGAATTTGCTCCAACTCTTCTCTTGTTTTGATGACCTCTCTCTCGATCACAATTTTGAGAGTGCGGTGGACCGTCGCGATCGGTCACGGACGTGATTGCCCAGGCGCTGTTTGCTTTGTGTGGCGAAAACTAATGGAACAATAAGGTCCCATCAAACCAATGGGCCCTCTCTGGGTTTGCGAGGGTAATGGCAGGTTTTATTTCACTGGGAAAGCCACAGAAAAAGGGCATTCTATGAGATGTGATTGCCTTTTTCTGGGCTGTCATCTGATCATTTGATAGCGGTATAGAAAAATTTGGCGTTTCAACCAATGGCACGCTAATCCGCGCCCATCGAAAAGAAGATGCTTGTCGAAATTGATAAGCGCATATTCCGAGAATTAATCTCGCGTGCCGCTGGGCCATTGTCTTGCTTCTCTCCGTCTCTTCTCTCTTCCTTCCCCTGATTACTTATCTGTAGGGAGATCGAGCTATCAGCAGTAGAGAGATCACTCTCTTCATTTTGCATGTTCTCTCAACCATCTGATTTCTAGAGATGTGAGGGATGCGGAAACCCTTGAGAAACTATCAGCAGACATAATCTCATCTGTCGAAGGAAAATCATCGATAGCGAAGGGGAATGCACTTGGGGACACAGGAAACATGGTGAAAACTAATGGAACGAAAAGGAGTCATAAAAGTAATGAGCCCTCTATCTTTGGGAACGATAATGTCTGAAGTAATTGCATTGGGAAATGCCAAATATGTTTGCCCGTGAATGTTGTTATTGTAATTGTCTTTTTATCACCGGTGATCATTTCGGCCACTTTGCTTTATCGAGTACACCATCTCATCTGTCGCAGAAAAATCATTGATAGGAGGAGAGGGAGGAATGCACTTGG
Source organism: Pristionchus pacificus (assembly GCA_000180635.4). Classification (NCBI taxonomy): domain Eukaryota; kingdom Metazoa; phylum Nematoda; class Chromadorea; order Rhabditida; family Neodiplogasteridae; genus Pristionchus; species Pristionchus pacificus. The sequence goes on from CM026575.1 coordinate 38,967,746, forward strand.
GCGCTCTTGAAACACGAAGGGGGCGGGGGAGACTGGCAAATGAGGAAGAGAGAAATGAGCGTCCTAAGGATGTCACGAAAGGGGAGAAGACGCAGGAAGGTAGCGGGAATGGGAGGACCAATAGGGTCGAACTCTCTCGGTTTCGGCTGGTCTTTGGGAATTTCTGGCTAGAAAGAGGGTACATGAAAAGAAGAGAGCGAGGGTATGCACACGCTCATTTTCCTCTTAGAATGGATGAATGATTCAGTCGCTCTTGCCCTCTCAAATCGTGTCGCTTTCAGAATCCGTCGATTCGGAAATGTTCGACGTCGCTGCGCATGACTTCCAGGCGAGTTTTTCTTCTTTTTTTTTTAGGATCTCCACATCAATTAGGAGAATAAAGTAGGAATATTGAGGGAATGGAACATCCTCTACTGTTTTCTTCTTTTTTTTTCAATGACAAAGCTATTCGACAATTGCTCACGTCGTTTGTATCCGATTCATGCTACAACTTACGTGGATATAAATACATTTCTGTACATTTATATCAATCTCGTAATAAAAAGAAAGCTATTGAGAATTTGCTGACTTGCTGATGTTTTGATGATAAACAGCATTGTTTTCAGGGCACGTCCCAGGGCGGCGCTCACAACGTTTCCTCGCCCTTCGAGCTCAGCCACTACCCGATAGAGGTGCGTGGTGTGACCGTAGGTTACGGTAGTCAACGATTGTCCGGCTACTGTACCTCTAATTCAATTATCGATTTTTTGTTCAGGTGCAAGAGTCTCGCAAGCTGCAGACGAAGCAGCTGAATGATCGGTCAGTTTGCGATCTTCCCGGGGGGTGTACGGTATCCGAGCGGGACCACTACGGTATGATGATGAAATAGATTGATATCGATTCAGACGGCGAAGGTGGTCGATGGCTGCGTAAGTTATCCCCAATCCGAGTGGTGGTCTGAACGCTCTCTCCATTTCGCATGCTCTCTCGCCGGTGAGACAGAGCACGAGAGAGCACGGGAAATGGAGAGACCTGCTGCTCGCAAGTTATCGATTGCTCGCGTCGCCTGCTCTTTCGTCGTAAACTTGTAGTAGTGGTGCCGGCTCGTAAAGTCGGGTAGTCGTCTAGTTTTGATTGACAGATGCACTGAATGATTGCACGGGAGGGTAATTCGAGGCAGACTCGGCCAGGAAAGAAACGGATAATCTTAATTTCTTCCCAGCGAAATAGCACGTAAAAAGGAGACATCCATCTAAAAGAAAAATTCCTTGAAATGTCGGCCATTATAGTCGCACTGATTAGAAAGCCTTGTTATCGGTAGTCTACTTTCCTGCACGGATCAATTAGTTCCCCCACTCGCGATGAGTTTCTCGTTTCGCTACGAAGACTCTTTTGGGTATGAAGATGACGAGCTTCACCTATCGTCAAGGCAAAGATTACGGTAGCGTAGTGGGAGCACACATTATGCAGCATAAATCGTCCGGATACTTTTCCTCACCCATACGGTAGTAGGAAAATATTCCTGACGATTTGGGCATGCTGAGTAGCGTTAATTGTGCCAGAGGAATGAATCATCAATCTTCCGTCTTTTTGAATTTGTTCATGATTATGCGGGTAGATTATAGCTGCACTCGTGTTGTGATTGGAGTGGGCACTGCTGCATTTGCTGATTCTTCTTCTAAAACTGATCTTTGATATGTGGTCTCTTGCAGGGTCAAACTCGAGTCGGTGTGCGAGCCGATCCTGGGCACGTCGCCCATTGACCACGAGCCGAGATGCCTCAGTCCTCAGGTACGGTACGGGGATGGTACGGTGCCATTGGTGCCAGTCTGGGTATCAGAGCGGCCAAATAGGGAGCTATCAGAACGAAGAACGCTGACGAATTTGGAGATGAATTCTTTGTTCTGGCGCTTCTATACCAGAGTAGAAGTATACTGTAGCTGATAATACGGTATCGATCAATACCAATCACTAATTGATACTCAGGTGGTCGAAATGCACACGTTCCGTGACGCGATCGACGTGAACTACCAGCGTATGGCCATCACGGGAGAGGAGCTGTCCGGAGTGAGTAGTACGGTGTAGACTACGGTAGTATTCCAGTCGGGACCCAGATCACGATAAATATTTTATCGATTGTAGGTCCCGCTCGAGGATCTGCACATGGCCGCGACGCATCTGGCCGAGGCGCTGAGATTGAGAAAGGTATACGGTAGTCGGCCAATCGATAATCAGGCAATCTTCCGTGCAGGAGTACATGGACCGCATCGGCAATTGGTTCCCGTCGACCACTCGCAATTTCATCGATGGTTCCTACCCGGAGAACCTGCCCAGAATGAGAAGAAAGAACACGGAGTCAAGTAAGTCCGATGCCGATCGATAACTGAGTTGATACGGTAGCGACAATGGGAATGAGGTGTTACGGTATACCACTAGTCGGCCCTTCTTCTTTGCATGGGCTCTCGAAAAGCAAGCGGCGATGGAAGCAAATATTGATACGCAGATCGATCCTTGTGTAGGTCCAAATCTCTCTCTCTCTGTCTATACGTCGTAATGCTGTCTCGATTATCGATTTATTGATACCGTATCTCTCTCGATTCGATTCGATTCGATTCATCCTCTCACTACCGTAATCACACCAACACCACCGGCAGTCCGTCCCTTCTCCAGTCGCAGCGTTGATTAGCACCCTGTCTGCACACCACAGATTATCGATTTATTGATTGATTGATTGGGTGGGGAAATGGTGCGAGATTTCGAAATTCTTACACTTTAAGCATTACTTGCTCTGCAAGAATTCAGACAGAGAATCAGTCAAGGTATTCAGAGTGGATGAAAACTAACAGTTGATTTTTGAGTTATCCGAAAACACAAAATTGAGGTGCAAATTAACACAGTTTTCCTTATGCGTTCAAACTGCATGGCCTATCCCGTATCCCGTCCAGATTTCTACCGTAATCTGTCCTTTAGTCCAGAGATTTAACTACCGTACTCTGTTTCGAGATAACCACCTCTCCTTCTCTCTATCTCTGGCACTCACACCTGTACAACACATACACCCCGTCCACTACTACCGTAATCTCTCTCCACGGGGGGATTACTGTGGTGGGAGGCGTGAATCGATTGGCTGACTGAGCCTGCCTACCGTATCCCGCACACGATACTCAGTATGGCCTATTTAGCGGAGCAGACGCCGTTCGATCCGCCCAAGGCGGCCCTGGACCATTGGGGATTGAAGAATCCGCTGCCCGTTCCCGATAAGATCTACAAGATGTGGAGAAAGGACGGAGTGGTACGATAATTATTATAATTATACAGAGAAAAATACTTTTTAATCTAGTAACAATTAGTAGGACTGTCCGAGTGAAGAATGCGTCAGAGTTTCGAAGGATGAAATGAAGCAACGTGTTTTTAATTCTGATAGCCTTATAGGAAAAAAATTGATGAGTATTATAGTCTTATTTAAAAGTCAAAAAATGTAGATGTGCGTGGGTGAGAAGGAGGGCGAGTGTCATCCCGCCATCGCTGCCGCCCTCGTCAGCAAGGAGGAATTCCTGAGGGACACGGAGAAGCTCACACAGATGATCGTCGATGGACCACTGTCAGTCAATTCATTTATGGCTCAGAAATTGTTTTTTCTACCTAAAGATCAAAGACTAGGACTAATGATCAAGGACAATTCACCTCACTGTCTTAGCAGATTATGGTTGATTAAAAGCTGTGAGCATTTCTTCTCACAATTTACCGAACACTTGAAGAAGAACCCCGTTTACACTGATTTCCATCGATTAGACGATACCCATCCGCTTCGTTACACTTCTTTAGAACGCGGAGCCAGGGGTAGAGGCGCAGCCTAAGCCCTAACATAAGCACTAAAAAGTTAAAGTTAAAGTCAGCACTAAGCACCAAACACTATGCTTTTGATCCTAAACGATTCGCTTGCAGTAAGTCGTTCTGCTTCCGTCGTCTTGCCTATCTGCAGAACAAGTTCCAACTGCATGTGCTGCTCAATGAGATCAGGGAGCTGCACGAGCAGAAGGCCGTCTCCCACAGGGACTTCTACAATATCAGAAAGGTAGATACGGTAGCTCACGCGCGATCGCAATCACGAACTGAGTTTTATATACTATCTACAACGTCTTTTTGAGTAGGGCTATCAGGACGCATAATCCGCCTTATAAGTCTTCCTGATTTCTTATCGTTTCTCATCGTTTTTGGTGAGTGGGGAGAGAAACGGAGATACGAACTCGTGTGCTGTAAATAGTTTAGAAAGACAGTTCGTGATTGCGATTCATTTATTGATGGTACGGTATTGACAATCGATTACGCAGGTGGACACTCACATCCACGCGGCCTCGTCGATGAACCAGAAGCATCTGCTCCGCTTCATCAAGAAGAAGATGAAGACGGAGGAGAGTACGGTAGTGCTCGAGAAGGTATCCATTCCATTATTGATTATTGAGATTGAGTGGAATTGACTGACTCACACGCAAACAATCCGCTTGTGCCTTCTAATCACAATCCCGAATGTTAGCCATTTGCATACGGGGTCTGAGGATGAAAGGCTAGGCAACAATTGATGCTACTGATGCATGAAGGCCTGTCGGATCGCCTTATATTTTGGAAGTGAATCGTTATTGTCCTCAGCCCCCGTGTCTCCTGTCCCCTTACCTCTCCTCTCATTGGATGACGTCACTCTTCCTCCCTCGTCTTCCACAGCGTCGTCTCATTCAGATGCCATCGTTCCTAACGGACGAGCTAATCTCGTCGAGTAAGTCTCACCACCTCTCACGCAGCCAGTCACAGCACGACCAGCCCGCTGCTGCAGCGGCCGGAACAGATCCGACGGTTAGGCAAATACAATCAGTCGTCGATCGATCGGGCGATACCGTAATCCCCGCCCCCCGGGAGGAGGAGGACGGAAGAGGGCGCGACGTCGATGTCGAATAAGATTCTAAAGACGTCGTGTCTTCGAGCGCCCTCCTCCTCTTCTCCTTCGCCTTCTTCACATCTCCACAGTGCACATCAATCTTCGATTATGAGAATCTTATTCGTCCTTACTAGAGTTCGAAATACGGGCCGCCGACTCTTCATTTCCCCCACTCTCTCGCCTCTCTGACCGGTGAGAGAGTGTGTAAAATGAAGAGACGGCGACCCTATTTCGAGCTCTATTCCTTTCCCCGCCTCACCTCTCACACTCGCCTGTGCCCCCCGTCAAAACGCTTGAAATCTCACAATCCACCCGTTCTTGAGTTCTATCCATCATAGCTCACACCTCCTTTTGCTATCGGAAGAGTGACGTCATCTGTGCCGAATTTTGTTGTTGTAGTAGTCTGTAGTTGAAATTTGTGCGAATTTAATTTCCAATTAATTATATAAATTCAGAACGGCAAGCCGGTCACGATGAAGGAGGTGTTCGAGCGCATGGGCATATCGGTGAGAAAGATCAAAGATCGAACTATAGAACAAAGATCAAACTGTATATCAAAAATCAAACTATACTGTAGTTTGAGAAGGAAAATCGATAATCATTGGCAGGCGTACGATCTGTCCGTGGACATGCTGGACGTGCACGCGGATAGGAACACGTTCCATCGATTCGACAAGTTCAACACCAAGTGAGTACGGTAGCCGAAGGGGGGGGGGTACGGTAGAGAGGTATCGATGACTGACTTTATTCCCCTCCTTGCCAGGTACAATCCCGTCGGGGAGTCGACCCTTCGCGAGATCTTCATCAAGACGGACAACTACATTGGCGGCAAGTACTTTGCCGAAGTGATCAAGGTACGGTATCGAGTCAGATTTTATCGGTTGCCGACTACCGTAATCCTCTCAGGAAGTGCTGAACGATCTGGAGGAGTCCAAGTACCAGCAGGCCGAGCCGCGTCTCTCCATCTACGGTAGAAGCAAGGTACGGTAGCCGTGGAATACGGTATCCTAATCAATACTCCTCGGCAGGACGAGTGGGACAAGCTGGCGCACTGGGCCATCCACCACGATGTGTGGTCGCCCAACGTGAGATGGCTCATCCAGATTCCCAGACTATAGTGAGTGATACCGTAATATTGTAGGGTACGGTAGTCTGGGTAATCAATAATGCACTTTAGTGAATAGTACCGTGATATTGGGGGGGGGGTACGGTAGCTTCTCAATGATTGATAATAATAATGGATAATTGCAGCGATGTGTACAAGGCGAAGGACATGATCCAGAACTTTGATCAGTTCCTCGACAACCTCTTCACGCCGCTGTTCGAGGTACGGTAGACGGAGCGTGGAATACGGTGGTGGTTTATTGATTGATCCTTATGGCTTGAGCTTAAGGTTACTTAAGGTTAAGGCTAAGGTTAGGTAAAGTAAGGCTAGGATACGATAGTTATGATATCGATTGATTACGGTATTCAAAGGTGACGAACGATCCCTCATCTCACCCCGATCTGCACCGTTTCCTGGAGCAAGTGTCCGGCATCGATTCCGTCGATGACGAGAGCAAGCACGAGTTTGTCCATGTAAGTACGGTAGCAGCAGACGGTAGTTAATGAGTAGCTGGAGCTATTGATTTTTGTCGCTACTCAAAATGGTCATGTAAACATCATGATTCGAATAAATACACGAATTATCGAGATTTGCCCACATCATTAATTGGTTACAGAACACTTTAAAAGATTCAAGTAATTTCGGGCATAAAAATAAATTCGAATGACAAAATAAATTGTAGTTCGATCGGTCGACGCCTCCTCCCGTTGACTACAAACTGGAGGAAAATCCGCCATACAACTACTACCTCTTCTACATGTACGCCAATCTATGCGCACTCAACGCATTCAGAAGGTGAGTAATTTGTTAGTAAAAAAGGTAAAGTTGTATTCACGTCAAGCGATTTTACGTCGTAAGACAATGCTAGGTGGGACCCGCTGATAAGGCCAGCTGTTAGTGACTGAATGGCTGAATATCGAACCTGATATTGAGAGATAACCGAACCTATCTACTGTAATTAAAGTGGATGTTCTTGACTGATCGATAGTTGAATGTAACGTGTCCTTCCCTAACCTACCGTATCCCTGCAGGGAGCGCGGTCTGCACACGCTCGCCCTCCGTCCTCATTGCGGCGAGGCGGGCCACGTGAACCATCTCCTCACGGGATATCTCACGAGTGAGAGCATCGCTCACGGACTCATGCTTAGAAAGGTGAGCAAGAGGAGCGATAGAAGGGGTATTAAAGGTCGGATGAAACCTATTTGGAAATGTGTTCTTTGAAGTAACAATTGTTTTTTTGCCTGCGAAATTTGGATTATTAAAGGAAATGTTATTTCTGGGAACTGAAAAGGAGTATTACGTATTTCTTCTGAAGGAATTTTGGTGGTCTAATTTGAATGATGATAATTGTTTCTTCTCAGGTGCCAGTGCTCCAGTATCTGTTCTACCTCACCCAGACGGGCATCGCAATGTCCCCGCTCTCCAACAATTCCCTCTTCATCTCCTACCAGCGAAACCCGTTGTTCGAGTACCTCCAGAAGGTGGGTGCAATCATTTTCTTCAGCGTTCGATGTTGTTCCCCGGAATAACGAACTCGATTCGTGACATTTCCAAGTATTTTCAAGAGTTGATTTGGGTTCCAAAATGTGATTTTTTCGAGTGTCCCGAAACGTGAGTGAATATGAAATAACTATTCAGGGTCTGAACGTGTCGCTCTCGACGGACGATCCGCTGCAGTTCCACTACACCAAGGAAGCCCTGATGGAGGAGTTCTCCATCGCCGCCCAGGTTTGATCTTTGATCTATTTCGATTTCTGATCTTTGATCTTTGCAGGTGTGGAAGCTGTCGTCGTGCGACATGTGCGAGCTGGCGCGCAACTCGGTGATGCAGTCCGGATTCGAGGATAAGGTAAGCGGGACAGCTGATCATTGAGTGTACGAAATGGTAAATCTTCGAAATTTTTAAATAAAGATCGCGTGAATGTGAATGCTGACAATAAAAGGTTCCTTAGTTAGGACACACATTTCGGAGATGATCCTCGACTGATCAAACGTTAGTGATGACGTATCAATGTCTGCTCCCCTCAAAAGCTAACGGGTTTCGAATTAGGACGCGCGAAAAAGGAGCGAGAGGGGGGAGGGAGTACGGGCTGCGAGTATGTTGTTTGCTGAATATCGTAAAGGTGCGGTTAATGAGCAGAGATTAGGAACACAATAAAAACAGAGATCAGTATCAGCGTTTGGCGTTTTGCTCTTTAGCTTTGTTGATACCGGAAATGATATGGGGAACGTGCACTACTGCCAATAGTTACTCTATCTCGTTTATATCTGAGTTGATCGTTAGGACGGTAAAAAGCGTTGATCTTTGATCTCCACAATGATAGGCATTGATCTTTGATCTCTGCAGGTGAAGCTGCACTGGCTCGGTCCACGCTACAAGGACGAGGGCGTGAGGGGCAATGACATCCAGCGAACCAACGTGCCCGATATCAGGTATTAATTATTGATTTATTTAATAACTTATATAAATATATATTTTGAAAGCAAACATTTTTGTATTGAACCTGCATGGAAAATTCGGCCTTAGAACCCGTCTGGTATCAACAAAGATCTACAGTAGCTTCCGACATACCATAACTACAGCTTGTGGGATGACTCTGCTATAGATGAAAACGAAAAGGGAAGGAAAGGATGGATATATGACTATACCGTATGACCCTCAATTCCTTACAGAGTGTCGTTCCGTCACGAGGCCCTTGTGGACGAGCTGTGCCAATTGTTCAAGGCATTCAGAGAGACGCAGAGGGCTAACCTCCTCAAGTAAACCCCCCTCTCCCCGTCCTATTCCCCGGTCCCGGTCCCATTCCTCATTATCAATGAATCTCCACTCATCTATCATTCATCTAATTCAAGCTAAGGTCGCATCGGCCCCCATTCCCCCCTCATCAGAATCCGATAAACTTTACTATTGTGATTGTAGTGCTTTGTTTTTTTTTGTACTAACAAAATTCATAGTTGCATAGAGTATTGAAATCGTTCCTCGCAATTCGGTTATTTGTTGAACTCTCGTGTCCCGAGTATTTCTTTTTCGAAGCGTTTTCGGTGTAAACACAATCCATATTTCTGTTCCATGCGTGCGGAATATTTTGCGTATTTTCGGTGAAAATTGAAATAAAGTTCGTTCAGCGGAGAGATTGCAGCGACAGCCCACAACAATGAGACAACAGTTCAGGGACAGGGAATTATGATCAAACACTCCTCGATTACTGTGCTTTCTTGACGGTCAAACACATTTAGAGGGATTTCCTATTCGGCGGAGACTCGGTAAAAAGAGGATGGTATGCGGAGCGATATTAGCTGTAGTGCCTTGAAGAAAGTGTGCGAGGTGTGTGCTGAGTTTTCGGGGAAACGATAATGATGAACGTTCGTGGGAACAAAACGATATAATACTACAATACTTTATCATTGTCACTGCCTAAAATCAGGTGTCAGTCGCGAGTTCTACGCATTTCGACATTTTTGTTTTTGTTTTTCTTGACCGTTCGGGGAAATGATGATTGTGCAAAAGAACAAGAAGAAGTTATCGATGCTCAACACTGACAATGAGTCATTTTTTTATTCTGGTGTCTGGTAAGAATGCAGAAGGCATCTCTTTATGTACTTTTGAGGCGAAAGAAAGGAGTTTGTCAGAATCGAAAGAGACCAAGGAATGAAGAGACAGATTCTTCAGTATGACCACTATTGAATAAAGAAACGAAAACATTGTTTCGCTTTCAATCACTGAGACAGTCACAATAGAACCTTGTCAACCTATCTTGTCCATCTCTAAGCAGTAGTAGTTTACTGGCCAAACCAATCGGCTTTTACAACCACCGCGCAAGGGGAAACCAGTAAGTGTCACTTGGCAAAAACTTCAATCTCATCTCCCCTCAAAACCTCCTTTTCGCAATCATTTATGAGACCTCCTCTCTTGACCATTCTCAACAAGGGGTCATAGAGCATCAAAGTAACAGAAATAGTTTGTGCTCGCTCAGCTCAGTTCATTCATTTTTGTGCTCTTCTTCTCAATTCGACAAAGAGGGAGGGGTGTTCCCGCCCTCTCCCCCCGTCCCCACCTTCATTCTCATAATTCCGCGCCCTACAGATCTTCGTCGATTCACCGATTGTCTAAGATGCTGAATACTAGTCACGACAGTGACGACCATCTACCGCGTAAGTTGTATAAGTCAGAATGAAGAATCTGTCTCTTCATTCTCAGCGATCTCTCTGCGCATAGTACGAGGAATGAAGAGACGAATTCTTCACCCAGACACACGACGACCTGTTAAATTACCGTAATCGTTGCAGTCGTGCTTGTCACGGGCGCCTCGGGATTCGTAGCACTACACTGCGTCAGGAGGTTGCTCGAGGGCCCTTACAGGGTCCGGGGAACGGTCAGGAGCAAGAATAATGCACAGAAAGTGAGCCATTTTGCACCTTTTAACCCAATTTTAGGATAGCATCTGCAAAAAGACCCCATCCTTTTCTTCTTAACCTGCTAAAATGTTTTCCTTCTGCATTACGTTCACTATACCTTCACACGATTTCCTACGAATTGTCGGCTAAAGGCGCAAACAAATCGCGCTCACTGATACCATCCAAGCATGTCCCCCACTCGCAAACATGTTGATAGTACTATTGGAGCACGTGAGGTTTATCGCATGCGGCAACTCGCGACCTACCGTACTCTATCGTACCCTCTTCAGATTGAGCCCCTGCTTCGGTTACCGTATGCCGATGAAAAATTGGAACTTGTCGAAGCCGATCTGCTCAAGCCCGATAACTGGACCGAGTAAGTCGATACCGTAACCTCGATCGGGATACCAACCGTATTCCTCAGGGTCGTGTCGGGATGCACATACATTCTGCACGTCGCCTCGCCGTGGATCATCACAGCGACGCAGGAAATCGTAGCCACTGCGGTTGAGGGAACTCTTAATGTTCTTGCTGCGGCTAACGCTTGCCCGGAGGTGACAATCTTTTCTAATTAAACACTCTTCAATTTCAACTCATGTTTTTTAAAATTAAAATTCCAATGAGACAACCCTTTCACCTGCTTACCTGAAAGAAGGGTAATGTCGTGTAGAAAGTTCGAGAAAACAAATGCTCTCGCGCATTTCCTACACAGATCGAGATAGATCGTCTAGACCGTGGGCGAAAACAATTCGATTTTCGCACGTTTTGTCGTTCAACCGTGCTTGAATGACAAATATCTTGGCCTACAACGTTAGCTCAGCCAGGCGTTGCCAGTACCTTATTTCATCATATCACTCATCTCGAATGATCCGCTCCTCACACCACACAACTTCTTCTTCTTTCTCACTTGGCGCATTTCCGTTCTCTTTTCTCTCTTGGTTAGCTCCCCGAGAGCCCTCTTTAATGACGAGATCTGAGAAGGGAAGGGAAGGAAACGCCTTAGACGCGCAATCCCTGAGATAGTTCGTGCTCTGTCTCATTTCGCAAACCAATCTCGTTTCTCTCTCTGACGATAAATAAGGTAAGATGAAGAGACGAAAACAGTGCTCTGCGCGTGCAACTTTCGCTACAAAACCGCGTAAAAGGACACATACTATGAAAGGAAAGTTCGCAATTGAGATGACGAAACAAAGGGTAAAAACTTGTGGAAAAATTGTGATGGAATGAGTGTGGTAATTATAGGTGAAGAAGGTCGTCCTCACGAGTTCGTGCGCTGCTGTCAATGGTAAGGTTTCACTTGACATATATTAAATGTCATTGGTTTGGTATGAACTCGACTGACTCTTCACGAATTCTTCAAAAGTCAAGAGTCCTGCTGATGAGCCTTCTAGTTACCAATTTCTCTTCAATAGTTTCGTTTCTATACACGAACTCGGGTCGAACCAATTGAATTCTCGAAAATGAAGAGTAATTTGATCGCAAAGAACGATTGTACTCCTCGATTGGCCAACAGACTTTGGCCGACTCGATTGCAATCTTTAGTCATGCCGATTTTGTGCCCTTTCTCCGTCATTTTCTTATTTCTGTGATAGAATAGGCATACGAAAACGAGCACACTCTATATTTTTTCAATTATTATTCTGTATATCTCAGACGGTCACAAGAACGGTTCTGCCGTGTTCGACGAAACCTTCTGGACCGATATTGAGTCAAATAGGACCGAGTGGTACGGCATCTCCAAGACACTCGCAGAGAGGGCCGCATGGGACTACTGGAATGCCCTTCCCGGTGAGAATTGTTTGCGTATTATTCAACCATAATTCAGTGGACAATGGACTGTTTTTGACTAGTAGAGGCGATTTTCCTCCTCTAATTCATATGCTGAATGGCAACTCCTCCGATCAAAACAACCTACTCACGCTATAGTCTCGCATGCAGACAAGATAGATAGACATCAACCGCATTTACGGTCGCCGGGATCACATTCTCTCAAGGTTTTTTTCGGCAAAGAATTCCGTAATTCGCACGAACAGAGTGCTCGGCGAACATATGATTTTGACGAATGACAAGGGGGTGGAACAGATGAGATCAGCAGATAATATGCATGTCTGGGTTCCATGGAATAGGAGCCCAACTAAACAGCTGGCCTTACCAGTGGGTCCCACCTAGCGTTGTCTTACGACTGTAAAATCGCTTGACGTGGATACACCTGTACCTTTCGCTTTACCGGGAAATAATCCGCATCATCCGTATTATAGCCGACTCTCGCTTCGCCCTCACCGTGCTCAACCCGACGCTCGTGTTCGGGCCCGTCCTGTCGGATGTCGATCACGGCTGTGCGACGATTCTCGCACGAATGATGAAGAGAAAGACCAATCTTGCCCAGCCAAAGGTACCGTGGTTTTCCTGACTGATCTACTGTTCAGAAAAATCATCAATCTATGGCAATGCTGGATCAGCAACCATTGTCCACAGTGACCAATAGTAGTCCTGGATCGATTTCCAATTGCCTAAACCATACCGTAATCTACCGTCTGACCTACTGTAACCATCCCTTCCGCAGGTCTCGCTCGGTCTGGTGGACGTTCGCGACGTGGCGGAAGCGCACGTGCGGGCGCTCGAGCGTCCCGAGACGGACGGCGAGCGGATCCTCGTTACCGCGTGCCCGTCCGCATGGTACGCGGATATTGCCCGCTGGCTCAAGCACGAGTTCAAGCGATACGGTAAGAAACTATCTATACTCGTAGCGTAAATACGAACGTTCCATGTAGACTAAACGCCATCCTTAGCATGTTTGGGCTACCATACTCAGAATAAATCTCCCCACTGCAGGATACGGCATCACAACGTGGGAGGTGCCCACTTGGATTCTCAAAATCTACGCCGCTTCCGGTATTGACCCGCAATCGAAGGCCGTCGTTAGGAGGAGAGGCCCGGAGCTGCGATTTGACAACGCCAAGGTATTGTGATCTTTGATCTCTAACCTAATTTCCTCTTTAATCTCTGACCCCTTCCCTTGCAGTCCATTCGTCTACTCGACATGAAGTATCGTAGCGTGGAGAAATCCGTAGTCGAAATGATGCATAGTATGATCGAGAATGGAATGGTCAAGGGAACGAAAAAGTACGAGGCAAACCGAAGGAGGACCACATCCTCGTGTCTCAACTAATCTTCTACTGCAATCCCCCACCGGTTTACCGTAATCCTCGATAATCGAGGAACCCCGACCTTGAGCAGCCAATTGTGTCACACCACAACCGTTTACACGTGTTCTCGTTGAACTATAAATATGCAGATAAAAAGCTCCGAAAATCGATCACAGATTTACCGCAAAAAGGCGTTGTCGCTCGTATGTACAACAGAAGTGAACTAGCAAAAAGGCCACAGGGGAGAAAGTAAGAGGGAAAGGCCCTCCCGAAAGAAATGAGGATTCAAACAACAAGCGAACAATACTTTATGGAATATACCTATTTATAAATATCTCAAAGAAACTAATGATTATGTGGAACGTATATCTTACAACCGATACGGACACCGCTGACTTAGTTAAAGTTAGTAAACGTCAATTGCACTAAGCTGTTAGCTTTCTTGAGCTGAGATGGGAGAATCGAGAGGGCTCTTTCACTTCAATAGATCTCGAACCTGCAATGAAATGACTCAGCCGATCGTTCGAGCACACTTTTCGCTAGATTTGGCACGTAATCTCTCTCATATTCCTACGTACTGATGAACTCGAGATAGAAAGTCAGTAAGAGATAACCTTTCTCAATGAGCCAACAGCTCATCAGAATATAAATCATTCCTCGATAATCTACCGTACCTGTTCTACAGTCTTCGCTTCGAGTCCTTCGTACTTATTGAATGGATCTACCAATCGAGAGTGAATGATCGAGTAGGCTGCAACCACATTCTCCATTGTACGCGTGTGCACTCGCTCTCTGAAAATATAGAACAGATCCACCATGAATTTCCTATTCACTGATACATCACAATATAGATCTATTAGATAGCGATACTACTCGCTATTTTGGAACAACTTGGATCTAGTAATAGGTGCCAATTGATTTCACATTCGATAGATAACAAAAAAATGTTTTTCACATTTGATAAATCACAAACTTTTACAATCTGTGGAATCCTCGACTCATTCTTACCTGACTTTGATATTGGAGATCCGTGCCACCTGATCGATTCTTCCAAAGTGAGGCTGAGCGAGGAAGTGGTCGAATGACTCCAGTGCCCGCTTCACTGTCGCTGCGTCAGCTTCGGAGATGGACGAGAGAGGACCCTGCAAAATTCAAAGATCAACATAGTCAGATTCTTTCTAGGTCAGCCTCCGAAGGAAAAATGATATATTTCGGAAATCAGAGCTGTAGTTCAAGAGGTCACGCCTGCTGCACTCTGCTAATGTGATGAGCGAATTTCTGCTAACAAACTATACTGCGAGTTAAACGAATTGCTTGAGTAACTGCACTCACCTGCACTATTCGAATAAGGAAGTTAATTCATGAGCGCGCAATTTTTTGCTCTGCTGAACTCTACTTTCTAGTCTGTGTTCATCCATTCGCACATTTTCAAATTTAAATTACCAAAAATTGTAACTGAAAAAAACTACGTTTCTTGCTAGTTACTGACACTCATAAACGGTTTGCATTGCATTACAGTACTCGTGAAGTATGTGCTATTCTAAGTTCGAGCTGTGACTAGTCAAAAAATTTTTTACCCCGTACCGTCACAGGTTCGTCACACAACTGTATAAACGTAAACTCCATGTCTCTGACTGTCTTGTTGTGTTTTACGAGTCAGGCGCTCACTTTTCCACTCTACTATTCAATGACCCAAATGATCTCAACTTTGTTTGTCAAACTCGCAGACACGAAAATAAGTTAGCTGTAGTAATCGGAAAATAGGACATTTGCGGACAACAGGAGGATCAGATAAGGGACACATTTGTTGCAGGGAATAGCGGTCATTTTTAATTTGAGTTGGTCAACAATATGAAAATTCTTCCTAACTTGTGACTGAATATTAAATTTTGCAAGAAATAGCGGCTATTTTCAATGATAGATGGGTGAAAATGGTTATATTCTGTCTATGTTCCAAGATGATAAAAAAGGGGAAAATCGTTGCCTCACCTGTGACTGATTGTGTGCCATAGCCTTCTGGTAGATGGGAATGAGTCCGGTGGAGGAGAGAATGGCCGATGCTTCCTCCGAGATCAACGTGTCTTCGTGGCCAGACATCTGCACATACATGTTCATTGTCAACAGGAGAGCGAAAATATATAGTGGTCTGACACTAGTAGTAGAGCTTCAACGGCTTAAAACCTTATTTTATAGTGAATATATTGTGGTCTGATGACAGATTCCATTAAAAATATATTACCGGCCCGGTAGCTACGAAAATGTATATATCTTTTATGACAACGGCCTTGTTTCCCCACACTTTGTCGCTCGTTGCAGGGTACGGGAAAGCAAAGAGCATCAACATTGTCTGATTCAAAAAAGCACGTATTATATGCCTAACCAAGCTCAGAAACAGAGTTCCGTAAATTATCTGTCGCAGCCGATCTGCCTGCGTGCAAAAAAATTGCAGTAACCTACCGTACCCTGCCCTGTTTACAATTTCCAGGAAATTTCATCGCCAAAAAAGTGATCTCACCTGAATCTTCTCGATGGTACTAATTCTCTATTTTTCAACATCATCCAAAATTTTCTGTACCCAACTAAATTTGTTGTGCCCTCCTACGCATTACAGAATTAAAGACAAGTTGAGTGTTAGGAGCCATTGAATTCACAAAAAAAAATGTATTGGTATGTACTTGTATCCGGCTTTTTTGCATCTTAAGAAATTTTTTTTAACTGACCAACGCCAGCGCCACTTCGATCCTCTTATCCGTGAATGGATAGAGGATGAGGAGGGAGTGGATCGAGGATAGGCAATTGAGTGTGTAGACGGATATGTCGACGGGCGAGTGCAACTGGGTGGTCGCCAGCTGGATCGATCGATAGAGCGGATCGAGCACTGATGCCACCATCTGCAATGGCGGGGTCCAGTCATATATTTTCGTTCCTACCGGGCCGGTAATCAAACCACTATGTATTTGATGAAATCTGTCCTCAGACCACTATATATTTTTTTTGTCCCCGGTTGGCAATGAAAAAGTATGGATAGATGTATGGATAGATGATCGGATAGGTAAGCCAAAAATCTAGTATGGATCCTATCACACATTGCTGCATCAACCGAGCGGCCATAATGAACATGTAGAAATTCAATCGAATTGAAACATTAAGGAAATTGAGTAGTATCGATCAACAATAAAGGACACGGTACCTTATCGAAGCGGGCCTTTGATTCGTCGCCGCCAGACGACGTACTGTCGTGCACGTCGAGCACTTCCTGTACAAGACAAGACGTATTTTTTCTTTTTTTCATTCATTATTTATTCCGTCGGAATATTGTAGTACACTACATAATAAGGGCGAATGAGAGTTGACCAGAGACTGGGTTACCAATCAATTATACAAGTGCACGGTTAAGAAGTCGATAAGAAGAAAACAGAAGCGACTATGGAGGCAAGACATTTTTTAAGGAATGCGATTAAATGATTTTCAACGATCAAAATAATTATAAAATAATTAAATTCACACCTTGAGCAGCATGAGCGACTGGTGGACGGCCTGCACCGGGAGGAGATCGTAGTCGGGCGTGCCCATCTGAATGCCCGGAACCGTGAATTAGCAATTGTCGTCCAGGACCGAATTCCGAAGCCGGATCCGGAAACTATCATTTTCAGCATATGATTGAACTGGATTTATGGCAGGAGCAGAGAATTACTCATCTCCAGGACCAGATTCCGGATCCGGCAAATAGCGCACCTTGGTGAGGATCTTGTGCACGGTCTGGTTGAGGCCGGAGAAGAAGATGTTGAGCGTGAGCTGCTGCAGCTCGTCGATAGTCTGCACGAGGTCCGAGTCCGCGCCCACGATCGGCCTGAGAGAAATCAAAGATCAAAGATCAATCTGAAAAGATATCAGTTTTGTTATTTTTCAAGCAAAAGTTGGTTTTGCACGTAAAAGTCTATGATATTCATGCACCACTAATGGCCACTAGCTACACCGAGCATTCATTTCGCGCGTTGTGATTAAGATTAGAGATCTTGTTATTGGAAAATGATTTTCCAATACCACTAGTGGATTTCCACTAGTCTCCTCATTCTTCACACTCTCTCGTCGCGAGCGCAGTCTAATCCGCTTGTTCGGGTTGCTGGTGACACGGAAAATTTTCGAAAAAGAAAACTCTAAGAAAGATACACAGCATCACTCACTCAATCTTGGTCGCATAAAATGCGAGGATGGAGACGAGCTTGTACAGAAGCGTCGACTCGTGCTCGCCCGTCAGTGTCTGCTCCACTCGCACCTTAACGAGAACATACATTTTCATTCTCCTCCGAGGACCGAAAATATATAGTGGTCAGATAGTACAATTCACAGTTGAAAGGGGTATTTTGAACCGCCGAACGTGATATGTAGTGGTCTGATAACTGGATCGCTTGAAAATATAGTGGTCAGATTACCGGCCCGGAAGGTATGAAAATGTATGAACGAGAACCAATTTAGTGTGCCAGTTGCTTCCATATTATCCCATCCTCACTTGCACATCACTTTCAAAAGGTCAAAACCCTGCTGTCACATGATGCAGTTCGTCACGTTTGAAATGCTATTCGAGAAAGAAGTTATTGAACTAATTAGACAAATAATAAAGCTCAACCCTCACCTTGAATGTCCTCGCGAGCTGGGCGGAGATCGACGCGAGCACACGTTGCTCGTGCTCACGAATCACTGCAAAGCCAGAATTTCATTTATCCTGATTCAAGGCATAGTGCCTGCAGGGGAAAACATCATAAAGGAGGGGATTGGGTTCTTCGTACTCAGTTACAATGGGTCAAGGGACGGTTTCTTCTTAGCTTTCAGTTGTCGATGGTCAGATGTCGATGGTCAGAATTTAGAAAGGAGAAATTACAAACGAGATTCGGACTAGGTTCTTAACAAATGCAAAGAATGAGGAAGCGAATGAATACTTCCTAGATAAAGCGGACGGGTGATTCGTTTAAGTTAACATGTTAACGATTCGAGCATATTTAGAATAACTACATTAATTCACGATCTTGTGGCCTTCTGTTGCTAACATAAGCACGCCGATTCCAAATGCAAGATGTGGGGACAATATTTAGATATATTTAGCAAATGTAAAATTAGATATATTTAGCAAACGTAAAATTCTGATATATTATACAACTAAGCAGTCTAACCGAACAGTTCGCACTTTTTTGAAACACCAGTTCGTGAGCGTTCTGTCTACCGTAACCTCGTACTCACTTTCGGGTGGACACTTGCTCAGCAGGAGCAGAAGCAGATCCTTCTCGCTGCCGATGCACTCGTAGATCCACGCCAGCATATCGCCCGTGTAGCGGAGCGGATCGTGAGAGAGCACCTCGAGGGGCTTCCCTGAATATTTTGAGGATAATGATAAGGATACGATAAATGATCGTGTGAATAACACTTTTTCAATAGTTAGTGCGAGTTTCAAGGATCCTTTTGTGGTAAGTTTACTTCTCTTCTCGTATTCACCACCATGCACTCTGCATGGACCAACTATTGAAGAAGTTTGCCAAATTGCACATTCTTTTGAAAAGAAAAAAAAAAAGACCTCCGCCGGCTCCTCTCGTCAGAATGTCGCTGAAGGCGCGCATCGCGTTGTTCTTGCGCGCGTTCGCGTAGTCGTCCAGCGCGTACCTGCGGAACAGTATATTACCTTGCATAATCGTTAACCAAGGACCTCCAAAAAAGTACGTAAAACCGAAAACACTGATTGTTCGATTATTGTAAGAGTAAAAGAAGGAGGAAAAAGATGAGAAAAGTGGCCTCACTTGAGCAGTATCTGCCTATCCTTGAGGGCGGCGAAGCTCTCGGCAATCACGCCCTTCACCTCCACCATCTCCGTGCTCAGCACTCGACATTCTCCTGAATTTAAATTATTAAAATTATTAAATAATAATTAAATAAATAGCATAAATTTTCATTGCTAACGGGGACCGAAAATATATATACCGAAAATAAATAATGTATGATATATAGCATAAATAAAGATAAACGGACTCTGTATGGATCGATAGAGCACATCGTATGCCGCTTCCATCTTCTTGCTCATCTCCTCCATTACGCCCATCCTGCAATCAGAAATTATTGATTTTTTTTCGAAAATGCTAAACTACTAGGATAGCTGCTTTCATTGCGACTCATGTATAGGCTCACTGTCAAACTACTAGCAGATTCTACTATGAACTGATCAACTAGAATTCAGCCGCGATGAGTAGTTTCAGTTGCACATCAGAATCAGGAATGTTAAATAAATTCCAGAGTATCGATCAAAAACTGACGCTGCCGAGTGGTTGGCGCAGGTGCGGAGCAGTTGCTTGCTCTGCTCGTAGATGGAATGGGCACGGTCGAGAGCGGGGAAGAAATCGGACGAGACACGACCGTCTGATGACACGATTATTAGTCAAGGCACCATCATCTAGAGAGTTAATCTTATAATTGAACGAAACACGGAAAATTTGAACTATTGATAAGAGCGATCGTGGAAAATATTTTCCATTGATTTGAAGGGTATCACAATGAATTAAAGTGAATGAGAATGTGAAAGTACTCACCAGCATTTCCATCCAATGCTTTCTCCTCTGCTTCGGTGAGCGAGAACTTGGCGAGGAAGTCGTCGATCGTCTTCTGCTTCAGCTCCAGTACTTTCCTAAAGTAGATTATTAAAAATTATCACAATTGCTTATTGTTAGTCACTCCTTCGAATAAGAAAGTAAGAATCATGATGAGAATCACAAGAAGGAATGGGTCTTTTAATGGTAATGTAGGTTCGTCATGAATATGTCTCATCTTGGAAACCTCGAACAAATAGAGATAAAATACGGAAGGAAAAACGAAGCAGAAAGAGGAAAACATGATTCACTCACTTCCGATTCTGCAGGGCGCTCGTCTTGTTGAGCAAATCCTGCGTCTTCTCCTGAAGAAGAAATGTATGAATAGTAAATGATTAACCACAATAAAGAAGAATGGTTTCTCCTGTTGTCTCTGTTTCTCTACTCTCATCATCAAACTACAGGCAACACAGTTTCTTCCCCAGAGCAGCAAGGCTAGTAGTCAAATACGGAATATTGACGACCAGTTTCCCTGAGAGATATCCCCCGAAATTGTCATCTCTTGCCATTCGACTTTGTTTTAATTGGTTTTAATGCATCACAATTTTCTAATTTGTACCCGCGTTTCCCGTTGTGAACACGCATAAATGCCGTCAAGAGATGCCGTCAATAGCGATAAGGATGATTGCTGGGTAATATTGTAAGTGGCAAACCTTGTTCTGCTGAATTTGATCGGTGAGGTCGGCACAGATCTTGTGCATGGCAGTCACCTTGTCGGAGAACTTCTGCACATGCTCGTTCACCTACATTTTTAACATTAAAACACTACCAACTTGGAATCAGTTCGGAAACATAAAGTAACTGCTGACTACAAGATTATATGGGCACCATTGCTGATAAATCCACAGCACATCGATGATTATTACTGACTCACTTTCACTGGCAACTCAACTATGTTCAGATTTGATACAAACCTTTTCGAACTCCTTGAGATACTCCTTGTTCAACTCGAGTTCCCTCTGCTCCAGCTTCCTCATCAACCTTCGTTCCGTGTGAATGTCAATGTCCGATACAATTGGAGAGACGTAGTCCATGAGCTCGGCAAATGCCTGAACACCACGCTTACTTATCGTGCCCAAGGTGGAATAGCATCAGTACACGACAAAGTACTTTATTTCGATCGGTTTTTCGTCAATAGGATAATCTCTATCCTCCAGAAGGGGTAGGGAACATCACTTACCGGGTCATTGTGGACCTTGCTGGCGATCAGTTTGTCGATCTTCTTCTTTGCCGGGTTCGCAGAGGAGAATGAGGCCGGAGCGACCTTCTCAGGCTCGCCGTTTTCCATCCTGAAATGATTTTAGATGAAACCGAACATGAGGAACTCTACTGGCTACCGAAACAAAAATATGGCTAATGGATAAATCGATAAATCAAAGTAGACGGTAAGTACACCACGGATGAGTGTGCTACGTTGAAGCGAGCTGTCAAGATCGTCGCCCGATCTACCGTACTTACACGAATATTCACCGCGAACTGGTTTCAATTATTTTTAGTCGGAAAATTGTGAAAACAACATTCTCTATGACATTCTCAACAGAAAATGAATCGAAGGTGAATGATTCAGTAAACATAATATATCATTCGATTCTATGGCATCGACAACATTTCTTTTTGGCATCGTACACATTTCTCTTCTCTCTTGCTTTGGTAGATCATTCTTTCCATAACGATACTCAGAGATGAACTTCTTTTACGTTTGTAAAACTTGAAAATGTAATCTTATCGAAAGTGACATCAACCCGCTCTCTGCCGTGTATCTCGCTATGTGAGAGTACCTCATCCCCTTCTCCCTCAACACATTGTAGTGTATTGGTTAGCATCTACTGTGGTGGCCGATCGCCGTCGGTTCGATCCCAGCTGATGCCCTAAGATTTGCCAGTATTTTCGATGATATTTCTGCAGACGGTATATGATGAGCACTTCTTTCCCCGTCTTATGTTCCAAATTCCGTGCTGAACGAGAATGGCTGATCCGTCTCTTTTGCCACTTTTTGACAGTTTGTACAAGGCCACTTGAGGGCATTTCACCACCCTGTGAGAGGGTGAACGAGATCTCGAGAGGCCAAGAAGTGCAGATATGACCATTTATTCCCTACGAAACCACTTCCTCCGGACTATTCGATCCGATTAGCTCACATCACTCATTTATTTTCTGCACTTCACACTCGCCCATCAGACGCACAATTCATAGCTAAAGTAACGAATACCGGGCGATTTTGGCAGTGCTAAAACCTCTCATTTCCCCCAATTTTTGTCGCATCAAAGCATCGCACCGCCAGGCTTTCTTCCCCCTCTGATCTTCGCTCCAATTGGGTGTTCTCAATCTCCGAGTGTAAAGTAACGTCAGTCTCTCCATTCTCCCTGCTCTCTCGCAAGTCAGACACTGCTAGAGATCAGGGAGAAATGATGATCACTGCCCGCAGTCATGTGTCAGTCACTCTCGGCCGGTCATTCAGTCATCCCCCTTCTGCCCCATCTTCACTCGAATGGGATGACGTCCCTACTGCTCTCCCTTCTTCTCCTCATCTCTCCGGTACTGGCCGATTGGCCAGATGTGCACACAAGAACCACGGGAAAGGTCGGTCTGATTATCGATTCATTGAAAATGTAGATAGATTCATCGATTGAATTCGCGCAAATTCCTTGATTATAATGATGCGTTTATTTGTTTGAAATTATCGAATCCAGGTTTGGCCTCAGCCTCGCATATTCCTGCAGAATGACACTGACGTTTTCCCCTTCGACCCGAACCTCGTCAAGGTTATTTGATCTTTGATCTTTCGGATGATCGTTGATCTTTGATCTGTCTTCAGGTCGTTACCGCGTTCAGTTGTGACATCATGACTTCGTCTCTGGCCGGATTCTCGAAGCGAATGAGCCTGGTCCTGAGCCATTCTGGCCCGACCAAGGTTCGTCTATGGATCTGGACTTGGGCTGATATTCGATTGCTTCAAATTCTAAAGGGTTCAAGCAAAAAAGTTCACCTTGGATCGTTGCCAAGACCATCCTGATTCAGGCCCAGCCTCTGGAGTTGCACGTAATCGTCGATGACGACAAGTGTCCGTCCACTCCTCAGATGGGCATGGTTGAGAGCTATTCGCTATCCGTTAACAAGACGCATATTGTGCTGCAGTCAATGCAGGTAGTGTATTTTTTCCACTCTAAATTTGCATCTCAGAACCAATTCTGGTACTTCTTCAGCAGGTATAACTTTGTTTAATGTTAGTGAGCCTCGAAATTTCGAGGAGCTCCCATAAATAAATTCCGAACATTATCAGGTCTGGGGTATCGTACGCGGCCTTGAATCACTCTCGCAGCTCGCCTTTCCTTCACCCATCGGTCTCACCATGCGCGTCTCTCACATCGAGGTAATTGATTCCCCATCTACCGTACCCTACCACTTCCCGCCAGGACGCGCCTCGCTTCCCGCACCGTGGCCTCCTGCTGGATACATCGCGCCACTTCTTCTCCGTCCGCACCATCAAGGTTACGGTATCAGCAACTTGATCAATCGATAACTGTTTTTTTCAGGCGGTTATTGATCTGCTTGCACAGAACAAATTCAACGTCTTCCACTGGCATTTGACTGACAACGAATCGTTCCCGTTCAAGCCGAAGGCCTACCCGGAAATGGTCAAGGGCGCTTTTGATGAGCGTCATGTTTACTCGCAGGAGGAGATCAAAGTGGGCGGAGCTTGGAGGGGATGGAGTCTAATCACTCTTTGCAGTCGATCATCGCATTCGCTCGTCTCCGTGGCATCCGGGTGATCCCGGAGATCGATACGCCTGGTAGGTCACATTTCATGGAAGAATCTGATTCCCTGGATTGATTGGCCCAGAAACCAACTATATTGCGTGTAAAGGGAAAATGAATGGCAAAGGCAGCTCCAACAATAAGAAATTGCCGGATGAATGAACCACATCAATTATCGATTTACCGCTCATCTCTAAACATCTAAACATCCAACCCAATCGGATCTAAACAGCTGGCCTTAGATACCAGTGGGTCCCACCTAGCGTTGTCTTACGACTGTGAAATCGCTTGATGTGGATACACCTTTATCTTTCACTTTTTTATTGATCTGCAGGTCACACTCGCTCATGGGGCGTCGGCATCCCCGCCATCACTGCTCGTTGCTTCGACAAATTGGGCAAGGAGGACAATGATCGGGCGATTCTCGACCCCACTAATCCCCTCACCTATGATGTCGTGTCCGCACTGTTCAAGGTGGAACAATGTTCTCGTCTCTTCATTTAGCCTTGTCTCTCGTCAATCAGAGAAACGAGAGAGTATTGCGAAATTAGAGAGTCTCAACGTGACTGAGACGTCTCAATTTGGTGCATATAAGTAATCATCATTCGGTAACCACTGGTAGGTAATGCAGAAAGGAGAGGACAGCGATTGAAAATAAGTGATTTCAGGGTGAAGAACCCATCACTTCTCTCTTACTCTTTCGTCTTTTTTATACTGCCACCCCTAATCTCATCGGATTGACCTTTCATCTTTCAGGAGATTTTCACCCTCTTCCCTGATCGCTTCGCCCATTTGGGAGGAGACGAGACATCTTTCTGGATCACACAGTGCTGGGAGAACAACAAGAACGTTACGGATTACATGAAGGTAAGAGATAGATTTGTCTGTTTTTTTCCATTTTGATTTCAATTGGATAACTTGATGAACGTTTCGGTACAAAATGAATAAGATCTGAAAATCATGAAATAGCTGTAAAAATTCACAGTTCAAACTTGCAAAAGGGATTGTGAAAGAGGCCGGTCAAGAACTAGGGAAAATAAATAAATTCAGCTCTGGGGAATGAACACGACCAGCCAGCTGCAGCAGCACTACATCGATCGACTGCTCAACCATCTCACGGCGAGAGACATGCCGAGGAAACAGTTTATTGTGTGGCAGGTAATATTTGATACACAAGTGTGTGGTTCTCTTCAAATTCTTTATGATTAGCTCATTATTGAATAAACATGTCAGACTATGTGATACCAGACGATTAGTGCATGTAATACATTCATCGTGAGTTTATCGAAGATTCGAATGAAAAAAATAAATATTGATCTAAATCAGGAGCTTCTCGATATGGGAATGAAAATGGATCAGGCGATTGGCCATGTGTGGACGGGAAACACGAAGAAGGAACAAATGGGAAACATGGCCAAGATCGTCAAGGGCGGTCACTTTGCCATCCTCTCCTCCTGCTGGTTCGTAGGATTAGTAGCGATGATAATTGATCTTTGATCTTCGATCTTCGCAGGTACCTCGACCACATCTCGTGGAATATCGACGTCAAGGAGTACTACGATTGCGATCCCCAGGTTAGATTTCAATTATTTTTCTCGGATTACGGTATTTTCCCAATCGATAACTGATTTCGTTCCCCTCTCAGGATCTGGAGAACGTGAGCGAGATGGAGCGAGGCCGAGTGTTGGGAGGAGAGGCGGCCATGTGGGGAGAGATGGTCGACGAATCGAATGCACTGCCGAGAATATTCCCGAGGTAGTATCTACAACTTGATTACATCCTCAGTTAGGATTTAGAATCCACTTGCTCATTGCTTGTACGGTCTCATCGATTATAGTAGCACGCGGAAAAAAAAGGAGAAGTAGATATCTAGATTGCTCCTGGGCGTGCCTAATCATGAATCAAGCAATACGCATTTTCAATTGCAGGGCAAGCGCGGTTGCAGAGAAGCTGTGGAGCGAGGAGAAGTACACGAAGAGTGTGAATGGAGACAAGGTGAGTACATAAGATGAAGTAGTGATTACAGTTAGATTAAAAAATCCATTCGGCATGCAATGAAGAAGAGAATTATCCAGCCAGACAGTGGTGATCTTTAATCGAAAAAATATCAGATATCTGCAGATCGAAACCTCTTCAATTTCATATTCTAAAATATTTCGAGATCAATCACAAACGTTTCTAATGCAGCAAAACAAAGACATGGTTAATTTTCAATGTTTCAGGTCTGGCCTCGTTTGTACGAGTGGTCATGCCGTATGGCCGAGAGAGGCTTCCCCGTCCAGCCTGGCAACGGGCCTGGCTATTGCCCCTTCGAGTACCAACCTGCGCTGCCTGATCTAAATTACTGATTTGATTTTGCTCATTCTAAGTTTTCCTCCCGAGGTGTGCATTAGATAATCCTTTGTTATCATTTAATGGGAACCTTCTTGGCAATGAGTATAATCACAACCCTAATAATTTTGTTGCAGACAATAATATTCAAAATGTGTAATATGTGTAAGAATGACGATAAAGATTGGGTTCGACCTACTCTATCGTTGGTATCTGCAGAAAATCAGGAACCTTACCTGTGAAAATGTACTATACAAAACGGAGGATCGATCGATCGAGTGTAAACAGTTTACCTCTCTGATCGATGCACACTGCTCAGTTTATAGTCCATGTCATGGCTCGAATATCCCTTCTCCTCTTGTCCCTTCTCCCTCTCTATTTATCGATTCCTCAGCCACCGAAGACAACATCGGGAAAGCCGGTCGATATTCATATCGATGTGGACATTGCGGAGACTTTATTTGTGAGTGTGGGATTAGTCAATTCGTCTCTTCATTCCGCATGCTCTATCGTCACTCTGACAAGGAGAAGAATACGAAGAATAAAGAGACAGAATCTACACAATTGGGATATCAACTTGTGCTTCTGAAAATGCGAAAAATTTCGTTCTTTTTACAATATTTTCTCTTGAGATAATGTAAATATTAATTGTCCGTGCAGATAAATCGTATGGATTTAGCGAAGAGCTGGCAAGCTAATCGAAAACTCACTCCTTTCTGTTCAGGATTTCACTAATGATTTGCTGACAATGCACTCCGTTTTGACGCTTGGTTGGACGGACGAGGGAAATCCCTACGTACCGAAGAAACAGGACAGCATCACTCACATAGGTGATTCCCATTTTTGCACTGTAGATATCAGATATGTAGAACTCGAGCGGAAACATAGTAACCTTATCATGATAAACCCTAATCGTAGATGAGACTCAAAATTTCGCTGATTTAGAGGGAGACTTCGAGTGGCCTCTTGATTTGCAATTTTCGGATATGTGGATTCCGGACATCAAGACTTCCATTGAAAACAATGAGTATCGGTGAGGTCCTTTTTGAAGATTTAAATTCCTGCAGGAGAATTGGTATTATTTGATGATGTAGAGAATGAACATTTAAAGAAAAATAAAATCTGGAAAAAAACTCTTTTTGATTTCAGGGCAACACGGATGAAAATGTCGGAAGCGACGTTCAGGAGAAACGGAAGCGTTGAAGTGAAGTACTTCTACACTGCATTGGTTCGTTTTTTTCAGGCAAATACCGAGTAATTCCGTGAGATAGTGGAGAAAATTTTCAGAATTGTTAATTTTTAAAATATATTGAAAAAGCAAAATCGCAGTACAATTACAATTGATGGAACCACGTGATAATAAAGAAATCACAATCAGTGAATGATTGAATTTATGAAAGAATATTTCTCAGATCCCTTGCGATCAACGGTCCCTCTCCTATCCATGGGACGAGTTCCACTGCGGCATCTTCCTCGCAAACATGGAATCTGTCAGGATGTACACTCTATCTTGTGGGTTGAATGAAGATTTGGTATGGGAACTGTGGGTAGCGGAATGAAGAATAAGTTTCTTCATTTCGCCTCGACACTTCTACTTCACTTCACTAGAAAAAAAAACGAATTCTCCATCCTGAAAGCCCTATTGGCAATATGTGAAAATACGGGGGCAGAGTTATATTTATTTGATCCGTACGATGACTTTTTGCAGCCATTCGCGAGAAGCCGTTCGACATCTCCTACAATCGACCGATGAGTCAACATCGAATCTTGGCACACGACTCGACAATTAGATCGACGTTCACGAGAGAAAGAGAGTGAGTAGTTGGCTGTTTGTGGGTGTCGAATGATAATATCGATACTGGATGAAAACTAAATAGATTTTCCAGATGCTTTCATGGTTCCTAGTTTGGATTGTTGGTGTAAATAATCCACCATTTCTTAGAGGAACGCTCTATGCAGAAAATCACTGAGATCCTACCCAACTCGGCTTTTCGTTTTCGCTAAAATGAAATGAAAGACATGTTCAATCGGAAACCTTCCAGAAAGAACTACCGTATCCACGGAGCTCATTTCGAATGCACAGTTCAAAGGGATCAACCGCGAATCATCTATTCCAATGTGATACCCGCCCTTTCACTCGTATTCTTCGATATCTACATCTTTATTACCAGTAAGAATCTAATAATTCAGTAATCAATAATCGGTAGTGAACCAATCAATGAATAATTCTCTTCCAGACCAGACTTCTCCTCTCTACAATCTCTTGGTCGCCATACCTCTTATTCTTCAGGTGCAGTTCTTCTCCAAGCTTCTCGTCAACAAACTACCGTATCTTGGTAGGTTACTTCATGTACCTTCCCCTAAGCTAGGACTGTCAGGATGCAGATTCCGTCTCTCCATTACTCATTCTTTATTGCGCAGAATGAAGAGACAAATTCTTCCTAATGCCCTATTTTGAACGAACGAAAATATGCCACAACGACCGATAGACGATGCTTTAGATAACTAAACATCCCCATTCCAGTCATTTTCCTGCTCTCCCGCACCTTCCTCTCTATTTCCACATCACTCGGGCGAATACTACTCATTATTCTTGCAAAGTTTTACCCTGATCAAGTCAAAACGGTCATCCAATACGACACTGTCATCTATAGAATAGCCATTGTTGTCGTGTCTACTTTTGTTGTATTTCTAGCTATTGATTATGCCCAATGATCAGAAAAAAAACCATTGCAAACTATATTGGAAGTCTGTTAAACATTTCCTTACAATTTCTTCGAATCGTTGTAAAACATTGCACCAGATAATGAATACGATATCCAATAAATGAAATTTAACTACTTCGTTGGAGGAACAAAAGTAAAATGCTCCATTTCTTTTACTCAAATGCTTCACATTGCGGCTTGCTCCGTTCCCTGTGGACGATTCACAAATGACACTCGCAATCGATTTATAATCGTATATTATGTAATGAGCATATTCACAAAACAGGAAATGTTTGTATAGAACTATGAAAGAATCTAGTGCATTGTACATACTATTCATGCAAACTATGACGTTAATGAACTCGTGTAAAATACAACGGTATAAAGATCAGATGAACCCTGTTACAGTATCCTATGGGGTCATGCTACCGTACCCACTCAATAGGTCAATTGATGGATCACCAGTTGATTAGTGAAGGGTGTGATGATGAATGAAGTGGCGAAGTAGAAGATGAGACCAGCAGTGATCGAGATGGGAAGAGCGGGCAGGGCCTGACAATGAATAGATAAACAGGTTGGTAACATCAAACAACAAACATCCAAATCCCCTCCATAATGGTGTTCCCCCTGCACACACACAAATGCCTTGAATAAGGATAAATGTATGTAAACAGGTTGGACAAAAACATGGATATGAAATGGAGTGCGTCATGCTTATGTTTGGTCAAAACAGCGTCCATCAATCCATGTCAAAGTAACGGAGAATGAATACTACTACACTACCCACTACAGTAACAATAATAGCCAATACGGTCGTCTCACCTTCTTGAATACTGCCAGCAAGAGCAGCGTGGCGCACAGTCCCATCAGAATCGCCACGTAGCAGGCAACCTCAACGATTACGGTATTCACAGCACAAATCACACTCACAACGATGAAAAGGCAGTACTCGATACATCGTACTCCTCATCAGATTACCGTATCCCCCAATCGATAACTCACCAGTGTATTCCAATCAGCACTGTGTTTCACGGCCATTCCAACGAGGACGGAGTAGAAGATGAAGTCGCCCAGTCCCAGTTTCACTCCGCTCTCCTCCTCCTCCTCCTCCTCTTCTTCGTAATCTTCCGGCGATTGACTCGCACCACTTCTAAATAAATACATTAACTTTTGCTTTATAACATAAATAGAGTGCTTCTAGATGAATAAACATAATAGCTCCAGTTACATTTCACCTCATATGTTATCATCAATATCGTCGCGCCTCGTGCGTACGTAAAATATGATGACCATAATACAACACTGACACATTTGCACTATTCACATTGCACTAAGGAACCCATATGCGGGACAGGCAAAGTATTCGGCTAAAGTTTTGTAAAAGAAACAAACCTGATCACGACCACTTTCTCGTCGCATCCAGCCTTTTCTCTGGTCCCCTTCTCTTCATCTGAAGAAGGACCCACTCGAGATCGATTCTGCCTCGATTCGCCACAGGAAACGCCTGCATTTTAGCTTTATTTTACGTTAAATAACAATTTATGTAAAAAAAACGATAAAAAATAATGGCATTTACCGCTGGCCGCCTCCTCCTCTCCCTTCGCTCCTCCTTCCACTTCCTCATTGCTCTTCCCTGCCAACTTCCTTAGCATGATCGTGTACGGTAGGAGGATACCGGCTGCGATTATCGATTGATTACGGACACTCGGGAGATAAGGGATCGATATCATGAGTTACATCATATTCCGAATCAAGCAAAATGCGTTCGCACGAGCAACTCACAAGAGTAGATGAGAGCGGGGAAGATTGGCTCGTTCCTCTCTTGAGACATCTTCACCAGCATGTTCAGAGGACCCTCAAAGATATTTGTTTCATTTCTAAAATGCCCAATATCACTACGGGTACAGTTGAAATAACAATTGATTGTCATTCATTAAGTGGTATTTGTCTATATGCGTGAAAAAAGGAGATATTCTACTATTGATTGCATGCGGAACCTTGGTCAAGGTCCCCTGATCTCCAGGACCTTGACCTTGACCTTGACCAGGGGACCTTGACAGGGGACCTCACCTTGGGACAGAGGACGGCGACCAGATCCCATATTGAGATGAGCACAAGCAGGGCGAATGCAGTCCAATCGGGCAGCATCTTGATGAACATAAGCGCCATGAGAGCAGAGACGGAGATGAGATACGCCTAAATGAGAGATTTGCAGCTAAACAACACAAATTGCACGAATTGGCTCTTTTGAAGTGGTAATGGTACATCTCTTCCTTCTGTTCATAAACTCGACAGTTATCCCCCCCCCCCCCCATCAAGATATTAGGGGGTCAAAAGGACTGATTCATGATACCTGCTGCATGAGTAGCGGTCCCTTCCAATGGATGCATATCATTCCCATCGCAGCATAGTTGAACAGACCGAAGAGGGCCGTCGCATTGGACATGCACCAGTTGTGGTTCTCGAGCACGTGCCTACAAAGAATATTGGAGCCAATGGAAAGCAAAAGTAGGCTCTAACAGCAAAAAAAAAGAAGTTTCAAGCAGTAATTGACAGGTGTTAAAAAGGTTTACGGTTCCTGTGAAGGAAGAAATGGTAAACTTACATCACATAGGTGCCGGAAATTAGCGTGAGCATCATGAAACTGCTAGAGATCATCCAGCCGTGTAGGCACTGTAATCGTCAAATATGGGGGAAGTTGATGTCACTATTCGAAATGTGATGAGTCAATAAGTCGAAACATGTTCGATTCTTGAAATTGTCTATGCTCAATAGCCCAAAAATGAATTGATTGTCATGTAGAACAATGAGCTTGAATCCACCTTATAGCATTTGTACTTGTAAAGTAGAATGAGGACGAATGTCATCACGACAATGACGCCGATCATGATGCCCGCGTTCCCGAGAGCTGATAGTACCTGTGATTAACCACATTTATTTATATTAATTGAATAATTAACAATTGAGTAATTAAACAACAATAAATGTCTCACTCTGGTGGATGTATCGTCCTCCTCATCCGATAAGAATGGAGTGTACAGGCTGAAATATGTGCATTTCCATCAAATAAGTGTAGCCGAATACGTTGCAATATTCGTACCTTGTCGCGTCACTCGCCGTCACAGGTTCCGAGTAGAATTCCACCGTGTTCATCGTGAGAACGACGACCGCCATGCAGACCGAGACAGGCACGAACAGACTGGAACCAGCGTTAAAATTAAAACAAATAACTTTACGCGCAGAAATTATAATAGAACAAAAAATAGAGTTAACCACTGACTGACATGAGTGCAATGTATTGTTTTCAGGGAGAGGCTAACAATAGTGTGAACCACTAACCGAATAACGTGCTCCGCTCCATACTTAAGATCCATCTCATCGTCGTCAGGAGAAGCAGTTGTTCTTCTCTTCTTCTTCTTCCTCTTCTGGTGGGAAGGTGATGCAGTCGAGCGACTGCCGGGAGCCTGTATACGTAAGTATCTCGGAAAGCTATAAATTGTCTGCTAGCTTTGCGCAGAAGAAAATGCTAACCTCAGCCACGTCGGAGAGAGTGGGTCGCGACTTTGGCGTATCCTTTCCCTCCACGTTCGACTCCTCACCATCTACCATCTGAACTCGATCGAATTGGAGCGAATGCAACGCATAAATCAACGATAAACTGGCTAAATTTTCGGAACCCTTGTCAGTCGATTAGCCAATTTTTTGTAGGCTACCGTAATTTTCGCGCAAATTCAAATATTTTTGTAGCTGATTGTAAACTGTTTTATAATAGCTTTCGATGATTTGAATAGTTTCGTGTTTCGATCTCGCGCTGAGCTCTGCGAGCATGTTAAATTTAGTTAGGGCTACTAATGAACGTTTCAAGAAATTAAAAAAGAAAAGCATAAAGAATTATGATTTCAGCTCTCAAAAACAAATTTCGACTACTAATTTCAATGAAGAATATTTTCCGAGGATAACCAAAAAGCTCGTTTGGCAGGATTATCAACAGCCTTATAAATGAGAATAAATCTGTCTTCTTGCTTGATCTATCTAACTGTAACAATAGAAATTCGATCATAGAAGATGAGAAATGAGTGGGTTTCTGGATGAAGTTTGAAGCAATAATAAACGCGAATGATATGATGTAGTATAAGCAGGTGTCTTCATTGTCTTGCCTACTTCCATTGAAAATGACACATTCAACGTGACGAAATTTATTTAATTTTCTTCGAACAATTCAAACGTAGACAAGAACAAAAGTAGCAATGTGAAACGTGTCTGCGCACAGAACACTGGACTAGCAATGGACGGGGGAACGACTTCAACAGTTTCGCTGGCATAATACAATAAATACTATTCGGCTTAGTAGAACCTCCAATAGTATACTCGTACTGTAATAAAAAAAAGAAATGGGTCGACGGAATGCATTTACGTGATAAAGCTAAGAGAAAAGCTCAAAGATTGGGGTATGTATCCTGAGGGGGACAAACTGACCATCTAGGCAATAAATTACGGGCGATTAGTTAGATGGCAAGGATGGAAGGGAACTGAGGGAGGGGGGTCAGTAAGTTAACTGATGGGTGACTAGTTTGGTGGTGAAGGGAGTGATGAGGAAAGTAGTTGAGAAGTAGAAGATAAGTCCGGCCGTGATCGAGATGGGAAGAGCGGGTAGGGCCTGAATGCATTATTTTAAATATTAATCCGCATTCCATTAGAAAGTCTTTCTTTCAAGTTTTTTCTTTTCTAGTTTCTTCCCAGTACAGCTGGGTCAGCAGCATCCCTAATCATTTTTCACCTTCTACGTTCCTTTTTCATCACCTTGCAGCTCATCATAGCAGTTCTTTAAATTAACAGCTTAAAAATAGCAGACTCACCTTCTTGAATACTGCCAGCAAGAGCAGCGTGGCGCACAGTCCCACGAGGATAGCCACGTAGCAAGCGACCTGAATACAAGAATATTAAAGATATCCAAAGTATGCAGCAATCAGAGTTCGATGACCTCACAGAGCCGTCTAATGTTGATTGCTTTTGAAAATTGTACTCAGGCACGTCGAATGTAGTAGTCATATTCGCATTGGTACCCCGAACAGTCGAAACGTGGACTGTTTGAATAATTTGTCGTACATTATTCGCCCTCTGACAGTAATGAGTAGATGTAATCACAATGGTATTCCAGTCGGCACTTTCGCTGGCCTTTCCCACAAGGACGGAGTAGAAGATAAAGTCGCCCAATCCCAGTTTGATTCCCCTCTCTTCCACTTCCTCCGTTGATCGCGACTCACTCACTACGCGTCTGCAAATGAATATTATACAACAAATAATGAATACAAACGTACTTTAAACTCAATCAAACCGAATGCCTAATTATGCATGCGTAATTGATAAAATAAGACTTATATTCCGATAATCATGCAACCCATGAAAGGGATCCTCATGTGAAATAAATAAAATATAATCGAATAAATCAGCACAAACCTGTCTCCTGCAGTCCTCGCCCTGCTCACTCCCTCCTCCTCCCTTCGTTCCTCTCTCGCCGGAGGGGGAACTCTCCTCACTTGCGGTCGCTTCTGCTTCGATTCTCCCGCCGGAATGAGCACCGACGTGGACGCGGAACTGCTCGACGGAACACCTGAGATAGATCAGGAATCAAAGATCAAAGAATAAGTGTGTTTCAGGGATCGAAGATCAAAACAAACATGATTTTCGGCGTTTACCAAATCTAATACTTTTTTAAAGCTAAACTTCAATCGTTAGCTCTAAAAACGGAAATCGAATCCCGAAAAAGAGCAAATGTAAAAAAAAAACATAACATTTAATATTTTTCAAGAAATTATTAGAGTTCTTCAAACAGCAGTCAAATCTCAAAACCGAAAGAAAAAATAGAGAAAAAAACTAACTGCTGGAAGTGGAGGGTTGATTGTTGGCGCTCTCCCTTCTCTCGCCCGTCGTCTCTCCCCCCTCCCCTCCTCCTCCCCCTCCGTCCTCCCCCTCTTCCACGTGCTTCCTCTCCTGCTCCTCCACCATGCTCATCATAATCGTGTACGGTAGCAGAATACCGGCTGAGATTATCGATCATTGAGTGATTATCGATTGATTATTTCAGATTTGATAACATTCGAACACGTGAAAAAACTAAAGTATATAATCACAAGAGTAGATGAGAGCGGGGAAGATAGGCTCGTTCCTCTCTTGAGACATCTTTACCAGCATGTTCAGAGGACCCTGAAGTGAAAAATATAATTAAAATCATAACTTAAAGAAAAAGAAAAAAAGATTCAAACGAATTATAAATTATTATCGTGATTAGGGAAGTATTTCAAGATTACTATATTTCTTATTGTTTGAGAATATACGTCAGTAAGATGACATACCTCCACCGAAATCTATCGAATACTCCTAGCCAAAATAAAGATACCTACCTTTGCTGAATAAAATAATTATAATTATCTGTGAAACCTTTGGACAGAGTACAGCGATGAGATCCCAAACAGAGATGAGGAAGAGCAGTGCCCAGACTGTCCAATCGGGCAGCATCTTGATAAACATAAGCGCCATGAGAGCAGACACAGAGATGAGATACGCCTGAACGAACAGGGATTAAAGTTGTCATTACAAAAAAACTTAATCACTGGCCTAGTAGCACAGTTGAAAAGGCTAATTTTAACCTCCAAAAATTCACATGGTATGAGCTACTTTTGAGTGAAAAAATTCATATAATTCCGATGGTATGAGCAGTTTTGGGTCAAAAATAAAAAAATTCCAGTGGTATTATCCATTTTTGTGTCAAAAATTCCCATGGTACGAGCCATTTTGGGTAAAAAAAATCCCATGGTATGAGTTCCATACCATAAAAAAATCCCACCCATTTCACCTCGGCCTAGTAGAGATCTCCTGCAGGATACAAGAGCCTAAATTAACGGTTTTACTTTACCATTAACGGTTTTACTTTAAAAAAAAGTGTTAAATGATCAATCGTTGTTGTTTGTTATTTCTAAAAGCCAAAACCAATACGATTCTGTTATGACATCGAATGAGCATGAAAAGTACTGTTCTGGCACAAAAAAAAAGTACAAAAAGGCAAAGAAGAGCAAAAAACCCCTCCAACCTGCTGCATGAGTAGCGGTCCCTTCCAATGGATGCAAATCATTCCCATGGCAGCGAAATTGAACAGACCGATGAGTACGGTAGGCCACGACACGCAACAGTTGTTCATCTTCATCAGCTCACTACAAACAGATGCATTTGTCTTCCTATTGCAAATAATCGGCTACCGTACCTCACATACACCATGGAGAACATGGTGAGAAGCATGAGACTGCTCATCATCAGCCAGCCGTGGATGAACTGCGAATAACAAATTTGCTTGAGAATTATGATTTTGTATTTCCTGATCCCCGATTAGAAGTGAATGCAAACAAAGGGTACATTTCATTCGATAAAGAAATACTAGATGCGTAATTGAAGTATTAAAACATAAACTGGGAGACAGATAACGCAAAATTTACTCACCCTGTAGCACTTGAACTTGTAGAGTAGAATGAGACCGAATGTCATCACAACGATAAAACAGATCATGATGAGAGCATTTCCCAGTCCAGAGAGGACCTGAAGAAATGAGAAATGTGAGGGTGCAATGGAAAGTGATCCAAATAGAACAGGTTTGTGCGAATTTTTCAGAAAATTTGGAAACTATGTGTTGATTTTGGATAACAATCTCGCAAGTGTAGCATTCAAGCTAGTATTTGAGTCCTGACTATAAAATCAATATTCTCTAATTTAATATTAAGTAAATTAAGTTATTAGACTCACTCTCGTCGAGGTATCGTCCCCGGCATTCGTATGAAACGGAGTGTACACACTGAAAGTAAAGAATTTAAGAATAATTTATTTTGCCTTATTCATTTTTATGAATGTGTCACTCCCTATTCAATTCAATAAGTATTCCGTTGAGGGTACGCTATCAGAGATGATTAGACGATGAATAAGACAGGGATACGGAGCTCCGTCGGTAGTCTACTAGGTCCTATCTTTTGAAAAAGTCCACCAAACCCCACCAAACTTCAATTTATGATGCGTGTCAATGTTTAATATTTAAAAAAAAAACTGACAATCCCATTTCCGGTTGGACGATAGAGTAGTATGACATCATCTTCATCGTGAGGATGACGAGAGCCATGCAGATTGAGACAGGCACGAACAGACTAAAATCAATAATTGCCAAAATAATATCAAACGATATTAAAACGGGTAACGTTTAAGATGCAAGATCTTAGCTGATAATAAATATTTAAATAATTTGTAAACTTGGTAAGGATTTAATTCAAGAGAACAAATAGACCAACCGAATAACGTGTTCCGCTCCATACTTCAGTTCCAGCTCATCCTCTTCTTCTGTCGATGCTGTGGGTGCAGCCGCGCCACCACTCATCTGTTGCTGTCGGGGTGGACGCGTGCGAAGATTCGCCCGACGATCGGATGCCTACGATACAGGTTTTAATCAAAACTTGTAGTAATATCTTGTAAATATATTGAGAACCACTAACCACTCTGATCTATGAGTCGATTTATTCAACTATACCCAATAATGAAAGATGATTATTGCTGCCTGAATAAAATACATGCAAGACAAAATATAACAAACCTCCATTTCGATGTTGTTGGAGTTATTGGCTTGAGACCCGGAGGAATCCTGATTCCCCACCTCCGGTTCCTCTCCATTTAACATCTAAAATACACAGAATAGATGTTATGGAAACAGCACTAAGCAATAAATAATCAATTCACAAGAGTAAGAGCCCGAGGGGCATTAGACCATCGCCTCACTACGGTAATTGTACTATGTAGTCATCACCGATTAAGAACTGATTTTATTTCGTATTTTTGTTTTTATTTTTTTAAATGATTAAATATTGTATTCTTGGAGTATTGTACGATTACTCGTACTTCAGAGACATTGTATACTCCGAAGTCCTAATGAATGGGATAATTGCCGGATATTTTAGATCTATCTGGACAGCTATTAGATCTCAAATTCCACTGAAATTCGAACGCTTTTTCCACTCTATGTCAGCTCCCAAGGGATCGTGCCAATATTCTTAGACATGTCTCTCTCTCTCGTTCGACGATGTTCTCTTGTTTCTCTGAAGAGTGATAGATAAGGGAAACGACGAAACCATGTGCGACAGGAACAGTACATTTCCTGCGATGTCATGCTCTCCGTCTATGATGAATGTTCAACAGACACATTTCCACTTCCATTTCAAATTTGACTAGAGATCAAATGAACAATTTAATCCCTTTCATTGTTCCTCAATTCCCTCTATCTCTTCATCAATAATCCCCAAATTTCCAATCACATGGGCCGCGGCTCGAGTATCGGATGGGCCTTCAAGACCGCCAACATGAAGAGACTCGGAGTGGACCCCGCTGCCGGAGTGCTCGACCGTCGGATAGGAGGTACGGTTTGAATCCTGACCCCCCCCCCCCTTCAATCCTTCCTGGCCTGTCACCCCCACCCCGTCCCGACCGTAACGGATCCTTGGATAGTGTGGTACTCTACCGTACTCATTCGTCGCCATTTCAGGTGACCAACAACGACCGTGTGACGATCGAGTGGATCAACACCCCCGATGGTGCCGCCAAGCAGTTCCGCCGCGAGTGGCGCCAGGGAGACGACATGGTCCGCAGAAAGAACCTCCCCATCGAGCACTTTTTTGAATAAAATGGTTGTATTTTTGCTGATGTCGCATTCTTGGCTACGGTAGATGGGATACGGTATCTGGGACTAGTTCACTGCCAAATAGGAAAGCTCGTTCTCTGCTCCGATTGATCTCGGCCTATTGGCATTCGATCTTTGATCTTTGATGTTTTCTGAAGTTTGAATTCGACTTCTCGATCGTCTACAGTATCCGCTAACGTACTTTATCAATTCATCAATAAGAATCTGCTTCGCAGCAAAGATACTGTAGCTCGACTGGTATCTAGCGAGACTTTCGTATTCCATACTGTATTCGACACTTCCCTTACCTACCGTGATCAATCAATACTTTCGATCGTCTCATTCATCATTTGACTAACCACTCAATCAACTGATTCTTCAATCGAATGAAGTCTGAAAAAAATCATTCTGCGTCTCCTCATTAATTCTCTATTACGACCGCACCGTGAGCTGAGAGCAGGGTGAAATAAAGCGATTGACTGCGTAGAATTTGCACTTCAATCATCGAATTTGAAAAGACGATTAAACCAATCGACTTTGAGAAAAAGATGCGCCTTTGAGGAAAGGCATCCTCGATGTTCCTTATGGTGGTCAAACACATTCCCCACATCACAAACAGTTTCACCTCTCAACAATGAATGCCTATAGGAGGACGGTTCTTCGGCCCTTCTGAATCAACGATGGCACAACGATGTATTGCATTCCTGTGCAAACAGATTGAACATGCCGCACAAGTTACATGTGTTTACGATCGAATGCCCAGATATGAGTGTAATTAGGTGCTATCGCTCTCCACCCGGCATTCACTTTGATCTACGATTTGCAAGAATTTAGGATGGAATAAACGATGCCACAACTCACAATGAAGGCGATTCTAGATACGATAGAGTTAGGAATATATCGGGTAACGCCATGTGATGATTCGATCTTGAAGATCTATCAAGAATTATTTTTAAAAAAACTACACGTCTAAGGAAGAATTAAATCGCGTAAATTAGAAATCATTCATTGTGGGAAATCTTGCAGAATGTGCATTCGTACTAGTCAATTACCGTATCCATTCGTTCCCCAATCCGAGACTGGATGACCTCTCGCTTCCCTCATTTTTTCCCATGAGAAGTGCAAGGATAGCCGGATAAGATTGCCTTGTACTCGCTTCTCGTTGTAAAGGTAAAGAAGGAGAAGATGGGACTAGGGGGGGGGGGGTGGTTGGAGAAAGGGGGCGGAGTCTCCCTCAGGGGGTGGCTCTTCCTATTCAAGCACACTGTGACAGAGAGATGTGCACCCCTCCCTCCGCCTCTCCACACCCTGTGCAACTTTCTATCTCTTTTTCACAATGGCTACTCTCCCTCTCATACCAGTAGTTTCGCCCCTCTACTCTATCTCTGTGATGGAGAAGGGAGGGGGAACAGGCCCGGGCTTCTCACTCTGACCCCAATCTCTCCTCTCCCGTGGCTAGTGTACTTTCGACTGGTCTCTCTATATCAAATGCCTCATGCTCATTTAATAATCCAGTTCCGATTCCTCTTCTCTTTTCTCACTCTTTCTCTCTCTGCCAATCCTACTCTCATTTGACTCAGAGGTCGCGCCGCGCGTCCTTCTTACTCGTGTCTCTCCTTGAGATAATCACACATTCACTATCAACTTATCTCCCTTCTTTTTGCCTGCTCTGCCTACTCATTATCACACCGTGTGCTTGATACTCTAAGGCTGCGAGACTTCCTCCTCATTAGGATTACGGATCATCATCTCTTTGTTCTACTATTCCGGCATTATTTTCCTTGGAAAAGTAGGTGGAATGAAGACCCGACTGCCCGAATTCCAACTTCTATTCCTCTCAGATCCAACCCAATCGTCCCTTCATGCTTGCTCATCGACTCAAATCTGAATGAGGAGTATCGCGCTCCTACTGCCCATTCTATGGGGGCTTCAA
Organism: Pristionchus pacificus; assembly: GCA_000180635.4. Classification (NCBI taxonomy): domain Eukaryota; kingdom Metazoa; phylum Nematoda; class Chromadorea; order Rhabditida; family Neodiplogasteridae; genus Pristionchus; species Pristionchus pacificus. Next base: position 39,008,352 of record CM026575.1, read on the forward strand.
ATAGAGGTAAGTTGATCTTTGATCTCAAGTTTTCAATACATTTACTCTGGTCGAAACACACTGTTCACCTGTGTGCCATGCGCCCCCTTCCCCCTCCTAAATGATCCTGTTTCGCGTTCCTTGTAACTGTCGGCTTAGTCACACCTGCCCATAACATCCTGATTGAACTTTGATCTTTGATATTTATCCTTTGATCTTTGTAGAGTCTGCATCACCGGTTGACTAAATGGGAGCTACACCAAACGTTCGGCGTGAATCATGTCGATTCCGTGCCAGAATATTCACTGGCCAGGATCGAGAAAACGCCGTTGGATGGAGGGAGGAAAGGACTGATGGAAGTGCGACTTCACGCGTTCAACGAAACCTACGTGATGCGCGTCAAGCCGAACCATCGATTGGTCAGTGTTTTTTTCCATTGTAAAACAGAGATCCTGCCAATTTCGTTTCGTATCTTCGGTCCCATCTCAAGTAGTTTATTCGCCGCAGTCACTCATGTCCTAGAACCATGTGCGCACACTCATATTTCGCATCGCGCCTCTCCTCATTTACCATGGTCTCTCGCCTTTCTGATCAGTGGGGAGAGAATCATCCACCAAGTTGTCAAGTATCACCACCATTGTTGATCGATGCAATCAAGAGTACACCACCACAACTCCCTCTCCTTCCTCCATCTCCCTCCATCTCCACTCTCCCCTTCCTTCCCCAATATGCAGTAGCCACCGGTTTAGTCATGCCCAGATTACGCGAGGAGTGAGAATAGAGAGAGAGGGGAAGGATAGGTGCTCCAGGGCATGGCCACACTCTCTTCATTCTCCATGCTCTCTCGGCGGTCAGAGAAACGGAGAATGAAGAGAGTTTGCCATGGTAGTCCATGATCACAGAGACAGAGCCATTGCCCCACCACTCGGACTCCCCCCTTCAAGAGCCCCACTTTGCACTAGCAATTGGTCATTGTATGGAGAGGGCCGTTGCACAAGAGAGAGCCGGCGATTGGCAGTGATCGACGAATATCGATCGGCCGGGAAATTCAATTATTGATTGATTTTACAGGTCAGCGAGCATGCTGTGGCAGTGATTCGAGACGGAAATTCGACGGAGGAAAGAAGGGATCTCATCTCGAACTGTCATTACTATGGACAACTTGTATCCCATTCGAAAAGGAAGGCAAGTCGATTAACTCGCGAGTGGCTACTTCCTTCTACTCTGCACTAATTTAACCGCGCGGAACCGATTCAGTTTTCTCGATCCGACCAACCTGCGATCGAACCCGAGTAGTGCAATATCGGGTCTAGGAATTTATCATAGATCGGGAAAGATCAGAGATCAAAGATCATCTCTGCAGGTGGCCATTTCTGACTGCCTCACTACGATGGGCACATTGGACATGCATGATCACTTTCTCGTCCTTCATCCGTTGCCGTCGAGGAGTCATGAATGGCAGGTAAGCATAGGTTAAACTATAGTTCCGAAATTGCCGAACCGCGAAATGAGCGCTACAGTTACAATTTTTCACAAAAAAAATTGACAATTCCAACAGCGCTATGCAGATGTACATTTTTTTCGCTTTCTGTCGGATTTTTCATTCGGCCAAATCACTTATCGACCGCTAGCAAACCCTGATCATGGTAAAATTTTTGACGCAATCGTGGCGAGTTCGGGGACTCGATGTTACTCGAAATGTGGGTAGCGAGAACCGAAACAAAGCAGTCGAACGGAGAGGCAATGATAGTGAGGAGAGAAAGAGAGAAATGGAGAAGATGGTCACACTCGCGCATACGTAGCGCGTGTAAGCAGATGCTATCGATCGAGGGGTCGAGCAGAGTTCAAAGATCAAAGTTCACAGATTACCATTTCAGGAAGAGAAACACATCGTGTACAAGCGGTCCTCCGGGCTTCTGGCGGATCTTGAAGATGGGCTCGAAGAGGAACTAATCAAGCTGAATGCAGTGGATTCGGCCGGATTCTGTGACTCATCAGCCTCTGTGGATTCCCCGCTGACCGGTGAGTTTTTTTTTGTTATTTCTAACCGTAAACAGAAAACAGAAAAATTCTCCCCATAATCAGGCGCTGCAATAGTATCCCTATTACAAACAGTGCAGTGCAATAAACAGTGCTCAAATTATAAAAAATGAATGAATTCTTCAGCTGATCTCTTCTCTCTGAACTACACTGTCCCCTCGATCGGCACACTCGAATCGTCCTTTATCTTCCCTCAAATGGACCCCATCACACTAGAAATTGGCCTGTTTCTCGACTCGAAACTCTACGAGCACTTTCAGCGCGAGTTTAGCAGGTGAGTTGGTGTTTTATTTTCGGATTCAGTATCATTGAGAAAAAACAATTCGAAGACTAGATGTAGCCGAATCTAGACTTTGGGAAGCTTTGATCGGGAATCTCTAGAGGCAGACATAAAGACTGTAGATCTGAAGAGAGCCTAGCTGAGATGCTCTAGGCTACGGAATGCAAGGCTCCACATCCGTTCGTGCCTTGCACTCCGGAGAATTCCCGAAAACTATAGTGGTCAATGAATAACTCAACCTTATTGCAGAGATCCCGAGCAGCATCTGATCGAGTTCTCGCTTGCCCTCATCAACAACGTCCACGTGCTGTACCAACAGCCGACGCTCAATCCCAATCTCGACATTGTCATCGTTCGATTCGAAATGTGGAAAACGCAACCGGTACGTCTTCCTACATTTTGATGGTTCAAGCGTTTCTTTATTGTGTTACTGATAGTTTTTTTTATTTATGATTGATTCTTCTTCCTTATTTTTAAATGCAGTGTGCGAATCTATTATTTGGCCAAGATTCAACGTTTTTTGCTCACTCGGAACTCTCGGGATATCCTTTTTCTCTTTCTCGCGCATTTACAGTTCAACTTTCTCTTTCACCGTTCGCTTTTCTCTTTTTGCCTTACCGAGTTTCCTTTCTCGTCATATCTCTACCCCTATCGCTCCACCTGTCACAAAGTTCAACCATTCGCAACTGCGAGCAATTATCTCTTCGTTGGTCAGAACGGCAGTTAGCTACCATTCGCAACTTGGCCAAATCGTTCAGTAGCATAAACCGCTGAACCAACTTTCGCCCCTGCCACTCTAATCCGCAACTTTCTTTGCGCTCTCCTTGCGCAAAGAAGCTGAACGGACTATTCCTTCCTTCCTTTCGGCTTGAATGGCGCTTGGCGCGCCGTATACACCACCCCACCCAACTCTTAATCCATTGATCTGTCCATTTCACGTGACAAGGACTTCCTGTGAGGGATGGGGATCGATTGATCGAGGTATACAGTACTCTCCTTTCCAGGCAGGACTCGAGACGTCAGTGCACAAGAATGGGCAGGCCCAGTCGTTGCTGGATGGGTTCTGCAGACATCAATCTCGAATAAATCCGGGAACGGATCTGACCCATCCTGAGCACTGGGACCATGGAGTTTTGCTAACAGGGTAAGTCAAGAATAGGTCTTCCAGAATGAAGAATCCGTCTCTTCGTTCCTCTCAGATGAAAGGGAACGAATAATGAAGAGACAAATTATTTGTTCAGGAAGCTAGTCAATGAGGTCTCAAACTGTTGGTGCAGCTTCGAGAAAATGTAGGAGGGAATACTTGAATCTCCTTTCTTATTCTTCAGCTCATTCTACGCTATGAGGCCTGAAAAAGTGCATAATCATCTCGCAGGCGTCTTGCTGACGGGATCAGGAAAAAGGATGCAAAGAATGGGCTGATGGGGTAGGGATCAGAGAGAGTAATGGGCCGAATCGAAGTGAGACTGTAGTGGAAGGGAGAAAGTGCCACCGGTAGAGAGAGCACATACCAATTCAATCCCCGCGCCATTCAAATGGAGAGACTAGGGGGATCTATCTACTTGTGTCCGGTTCAATCGAGGCGTATATTGGCAGAGTAACGGAAAGCCGAGGGGCGTGGGTCTCTTCAGTTTGCATGATGTTTCTGTCTAGCAGAAATGGGGACTGGTAGTGAAAGGGAAAGTTCTTCGATCGCAAAGTGGCATTGAGAGTAAAAGTGACCTAGGAAGAGAGAACAAGAGCGAGATCCCAAGAATGAATCATTCGGCCTCGAGGCAGAATGGCAGTTAGATAGTTACTAGTCAAGCAATGACTCAGATTGATCAGAGATCTCAATGAGTAATACTCGGAAGCTAATACAATGGAGTAAGCAAACAATAAGATAGAGTCATGCTTGCAACACGTGTTGATGATGAATTTCCGTATGGCCCAGTGTGTCATCGTAGTCATTACCCTTTCCTAGGCAGCTGAACCGGGTCAAAGATCACAATCATCATTGCAGCTACGACATCTACCACACGACAGCATCGGTCGCAGGGGTCGCACCGGTCGCAAGAATGTGCGACCCGCTGTTCGCCTGCTCACTCGTCGAGGGCATGCATCTGGGAAGATCGTTCGTACTGGCTCATGAGATGGGACACAAGTGAGTATGGATGGTTCAATGCCCGCGCCGTGCAAATATGCTTTTGCTATCATCTGCCCATTCCCCATGAGCAGAATATTCTTTGGGGATCATCCTCACAGCTCTTATCATTCCGTAGCAAAGGTTCGATCACGGCAGCTTTCCTGTAGTCATTGGCTGAACCGTTTCACTTTCTCCTCTTCTTCTATATCGTTCGCTGCACACCGTTATGCCACCCGGCGTGCCGTACTAGACGCAATAAAGCGCATTGTGTAGTGACTCAGGTAGATAATAGATGATTCTACTCGGATCATTACTCACAACTTGTTCACAGAGGCTCGCGCCAATTCAAAGGGAACTCAGAGGGGGATAGAGAGAGAGGGAGAGACAGAGAAGAGACAGGAACCGGCGGAGAGAGAGATTGACCACTTGACTGGCATCCAGTGAATACTCATGGCTAGAAATAAGAAGGGAGATCGGAAGGGAGGCTGGGGATCAAGGCAGTTGTTCTAGAACTAGACTCTTTAGGCACTATGAAAAGTTGAACTGGTGCGAAGATTTTAGATAACAGAAGTTTGTAGACTAACATTTCTAAAGCATTCTTTCGCGAATTTCTACGAATGTAGAGGTAGAAGAATACAGCTGTAAATGTGAAGTAGGGGGGGGGGGTGTGAGAATGATAACGATGGAATTTTCTGCGAACAAAGTCTGGGCAGAGAAATCGAATGCGCCATCTTTCACATACTCGCCTAGCATGCTATGTGCGATGTTTTTTGAGAACTATATCAATGATTCATTCATTTCAGCATGGGCATGGTGCACGACGGGGTGCAGAATTCGTGTTCCCGTTCGTGTTGTCTGATGAGTGCCGTGAATGGAGCGGGCAAGACCACGTGGTCCGAGTGCTCCGTGAGGGAGTTCAACGCGTTCCTACTGCAGTTGGAGTGAGTTATCGTCTGCTTCTCTCATTTCGCAAATTTGTCTTGTCGCTTAAACGATGGATCAGAGTTCATCAGTTCACAGAATCATACAAAAATGTACAACCTGTCTTGAAGAAACTCAAAGTGTACAGAAAACTTCCGCCCGAAGGTAAGTACATCAGCCCTAGGTTTACAGCCGGGCCTATCACATGAAAGTACGTGATGCTACTGCAGAAATACAAGTACACGATATAAATGTCCTGACTCATATCACAGAGTGCAATTGCAGTGAAAGTGGAAGGGGCAACTGCCTGAGGGACTCGTCGATCGGGATCTCAGAGAGAAGTCATACGGCAGATTCGAGACTGCCGGGACAAAGGTAGCTGATCTTCTTATAAATTTTATGTCGCCTCGCGAATGTGTAACTTGAAATTGTAAGATACGTACAGTAGTTAGCCATACTTCATTCAGGTTCACAGCCGACCAACAGTGCAGCTACTTCTGGGGCCGCGACTACGTCGTAGAGATTCCGAACGGCCGACAGATGGATGACATCTGCAGGATTTTGTGGTGACCACTTATCTTAGACCTAGTCTTTCGTGTCTTAGGTCCTTGGTTCGAATACCCAATTGAAGGTGCGGCAACGGCGGCTCGACCATTTCCACGGCGCATCCCGCACTGGAGGGCAGTTGGTGCGGAGGGGAGAAGGTGAGCAGACTCATCGACAGTAGCACGCTTCTATCTAAAAAAAAACGTATATTCATTGCCTGATTTACGAATTGAGATCAGCAAACTATATTTGTGTTGGCTTGAAGCAAAAATGAACTCATCTGCGGACAACTCGCGATGCAGGTGTAGGTATGAGGAAATAACGTAGATAAATTCATCCATTTCAGTTCTGTATCGAGGGTCGTTGCCAGTACTGGAAGGGGTCCTCTCCCGCTCCTCGTCAGATCGATGGCAATTGGTCTCCTTGGGCGGGCGAGGCACAGTGTCCCGTCCGTCAGTGTCATGTTAGCAATTCCATCCACGTCAAGCCACAACATAGGGAGTGCATCAACCCGGCGTGAGCACACTTTCATTCATTTGCTTCATACAATACATTTTTTATTCGACTTTCCACAAGAAATGTAAAGACCTGATGTATCATCCTGAGATCTTAGAACAACTGCTAAACCTTCAGCCCGAACAACGGCGGGCAGACCTGCAAGGGATCAGCTCTTCGCGGTCTGCTCTGTGGCGCGCCAAGCTCTTCCTGTCTAGGACTGAGCAGACAGGAGTACGGCGACAGAGTGTGCACTGCACTACAGAACGACCCGGCACGGCCCGATCGACAATTGACTGGAAAGAGCTTCAATCGTGAGTTCATTTGAGCTTCTGAATTGTTTTTATCTGAGTGATTACTCTAGTCATTGCCGAGTAGGCTCAAGGTACAAACATTATCCAAATGAGAGTATCATTCACCCAGGAAAGAGATAGCTCAGGTGCACAGGTAGTTCAGTGGTAGAACTCCTGCCCGGTAAGCGGAAGCCCCGGGTTCGATTCCCGGTCTGTGCATTAACCTTTGCTATCTCAAATAATGTTTGAGCTTCTGAGACGTCGCGCATAACATTTTTTTGCAGGAAAAATGTAGAGTTAGATAGTAGATACTTATAACCAACATAGAAAACATTGTAATGCGGTCACAGCCCGTTGCTGGGTTCGGAGAGCCGGAACCGCGCGGACGCGTCTCTCACGCGTCGCGGCTCAAACTAAGAAAGTACCTTTATCTGGCTTATTACTCCTTTTTTTGCTTTGTAAACTTCTCAGAAGATGCGCAAGCGATCAGCTTACATGATCAGACTTAGCAAATTAATAAATATTTAATGGCTGATTTTATATTATTTTTCAACGGCAGGAGCCGGCGAAAAGTCACCATGTTGGCACAAAAAACATGAAAGATATCAGTGATTACTGAACTATTTACTTGCTTTCATGATTCATGTGGTCAAGTGGAATGTCCTCTACAACTTTTGGTTGCCAAATTCTCAATTAATTGAACTTTAACTCTGTAAGTACCAAAAGAACGTATTTTACGTTGTAAACTGCAACTGAAAGATCTCTCCGAATACTGAACCAAATTCTTCGTTCTTGGTCTTAAACGATTTAGGACGTCCGGCGCTACAAATTTTGGTTGCCAAAACTAAAATATTAGGGCAAATTAACGAAATCGCGCAAAAATGCTTGAAACGTCGCCACCATTCGCGCACTCGCGACGCGTCAAAAAGTGGTCGCGTCGCGGTAACAGGACCGAACTGTTGACTGAAGGGCAACGGGCTGTGGCGGTTTTAATAATCGTGAATAAACTCAGATCATAAATTCAGACGGCACTCAACCCTGTCGCGTGTGGTGTCATCTCGAGAACTCTGAGCTCATTCGTAACAAGGGCCAATTCCCCGATGGGGCACCGTGCGGGCACAACTCGTACTGTGTCGGAGGAACTTGTCTGCAGATGGCATGTGAAGAGAAGGCGCTGATCGCAGAGATTGGTGAGAATTTGAAAATCAAATTATTTCTGGTCCCTGGAAAATCATAAAACGAAGACGTCGATGCTCTGGATAGTCTCCAGTATAGGTTACAGCAAATTTTGCAATCCATCTCTCGCGTATTCTTCTGACGGAACAATTGTATGACGAATGAAATAATCGCGCTTCTTGTAGGTGACTGTCCGTCCGAGGACTTCAAGGACGGCAAGGGTACGTGGTCCAAGTGGTCCCCGTGGTCCGAGTGTTCTGCATCGTGTGGTGAGGGCAAGCAGATCAGGAAGAGGGAGTGTGTGTCCATCGAGGACTGCATCGGCAAAAGAAGGGTCAGTTTACAAATATTCGTCAATTTATTTCGACTTGATGCAATCGTTCTGAATTATCGAAAGCTACAAGCATTGCAGATTCCGGATGGCTTTGCAAGCAGTATCCTTAGGAATTCGAACTGTGGTTCAGAAATGATTGAACGCATCATAGATCACGGCATAGTTCTTCAGAACGAATATATCAGGAGAAGCGGTTATATGAATCTTTTCCAGGAACGTCGCGCGTGTGGTTCCTCCTCATGTGAGTCTGTCGGAGAGTGGGGCTCATGGAGTGAGTGCTCATCACCCTGTGGAGAAGGAGTAGAGAAGAGGACGAGACCGTGCAATTCGGATAGCTGCTCTTCAACACTGGAGGAGAGTCGGTCGTGCAATAGGGTAAGTCCTGAAGAGTTCGTCTCTTAATTCTTTCGGCTCTGGCCTGTGCGAGCGAATAAGATGCGAATTATTCATCCTCACAGACCTCCTGGATAACCAGTGAACTGTACCAACAGTAGATACCATATAGAAAATAGTCCTGCATGATGAGGCTTCCTGAGTGTTTTTATACAGATTGTGAATAATTCTTACTCCAGGGTTCATGCTTCTCCGACTGGACCGAGTGGGGTGCGTGCTCTGTGTCCTGTGGAGGTGGTACTCGTCTACGAAGAAGGGACTGCCCACCCGGTCAGCAGTGCGATGGATCAACGATGGAGACGAGGACATGCGCAGGAGAACCTTGCCCGGTGGTCGAGGTAAGTTACTCCTAGAAACGAACGTGCCTTAGTGCCTTATCTTCATCATTAGGTAATGATGCAAGGTGCTACTTGCTCGATGTTCAGCTGAAAAGACAAACGACAGCGTATTATTCTTGTTCTGACATGAGCTGGAAAATTAGCACTTGTCGTAGCCCTGAATAACAACGACAACCTATCGTACTCTCAGGTTTGGGGCGACTGGCTTCCCTGTTCGGTCTCGTGCGGAATCGGCTTCCAACTGAGGGAGAGACTGTGCAACGGCGTCCTCTGCGCGACGAATAACAAGCAGGCCCGGACTTGCAATGAACAGGTACGTCACCCAGCCCGAACTATCTATCTACCATATCTTCACTTGTTGCCGTCCAATTCTGGGTAGTTGTCATTCTGGGTAGAAAGCGACGTAGCGTTCCTTCCCCGCATGATCTCCTACTTTATCTGAGCAGATAAACTCTTTTTCTGATCAGAAAACTCCTCAAATCTTCGTGATAGCCCTGTTCACTATCTTTCACGCACCTTGTTGCGATCAATATATTTTCTTACACTGTTTGCTTAATCTTGGAGAATTTTCCTACAGACTTGCCCGGCCAAGGACACATCGTACGCATGGGATGGATGGTCCGAGTGGACGCAGTGCTCGTCCAGTTGCGGCGAAGGATTCAGAAGGCGATCACGACGATGCATCAGAGGTATGACACTTTACTCCTACCAAATTCATCCACATTTTATAGTATCCATCTTATGATACTAGGAATGATACGTGAGGATTCACAATATCAGACCCAAAAGCGAACGGAATAATATAAATTTTGGCTTTCTGTCTGGTACTTTGCATCCCGGACGATGTATTTGTGATCATAGTCCAACCGTAAACTAATCGTATAAAGGTGATTGTCCTCCATGGGAATCCTCGATCGAGCGACGTCGGTGCGTGCTCGGTCCTTGCCCTGAATGGGGCTCGTGGGGCTCCTGGACGGAATGCGCCGACTGCTCGCCCTTCGCCACCAGGTATACGGTAGCTCCTACTGTACCCTCATGATTATCGATTTTCCGCAGATCCCGATCGCGCACTTGCTCCGCCATCTTCCCCGTGTTCGACTCGACATCGATTGTATGCCCAGGTACCGTAATCCATATCGATTTCTACCGTAATATTCCGTTCAGGACCCTCGGCCGAGGTCGAATCATGCTCGGACACGTGTCTGTCTGACGGCAGCGGAGGCTCGAGGAACGCCGATGTGGTGCAGAATAGAATCCATGGCCTGACAACGGCAGTAGAGTACAAGTGGGCCGCGTGGACCGAATGGACACCGTGTTCGGTATCCTGCGCAGAAGGAAGGAGGTCGAGGTACGGTAACTGTTGCTCCGATCGATTATTCGACAGTAGGTAGCAACAATTATCTAGCGAAACGCTTGGATATTTTCTATTTTAAAAAAATTCATTATAGCAACAAATTAATTGTCCACAGTAGTAAATGATAGTAAATGAAATAAGTCCGAATAAGTCATTGAACCAAACTCTTCACAAATATCATAACGTAACCGGAGTGGGATAGTCCTCCATCAATCGATAATATCTTAATCCCCCTGCAGGAGTCGCAAGTGTGACAGTAGTAAATGATAGTAAATGAAATAAGTCCGAATAAGTCATTGAACCAAACTCTTCACAAATATCATAACGTAACCGGAGTGGGATAGTCCTCCATCAATCGATAATATCTTAATCCCCCTGCAGGAGTCGCAAGTGTGCCAAGGGCGACTGTCCATCGGAAGGAAGCAGTTCGATCGAGCAGTGCTCACAACCGGCCTGTCCCAAGAGTGGGTTGACTTTTTTCTCTATGAATCGGTTCACTAGCACGTCTATGAAGACACCTAAAAATTAGGGCGGATAAGATGACGAACAACTCTCTTCATTCCTCTCATCCTTTCACCGGTCAGAGTGACTTGACCCGCCACGCCAATCTTTTTCCTGCCAAGCCTAAGGATCTCAAAATGCAGAAATATATCGAAGTAGACACGCCAATCTTTTTCCTGCCAAGCCTAAGGATCTCAAAATGCAGAAATATATCGAAGTCAAAGTTCACATTCTGATTTCAGTCCTCAACGGTTGGTTGGAGTGGTCCGAGTGGAGTGGCTGCAGCACGAATAGATGTGTGCCTGGACAGGAGGAGATTAGGAGGTAAGACCTCGTATGCTCTCTTTTCTCTGTCCATTAGTACGAAACAAATTCTAGTAGATATGAAGTGCTGTGTAAGAAAAGAATGTGAATTTTCACACTCTATATTCTGATAGTTCGAAGTTCGGGCTCCGCGTGTCAGAGTATGAACAGAAAAAGAAGAGTAGTGTTCTCCTTGTAATTCTCAATTTCAGACGAATGTGTTCCTTCCCCTTCGCCTGTCCAACCATGGACGAGAGCGAGAAGAGGCCCTGTCAATGCACGAAGAAGGACGAATCTTCCCCTCTACTGGTAAGTCATTTATCGATTAGCTGGATATATGATCAAGAATCGTGATACCGATCCTGTGATCTTAGAATAGTAGACGCATTTTCTGAGTGGGGTAATTTACGGTATCTGACGGTATCTTTCCCAGTTCGCGTCCCTTCTCCACTCGCTCCTCAATAATGAGGACGAGGCACACTTGGTGAGCGAACGCTTGCCAAGCTGATCGATAACCAAAGCAACATCAGCACTCATAAACGCATCATAAAACGTTTAAATTTGGCATATGAGTGCTGAGCATGTGCCAATGTTGCTTGAGCTAAAATGCCGCTTTATGATGTCTCAGTCGCTCATGATCAATGTTGCAAATTATCTGTGACTCAGTGTGCAATAGGAGTGACTGAAGATCATCGTCATTCACTAGGGCTGCTTTCGTCAGCCGTTCTTGCATTGCCCTCATGTCAGCCTATGATTACTCAGCCCCTTACAATACTAGGCTTTCCCACCAAGCGCAGCAAATGCTTCGATTGCGATCACAGTTTGTCCATGTGATCTAATATTTAATCTTTGATCTTTGATCTCTTTCAGTTGCCCGTGTGGTCAGAGTGGTCGGACTGGGCGACGTGCAGCTGTTTCTCCCTTACTTCCACGAGGAGGAGATACTGTAGGGTACGGTCGCCGTCCCTGCAAGGTACTGTAGCTATACTGTATCGATTCATCGATACAGCCAAGCGAATCAACTTTGATGGCATTCCATTAGAAATAGCAACAGTCGTTTGATGAATTTGTAAGTAGTTCACGGTTCAAATGGTAGCGTATGCTAATGAAGAATAATCCTACACTACGCGCTACTCCTCAGGTTTCTGTGTGGGATATCATTCTATCGAAACTATTAATCTACATCATAGTATGTAATCTTCGGCATAATTAGTGACTTCTGGTTTCTGAGTGAGGCCAGTGGGTGATTGCGCAACGGGATGATGATCTTATTTATCGGGTTGAGACGTTTCGGAGCACCGCTCCATTGGTTTACACCTCAAACTTGGGCAATTAAACCTAAATCTACAGTTACCCACATTCCTCAGGGTTCTGTGCGGGACCTCTGGTGGAGCAGCGATCGTGCGAGCCGTCCTCCTGTTCGGCAGTGCATGGCAACTGGGGCGGATGGGGAGAGTGGAGTGACTGCTCGAGGGATTGCGAGGGAACCGGACACCAGATTAGGAACAGAATGTGCGCCAACCCGATCCCTTCGAATCGGTAAGTCATTTTTTAGACGGCATGTTTTCCATAAAAAAATTCCACAGTCGAACCCATCGACTAGTGCTCCGTACGGAGAATTCGTTTCTGAATTTATTCTCACTTGTCACTGCGAGAAAGCATGAGTAATGAAGAGAAGGTTTTTTCATCATGAAAGCCCTCCCATCCAATCAATCGACCCTTCCAGTGGTTCGTTCTGCACGGGTCTCTCATTCGATCAGCGTGCCTGCTCCTCCTCCACTCCTTGCGAGAAGCGAGTAGATGGCAATTGGGCCGAATGGACGGGATGGTCGCCGTGTAGTGATGCGTGTGGAGGACACTCTAGTAGGACGAGGTACTCAAGAGTCCTAAAACGAAGAACATGTGTCGTGACAGCACTATGTGTCTATCTTTTTTATATGTAGAATCATTACAGTTCATAATCTTCCATAAAAATAGATTATCCTTCCGTTGCTTACCATGTACTTTTCTGTATCATTCCGTAAAACTCTATCAGGTACTGTACCAATCCTCGACCTACAAACGGCGGTAATCAATGTTTTGGTCCGGACTTCGAGCTGCAGCCCTGCGCCGATCTCCCCAACTGCAAGCACTGTAAGTGGTCTGAATGAGCATGCTACCGTACCCCTCAGTTATCGATGATATTGTGCATGCTCCTTGACTATCACTCAGTTCTCGATGCCCGCATGTCCCCCTCGGTTACCGTATGCATGCCCTTTCAGCCCTCTCACACGGTGGGTGGTCCTCGTGGTCTACATGGTCGCCGTGCCCGTCCACTTGCGACTTCTCCCTTCAACATCGTGAACGACAGTGTTCCTCTCCTCCTCCGAGGGCGGGCGGAAGAATCTGCGAGGGACTGGCGCATATGACTGCTGTGTGCACACCCGTGAGGGATGATTGCCCGCGTAAGATTCAGTTTACTCCATTTACTTTGCTCGGAGTGAATTAGGTCCTGAATTTAAAAACTTGAGAGTTTCAACCTTTTCAAATAAGTTTGGCAGCATGTAAGCAGGAATTAGATCTGAGTTGGTATCGTGCATGCCAAATGCTCAGCAAACTCAATGCGCTGGTTAGCGAGCCATTGATTGTCTGGGAGAAAGGAAGGAAAGAGGTAGGGGAGAGGAAAGCAGGTATGCAGATTAGACAACTTCTCACGGCTCTCTCAACTTTAACGAAAAGATCACACGGATGATAATCGACTGAATTATAGCGTTGCCCGCTTTCTTCCGCTTTTGGTTCTGATATTGACATACTACTCGCAAAATGCTAAGATCCGAAAGAAAAAAAGGGTTCTAATGCAGTAGTCTGATCCACTGCCATGACACCTGATGCCCCCGATGTCCTCGCGAGCTCCGAAAACAACAACAACAACAACCTTATCAGCACACGTGAACCCGAGCGTCCGCAACGTGCGAGCTCTGAATTCGAAAATTAGATTTTTTTGTTGATTGACAATCCTGAACTTATCGTCGTTCGATCTCTCTCGCCCGCTTATATAGCCATCGAATGGACGCTAATTGATATGCAAATTGGAGTGAGAGAGGGAAGAAAGGTGGAGAGACAATGGATGGGGATTAAGAGGGGGAGGGAGGGAGGGATCTAATTATGCAAATCAAATGCAATTATTTCGCGGCGCGAGAAGTTTCCGGTGCCCGGAATCCCAGGTTTCATGGCGTAGATCACTAGCCTCTTCCCGGCCTCTTCCTGGCTCCTCCCTCCTCTCAGTTCGTCAAAGGTCAACTACGTGTGGAATGGGAAATAATCTCACGATATTATGCCTGCATGATCTTATTTGCGTCTCGTCTGCTTTTTTTTCTTAAAATCTGTACAAGTAGCTTTCGCTTCAAAAAATCTCTCCCTGAATTGATTACATTTCAGAATGGCAGGAGAGTCAGTGGGAGCAGTGGAGCGAGTGGTCGCCGTGTCTCTCCAACTGCGGACAGGGCCGACGATTCCGGTTAGTCGGCTACCGTACACCACACACCATCCTACCGTATCCCTCATCAGATCACGTCTCTGCTCCTCCTCTTCTACGCCTTGCTTCGGTCGCTCCTCACAATCTCAAAAGTGTTCGGAGGACCTCTCCCTCTGTCTCTCATTCCTCAACGCGACACTAGCTGTGGATTCTCAACTCGCCACACTCGACGATTGATTACTGTATCTCATCAATTATCGATTATTGATTTTCTTTCACGCTCTAATTATAGCTTTCTCCCTTTTCCTCGATCTCACATCCCCCACTTCTCTGTATATACAGTACGGTTCTCCGCCTCTTTCAATCGATCACTCACTACCATAGCCTTACCGTAGTCGTTAGTTCTCACTTACCGTATCCCGGTTCCCCCCCCCCTCCTAGGGTCATTCCTCTTCCTGGTGAGATTTCATCGCTTTCATGGGCTGTCGAATTGAAGAATGCGACTCTTCATTCCCTATACGCTATCACGAAACAGAAAAGCAAGATAGCATGCAGACTGAAGAGACGCAGCCTTCACGATGGTAGCTCCAACCAATTCCATAACTCAGTCGTCTCTTTTTGCAGTCGTAATATTTGCCCGTTTTCTGCAATAATGTTATTGTCTTTGATCCGCACGCCTCTTGCCATATCGATAAACTATTTTGACTGACAAGGGAACATCAACTTCTCATATCGAGATTGGGGTATGAGCTACTCACTCACTTTACATTCAACTGCTCACTTTGCATACTCAACACGATCTTTATGTCACTCGCTCTCCCTCTCATTCTATCGTCCATCTTCCGAATGACGCGGCCGACTCCAGACCCTCATCGCAAGGTTCGTCTATTTTCGACCATTTTCTCCCCTGACTCTCTCCATTTCGCACACTATCTCGCTCCTGTCTGACCGTAGACGACTTGCATTCTTCCAGAAAAAGCATCATGACAAGCCCAAGCGGGGGCCGGTCCAGAGCCCCGCCCCGAGCCCCGCCGCTCCCAGCCCCAACCCGCCCGCGGCAAGGCGCAAATCGAAGAACAAGTGGGTTGATCTACCGTACCCCCAAGACTACAGTATCCCCAGCAGTTCCGTTCGAGACCCGAACACATTCTTCAGGCACTCGAAGGGTTCGCGCAGAGGATCGAACGGCCGCGAGCCCGCCAACTTTGAGGTTTGTCATTTTTATCGATCTCCGGTCCGATTACGACCGCTCGTGACGACTGGCGAGATGATAAATGAGAAAAATTAAAAATAAATCACTTGTCGATAACCTACCGTAATCGTGCCTTCTCAGGGCGTGCCCAAGCTGCCCAAGATGAATCCTCTCACGAACGAGCCGCACAAACAACGACCCGAAGCCCGGCGAGAGGTAAGGTCGGGTCCTGGTTTGGGGAGACTCTGGGTCTAGTAAAGCATGGAGTGGGGAAGCACGGAAACGCTGCTTCCACTGTAGTATCCATACAATGAATGGGCAGGGTTGGTGAGCTGGAACTTTATAGCTTGAAGACATCAAACCGTAGTGGTCTTTACTGTTGGTAGAAAATTGATCTAACGGATACGATAGGATAAGTACTGTGTTCATTGTTCGACGATGTTCATTCTGAGCAGGAAAGATCAAAGATCAAAGATTAAAGATGGCATCTTATCGATCGTTTTTGCAGGAGGTGCGCGCGATGAAGCGAATGTTCGACGAGGGCTACAATGCGGTAGGCTTTCTGGCTCTCTTCATTTTGCATACTCTCTCTCTGACCTGTGAGATAGTGTGTCCAGTGAAGAGACTGGAAAGATCAAAGATCAAAGATTAAAGATCACCTTCTAGGTGCGCGATTCCGGCCCAAGGGACAGACCGAGACTCGTCGTGCTCAACTTCCTCTTCTTCATTGTCTCCATCGTCAAAGTGTTCAGGTATATACGGTAGCTATCGATTAGGTACCGTACCCTGAATCAGTCATCGATCGGCCACTTTCAGTAACCTGGCACTGCTGGCGGCCCGATTCATGGTCCTGCTGTGGGCGACGTTCAACGATGAGAACACATCGTCCAACTTCTTCTATCGAGTGGTGAGTCTGTAGATCATAGATCAAAGATCACACTTCAATTAAGTCTACGAGTCAAAGATCGCTCATAAGTTAAAATTAGGAAACTAAAGATCAAAGATCGTTCTTCAGTTAGGTTTCAAGATCAAAGATCACTATGCAGTAGGAATTTCAATATAAAAGTTCAACGTTCGTTCTTCAATTAGTGTTACGAGGAGCTCAAGGCTCGCACTTCAGTAATGATTTTGAGATCAATGATCATTCTTCACTTAGCATTGAGAAATCATAGATTCCTCCCATGTTAGAATTTTATTTGATTTTAATTGAAACCATGGGATCATAGATCGTTGATCAGTTAGAATAGCGAGATCAAAGATCACGTTTTCAGATCGTAGATGGTTCGATGGTTACGCTCTTCTTCCAACTCTTCCTCATCTTCGCCGACTGCTTTCTCATCTATGCCATGTTCAAGCAGGATTCCAAGTACGTCTCAAATGGGGAACTTCTCTGTTTTTTTGGCCCGGACTGCGACCGCGCTAAATGTGGAAGAGGTAGGGAATGAGAATGATAGGGAGGGGATACTCTGCGAGAAAATGTTGGCCATAAAACAGAGTAGTGCCCTCAAATGGATTCCGGAACCATCCATTGACATACCATATTGAAATGCCGCAACCAAATGATGTAGACCAACCGTAACCAAATTCTGGTTGATCCACTTGGACAATTTCGATGCTAGAGATGACGAATTTCAATGCTCTATCTGTCCGGTCTGTCAGGAAATAGTTTCCAAATCCATTAGAGACGTCATCACTAATCGATGCATACCGTACCCTACCGTATCCCTCTCTTGCAGGAAGCTCATCTGGCTGTACGCTCTCTCCTTCTGTCTCACCTTCTTCGTGCTTACACTAGGCGCGCTCAATCGTGAGTTGGCATTCGTCTTTATTATCTCTCTTCATTTCGCATTCAATCTGTTACTCTGACCATTCTGAACGCTATTTGTGCTCTTTACTGTTGCACTCTTTCTATCTCGTCCCTCTATCTATCAAAATCCAAAGTACTGCTAGAGAGTCAAAACTTTCTCCAATAAATAGATTTGCTGAATAAAATCAATCGTAACTTTCGTATCAGTCGTATCAGTCTTAATTTAAACTTACGAGTGATCTTTGATCTTTGATCTCCTTGATTCAGTGGCGATCGGGAACCGTAGTGTCCTACTGGCCGAGGGATTCATCGGATCGTATCTGGCTGCATCCACTACACCAATGGAGTCGGCCCGCAAGCTCTTCGAGGAGCACAACTGCTGCGGATTCAACGACCCTCTGGATTGGCACAAGGAGAAATTGTTTGAGTGGGATAGTGAAGTGAGTGAAGGCCTTCAGTTAGCGATCTCTAGATTAGGGCCGCCAGGGTGATGAAAAATAGGCGGATTCTTCATCCTGACCTAGCCTAGGTCTCGGGAATCTATCGATGAGCGAACGTGAGGGTTACGGTAGGGAATACGGTATTGATCAATCGATATTACAGCTGACCAACTCGAGGATGACCATTCAGCAGAACTTCAGTTGGGTGGACGAGTGCATGCAAAGGGAGAACAGGAAACCGGGAGATAATGCGAGTCCAGCCTTACCCTTATCCTTATCCGTATCCTTAGTCGTATCCTTATCCTAGTGAGCCTTATCCACCAGATACTGTAGCTCTGTTGTGATACTATCCTTTCTATATGCTATTCCAATATTGCCGAGCATCATAGTTCCTAGAATACGAGTCTAGTTATCAGAATGAAGAATTGTTCACATCCTCACTGATTTGACACTTTCTTCAGTTGAGTATTCACCTCATCCATTGCAGTTTCTCTGTGCAGCTCCTTCCTTCTGCAATATCCCGATCAAGCCATTGAACGTGACCACCTACTCGCCAAGAGACCTCAGATTATTGGTTAGTTGATACTTGATCTTTGATCATGCGATGGGTGACATCTAGAGTAGGGCAGTCAGGGTGAAGAATCCGTCTCTTCAATTCTTCATTCGGCTAGAATTTATGAAGAATGCAGATTCTTCGCCCTGAATGTGTTTGGTATCTAGCGCAAGGAATATATTGGCGGCTGAATTGAGAACTGACTATACTCTAGAAGAACCTGTTCTTCATTTCAGATCCAAGAAGAGGGCGGCATTCGTTCCTCCTTCTTCTCCCCTTCCACTCTCGATCAATTGCGCAGTGTGGACGGATGCGTTGTGGTCATCAATCGCTTCATTCAATCACAGAATACGATATTCATCGTGTCTACCGTACTCTTCGTTCTCGTGCTGCCTATTCAGGTTGGTTCATGGATTTTCGGTCGGTATTGTTATGTTGTTTTGGCAACAATGGATGGGTAGCTAACAAAAGGGAGAAATGATCTTTGATCTTTCCATCTCGACCTCAATCCCTCCCCTTTCCAGACATTCCTCATCGCTGTCGCATTCGTGAATGATAACGCCATCGGTCGAATGGTGCAGATTGAGGGAGAACCGGCGGTAAGAGATCCAACCGTAATGCCCCATTATCGATCCATTCTAGATGGAGAAACTGGAAAAGTGCTCGTCATTGGCCTTCTTCAAGAAGTTTGATCAAAACATGGGCGTAAAGCACAAAAAAAAGAGACGCGTCCACCATTCGAATTCCGAAGAATCGTGAACCAATCCATTATCTCTCGTTTATCTCTCTGTCAACAAATCATTATTAGCGTTTCATAATAAACAAAATGCTCAACATCAATTGTATTTACAACAAAGCGGGGGAGAAGTACGCGAGTGCAAACTTGAGAGGGAGAAGGGGAGTAAGCAATTGAACCGTGCGATTGATGGGGGATCATCAAGTAGAATTTATAGAGAAAGGAGGAGGAGTTTGAACCTAGAGGAGGGCACTAAGTAATTCTAGCGAAGAATACGAAAAGGGAATAAACAAATTAGGGAAGATAACAACTTGACAGCTCTAATCACGGGCATGAGTGGGCGAAGGAATGGGAATGGAGAGGTGCGGAGGGGGAGGGGGTACGGTGGATCGATCGATATTACGGTAGATTAGGCGTCCTGCATCTTCTTGTGCACGAGGAACACCTTCTCGATACCCTGAAATCGAATTTATTGAATTGTTGAAATCAGAAAATTAGAATTAACTACAATAGGACTTTATCATGAGAACGCTCGGGTGGGAGAATAGCGAGCGGAACGGTCGAAAGGATCCCATACTTCGAAAACAGATCCACTTTTCAAATAATTAGCTGTTTTGGACCTTTTTCGATTTTCTTTAGATTTTGTATGCGGGTTCATTACCTCTTTGAAGCACTTGAAATTGTAGTCGATGAGGCCCTGCTTCTCAAAGTTCTCCGATCTCACAATGCACACGAGGGCGAGATGACGATTGAGCTGACGAAGGAACAGCACCTGACAAACAACGTGGTATTATATTTATCAGATCCGGATTTATCGGAGAATATTGGCTAAGAAGGAGAAAACAGATGATTCATTGAGGGCACCCAACACCCTTGACATTCTTTTGAAAATACAAACACCTGAACCCATAAAAAGCGTGTATCTCACATGGTCGCTCTTCAATCGGATGACGGCGGAAGAATTCTCGTCGAACGACCGCTGTCCCTCCATCTTCATCCTGCAAGGGGGGAAACTATTACTCGCCCTGGTTAGCAACATTTCAGGCCAGACAATTCCACTGCAAGGGAAGAATAGTGTGTGACAAATTATCAAGCAAGTAGCCCATATTTTAATGATTTCGACCAACCAAATCGGGGGTGGGATCATTGGTGAGCTCGAAAGGTGACTGATTGGGGAGATCCGCAAAATGGATCGGGGTATTCCTTCGTTCATCCGCAAATAGAGATCTGTCGTCTTTTAGAATACGTGACGTCCCACCAATATGCGGGCATCAGCAATTTTAAGCTTGTCAGCTTTTCTAGTACACCAGTGGGTTGGATATTTTCAATAATGATGTCCATGCATGATATCTAGATCTAGAGAGATGATCTAGACGGGAACTGACCCATAGATGGCGGACAGATCAATGGTGACGTCGATCATGTCGCAGCACAGCTCGTACGTCGCCATCTCAACGGGCGTAGTGTCCGTCGCTATGTAGATCTGAAGAGGAATGAATCCCCTCGTCTCCTCAGAGTTACCGCATGACTTGATAAAATTTTTCAGATAAATGATTTATTTATTCAAAGAAAAGGATCGAAACAGATGAAAGTTACAATAGAAGCCATAAAATCATTATTCACTGTCGTTTTTCTGTTTCAGAGAGACAACGTGCGCCCCTCCCCTCTCTCACCTTGGAGGACACATCGAATAGGAAGCTCTTCTCCACATTACTACCCGAATTGAAGATGTCCAGCAGCTTCTCGAGGGTTCCCAACTGGGTGATCAACTTCTGCACCACCTTCGAGAATGCCTGCAATGTAATGAAATCAAACCGGTGTATGGACCTGGTGTAAGGAGCCCCAAAATGATCCCAGCCATTTGAGAGTTTGGTGGTTGCTACCACATGCCTAGAGGTGTCCAAAATTGACCCTAACTCATTTCATGATTTTCGCCCAATTCCCATCTTCAGCTCGATTCTCTCCTGACGAGCGTGATATGTATGTTATTTTCCCCACGTGCCTTATTTTACAAATAGGCTACGCCATGCAATTGTCAAGGGAATATTGTTCAAATGCATGATTCATATTCAAACATTTCCCCACGAAAACATTGCTTGTTTTGACCACTTTTCAGCGACAAGTACAAGGAAAAGTTACAAAAGCAACACGACAAAACCCCCCTCTGCTCACCTCGAAGATGGAGTGGTCGTAGATGGAAGTGCAGTAGAAGTTAATGTGAAGGAGACCGTCGTAACCGAGATCCGCCAGGTCTTCTTTCACCTGGGAAGAAAAATCGAGAGTTAATTTGCCAATATCATGACTTTTCAGCTGGTTTTTTTTTGGAGATTATTTGCACCTTGTTGTAGATCTCGAGGGAAGCCTCAGCTCTCGACTCATCCGTCAGTCCGTCAACCTGGAGTATTTCATTTAAATTTTGTTTTTCTAAATGTTTCGAAATCAAAACACCTTGTGAATGAAGACCTCGAACTTGATGTTCGAGTTGATAGTGTACGCTCGGGCGAAATAGTCACACATCTTCTTGATCGCACTACAGATCTGAAACAAAATGTGTGACCTAGCGAACTACAGTTCATAATTCAGAATTATACATCGATCATCAAGGCTCGGGACTGTCGAGCAATGCCATTTTCCCACTTCCCACTTGTACGATCTTCTCTACAAATCTGTTGCCATTTAACTCAATGTGCTTAGTCAAGTGATCTCTCCATCGTACTTTCGGTACTACAGTATCCTCAAAACACTATTGATTTAACCAAAGACCTCATTGTAGTCATCCTGGGCGTCAATGACGTAGAGAAGCGCTCCGCAACGCGAGAAATTCATCTGCGGATTGAGCGAATCCTCGAACGGGCACACCTGAAGGGGGAGAATTCCTTAATTCCCATAAATAGCATTGAAAACCCTCTTTCGAAAAATTGTTTGCATTGAGATAAACCTAGGTTCATTTGGACATAATCGACAAAAATCTTATTTCAAAAATAAAGCCCAGATCTAACCTGTCCGGGAAACTCCTGTGTGGCGAAATTGATAAACGAAGCCGCGATTCCTGCAATTAGTTGCTTTTACAATAGAATAAGAAAAACAACGTTGTTATTGCAGTTCACACTCATTTCATCTCTTTCCGCTCCCCTTCTCTAGAAACCCCGCTGCATCTTCCTTCCCTTCGCTCTCTCTCTAGTGTGGTTGACTCGTTGGCGCAATGGTAGCGCGTTCGACTCCAGATCGAAAGGTTGGGTGTTCGACTCACTCACGGGTCAAATCGTTTTGCTTCATTTTTGGCAGTATTACAGGACTGTTTGACTTGATTCGTCAACTGAATGCGCTTAAAAAAGTAGACTTACTGTCTTTTGTGACTTTGGCGGTGCTCTCAACGAAGAGAGTCTCATTTGGAGACATCTTATTGAAGACTACTTTTCTGATGGAAGTCTTTCCACTCCTGCAATCGATATTCAAGCTATCATAAACCCATTGATGTCTGCCAAACCTCTTCTGTCCCATAAGTACGATGGTAGGTCGCTCCCTGTTTTCTCCTTCCAATCCATACGCGTAGTTCTCCTCATCATCATTCCAGACGTCACTCATCTACACAAGTTCATCGATTGGCAGGGTCAAATATCGATTTGGTGAAGCACTTATCGATCGATAAATGGTACAAGGTACGAAATAGGCGGTGAATGGGACGAAGTGAACCCGCGAGATAAGACTGCTTATCGAATCGAGTGTGTGAACGACTTTATCGCGGACATTTATCAGCACTTTTCACTCAAAATCGAAAGGCAAGATTAAAGGACCATTTACAACTATTAATCATTTCCTATGAATTCTGCTTGCAAAAGAAAGAATGGGCTAGGCTAAAAATGTGCCAGGGTATTGATGAGTATGAACAATTCTTACAGAAATTAAGTTACAGCGGAAAATGGATGTGAAACTATCTCAGTTATACAATCAATAGACATATTTCCAGGATATTAGAAGAATGGTGTGTCATAATGAAATCTATATTCGTTAAGTAAATCAACTATTATCACCATGTTAACTGTTGGGAATAGCAATGCAATGATTCAACCCGAACGGAGAAGACGAAAGACAAAATGTCACAGATGCTACTCACAAGAAAGAGTAAATGGGAAGAATCAAGAGGTAAAAAGGGTTAAAATGTGTAGTAGTAACCGTAAAGTAAAAAGAGCACGAGGAGCACTACTCTCTTTAGCGAGGTCTGTCGGGAGGTAGAGATCAGCGGAACGATAAATGGAGAGAGAAGGGATGCAATCAGTCAAAGAGAGTAGCTATATTGGGTAGATTCATGAGTGTATTGCGAAGATAACGATGAGAAATGGCCGCCTTTGCTGTCACTCTATTATCCGGAATGTAGAGCATCATTCTCTGCAAAGTTACATCATTTAAAGTCATTTAAATTTAAATTAAGATCATTAAAAAATCGTTGTTTCAGGTTCTTTGAAAGAGGTTTGCGATTTTCACGATTGATATTCACAAATATTTAAAGTGATCTTTCAGCAACGATAAATAAGATCATAATTGATTGCTAATAGATACCAACGTGAAGGAAAGACAACTGACGTATAGCAAATCAAGGCCGTCAGCATCCAATTTGTCTCCAATAATTTGTCCCAGAATTTCGATTCCTCCCTTCCACTGGGGAAATTGCGCCTTCCAATCTTGTAGCCTCTCCACTCCCGGCCAGTTCTGAGATTGTATTATAAGACTCAATTCATCAAGATATCGTTTCATTGTAGCTATAGTTATCAAGACAGAAAGGTACTATCGAATATCGAAGAACACATGATTGTTTCAGAGACATCGACAACGTTTATAAAGAAGAAAAAAAACAAATTAACCTTGGAAGTTGGGGTTCCGAGTACTTTGAATATCTTAAACAGCTGATCAATCTCGGAATCGCCCTCGAACAGCGCATGGCCACTTAAATAATAGAATATTATTTCATCGATAGCCATTCCTAAACCAAAAAAAACAATACTCACGTTGCCATCTCAGCTAATATACATGCCAGCGACCATATATCGATAGCCGTAGAGTAGAATCGAGTTCCCAACAGGACCTACAATTGAGTTGGCACTTCTTTACTTTAGTGCCCAAAGATATCTATTGAATTCATCGCTCATTTGATAGCTCTATGTCTCAATTCTCACTACCCACGGGCAAAAGCGTGGCGTTTGGGCACCAAAGTGAAGAAGTGGCGAGATTTTCACTATGATTGAATTGCAGAACACGAAATATACCGAGATTACCTCAATTGTGATTACACAGTACCTCGGGGGCGCGATACCACAGAGTGACGACCTCGTGCGTATACACTCGACTGGGCATGGAGAAGTTTCGAGCGAGACCAAAGTCAGCCAGCTTCACCGACCCGTTGTTGTCTACCAGTATGTTCTGAATGAGCAAAACATATGAAAAATAACATCAAGCTCTTATATTAAAGTTGAAAGTGATAGAAAACGTGAATATATGCTCGTGAAATCCCGAAAAAAAAACGTATATGAAGGACGGAACAAACCTGAGGCTTTAGGTCACGATGTATTACTCTATGGGTGTGGCAGTAAGTAAGAGCTTGTAGCAGTTGGAAGCAGAAGCTCTGCAATTAATTATGTAAAAATTAAAATCGAAGGGAATAAATACATTTTTTTAAATAAAAATGAACTTACCTTGACATAATCAGGGGGTAAAGCCTTGGAAGGAAGCTTGTCCATCAGACCCTTCAAGTCTTGATCGATATATTCGAAGACGAGGAACAGCTTCATCTCATTTTCTATTTGAAAAAGTTACCGTTGCAAATGATGACGAATCTTACCTCTATGGATTACATCGTAAAGACGAACAATGTTCGTGTGGTTCAGCCCCTTCAGCAACGATATTTCTCGAATACAAGTGCTTGGAACTCCCTCGTCGTCTCTGAAGTTGAGCTGCTATTATTCTCCATGAATTAAAAATACCTGTCCAAACATATCTTCTTCAAAGCAATCGTTCTCAGTGTTTGTTTGTCGACTGCTTTGTAGACAATTCCGTACGTCCCTTCCCCGACCCGTTGTAGATCTCCATAGTTATCAAGAGAGGAGGTCATTTCAATCACCCGAAGCCAGGAAGGGACTGCCCGGGCTGCCCCTGAAAATAAGCAGAAAATAACGCCAAACGGGTGACAGCAATTTCGAGGTAAAAACACGGAAGTAAAATAATTATCACGAACTGAATATTCAAACCGCATATTTTCGCGCACTCGAGAGTACTGTAAGAATTTTCGTTATATATTGGGCGCGAAAATACAGCGTCTGAAATATTTTGCGCCAAAGTTGCTTAACGTTTCTTTATCGATTCGTGGTGCATGCTTCATTTCTCTATTTTCTATCGCTATTTGGTCGTCTAACTACACTGTGTTGTATTCTCTATGCGTTTTTCAGCGTCATCTTATCTGTACCGATCTTTCATCGCGCGGTAAATGCTAACTTTCCCGAAATTTCAGAAATGGCGCTTGACTTCGACAAGGAGAAGGAGAAGATCCGCGAGTTCATCAAGAACTTCTACGCAGAAAGCGAGGATGGCACTAAGGTGAGGTTGAATTCATTCAGTCTTCTTGAATTCTCTTCTTCTGCCGAACCTCCTTGCAACTTGAACTTCGCCCAAGGCTCAGCCTCCTTCTAACTTTGAATCCAACGGATTTTTGCCGATACATGAACACGTATCTTGGCTCCTGTTTGTGTGTGCGACATGCTTGATTTTGATCTCAAACTATAATTGTAGGTGTTCACATACGCGGAACAGATGGTTGATCTGGCAGAGAGGACTCAGACGGCGCTGAGCATCAATCTGGACGACGTGCACGAGTTCGATCCCGAACTGGCCGAGGCAATTCGAGCCAACGCCCGTCGGTACCACACTCTGTACCAGGAAGTGATGGACGAACTCATCAAGGAGCACCTCGGAGACCGCGATGTGAGCAATTATTTCAGCACTACTATAGAACGCGGGGCCAGGGGTAGGCTAAGCACTAAGCACTGAGCCTAAGCAGCCTAAGCCTAACCCTAAACAGCCTAAGCATCTTCATCTATAGAAAGAATGGGGTCTTCATCTATCCTAACTCTACCGAGTTTCTTACTGGCCCCTGCGGATCTATAGTATCTTGTGCTATTTCTTTTTTTAAAATTATTTTTATTGATTATGTTCAGCCTCCCGTGATTGACGCGCTGGACTCGTTCATCTACCAGCGTCTGACGATGGACAGAGCGCACAAGAATGCGGAGGGAGCCATGGGAGAAGTGCACGACCCGAGAAAGAAGTATCCGCCCCAACTACTCAGACGATAGTCAGTTTTGTACACATATTACTTCATCCTAAAGAATCTGGATCTGGTCTGTGAGAAACATTTCGATCTCTGATTTCGTACAGCCAGTAGGAAAGACGAAATATCTATCAACTTTTACATAGTCGGTCCAGATGGGACTTGTATTTGGTTTGCCTATCCGTTCATTATTTTGCTCATCTTTCAGCGAGCTCATGTTCAAGAGTCGCGTGCTCGACAAGGCCATGAACGTCCGCGATATCAAGGTACGGTCATACAAAATCGATATCGGGTCAATACAGTAATCCTCAGGCGGCTTACGTGGGCAAGCTGGTGACGGTGGGCGGATCGGTGATCAGGGCGTCCGAGGTGCGACCGATGGCCTCGGTCATGACCTACACGTGCGACACTTGCGGATCGGAGGCATACCAGCCGGTCAGTTCTTCTATTTTGGTGAATTTTCTGACTCCATTTCTGACTCTCATTTTACCCTGGTCTCTCGCCGCTTCTCTAACCGATGAGAGAGCATGGCGAAATGAGAGAGTCAGACGATAGTTCTCTGTTTTATCAATACATTGTTTCTATTTTTCATCATAATACTAATAAAAATACTACAAATTCAGGTGAACGGTCCCACGTTCAATCCCGCCCAGCAGTGTCCCTCGTCGGACTGCGTGGAGTCGCGCGCGAACGGCCGTCTGCACATGCAGATCCGCGGATCGAAGATGGTCAAGTTCCAGGAGATCAAGATCCAGGAGCACGTGAGTCTATAGAAGACAGCGTGAATACGTGTTGTAATCAGCAGGGGTCAATTACCTTGGTAAAAACAATGGTTTAAGGCGGGTATATTTTTCAGTTCAATAGCGAAAGTACGGGCACATTTTAACGAAATCTCGAATTTTTGCCACTTTTACCTCTATTTTTTCGAGTCGTTCCGCCTCCGGCGGGCACGTTTTATGTCCAAAACCAAAAAAAAGCGGGTACGGTAGGTTAAAATTAACGGACTAGTTGATCACTGGTAATCAGTAAGCACTTCAACTTATTTATACCTTGAATTTTAAGATTCCGAAAAATCTAAAAAAGGTCTAAATAAGCTGGAGTACTTTCTGATTACGAAAACACGTATCCTATGTGTTTTATATTATCGATTGATTTTTCAAGGGCAATTTTGATTTTGTATTCTTGCAGAGCGACCAAGTTCCCGTCGGCTCGATCCCTCGCTTGCTGTCGATCAATGTCTACGGAGAGATGACGAGGACATGCGCGCCCGGAGATTCGGTAGGGGATTTTTTTTAATTACGTAAATAATTCTAATTTATTAAATTCAGGTGCGTATCACGGGAGTGCTCGTGCCACTGCTCCGCCAGGGCTTCAAGCAGGTCGCCGGAGGCCTCGTCACCGACGTCTATCTGGAGTGCCATGTAAGATAACTTCTCATCTCCATTGAAAAATATTATCCCTTTGTTTCTGTGACTGATTCCGCCTGGTTTACACCTGAATTGGTCGTTACTCTAACTAATCTTTATTCAGCATTCCATACTTTTGTTTCTGTGACTGACTCAGATTGGTTTACACCTGAACTGGTTCTTATTCTAATTATTATTAAATCTCAGACGATCGAGAATCTCTCAACTCGCGAGGAGGATTCGCTGGCAGAGATGGGCGAGTTGACGGACGAGGAGATTGAGCGAGTCTCTCAGGACAACTTCTACGACCTCCTCGCCTATTCGATCGCCCCCGAGATCTACGGGCATACGGTAGGGATACGGTATCGAGGGACAATTATTGATTGATTGATCTCATTGCAGGACGTGAAGAAGTCGCTGCTGCTCGCGCTCGTGGGCGGCGTGGACAAGAACGCGAACGGCATGAAGATCAGAGGTACGGCTTAGACTTAGGCTGCTTAGGCTTAGGTTCACTGCTTAATGCTTAGTCTACCCTCTCGGTATGCCTGGCCCCCTGTTCTATATAAGTACTCGATAGATCGATTGACTATCGTACCTCTCATTGTTGTTCCGTGCAGGAGCCCTGAACATTCTTCTGATGGGCGATCCGGGTGTGGCCAAGTCGCAGCTGCTGTCGTACGTGGACCGTCTGGCGCCCCGGTCGCAGTACACGACGGGTCGCGGATCGTCCGGCGTCGGTCTGACGGCCGCCGTGTGCAAGGACCCGCACACGGGCGAGATGACACTCGAGGGAGGCGCACTCGTGAGTACCGTAGTCACCACACGCCCGACTGCGATCGACGACTAACTATTTTGTTTTAATTATGCGAAAATGTCGCAGGTGCTGGCTGACAGAGGCATCTGCTGCATCGACGAGTTTGACAAGATGGTCGATCAGGACCGGACGGCCATCCA
Organism: Pristionchus pacificus; assembly: GCA_000180635.4. NCBI lineage: Eukaryota > Metazoa > Nematoda > Chromadorea > Rhabditida > Neodiplogasteridae > Pristionchus > Pristionchus pacificus. The sequence goes on from CM026575.1 coordinate 39,037,287, forward strand.
CGAGGTACGGTAGTCAGGGGGAGTACGGTAGAGTCAGTCTGCGATCGGCAGGTGATGGAGCAGCAGACGATCTCGATCGCGAAGGCGGGCATTCTGACGACGCTGAACGCGCGTGTCTCCATTGTTGCAGCCGCCAATCCCGCCTATGGAAGGTGAGCTGGAAAGTGGTTGAATTCGAAACAAAAACAACCCTATTAATTTAATTTTAACAATAATTAGCGTTGAAACGTGATATTACCTAGTGGTATTTGGCCAGAAAGCTATTCGTCAGAATGAAGTTGATCGAGAAAATGGTTTCCCTAAACCCTAAACAACCCTAAACGGATCGTATCCTCGCAGATACAACCCGCATAAGAGCATCGAGCAGAACGTGGACCTGCCCGCCGCCCTTCTCTCCCGTTTCGACGTCCTCTGGCTGATGCAGGACAAGGCTGATAGAGAGGCCGATAGGAGACTCGCCCAGCACATTACGTGAGTGTTGTATACGGTAGAATGATCAGATGGTACGGTAGTATTGATTGATTCATGTCTCGTGTAGGTAGAATTTTGGCACATCCTAATCTGAGCACTAATGAATGAATATTATTATTATTATTTTTATTTTTATTATCAGATACGTGCACATGAAGGGCCATCAGCCGGAGATCACGGGCATGCAGCCGATGGACATGAGCACCGTCCGACGATACATTGCCATGTGCAAGAAGAAGGAACCGGTAGTGGAGGAGAGGCTGAGGGAGAAGTCAGTGTCTAATCTTGATGTTATAAGGAACTTTGACTTACAATTTGTAACCTAAGCACTTGCTTTTCTTCTTCAATTCTAATACATTGATTGAGGAAATACTTATATTGAGGAGAACGTCAGTGAGAGCTAAATTGTGTAAAACAGTGTGTTTTGTTATCTTGCTATTTGAACAAAACAATATGAAAAAAAGAAGATACCTTTCTTTGAGATAGTAATTGACTGTAAATAATGGGAACTTCTCTGTTTTTTTTTTGGATCGGGCTATAGCCGCTCTGAGTGTGAATGGGGTAGGGAATGAGAATGATAGGGATAGAATACTTTGCGTGAAATAGCTGGGCCAAAAAAACAGACAAGTGCCAAATAATGATGGTTATCCAATGGCAGGATCGTTGACATGTACGTGGAGATGCGTCGTGAGTCTCGCGAGTCGTCCGATTCGACGTTCACGTCGCCCCGTCTGCTGCTGTCCGTCATCAGAATGGCCACTGCACTCGCGAGACTCAGATTGTCCGATAGGTAAGGGGCATACTTTTCTTTTGTATTATTTTCGCGTGATGAAGGAGGAGATAGAAACTACGCACTATCCAAAACATCCCGCGGTTTCGAGGTTTCAGACTCATAGCGTGAAGACTATTGTTTAAGTTCCAGAAACGTATCCTATACAGAATGCTATACATAAATTGGCCTTTTTATATATTGCAAATTGTTTGAAATGTGGTGTTCTTTATTTGGATTTTTTTTTAAATTTAGAAAATTGGGAGAGGAAGTAGATGAATTGAGTCTTGTTGCAGAGTGAATTCGTCGGACGTAGACGAGGCGATTCGTCTGATGCACGGTTCGAAGGCGTCTCTTCGTCCCGAATTGAGAGAGAGACAGGCCAAGGAATCACCCAAGGACATGGTGTGGGCACTACTCAGACAGATGAGAGAATCGGCAAGAGGAGGAAATAGATCGGATATCGAATGGGATGCAATCCTCCAGAAGGTACGCCATTCTCTCCCTTATATTTTATGATTGTTTTTTTTAAATTTAAAACGCTGTCTCCGTAAGAACGTCGGGATCCGGAAGGGATGTAGCACAGTCACAGTTGAAAAGGGTAATTTTGGCCAGGGATCAATTACCTAGGTAAAATCTATTGTTTAAGGCGGGTACGTTTTTCAGCCCAAAGGCGAAAAGACGGGTACGTTTTGGCAAAATCTCAAATTTTTTAAACATTTCTACCCCTATTTTTCCGAGTCGGCCCGCCTCCGGCGGGCACGTTTTATGTCCAAAATCAGAAAAGGCGGGTACGGTAAGTTAAAATTAACGTACTAGTTGACCCCTGATTTTGGCCCTTAAAAAATCCCATGGTATGAGCTATTTTTGGGTGAGAAAATAAAAAAAATTACAATGGTATGAGCCATTTTGGGTGAAATATATAAAATTGCAATGGTTTGTGCCATTTTTGAGTAAAAAATTATCATGGTAAGAGCCATTTTGGGTCAAAAATTCCCATGGTATGAGTTCCATACCATCAAAAATTCCCACCCATTTCATCTGTGAGCACAGTAGTTAGACTTCCTAGCGGTGGGATACACTTCAGCCAAAAAATTGACCCCAAAAGTATATCTTTGATATTTAAAAAGTAAAATGGTATATTTGTAGGTGACAGCGAAGGGTCTTACGGCGGAGGATCTCGAGAAGACGGTCTCTCACTACAAGGACCTCAACATTCTCATGGTCGACAGACACAATCGTATCTCCTTCATCTAATCCATCTCTTGTATTCCAATCGATTACTCACCCCCCTGTACTGGTTTTGTCGTATTCTCTGATCCATTCCGCTGATCTCTCTCTGTTACTTTTCGCATATCTTTATCGTATTTTGGCGTTTTATTGAAAACTAAATGATTGTAACTTGTAAAATGCTCTCACGTTTGTACGTTTTAATACGCTGGAAGTAAATGATAATAAATCAATGGTGATGAATACTCACTCTGCAATCGCACACTGATCGGTTGGGCTTACCGTATGACAATGCTATTTGAATCGAGACTAGGCTATGGAAATGTTTAGCCAGTGCTAAACGGAGGCCGATTGGGAACACTTCTTCTTGACCTACTTCCTTTTCTGCACTTATTAATCTGGAATTAATTGATCTTTGATCTCGTCAGAATGCGGGTTGCTCCCGTTTGCCGTTTCTTCAATGGAACCCCGGGTTCATGCCACAACGGTGATTACTGCCCATTCGCCCACCAACAAGCGGCTTCCTCATACTCGGTCAGTGAATTGTCGATTAATCAAGTGGAATTATCGATTGATCTATTGGAATTATCGGAAGATCGAGTGAAATTATTGAATAGTCGATGTTTATCGATCGCTGATCCACCGTAATAATCGATGAATGCATTGCAGTATCCCTCATACCCATCATACCCGTCTCCCTATCAACAGAAGAGTTCGTGGGCTGGAGGAGTTGATCCGTAAGTGAAAACAATATTTTTAATGAAAGTCTAAGGAAAGGCTGGATCAAGTTTGGAAAATCCTTTTCGTTCCAAATGTTTAACATCTATTCATACATTTTTGTACGGGGCCGGTAATCTGACCACTACATATTTCATGGAGTTATTCGTCAGACCACAATTTTCCACTATAAAATCAGATTTTGAGCAAATAGATCTCTGATATTTGTGTCTGACCTCTATATATTTTCAGTCCCCTGTTGACAATGAAAATGTATGCAGCAACCACACAGTTATGCTCTTTAAAACATTTTCAATTTTAGGAGTAAGTACAAGTACGTCGCTCCGAAAAAACCGGATGTCGTTCTCAGTAAGCCCACGAGGACAATCTCGAATGAAGAAGCGAAACCACCGAGGTGGGTCGAATTTGAACTGGCAAGTAACAGTGGAGAGTGTACAGTCGCTGATTCCTAGAATCATTGAACATCTCTTTTTTGCAATTGAAATGGGTTTATTTGATTATGTTTTCAGTATAGGTTGGATGAAAAATCGTACGTGTCTGAATGCGAACTAAAAATAATTATTACTCGTTGAGGGTCGTTGTTAGAATAGAATCAGACCCAAACAAATCTACTAAGTTATCATCATCCACAGTGGCCAGTGTAGATAATGAAATTATAACCTTTTTTTGGTAATTGCAGAACACCTTCGCCTAAGGAGATCCAGATCGTAGTGAAGAATGATCAAGTGAAGCAAGCAAAGACCGAAGATCTCTCCTCAATCTACAGTAATCCCTCCCTGATCTCGTCTATCGATCGAAAGGCCTTCGAGGCGCCCTCATTCACTATGGGTTTCATCCCTGTTATCGCTCCCAGTGCGGATCTTTGTTGAGTCATAGTATAGATCAAAGTTCATACTCTCTTGATTTTACACGCTATTTCGCATAGTTAGACGGTTTCATTGAGTCATAGGGTAGATGAAACGAGAACTTTGTCAGTCTCAGTTTCATAATGTTCGTGGGTTGTTGTCGAGAGATGAGTAAGAGTACCTGGATAATAAAGAGTGAGGGGTAGAAGGGGAGGAGAGCGAGGGGAGCCTGAGGCGGGGGGAATTACAACAGATGGAGCCGATCGCGCACAACACTCCGCTCCCCTCTCCTCCCTCTCCTCCCTCTCGTCACCCCCCCCCCCTCCCACCTCTCTCTCTGAGAAGCTTCCCCACACTTAGTTCACAATCCCCCTCTTCACTTCACCCCTCTTTGCGTGTCTTTCTGTTGCAATAAGCCGTTCCCGAATATTCTCTAGTATTTCGGTGGCCTCGTTGATCTGTACAAAGTTCTAAAATGGTTATGTGATATATATTGTGGATCTCAAGATTTGTTCTCTCGGAAATTTACTAGATGTTGGGTTGATTTTTTGGGTATTATTTTGTGTTTTGTTTTCGTCATCTTGTTGGCTTTTCTTCATCCAATTCTTTCTCCCATCCATCTCATCTGTCGCATTCTCTCAAAACAAAATATCTGTTCTAGATGAATGAATCGATATATCGATTGATCCAATCTGATCTTCTGATCCTTTATCCGTTCCAATGTGTTTCGAAACGTCTGTCTCATCTGGTCATCGATTGACCTCTTCTTCTTCATTACACTTTTCTGTCTCCCCCTCACCCCTCCCCTCCCCACTCTTCAGCCCGAATGGCATCCATTCTGCTAAATTCCTCCACTTTCTTCCAGGCAATAAACTCTAAACTGATCGATCTTCCGAAACCTTTATCAGTCCCATGTTCCAAAACTCACCTCTAGAGTGAAGAGAGAAACATTATTTCTTGATCTTTTCCATTTACCTGAATTTCTTCAAATTCTTCTCGAGATTGAAAAAATAGGGTAAATGTTAAACTACTCTAGTAGCTATCTCCGTCTGAAATTACCTATCTGTATCTAGAGTCAAGTGGCAATCAATACGGATCCACCTCTCATTGATCCGATTGCTAATGAGTGATCTCCCCCCACTCTTCCCATTGGCAAGACTCTCTTTTTGTCTACTATTTGCCATCGCAACTAGCCTATCCCCCCTCATCCTCTCTTCGCCCTCTCCACTCTTCTCGAACACTGTCACTTCCTCCCCAAGCCCCTCAGTTATCGATCCGTCTTTATCGTTCACTTACCGTACTCTTACCGTATTCTTCAGATGGCGTGGGTTGACTTTGTGAACAACAACCTGGTCGGATCGGGCAATGTCTCGAAGGCAGCGATCATCGGATTCGACGGATCCCTCTGGGGAAAGAGCGACAACTTCAAGGTACGGTAGGATTATCGATTGAAAATATCGATTGGTGTAAGCTAGAATGGTCTCTCGTAATGAAGACTTCTTTGTGTGCGAGAAATTTTAGATGTGGAGATCAGTAGGGATACAGAATTAGTCTCTTCATTATGTGAACACTCTTCATCCTGGCCCGAGAGGGTGAGAGATGATGAAACGATGGTTTCTTCATCCTGGCAGCCCCAGATCAATTGAATAACTTGAAAGATCAGAAATGCGTGCTCACAAAATAAGTTATGATTGTAGATAATAAGTTATGATTGTAGAAAGATCAGGTATTCAATCAATTATTACAGATCGGTGGAGAGGAGTGCGCTGCGGTTGCCAGAGGCTTCGCGAACAAGGATGGTCTGCTGGGCAGCGGATTGAAGTTCGAGGGAGAGAAATACTTTGTGCTGCAGGTAATTTGTGTCAAAGCTTTTTTCGAGCACTCTATCGCTTTGTCTCACAGGTTGCAACACAAAATAGGAGGGCACAAATCCAGCAAAATCAATTCAACTGATTGTCTTCTTGAAATTCTGTGCAGACAAAGAGTCATTGTTCATTCGAAAATATTATGCTTCAATTTAAAAATATGAATTGAAGGCGGACGATGACAGAGTGATCGGCAAGAAGGGCGGATCCGGATTCTTCGTCTACAAAACTCTTCAATGTCAGTTTTTTCTTCCCCGAAATTTGTATTTTATTTTTTTCTCGCGATTGTTGGAAATTTTGTGAAGAATCAATGAAATACTCTACATTTTGAGCCGACAAAGCGATTTAAAATTGACCTCTCAGGTTTCATCATCTCAATCTACGAGGGTGGCGTCCAACCGGAGAAGTGCTCTACGACTACTGGAGCTCTCGCTGATTACTTCAAGGGCATCAATTATTGATCAACCCAGTATCATCCTACCCCCTTCTGATTGTCAAAGTTCACGTAGTATTTTCTCCCTTCTCTTTCCGCCATTTCCTTGATCCTCTCACGAGTCTCTCGCTAGTCACCCATCCAACGAGATTCATCATAACTTATCATCGACATTTTTTGTAGATAACCGAGACTCTGATTTATTATATGAATGAAATTCTTGTAATGATAAAAAGTGAAAATCAAAAAGAATTTTAATTTATAAACAGAAAAAAATTATAATACGTTCATCCTAGCGAAAAACATGTGCTCTGTTGAACGCAACGCGGTTCACGGCGCGGTCAACCTTTTCCCGGCTCTCAATTTGTATTTTCCGGTTATGAGGATTCAAAATCAGGATTTCTGTAACTTGTGATTTATTGATTTTCGTGCCTCTGTTTTCGTTCCTCTGTATTAGAAACAAAGTGTTTGTCTTTCCCCATCACCTTGTTTCCCCCGCCCATCGCCAATATTCTGCTCGCGACGCGTTGCACTGTGTTGATCATCGCTGAATCACCGGCAATCGTTCGCTTTCTCACCCCGTTCTCTTCGCCGCTCGCTGCTCTCTGTATCATACTGTCCTTCTCCTATAGTCATCTGTGCTCTCTCGTCCCGTTCAATGGGTAACTGCAGTTATCCCCTCACTCACTCACCCACATTAGATGGCGGGAGTCCCCGAGATTGTATCTCCCCTCTCCTCCTCTCCACTTGTCCATCTTCCGTCGCGTCTCTCCATTGCCCTAATCGCTCATAATGATCGAGAGAGGGGGGACGGAAAGGGGCGAATGTCCGGGGGCATCGTCCACTGATTTCCTCTCTCTCTGCCTATTCTATTATTCATCCATAGAACGGCCGATCGCCTCTCATCCATTTCGATGCATTTCTCCATTCATACGAAGGCCCATTAGCCATCTGGTCTCTTCGATTCCCCCTGTCTCTCTCCCCATCTCCTTTATCCCTCCACTCTCTCCTATTCAAGTAGTCCCTCTCAACCAGGTATGTATGCGATGACCTTCGCTAGTCCGTCCTCTCTCCCTCCCCCCTCCTTCCCTCTCTTTGACCGGCCCCTCTCGGTCGGATCAATACCCGCTGAGTGTTGTAGGACAGTCTCTCTCTCTCTCTCTCTCTTCCTCCTATCAACAATACCTTTGAGCACCGCTGACTCACTCAATTCCATTTCCGTCTCTCCCTCTCGCAATACGTAATTTCACCCGCTGATCTTGATTTGGTTCATTCATTATCTCGTCCTCTCTCCCTTCATTCCTCCCTGTCTTGCTCTCTCTCTCGAGGTCTTGTTTACCTGTCACGAGGGGAACGGTTAGAGTAGCGACAGAAGAGAGAGAGAGGACTCATTTGTAAATATGTAAGGGGTGGTCAGCGGCTCTAGTGGGGGTGAGCTCTCTCTCCATTGGTCCCTCTCCTCTACCTCGACCCCTTTCGCCCTTTCTCTCCTTCCATTGCTCTTCTGTTGACTTTGTTTTATCCATTCTCTACCTCCCCGTGTGTCTCTTCCTTCTCTAACCGTGCATTCATTTGTATAGGCATGATGAGTCAAAAGAGCGAGAGCGGCGACGGGGACTTATCATTCCACACTCGCTCTCTCTCTCCCCTCCCTTCTATCATGGAGGGAGGGAGAGGGGCCCTCCTTCCTCTATCAATCCATATCAATACTCGTACCTCCAACCGTTCCTTGCTATTTGCTTGATTTCGTGCCAGAATTGAATAAGGTTTTCAGATGGTTTTTGGCGCTGATCAGGTTAGTAGTTCCTGCCAAGAGATTAATTGAATGGGTGAAACTATCCTATGCGCTACTTGTCTATAATTGCCATCTCGACGTGCCCAAATGAAGTGTCTGCTCAAGTGTGATTGATGTCACGATAAGGAAGTCAATACACTGCAAAATATTCCCAAGGGTCGAATCACTAGGTTATCTAAAGCAAGGTTCTTGAAGAAAAATGCCTCCTTCCTCATACAAAAATCCGCATTCTGGAGACTAGACAACCTTTGACCTATGTTCAAACCCCATTTCATCTCCCCTCCAGACCTCATTTGGAGCTGTTTTGCAGTGCGCCCGGGAAACAAGAGGTTTTGCTTGTGGGTCCACCCTCTCTCATCTTTCCATTCCATCATTCCATCTCAACCTTCTCGTCATCCTCCTTCCTCCTCCTCTTCTTTCCTTCCCCATCCATCGTTCACGGGTGCATCCAATGAAGTCCAATCACAGTTACAAAGGGTCCCCAGATTTTAGACATGCTTTTAAACTATCTTGTAAATTTTCGAGTCTTAAAATTACCATTTTCCACTTTGCCTTCGTACCTCCACTTCTTCACTCATTCTCATCCGTCAATTCTCTCCTCTCTCATTTCTCGTTATGGTTTCTATAGTCCGTCTCTATCTCGTGCCCCCCCTCTCTCTCTCCACGCCCTCGAGTCCATTTCAAGTGTGTATGGAGCAGGAGGGACAGCAATAATCCGTAGTCGTCGCAGCAGCGGTCCACTCTCGTCTATTAGTCTGGCGCATGTATTGGGGGGGGGGGGGGGGGGGGGTGAGGTGCCAGAAAAAGTCATAATAGTTTTTTTTGCTATATCTTTTTACCTTTGCTTTTTGCTACCTTTACGAGCTCTAATAATGTTCAGAAAAAGATTAGGCTCAAATGAGTGAATGAGCACAGTTGAAAAGGGTAATTTTGGAACTCAAAAAATCCCAAGGTATGAGCTATTTTTTGGGTGAAAAAATCAAAAAAAATTACAATGGTATGAGCCATTTCGGGTCAAAAATATAAAATTTGAATGGTTTGTGCCATTTTTGGGTCTAAAATTCTCAAGGTAAGAGCCATTTTAGGTCAAAAATTCCCATGGTATGAGTTCCATACCATCAAAAATTCCAACCCTTTTTATCTGTGTGAATGAGTGATCTTTGGAAAGAAATGCATGAAAGCTTTTGGAAAAAAATGCTCTAGACCGCACGGGATAGATAATTGTTCTCCCGTTAGCCCTAAACTAAGGGATAAGTGCTCATCACCGAGTCTAGTCTTATCAGTTGTCTGATTACTGGAAGTATCTGTGGTTGTAGTGTCGGAAGGAAGGAAGAAGGTGAGAAGAGAAGAGGGGAGGAGATGGATGGTTGGTGATGGGAAGGGGAAGCGGTCTCTCTCTCTCCTCCACTCACAAACACTGACTTCCCCTCCCTCCCCTCGCCTTCCACACCACTCTCCTCGCATAGTGTCCACTTGAATAACTTCTTCTTCTTCTACTGTCTCTCTTGTCTCTCCAATCCATTCCACCAATCTCCCCCTCCGTGCTCTCATTTAATAGACATGATTAGCTGTCTTTTATCGTGATTCTCTCTCCCTCCTCTATCTTCACATTGCCCTCTCTTCCTCCTATTCAATCGTCGTCCTTCTCTCACCCTCTTCTCCTCTTCTTTTTCTCTCCTCCATTTCAACTTTATCCTCTGATTCCACCCCAGTCTATCTCTTCCTCCCGTCCCTCTCTCCCTTCTTTACCCCCTTTCTCTCTCTCGAATCAACTCGTGAGTATTGTCTTCTCTCTCCCTTTCTCGTTCTTCTGTCTCTTCCCCTCCGTCTCTCATTTCCTTTCCTGGTCACTTCAATCCAATCTCAACTCTCTATTTTCCGAGGCCGAATGAGTTTACTGAAACTACCTCCGCGATAGATATATTGCCTAGTCCAGAAAGAGTCTAACAAGATGGATGTTGCAAGTTGTGTGTATCTCCGAGAATTCTTCCTTCTTTCCTTGACCAACACCAAGATCTTGCATCTTTTCAGAGAGGGTAATGCAATGATTCTGACTGAGTGAAGGCGCACGTTTATTCTCCTTACTAGCTTCTATACTTGTTCATTACCAACCGAGGTCCTAAAATATGTGATGATCTGCAACTTATACCATAGGTCAGAGAAATAGCGTAAAATGAGAAAATTTAGATATGTTCCATTCCGTATTTTCCTCCTCATCCCTTCAATTTTCTGTAACGACGGATCTCTGTAAATGGGAATGGTTCGGACAGTAACTTCTCTCTCTCCCCTCTTCTTCCCGTCCCTCTCACACTGGTGAAGTAATCTGTTGGCGCCTCTTTTCCCTCCACTATTTCCTTTCTTCCCTCTCTACCCATTTTTGTGCTGACTCGGATAGTTCCCTCCCTTGCCCCTACCTGCCTTGTCCCCCTCTTCACCTTGTCTGCCTGTATCTCCCCTCCCCTCATTCTCACTCAACCTTCTAGGATGCCCTCAATTCCGGGGGTATCCCATTTGGCCCCTTCTCCTCGTGTATCCTTCCCTCCCCTCTCCCCTTCCTTCCCTTTTTTGTTCGCTCGGTTCACTCGTTCTTTTCTCTTCTTATTCTCTCCTATGTCTGCACTGAGTGGCTGATTGTGTCCCTTTCAACAGTGGCTGTGAGACCTCCCCTTGGCCATCTCTCTCACTCTCTCTCTCTTCTAACGAGCTTTGTATCTGATCTTTGTTGAATACGAGTCGAAAGTTTGAAGACTACATAGATCACACTATGAACTTGAGATGAGAACAAAACAGCCTGCATCAACGTATACTTAATGTCATAAGAACTGCACGTCCATTGTTAAGCCGCATTCAAAGGAATGAAAAGTTCACGGCACCAAGCTTACACTTTGTATTCCAAGTATCGTCTAAAGATCCTGCGAGTTCTGGGTAGCTGTTCACGTTCACTTGAGAAAAATGGCTGCATGTACAAGTAGTCGTATCAATATCAGAAGTTCAACAGGTGAATTCGCCTTTTGTTGTTGTGGTATCTCTAATTCGCGCGCGAGTCTAGAATCTTTTATATCCTGTTTACGGGATGGTTCATCCCCTCTTCTCCCCTCATCCCTCTTGCTTCCTTCCTTCGTCCATCCATTCTCTTTCGATGGTAGTTGTTGCAATGGGGGAATGGATGGATGGTAGTGAGGGATGACTTCTCATCTTCCCATCTCCCCTCATCCATTCTCACTATTGCTCCCTTCCTCCTGACAGTCCTTGTGCCGCTCGCGTCTGCTATCCGATCAGAATGAAGATTCCGTCTCCTCATTCCTCCTGCTATCTCACCGATCAGAGTGACGAGAGAGCACGGGAAATGAAGAGACGAATTGTTCATCCTGACAGCTCTTCTCAGTTACTCTCGTTTCCCCCCCCACTACTTTCATCCATTTCGCCGACCATATTTTTCATTGCGCTCGCTCATTTCGAAGATGAGACCGAACTCAAGCCTTTCTCCTTTACAGATTCGCCGTCGCTTCGGCTGAGAGATCGAGAGCGAAAGGGAAGGGACGGAGAGGAGACAGAGAGAGAGAGAGAGAGAGAGAGAGAGAGAGAGAGAGAGGACACAGTGAAGATGTCCTTCTTCTCTTGTTTCGGTCCGGCATGCAATCGACAGATCGACTCACTCGATAAGAGGCAGACCAATCTACAGACGGTCTGTTTATAATAATAATATTTATGCTATTTCGAAGAAATAACATGAAAACAATTTAAAATAGTATTAGAATGAAATGTTAAACGAAGAATTGTTATTTAAACTGCAATATTATTCACGAATCTTCCCATTAGACGGAGCTGTGCTCAAAACAACGTTGAATCTATCCAGAAATTTTTACATCCATTGCTATTTTGTGTCCAGTGAGTTCTGCGTTCCCGCGTACTGTCTGGGAACCAATTGATTACGTGCGAACTGAATTAATTCATGTAATTGAGCGTGTGATCTTGGGCGAGAAACGAGGATGTTTTTTGATCTTTGATCTTTTGCAGATTCCTCATGAGATTGGTCGATACTCGCGGAGTCTGGAGGAGCTCCTTCTGGACATGAACCACATCAAGGGACTCGATAATGTGTGTTATTGTTATTGTTGATGAGTTACAATCGAAAACGATCAAAATACATTGGTTTACTCGAAATTTTTTCACTTGTCTGGTTCAATCCATAACTCTCCGTTAAAGTGGCCATTAGGTAGGTGAGAAGTTGAGTTGTTTTTCCCCTCCTTCCGTCTTCCTCCCTCGCCAGTTCTCAGTTCAGTTCCTCCCTATTCTATGCCCGTCTCAAGCCCATCCATCGTCCCATCATTTCTCGCCCATTCATTCCGACCATTAGTCAACGAGAGAGAAGACTCGACGATCCCTTCCTTCCCATTCTCCATTCCACTCCCTCACATTGACCCCCCCCCCCTCCAGCCTTCTTTTGACTGGGCTGTCTGCTAACAATAGAATAGAGTCTACAGGGCAAAATATAGAGATTTACTATTAAGGGAATCCTATAAAAAAAAGTTGTGGCCCAACGACCTTATGTTTTTTGACTCACGAAAAAGAGAGGAAAAAAGGGGGTTCATTAATCTTTAGAAAGTCACATTTTCCGATTGGCTTCACTTGCTTCTTTCCATTCTTCATTGCCCTTTTTGCCCTCATTCAATCCATCAATCTCGGTTCTGATTCTCCCCACTGCCCTCTTTCTCGTCCATTCCTTTCTCCGTCTTCTCTAATCTCTCTCCTCCTAACTGTTTCTTCTATTGGAAGGAAGACTCTTGATGATCGCTAACTTCCTTCCTATTCCAAATTGAGAGAATCGGGGAAAAGTCCTTGGAAGGGAGAGGGAGGGAAGTTGCTAGATAGGGAGAGAGAGGGGGGGGGGGCAGAAAATGGGGGACTTTTCTAGTTCCATACTAGGTCACACCCCCTTGACTCCACCCCTTTCCCCCAAAGGGGGGAGGGGTGGAGCCCGCCTCCTATCCGCCTCTTTGAGGGCGTAGGAGACACTCCAAAAGGGGAGATCATGGAGAGAGTGCGTGCTAGTCGCGACGGGTAAGAGAACGTAGGGAGAGGGAGGGAGAGAGCGCGTCAGTCTCGCACTCTCTAATCCCCTCTGGCATTCCCTCTCGCTCTCTCGCTCGCCGACTCATCCCAAAGATTGCAAAAGACGAGAGGGAGGGAGCGAAGGGGGAGGAGCATGTGGGGCGAGGGGGCGGAAGGGGCGGGCCTAGTACGGAACTAGAAAAGTGCCGAAAATGGAGTCAGTTGAGGAGGAATGAGAGGAAGAGAGTTGACTGATTGGAGGGGGCAAGAGGAGGGAAACACTCCACAATTGGGGATGGTCGAGGGAAGAAAGACTGGAATCGAAATTGGCCGCAATATCTGCAACATGAGAATGAATAGTCGATTTCCGAACAAAAATGCAACGATAATGATAAGTAATGATAATGATAAGGAGATAATGAATATATAATCATTGTAGGACTCGGTGGTATTCCGACTGCCGCGATTGAAGATCCTTGGCCTCAGCGACAACGACATCTACAAGGTGCCTGCGGAAATATCACGACTCGGCTCACTCGAGGAGCTAAATCTGAGCAAGAATGGTGAGGAATTAGCGATTGATTGGCTGACTTAATTGTCTAATTGATTAGTAATCAATCCGACGAGTAAGTCACGAGTAGCCAGATATATCCGCGTATTCATCATTCGATTAGCGTTGTGCGAGAGTAATCTGGTCATCTTGCAGATATCTCCGATTTGCCCGATGAGATTCGAGAGTGCAGGGGACTGACCCGACTCGAACTATCGTCCAACCCATTCACAAGGTCAGCTTTCATATTTCACTCATTCCATTAATATATTTCCGTTGTTTTGTAATTTTACAAGAAATGAGATGAAATAGATCAAGAAAGATCAGGAATATTACGATGCATTTTTTTATTACGATTCAAAGAAGAGAAAAGTTTCGTTGGGGTTGGGTTTCCCAAACGTTTGATTTCTGTCCTTTGACGTGTTGATCCATCTCGATCTGCCCTTACCCTCTTACTCCCCTCACTCCCCTCACTCAACCCCCCTCCGTACCCTTCGACAGCGATCTCTCCGGTGCATAATCGTAATCTACTTTGGAAATTCGGATAGTGCGTGTGTGTGTGCTTGGAGGGAAAGGGGTATCGACACGGGGGTAATGGAAAAGTAAATTGAGAAACGGAAAAGAGGAGAAGAGCCAGATTGACCAACTTTCTTGAGAATCCAGCTTTAACATTCCCGATCAATTCAATTTTCGTCAATTAAATTTCAGATTTCGCCCGTTTTGGGCACGTTATCGCAGAGAATTAATAGATTGTTTAAATAGAGAAGATGAGATTAAAAAAAACTTCAAAATGCGATCCCTTCAGGTTGCCGCAAGCAATCACTCAACTCGTCGGACTAACCTCACTCGGTCTCAACGAGATCTCACTCACCCAATTACCCGCCGATATTGGCAATCTCGTGAATCTTCGATCACTCGAGGCAAGCTTTGATCTATTTATTTTGACAGAAATTACTCTTTTACTAATCTGACCTCTGATTGCGAGAGACAACGTGCGAGAAGAGACCATTTCTTTTTGAAGAAATACCTATTTTGACAATGACATAATAACAATAAATATTAATGATATAATTATAGGTGCGCGAGAATCTTCTTCGCAGTCTGCCCATCTCGATCTGTCAGTTGGTGCAGCTGCGCGTGCTCGATCTGGGATGCAACGAGATCGATTCCCTGGTGAGCGAAACTTTGCTAATATCCGTTCTGTCTCTTCGCTCAGCCACTCTCCGTCGTTGTTTCTTATATCATATTATAACAAAGTTTCGTCCGTTATCAGAAAGTGAAGAAAACTTTTTTTCTGGCGCATTTGTATTGAGGAATGGTGAGTTTGATATTTGCAGCCGTCCGACATGGGCTCGATGGCCTCGCTGGAGGAGTTGTATGTGGACGCGAACGACCTGGAGATGCTGCCCGATCAGGTGAATCGACGTTTCACTTCCTTTCCGAGTTAATTTTGGTTATGCCTGAAAGCGATGAATCTTAAAAAGTTTGGAATTTTCACGTTAGAAGCGTGATGGCTTTATGGTTAAACATAATTATATCACTGCCTTCAGTATATCACGTGTACTGTGATAAAAGATAGATCAAAAATGAATAAATTATACTTGCAGTTAATCCTGTGTCGTAATCTGGAGCAGCTAGACGTGAGCGAGAACAAGTTGAACGTGCTCCCGGAGGATATCGGAGAGCTGAGCAGACTGACCGATCTGAACGTCAGCCAGAACTGCCTCCAAGTCTTTCCCAATTCCATCGGTCAGTAGTCGATGCATACTTATCAACTTGGCAAAAGTTCAATTATATTTTCCGTTTAACTGCCATTGTTTATAGTGGCGAGATCATCGACGTTTGCCAGATATAATAGATCTTTTGTCTTAGGTAGCAGACACTTACAATTAGTGTTTGCGTTGAACCATTCTTCGGAAATGATTTTACGTGATTATGATGAGTTACTTGCAGGCAAGTTGCGTCGTCTGTCGATTCTGAAGGCGCAGAGCAACGCGATCACGCATCTCACGCCCGCTGTAGGCAGTTGCGACCAACTGAGTGAGATATTCCTCACGGAGAACTTGCTTACGGTAAGCATCAGGAGATTCCATGAGTCCAAATTAAGAAAAAAAATAGAATTTATCAACTCGTTACAGTACAATACACATGTTTCTAACAAAGGACTATTCAACTGTGATGTTCTATTTTTTCTCACGTATAACACAAAATAGACATTCCACGGTTTCATCACAGGAGCTACCGTCGTCAATCGGCAATCTGCGATACCTGCGCACGCTCAACGTGGACAAGAACCAGCTGGTCTCCATTCCCACCACGGTACGCTGCCGGGGCCGACTTTTAGAGTTTGCTTCCGACAACCGTGTGTATCTGATATATGTCCGACAGCTATCAGTACCTGATAATAAGTAGCATGAAAAAAGAGGCACTCAAGGTAAAGATAATTTAAAAAACCAACTCTAGATATAGAGATCGAAAAAAAATAAAATGGCAATGATTTTGTTTCGTCTCTAGATCGGTGGATGCTGCAACCTGTCGGTCCTCTCACTGCGCGACAATCAACTGACCGACCTGCCGATGGACATTGGCAAGTGTGAGGCCATTTCGGTGCTCGATGTCGCCAAGAATAGGGTGAGTATAGTGTTTTTTTAATGATTTTGATTGAATTAAAATATCTA
The DNA here is from genome assembly GCA_000180635.4 of Pristionchus pacificus. Lineage (NCBI taxonomy): Eukaryota > Metazoa > Nematoda > Chromadorea > Rhabditida > Neodiplogasteridae > Pristionchus > Pristionchus pacificus. Next base: position 39,053,713 of record CM026575.1, read on the forward strand.
AAAATTGCAGTTGTGCTACCTGCCCTTCACGATCAAGGTCCTGTTCAAGCTGCAGGCACTGTGGCTGGCCGAGAATCAGGTAATTATTATTATTATTATTATTATTATTATTGGTATATTAAAAATAGAAAGATATCAATAATTCAGTAACTGTACGATTTCTCCTCTTATTGCAATAATTTGAAACAAAATACTGCACTTGGGTCAGTGGAAAGATACTCGCGTTCTAATTGGCATCATATTTCACTCGACTATTCTCCTTGTCTCTTTCTTTCCTCGAATAGTGGTGCTTTTTCCTATGCTCTCTGTCTGTCTATGGATCTATGTCCCTTTTTAACTCCCTTGTCACGAAATTGAGTAAAAAAAGTGAATTAGTGAATCTTGCTAATTAGACAAACACTTCAGCCGCAATCCCTTCTGAAGCTACAAGAGGAGCGCGAGCCGCGGACTGGAGTAAAGGTGCTCACGTGCTATCTGCTGCCACAGGAGAACGACCTGGATCAGAGAGGTGAGAAGCGTTTAGCGGATTGAGCTGTGATGTAGTTTGTAGTTTAGCCATTCTAACACTGCAAATATAATCCATTTTAACCGAAAAAAATCTGTAGTACAAGAGTCTTGGAAGGTATAGTAGCATGGTTCGCGATAATATTCCGATGTGTTAAGAGCTGGAGAAGACGGGTTCGCGGTCGTTCCTCGGTGGTCCGAAGGTCCATTTCACGGACGACAAGGGAGACACGACGATTGATGAGGAGAAACTGCCCGTAGGAGAGTTCCATCGGTCAGTTATTCTACTCACTGGTGAGCTTCGATGCCATAGTTTCCCGGGGATCCGCAATAGCCCGGGTCCGGGGATCCGCTTTTGGAAAACTTAACACTACGCAGACCCGCAAACGGCGCGGAGTGCCGAATTTTTTTCAATAAAACCACTCCGCCGATCCGCAACCCAAAAAAATATGACGTTATTAGCTCACCAGTGATTCTACTACTTTTCAATTTCATTTCTTCTCTTCTTTCGCCATGTATCCACCATTTTGTCGGATGCAAAATATTTTACAAAGTTCTTCGACAGATTCTTTTCATACAACAGTTTTTATCCGGCCTAGTGTCATGCATTTGGACGTGAAAGAGGTTTCTGTGCACTGTCTCATTTTACAATAGCCACATACTTTTGAGAGTTGCTTCCTCTGATGTCAAATGATGATTCCCGTATATTTCAGTCACGACACTCCTCATCCGAAGCCGCATGGAGCGAAAACGAAGAAGAACGTCGACGGACACATGATCGCCCATGAGGTACTTTATTTATTTATTTGTTGTTATTGTTTTTGTTTTTGTTTTTATTTTTATTTTGATGATGATGTCCTCGACAGTGGCATTTTGAACCAAGAAAGTGATTTGAAACGCCACTAACCGGTCCTAAAAAGAGAATGGTTTCACAATTTTTCAAATTGAAAACAATAGATAAATAATATCATTATTGCCCTTGCTAGGAGGAGACGGGCAGCCAGCCCGCGTCGATCTCCCTGAAGAAGAAGACGTCGGACGCCGTCCTCTCACCGTCCACCTCGACCAGCAGTGCTGCTGTAGCAGCTGCAGCTGCAGCTGCAGCCCCTCCAGCACCCATGCCACGGTCTGCACTCAGGTAGGAAACTTGATTGATGATAGTCAATGATTTGATGCTAGAACGGAGAACTTTTGAAAGAAATGATGCTATGGAAATTTTTTTTAGAGCGCACTGCAAAAAGAACTGAGGAAAACAAATAAGTTGCAGGCAATTCCCGCAGCCGGACAAATCGCCCTCACAGCGAGTGACCTCGCCCCTGCAGCAGCAACAGCAGATGCAGCACCAGCAGCAGGATAACAACAACCAGGTAGGTCAAAGAAGACCACCCATATCTCTCGTATTGATTGATATCTCATCCTCGACTTGTTCATTTCTTCCTTCGTTGTTCTCACAGAATCGAAATCATCAAGAGATTGTGTAATTGTCAATTTCCAAATATTTTTCTTGCCAGAGTTGTACATTGATCTGTTTCGCAGCTTATGTGTGAACCTCTTTCCTATCGCTTGAAATTGTGCTCTAGGATCCTATGTATTTTGTATCAGTTAGTCATCTCAATCACATTCCTAGTCTCTCTCATTCATTGCATAGTTCTCTCTCTCTCTCTTTCCACAGTGGTCGGGGCCGTCGTCTCGCTCTGTGCTGTTCGCCTCTCCTCCCTCGTTCACCTCTCCCTCCTACCATCTCCAACACTCCTCCTCCCTCCTTCCCTCATCATCGGAGGGAGGAGATGAGCCCCCACGGCTCAAACGGATCAACACTCCCCACTACAAGTCGATACGAGCCAGTCAGGAGTCTTCGTCCAGCAGTGGCCCCAAGGTACTGTAGATTGTACCCTCGCCCCCCCCCCCTTCTTCCTGTGAAGTGCTTCACTGACTGCATGGATGCCATACCACACCACCTTCTTTCTTCTACTCCTGTCCCCTTTGCCCAATGGTGATACGGGTTGGCATTTTCCCTTTCATTCTATATATGCAGTAACTCTTTGCTACTATCCACCATCACACCAATTCTTCAATCATTTGCTCAGTGTTTCATCATTCTGTTTACTTGCAGCACTTAGCATTTCTTCTTCCTTTATACCGTACTCCTTTCCGTTTTCCGCCCGCTTTTCTATCGTTTCCCTCCACACTCGCCCCTCATCGGGAGTAGAATGGGTCGGATAGAGTAGAGAGATAGATTATCTCCGACTCATGCCTCCTTATCCCTTCACATACCTTCTTCTTCCTCTTCTTAGTTTCCCTCACCCCTGTCAATCTCTATCATTTCCGCTTTCCATCCACTCTCCCCTCCCTCTTTCCGTCCTTTTCCTTTCCGAGTGCCTCTCTCCCTATCCCCTTCCTTCCCTCCTTCCCTCCTTCCTTCTTCCCTCATGCTCCGGTTGTCCCTCTTCCAGATGCGACGTATCCGTGTACTACGGGATGGCTCGGGCAATCTCGGTCTGTCCATCGCGGGCGGTCTCGAGTCCACGCCCTTCCGTGACGACGACAGGGGTCTCTTTGTCTCCAAAGTCGTCGAGGGAGGCCCCGCGGAGAGGGCCGGTCTCAGAGTGGGAGATAAGTTGTGCAGGTAAGAGTGTGTGAGCTTCTTGTAGGGAGCGACTCGGGCCACGGAACCATTCTGAAACCATTTGTGTCTTTATTCTGGTCCGATTGCTGAATGGCAAAACAGTAATGATCGGTTCCGGGGCCGGGTCCGGCAGGTAGCGCCCGAGAATCGTCGCCCCCCATTCCCCTTGGTGTGCCTGCAGGGTGAACGAGACGGACGTGCTTCTGGTGGCCCACGAGACGGCCGTCCGAGCGATGAAAGAGGGCAAGGATGCCGTCGAATTGAGTGTACTTCGGATGGAAGGAGAGGATAGGAGACAGGGAGGAGAAGAGAGGAGATTGGGCAGCACGCCTGTGCAGGTAATGATTGCGCCTTGATTGCTTGGCTACATCCTTCCCCCTTTGTTACCTCTCCCCCGGTGTGAATGAAGGAATGATGAGTGGCATGCCTGCCTCTTCTCCATAAGTATCAGTTTTTTTTTAAAGACCCACCTTCTGAGTTCAGGAATCTTCTTCTAGATATGAAATTATTATCTATCTGGCCTCGTTCCTTATCCTTATTATGGTCCCACACACAAACCGTAAAATCTATCTATCAATCTAATAGAGGTGACCTATTTTTGCAGACTCCCGTGCAGACGCCTGACGTCTCTTTCTCTGAAGGCGATGGAGCTACGACGAAGGACACGATAGCCATCACGATCAGAAGGGACGCCACCGGCTCGCCCGGTTTCGCCGTCGCTGGTGAGTTCGACTCCCGCCTCCTGCAACCGTTCTTTTGCCGCCTCTCCGGACGGGAATATCGAATCAAATTCACAATTCCCTGTATTTTCCTGTGGAACTCGAGGATTGAAGGAGGAATAAAAAGTATTGCATATTGCAGGCGGTGTGAGTGGCGTGAGCCGCGAGGGCATCTTCATCTCATCCATCACGAGAGGAGGAGCGGCCGATGTGGAGGGAAAGATGATGGTGAGGACTCTTTTACTTACTAATTGTAAGGACTAAGGACTTAGTTACTAAGGGGGAGTTTATTAGATTATGACTCTCAATTCAATGAAGTTCAACCTACTCAATTTAACTCCTTTTCAACGAAGATATTTGTTTTGATGGAGTAGATGCAGCAAGCTCGAGTGTGGTTGATGTAATGACCACATTGTGCCCACTCGATTTTCTTCTGTGAACATTCTCTTTTGTAAGAGTAGAGAGTTAGTTGAAATTCGATATTGATTAATTGAAGGTGGGCGATCGCGTGGTGTCGATCGACGGAACGAAGATGAAGGACACGCGACACGATCAGGCTGTCGCCCTTCTCACTGGACTGCCCGGAAAGGATGTGAGTCGTCTACTTCATCTTTGGTTTTTTTCGTCTTTCATCTTAATCTCGATCTTTGGTCTTGTACATTTTTTCACAATTAATCTGGAACAAGTTATCTTGTGCTCTCGATGAAATCCAGCAAGATGAGGTAGGCTTCATTCGTTCAATTTCAGGTGCACCTAGTGCTCCATCGCGATCGTCCCTCTCACCTCTCCCCTCTGCCCACCTCCCTGCCCACTCCCTCTACTCCTCTTCTTCCTCCATCATCAGCCCTCGGCCGCACTCCCTCACCTGCATCCTCTCCCGTCTACACACTCGGAGATGCGTCGTGGGATGGAAAGGTAATTGTCTAGTTTATTCACCTTGAGCTTTTCCTCGCAAGAGATGAACTGGAGTAGTGCTCTTGTCTCTAGAATGGTTTAAAAAAACATCTTTGGCAATAATCTGAAACTCTGATATGGGAAGTGCAAAAAATACATGCATTCTTCATTTGAGGGAATTAAAAGTGAACAAAAAAGAATTAAAAAACAACAAAATATTCAGATGGAAACGGTGGATCTGCATCGGGACGGCGCGTCGCTCGGTCTCTCGGTAGTGGGCGGATCCGACCTCGTGTCTCATCCATTCGGCGTCGACACTCCCGGAGTATTCATCTCCAAGGTACTGTAGTTATGATCACGCACGATCGATAAATGATTTTATTATTTTTATGCATACTATTTGTACAGATCGCGGCCAACTCGGCCGCAGACAGGAGCCGGAAGCTGCGCATCGGCGACCGGATACTGAGGGTGAACGACGTCAACGTCGAGAACACGAAACACGCCGTGGCCGTCGAGGTACGGTAGATTGAACTTTCTCACTATCGATGAGTGATTGTTTTTGATTGAAAAAATAAGAACAATAGATCAGAGATGTTTCGTAGAATCCAATTTGAGATTCGAATAGATGTTGTAAAAGGCGAAGGAACGCTGCACATGAACCTATCTTTATTACCTAGATAGAAGAATACAGGGTGTTTCAAAATTACGGAGACTCTATTTCAAATTTATGTAAAATAATGGACAATCAAAATGGATATTCCTCTTGTCGATCATTTTCATATGGAGCCCTAATACTATTCATTTTATAAATTTCGGGCCTATTGCTCTTCTCGTTTGTCCGGAATTTGCCATAGAGTAACCACTAAGCCACACTTCTGATCATAAATCACGGAGACTGAACCTGATCGAAATTTCCCTTTTCAATCGGTTATCCTCGGGATTATTTCATTATGCTAGGTGGATGGGTGCGTCAATACGATGTTTGTGGTGAAATATCTTGATCATATTCCGATCCCTTAATTCACGGACTCAGCAGAAAGAAACGCCCATAATGTGCACCTTTTTTGCTATACGGGCAGTGATATCTTAGATACCAAGCATTGCTGCTGTCTGTTTTTCTGCCTATTTTTGCATCTATTCTAGCATAATTATCTGTGAAAAAATAGTGGCCTACAGAGCATGTGCAACAGAGAACTGGTTCCTCATATCTGACAGCGGATTCTCAGGTTTCTGATTTTCAACAGATGTTGCCTCGAAAATAATTATAGCCTTAAGAGCAACCCAATACTTCAGTTTTTATTTTAGTTAATTACCTTATAAGTTTGTGCATTTTTACTTGAAACTCCCAAAAATTAAAAACGCCATTTGGAGCTAGCTGAGTACACTTTGCGTGAATTGAACAGAATAGTTCATTTTAAAACTTTCCCTGATGTAGAGGCTTATTAGACAGAAGCAAACCGCAGGTAATTCTAGAGAAGAGTGTAATACTCCAAAATATATTACAGCGATTTCTGAGTAAGAAGTCCCTGTCAAACAGTATTAAATAATCCTCTACTTTCGCAGAATTCGTACTTTTCGCTTTTTTAGGGTGTTATACAACTTGATGCTGTTCCTCGATCAATGTTCCAACCTTGATGTGAACCATACTAGATTATAGCTATATATTACACCTCCATACTATATTATTTTCAAAGTCACATTCCTTCTTGTCAATGAACACCAAGCGGCTGAAGTTGAACGAGACTGCGGTCAACTCGGTTTTGACTCGGTCCAATTCGGATAAATAAATCTCCCTGGTCGATTGATGTATGCTCAATCCAATGTCATTTTACAAATACCTAAGAGTAATGCTAAAAGTGGTAGCAGTTTCGAGGAATAACTTTTTCGTTTGCAAAAGATCTGGTTGAAAGTTTGAGTCTCCGTAATTTTGAAACACCCTGTATTTCAAAAATGCACTTTTAGGCGCTTCACTTTCTGACTATCGATAAGTGATTTGTTTGATTGATAAAAAAATGTTTAGGCGCTAAAGGCGTCCGGTTCGCGTGTTCGTCTGGTCGTCGCCCACGACCCGCAACCAGCGGGCATGCGTGAGGTGGTGGTACGGAGGAGGGGCGACGGCCCGCTCGGAATGTCCATTCACGGAGGAGTGAATGCGCCCCGCGCCAATCCCACCGCGCCCGATGATGAGGGCATCTTTATCGATCGGGTGAGTGTGGACGGTAGATTGAAGGAACTTGGACAGGGAAAGGTAACTAAAAGGTGTGCAAGATGGCTATATTCCTGATCAAACGTATTGTGGAGATCAGGTGGGAAAAACGAAACCAATCTATTTATATATTTAGTGTGTTGCTTGAAGGTGGAGTCCTCGAGTATCTCGGAGCGGGCGGGTCTCGTACCCGGCCAGCGAATCATCGAAGTGAACGGAGAATCGCTGCTCGGAGCGACCCAGGAAGAGGTAGGCGAAGGGACTATTTGGGAAGAGGGAAAGGAAGAAGATGATATGATAGAAAGATAAACACTATCCTCACCTCTCTTCTTCCTTTCCGGAGTGTGCTTTCCCCATCCCTGCATAGCGCTTACGCCACTCTTCTTCTTCTTCTCTATCGCTCCTTGCTCTGGCTCTCTTTCTATCGCCAATCAATCGATATCGTGGAGCTGCCAAAGTTGTTTAGATGAACGAATCTCGAAAGCATCCCTATCCCTCTGTTGAGCATCCTGCGGCCTGCTGAGTTGGGGGGTTTCTAGAAGGGGGCGGATCCGGAGCCAGAGTCTAAATAGCGGATCCAGGTTGTGGATCCGGAGCCAGAGTCTAAATAGCGGATCCAGGTTATGGATCCGGAGCCAGAGTCTAAATAGCGGTTCTCTCTCTAGGCGGCCGGCTGCCTGAAGAAGGCGCACGAGCTCCGACTGCTCGTGTGCGATGGCTACAACAAGCGGGGTGGTCTGGAGAGGAATGGGTGGTCCACTGGGGGGTCGGCCCCCCATCGAACCTCCTCCTCCCAACTGGCGCCCACTTCCCCTCCAGTCCTACCCCCACAACCGACCACCACCGCCACTTCCTCCGCCTCTTCCATCGGAATGGTAGGTTCTGCATCGAATCCACTTCGAGGCGCACCGCCTCCTCCCTCCCAGTCGGCAGCTACGCAGTACCGTAGTCAGACACTCATTGCGTAGCAGCCCCCTCCCAGTTACCGTATGCCCCCTCCCCTGTGACCTACTGTTTTCACTTGATCCCGCATATTGATGGACCCCCTCCTCACTTTTTTATCGGTGATAGCTTGAGCTTGAGACTTTTCTCTCCTCCTCTGGATACATATTCACACTCTTGTACCATACGGGTATCTCGATTGACTAACCCCCTCTTCCTCCTTTATCCCTCCTTCCCTCATTGTGATGACTCCAATACGTGTCATGCCTTCAGTTATCGTCTCTTCTTCATCCTCACCATTTGTCTCATATATAGGATACCATGATATCTATCTCATCCAATTGGCTTTCGCTTCCCCCTCCCCCTCTTCCACTTCTCTTCTCTCCATTCGTTATAGGGAAGATAATTGAATGGTCTCCGTAGTGATTGAAACCCCGTTAGCCACCGCCCCCTTTCCGTCTTCTCACTACCATATTCTAGAAGTTAAGAAGTTGTGCCTTACCGTCTCCACTCCCGCCCCCTGTTAATTATCGTAATACCTCTCTCTTTCTGTATCGAGAATGCAATAAAAAGAGTCCCTTGCAACTCTCTCCCTTTGATCATATCCAACCTACCGTATCCTACCGTACTCGCTCATCTCTCCCTCCATCGATCGATTCTCCATCCATCCAGCCAATTGTAAGTGAGCCTCTCTTGAATGCACTCTTCCCTCTCGCTTCTCTCGGCCTATCTCAGTTAATCTATGCTTGTTGTGGTGTTGTACCCATTATCTCTGCCCATCGATAGTATCACCTCCCTCTATCAATGGACAGATCAGCCTTGGTGGTTCGTGCTTTCGGTGGCATTCCCCTCTCCTCTCCCCCTACCTCATTCTATTCTATCATCATTGTCAGCCATTTCCGTGCCAATAATTCCAGCTTCTCACACGCAATAATGCTTTTTCTTTCAATACCCACTTTCACATTCACTTCTCATTTGTATCAAAATTTCCAGCAGTCTTTCCGTAATCCCCACTGCTTCAGCATGCACTTTCCTGACTGTTATCTAATAGATTTGTGTTGTGACCGCATCCACTGTAGTATTCTTCTTCTTCTTCTTTCTCCTTCTTCTACCGTATCCTATCTCTCTTGCAACTCACCACCATAATCTCACTACCGTAACACCCAATCGATTTCTCGATTCTGCCGGTCATCCCTTATTTTCTGGCCGTAGCAATCAGTCAGTCAACCCGTTTTAGTTGTGGAGTGTGAAGTGTCTCCTATCTGTAGCCCAGTCCACCGCACGCTCATTCCTTTCCTGCTGTCCTATCTCGGTTGATCTTTGATCTCTTTGCAGTCTACGGCGGCATCGCCTCTGCAAGTGGAGGTAGCAGTGCCCACTCCCTCCACTCCGCTCTTCTCTCCCAAGGGAGTCGCAGCTGCCACTACACCTGAGCCCGTCTCGCCCATTCTCTCGTCTCATGAACTATCATCGAGTAGAGTGGATGAACTACTCAAGGACGAGGGCGCACCACTCGCATCATCATCGCCCCTTCCCGCCACGATTACGGTAGATTATTGATTTATGGTTGAGTGAAGTGTATGGTAGGGCTACTATTTACATGCTATGCTTTCGCTCTGTGCTGTTCTGGCGGTGGTGGTTGGTGCGGAGCATGAACGGTTAAATTGGAATGAGGCGATGGATAATCACTGGATAATTTCAGAAGGCGTCCAAGCTGCCGCCACCGCCCGTCGCGCCCAAGCCCACGCTGAGAAACAGTCAGGTGATTACTGAGTTATTGATTATTGATCGGATGTATGGATCTGATTGATTGTGAATCAATGTTTATAGGAATGTCTAATTTATATATTTTGTTTCATAAAATTGAGTAAATGTTTTCTACAAGACAATAATAATTCGCCCGGCTACGTGCGATTTTGAGTGGGAATCAATAAAAAAGAGTAATAAAATAATTGCAGGCATCGAACGTGGCAGCTCCTGCGAAGGAGACGACACCCGAGAACCCGGAGCGTCTCGGTTTCGCATCGAAGCTGAGCCACTTTGAGAAGAAGATGGAGGAAGCATCCATGATCCCACGACCCACCAACATTCCTGGTCAGTCCAACCAAAACCTTTTAACAAAAGATAAAATGGGGATGCAAATACAAAAATATCGAAGGACTGAATAATGATAAAGATAAAGTTATTGCATTAATCATGGCACTTGAATCCTGCGGGAGATGACTGCCTTCTCCAGTTAACTATTGCTATGAAATTCCTAAATAACGTTGATATAGTTACTTACACGACTCTTTGCAGAGAAGAAGCGGCTGCTCAATGACAACGACATTGCGCGTATGCGTGAGACGGATGAGCAGAGACGCCTGGCGGCCGTCGTGACGTCACCGTTGAAGGAAGAAGAAAACGACTTCCTGGCCATGATTGAGGAGAGGTCAGGATTCGACGATGAAAAGACTGCTTCACGTTGAGAATATTGCGATTATTTGCCAAGTCTGATAGAATAGAGTAATGGTATCCCTTATGTGTCTGGTTGAGGAGATACGTGTAGAAATTTTTTTTCAATTGTGAGGCCCGTTCTACGCATAGGAAGTTTGCTGGTAGTGTTTGATGGAGTGTTTCGATAAACGACGGATGATCTCAATCGATTTCAGTCAAACGGTGCGCGGTCCCGGCTCGATCCGTACTAAGAAGGCGGAGAACAGGGCCATTCGGGCGGGCATTATCGAAGATCAGAACGGAGGATTGACAGAGGTGAGCAGGGGAGAGGAAAAAAGAAAGATGAAATCAAGTGCTGAAAGGACCTACAGCACAGCATTATCAAATCTGTAAATGGAGGAGCGGGAAAATTGTTTCGAAAAATGGAGTTTACAATTAGTGATATTGGAGATATGGTTATTTCTTTCTGTTTTTCTGGAGAAATAAGTAAATATGTGTGTACAAAATGTTTCCTCCCTTCAGACGGAGCGATTGGAGAGAGAAGCGGCGAAGAGGGAGCAGTGGAGGAAAGAGAGACTGGCCAGTGTCGTCAGCAAGCAGCACGATTTCGACGCCATCCTGTCGAGTGTGCAACCGGTGAGTGTACGGTAGCTGGTTGCTAAGGGGAATCACGAAGTGATTTTGTTGACTTTTTTGCTTACAGATCCTGAAGACGATGGAGGAAACGAGCGAGAAGGTATCGTCGACGGTGGATGAGGTCCAATATGCGGATGAGGAATTGTAGGAGATAGTTTGAACTGTATATCCCCCCCCCCATTGATTCACACCCGTCTTTGCATCACACACGGCTTCGTTTTATACATTTATTTCATATGTAACAACTCACTTGCCTTACATTCCCCCTGCCCACTCACTTCATTTATACTTTGCAAATGTATCAAACTGGCGTCTATTCACACTTATTTATTTTTCAACTGTAAACTAATCTCGTATTTGGTGAGCTCAAAGCTCTGCCATCGATCTATCTTTCCCATATATTTTACCAACTTCCCATCTTGTAAAACTAACCTCGTTGTACAATCTGTGATAGAATCGGAATGCTGAGTACCGTGCTTTACAACGTTTTTTTTTAGTATGCATCAAAGAGTATAATATTATGTGTTATAAGCATACCCATTCACTTGTACCCTACTAATCTTCATTTCTTAAGAAGATTCCCTATAGGATTCAATTCATGCGTTGAGTTGATCCACTGTGAGCTAGCTATTAACCCACTCTTACTATGCACGTTCCAAGCTGTTGTGATATTCTGTTTAAATATGATAAGATAACGAGATATAACCACGATAAAATGTATCTGACATAGTTGCCGTGAATGTTGACAAACACGAATATTGAAGAGTACTCTCGTAGGCTATACGAAGTATAAATCCGTAGAGTAAAAGAAGAGAATATTAAACTGAATTTTGAGTTGAAGCGGATAAATGGAGGGGTTATTACTCGCATGCGTGTTTGCTTACATGAAGAAGAGGGTGACGCGTCGATATCTCTAGATAATAGAGAATCGTTTAGCCTCTTCTTATTTGAAGACCTTCTGTTCTCCAAAGCAGATATACTAAAGTGTTGATTTACTATCCATATTGAGCTACGGAAATTTTTTATCAATTAGCTGTGATATATGATATATATTATATTATGATATATTATATTATTAGGGATAATGTATAGCCGTTAAATTCTTAAGAGACCGGATCTGAGAAAATTCACCATTTTGACCAATTTCCGGACATCGCTCCAAGATATTCGATTCCGGCCACCATACCCATAGCGCATGAGGGGCCTTTGACCTTGTTTACAAAAATGATGACGTCATCGGCCATATTGCGAAATGCGGCGCGCCATGTACGAGCATAGTGAAAAGTGATGAAAATTCATAATTTCTCAACCGAATAAGATAGACTGAAAATTACTTTTGTAGTATGTTAGGCATGCCCGGAGTGCACCGCAGCACCATTGAGATCGAAATTTGCTCGCTTCTGATATTGAATTTTTGATTTCAACTTTCATATTTTTCGAATTTTTCTGGGTTCTCAAGTTAGTGGCGAGCGGTTGGGTGCGATTTTGTCCCGCCGTTTTCCCTACGCCCAGTGTCCCTCAGCCAGAAGCACCGGCAAGCGGCTGTTGTACTGCCACCTCGATGGGTCGTCCGTTCTACATCGGCACGCTGAACGCCCGGACACTCGCGCCCAAGGAGAAGCACATCGAGATCGAGCTGGCACTCTCAAAGATCAAGTGGGACGTCGTTGCTGTCCAAGAGGCACGGATTGTGGGTTTGTCTTCCTTTCAATTCGCGTCCTCAGGCATCGTCTGTTACCACTCAGGAGGTGCCACTGCCAAGTATGGTGTCGCCTACCTGCTCCAACCTCATCTGGCAAAGGGAGCAATCTTCCTCGGAATCTCTGACCGACTTGCTTCCCTTGAACTCCCCAATCAACGAATCTTCCTCGTCACTGCGTACGCCCCGACATCAGCCTACGATGACGCCACATATGACGACTTCCTAGACCAAGTGGAGACAGCGCTGCAAAGTACTCCGAAAGGATACACGCCCGTGCTTACTGGAGACTTCAATGGTCGGGTAGCAAGAGAAGCAGGAAATGAGAAGTACGTCGGGGAATACGCATCTCCCTCCGCTAATGCCCGTGGTCGTTCCTTCACTGAAACCTGCATGAAGCATAAGTTGAGAATACAGAACACATTCCATAAGAGAAGGACCGGGAGAATATGGACATGGCGTGCAATGAACGGGCAAACATTCAATCAAAAAGATTTCATAGCAGCTCCAATATCCGCGCCTGTGGTCAACTGCGGAGTAGTCAATCGGTTCGAGTTCAACAGCGACCATAGACTCGTGAGAATGGAGATTACCATCCCCAACAAGTCTCGGCATAAAAGATGCAGGGAGAAACGCGAATTCGATCGCGGTTCTTTTACTGTCAACGCTAACCTCCTAGCGTCGATGCCACTTGCCCGTCCTATCTCCGCAACTGACGCCTACCTTCAAATTCAAGCTTTCACGAAAGCTGCTGCGTCTGACTGTTGGAGGAAAAAGAAGACGTCGCCTAGGATCTCACCCTCCACTCGCAAGCCACTCGCACAGCGGCACCTCCTCAAAGGGAAATCTTACTCAGCCATAGCCTATTCTATCGCATGCAAAGCCGCCCGAATAAGTCTTGTCGACGACATAAGGAAGCGCAAAGAAGTTCAATTGAGAAAGGCTGCTATTCTGGGTAGAAGCATTGTAAAGGAGGCTCTCAACCTACATAGTTCTCGCAAAAGACTACTAGTCCCTGACCCCATCTCTGGCGCATTCTCACAGGATGCAACGAAGACCGCGGTGCGAATCTTCTACGAATACAAGCCTTCTGTTCAACTCCCTCTTGGAATATTTACCTGCTCCAATGAGCCGTTGCCCCCGTTCCTCCCCGATGAAGCCCGAAATCCCCTGGTACATCTCAAGTGCGGCCATGCTCCAGGATCCGATGGAATTCTACCCGACATGCTCTTTTATGCGAAAGACCACATTGCCCCTCTACTTGCTGATATGATGAACCTTCTAGTAGCGGGCGATCAAGTGCCGAAAGAACTCGTTGAAGCGGTTGTCTCGTTGATACACAAAAAGGGCGATGCTACACAAATCAATAACTTTCGCCCCATCAGCCTACTCAATGTAACACTCAAGACAATGACTCGCATAGTTCTGAGAAGAATGGAGAAAGCACTCGAAGAGAATGAATCGCCCACTCAGACTGGTTTCCGAAAAGGCCACAGTACCCTAAGCAACTTGCACACAATTAAACAACTTGCGGAGCGGACACATGAATACGGCATACCAATGTATCTGGCATTCGTCGATTTTAAAAAGGCCTTCGACTGTGTGGAAAGAAATGCAGTATGGCAAGCTCTTGGGATAGCTGGAATTCACCCCACTCTCATCCATCTCCTTCGCCGCCTTTATGATGCTTCGAGTACAAGAATTCGAGTGAACGAAGAAACAATCTCAGTGAACGTGAACCGAGGAGTCAGGCAGGGTGACACCCTATCCCCATCTCTCTTCAATGCTGTTCTGAGAATGGCAATGGATGAAATCAACTGGGAGAATGATGGAATCAGAGTGAACGGAGTCAATATTTCACATATCGAATACGCAGATGATATAGCTTTGATCGCGAAATCCCGGCCTGAACTAATGACAATGCTGAAGAAATTACTGGACGCGAGTGCTCGGGTTGGCCTAGAAATCAACGCGAATAAGACGGTACTTCTGACCTCCTGCACGTCTACTCGAGCTCCCATTAGCATCGACAATCTCAAGTTCAACTTCGTGCACTCAACCACCTATCTCGGAGGGAAAATTTCGCTCCCCCTTGACCACTCTGACGAACTAGAACACAGAATTCGATTGGCATGGTTTGCTTGGTCGAAATTATCTCATCTGCTCACAAGCCGGCACCTATCAATGAAGATACGGAGACGACTATTTGAAAGTTGCATATCATCTACTGTACTCTACGGCTGCGAGCTATGGGCACTGAAAGCAAGCGAAAAGGAGCGGCTGTGCACTACTCAAAGGAAGATGGAAAGGAAGATGTTAGGTATCTCTGTGCTGGACCGATGGAGAAATGAGAAGATACGAAATGCGACGAAATTGCGGGACTGGAACGAAGAAGCGCTAAGAAGAAAAGTCATGTGGGCGCTCAGATTACGACGAATGGGTTTGAACCAGTGGAGCAGAGCGGTTACTGTATGGATCCCCTACCAACAAAAGAGAAGTCGAGGGCAACCGAGAACGAGATGGCGGGACGATCTCACAAGATCAATTGGCGCGAACTGGTGGCAGGCAACTACCGATGTATACAGACCCATCCTCATCAGACGTTAACGTCTTGACATGATAAAGAAATTGAAATTGAAAATTATACTGTCACAGCCATTTGGGGCTAACTTTTCATACCTTCTGATGTACTCCACACACGCGCCTATTAATCCCCCCCACAAGCGAATTTAATCTGGAGATGCAGATTTTTGAAAGTCAGCCATGTCAGACCGGGATGAATAGCCTGTGACTCTTGTTTTGGTAAATAACATCTAAACCACGTACCACTAGAGCCAATCTCAAAGGCTCTCGTGGAACGGTAGTTAGGCTCATCGCCAGTATTGTCAATAGCATAACCGCGATAGAGCGGGTTGAAGGCCTGAATTGAACAATGTATTGAATAGGAATGAAAAAGTTACCAATTCAATCAATGATTTTGTCTCCTCCTTGGTGAAGTAGGGCCACCGTTTTTTCTTCTCCTCCTCCATAATTCAACCCGACCGATCGACGAAGGTGAAGGGACTAATAATAACTAAGAAAGAATAATCGTATTTGACTAGAGGGAATGAGAAAGAAGGAACGATAAAGAATAACTTTTAAATAGTAAAGTATATTTTTTTAAAAAATCATACGACAAACAAAATGGTATAGTAAAATGGCAGATCGCCCAAAAATTGGCGAGGAAAATCTTGTCCAAATTCTAACCGAATATTTTCGGAAATCCATTGTTCTCGCCTGATATTTTTCGGCCAACAACATTCAACGCCGAAAAAGACAAAGGAAATTTAGGTTTTTCGGCGTTTCTGTGAAAAATTTGGCGAGGCCAAAACAAATTGGGCCGCCGAATTCTTTTTGGCCGTCTGAGAACAAAGAGCCAAAAAAATGGGAGAGCCAAAATTTTTTGGCCGGCCGAAAAATGAAAGAAGAATTCCACCCCGGAGCAAGAAAAGGCAGTTTGAATGGCATCCACTTCGAAACTCTCACCTTCAAAAGTCAAACCATCTATTGTTAAAATTTTACCCTCTGGTATACTCGCTCAAAAAAACGATGAGGACATTCTAGTGCCAACAAATATTCTGTTCAATAAATTGAATAAAATATTCAGATTTTTTTTTTGAATATACACCGCATGATATTGGATTTTCCGGATTGACTGTTCCTACTACTTAGTTTTCCTTGTTTTTCGATTTCATATTTGGAAAAAAAAGGAAAACATGGAAGTACAGCAAACATCCGTTGCGTTCTTTGACAGTCTCATCAACGCCAAATTCAAATCGATTAAGATTGTCTCGCAACGCTTCTTGCGCATTTCTTTCTCAAGCCAAGCGTTTGTGGTATTCTCCTTTATCCCAAAATAATTTTTAACGCGCCGCTTCTATTGTCAAATTATTTTGGGAATTAAGAGGAGAGTTAAATCCCAAGCTGGTAATAGAGTGGGAGGGACCGTATAGAGTAGTAGGAAGAAACACGTCAACAGCTGAACTAAGAAGAATAGGAGATGGAAAAGAGAGAACAGTACAATTAGATAGACTGAGAAAAGTGAATGAAGAAAAGGAAAATGAAGGGAGGATAAATAGATTGATAGAAAGGAAAGATAATTGCAGGCATTCGATCGAAGAAGGAACTCCGCTTCACTGGGAGTGGACATGTGTGGACTGTCGTCCCATCAAGCTCGGAGATCTTTGGAGAGCTGCACCAATTGGATGGCATGATTTGGAGGTCCGCAACGCGAAGCAGCTGGCCATCATCGCTGCTGTCAGGAGAAGAGAGGGAGACGCAGTCTCCTCTCTGCTTGTGGAAAGAGAACTCATGAAGAATGATGACCACATGATAACGGAGAAAGATCTGGATGAGGCGCTCATCAGAGGATTATGCCCTCATTCTCTCCATTGTCGAGTCGAAGCGCCAAGAACGAGATACAGTATGGATGGAACCATTCCAATTCACTTGCAGAAGAAGTATAGACAGATACTTGGTGAAAAGGAAGAGAATGAGAAATCATTTGGAGCATTCTTGATGATCGAAGGGACATTTGGCATACTACGAGAAGACCAAGAGGAAATAAGGGATGAAGACTGGAGATGGATTGGTGCTAGTTGGGAGAATTACAAGGAGAAGGTAGAGGACTGTCTTGTGAAAGGAGTCAAACTACTCGTGATATGGGCAAGCAGACTCGCGACAGTGAACATGTTGCAAGATTTGTTGAAGGCGGTTGGTGAGGGAACAGGAGGAAGGATGTCGATTCTCATCATTCCGCCGCCTATCAGGAAGAACGATATCATACCCGAGGGATACCCGCGACTCGATAACTGGATTTCGCTAAGTGCTATTGCGCCTGAGAACGTGAGAATCGTCATCGATTCAGGAAGGTTCGTGGACACAGGAACGAATATGGACGTGTTAGGAATCGTATACGGAGCAGGACGAGATGAATACGAGAGAATGGCGTTTGCTATTCACGAGGGAAAGCGTTGGGTTTTCAAGAAGACATCCAAACGTGATAAAGGCTGCTATGATTGTGGAGAAACAGGACACCTGGCACGCGCATGCCCGAATAAGGAGGAAAGTAATCAGAAGGAGTTTGGTACAGAAGAAGAAAAGGGAAAGGATATGGAAGAAAGAGGAAGAATGGAAAGGAAAGGATTAACGAAGAATGAGGAAAGTGAGAAGAGAAGAAATGTATACAAAAGAGAGGAAGAAGGAATGGGAAGTGATAAGAGAAGAAGCGAATACAGAAGAGATGAAAGAGGAAATGGAAAGGAAGGGAGAAGGATGGACTATGGAGAACAGAAGAGAAGAAACGAGAGAAATGAGACGAATGAGAGAAAAAGGAGACATTGTCATTCTGAGGACAGAACGACTGAAGGGAGAGGAGGGATGTTAGGAGATTCAGGAGTGACAGAAGATGAAAGAAGGAGATGAAGAGAGAAAGAGATAAAACATTGATACAGATTATCACACACACACACAAAATATAAATAAATAATTTCATTCATCGATTCATGTTTATTCACTACCGTAATCATTAATTTAATTGTTCCGAGGAGAGTTTTCTCCCCTTGACCACATTCACTGTTTTTAGCATACAAATCGTTATTGTGTAAAACTCGCGGACGGAATTAATCCGGTTTTCCCGCCAAATCGATTTTCCCCTCTCGCTCTCCTTTGATAGGTCATTCTTACTTGTTTTTTCGCTCAGATTAGGTGACGCTTTTGAATAGTCCCCTTAAGTTGGCTATAGGCTGCAAATATTGTGCTTGTTTATGGGTTGGTTTAATTACCCAAGTTTGAGGTCGATAAAGAAGTGGTTTTAACGGCGTGCTGTGTTAACTACATTTCGATCGGGTACTGAAATCAAGTTCATCCTCGGGAAAGGGATTGAGAGGGATACAAGGTTATTGCGAGTTCGGCGACATCTTCTTGTTCCCACCCAATCTTTCCCACCGGAGAGACAAACGAGATGTAATCACATTCACAAGGAGTATCCATGAATTTCCTCTGCTAAATCGCAAACTCTTGAACAACAATTATTGTTCGTCTCCTCAGGTATAATTAGCACTAAGAATCCCCATATTCTAGTTTGTAATACCCTCAGCACATTCAAGATAATCTACGAGGGTCAGAGCGTAACTGGTGTTGAATCAGCACACGAAGCCGAATTAAAAGGTGTAAAGGTGTATCCACGTCAAGCGATTTTACAGTCATACGACAACGCTAGGTGGGACCCACTGGTAAGGCCAGCTGTTTAGACGGACTACATACCCGAAGCCGAATTCGATGCATGTCAACTATACTCCGTATCAATGGCTGAGTCACCTCCTAACTGATATTGAATGCCCCGTAGATCTATCATTAGCTGAATTCAGTAAAGACGAAAAGAAGCAACTAGCTGACTTATTCTGAATATAGAGATAGAGTGTCTGCAGATCAATTCGATCTCGGACTCTATACTTACTCACTAGCAGAAATCAAAATCACTGAAAATTACCATGATTTCATATCCCGTCGATCGAGAATTCCATTCGATAGTTACAACAATAATTTGCAGATGCACATCAATCGAGTACTCAAACCAGGACAAACAAATCGGCGAATGCAGAACTCCATGGCTAAGTCCACTTATTGTAGTCAGAAAGCAAAAATAATAGGATGTAGATAGTTGGGTAGAGAAGTGAGAGAGCGCTGATCTACATTTAGTACACGTCGTCTAAGAGTCAACAAGATCAACAATTGGATTAGAAGAATGTTAATAAAGGATTGAAGAGTGAAGAATAACAAGACCATCTCATTTCCCTATTCACACCCCTCATTTCCCTCTACGAGCGAGGCTCGTCCCGGTCTATATAAAGGCCGGGTTCCCCCTTTTCCCTCACACTCGTCTGGAGATAAATAGTTGTATTCTCTCTCGCCCCGTCCTTACCACACGGCACACAACTTAGATAGAGATCGTTTGCAACCTGCGACGACTGAATCGCCCGTGAAGGATGCAATGCCTTTGCTTCCAATTGATTAAGAATGCAGTTGCAATTAGAACACTTAAAATCAATCGATACTAGACAAGTTTTCTTCTCAATCAACCAATGGATTGCAGTTAATCTCCCTGGTACGATCGTTCCCTTCGGATTGAAGACGTCAACTACAATCTTCACTAGAGCGATGGAGAATCCTGCTGATGCTGACGTCATTCGGATACTGGAGAATCTAGAAGAGACCCACGGTATGGAGATGACTCTCAGAGAACTATCCAATCTCTGAGAATTTCTCGATCGTATGAAGCAGATGCTTTATCTCACGAATAATAACTCTCTGTTCGATGTTTCGATCAATGATCAGGAATCGTACAGGATCGCCGAGACCAAATGCTCTCACATCGTCCATCGAATCATCAAGGCCATGAAAGTTCCTCAGTGAGAACAGCAACACGTTGATGAATATATACGAAGAATCGTCCCAAACCCGGAGCTGCATCTAACTACACTAGCACTCCATTTCTCTGCAGATTCTTCTTTCTCCGATTCCCCTCGGATTCCGATTCTTCCGCGACAGACCTCAGTTTTATCCCTAATACAAAGTGAATCGCACTCAATACGGAGCTAGAGTACTGCTAAGTGTGCTATCCGAAGCAGGAGTAATCTTTCCTCCTCGTCCTCAATGAGACGTTCAGAACACACCCTTGACGGAATGCTTGGCCTATCAGACTCTTCTACACCTCGTCAGTGGAGTTCCCGTCGAGGAGAGAATGACGATCATGAACAGCCTCAAGATCAACCATCCCTACCTGTTCATCGACATTCGAGGAGAATTGACCACTGCAGTTGGAGGAACTTCGCTCAAGAACGAGAAAGAAGCTGATCTCGCCATTCGTCTGGTGTACAAGCTCATGCACACTGGACTGGATTCCAAGGATATTGCGGTCATCTGCATGTACAACGAGCGCTTCACCAATCATCCCTCAAGACTCCAGTCACGGTTCCTACTGTCGATTCTGTGCAAGGAAAGGAGTTTGAAGCTGTCATTTTACCTTACCACCAAAACAGTCTATTAAAAGATTCGTCTCTTGATAATCTGCAGCATTTACAGCACCGTCGTGATTATCATTCACAGCTTCTGATGGTATCTCTTTCTTCACATCTATCTCACTTGATAGATGATCACACTGAATCGGATTATCTCTTTCCGATATCGGCTTGAACTTCGCCTTCTTCTCCATGCGAGTACTCTTTCCAACCAATGTGTTCTCGGGCGCTACCCGCACATTATCAGAGTATCTATCTTGAAGAAAAATTTCAGTGTATCCAGAATCATTAGTCTCGTGTCCTCGGACCTTGACTTTCGCCTCGGGTGCGTTGTGGTCTCGGGCGCTACCCGCTTCACATTCCACCTTGACGATAACATTCTCAATTACTGCAGGTACGTTGTGGTCTCGGAATCCTTCCGATTCACATTCCACCTTAGCGATCACTTTCTCCTCAGTGTGATCCTTCACGACCACTTTCTCCACAGTGTGATCCTTCTCATTGGGATTCGCCTCGGGCGCACCGGCCTTGACGACTCTCCCATTCGCCTCGGGCGTACTGGCCTTGACGACATTCATACTCTTCGTCACAGGTTCCTCTCGAACCTTGACAAGCTGCAGAGGCTTGATAAAATTCCTACCCAGGATATTACGACAACCGTGCGCCACTTGCACGTCACCGGTAGCACTGATGCCACAATAACTTATCCTTGCAGACAATCTCCCTCTCAACTTCAGTGCATTTCCATTTGCACATATTACATTATCATCTGCGGCCATGCAGTCGGGCTTTCCGAGTTGCCTCCACGTCTCTTCAGTGATGATAGTAATATCAGCAGCAGTATCGATCACCATGGATGTATTCTCTCCATTGATCTCGACCTCGATACTGTCGTATTATGAGACCCCGCCCCTTTGTATCGCTTCATTTCCTCAGTTTGGTGGTGATCAGGAATAAAGAGATGTGACCTCAAATCGCGCTCTCGTTTCCCCTTTCACTTTCACAGACTCCTAGTTGGAGCAAACCTCTTCCTACTAGTACTTCCGTCGTAGTGATTCAGTCGCCTAAAGACTCTCTTCTGGTTGCATTTATGCGGAGCGACACCTAAGCTTTGGTTGGGAAGCTTAGAGAATAATACCGTAGCTCGGGTACAGTACATGGAGGTCACCTCTGGAGGCTAGTAGCAAGAGGAACCCTGAAGAAGGAAGGGTCCCCCTTCGAACGGACATCATGCGAAAACTTCTATGTGGAGTAAGTGAGTTATACCATTCCCAGATCATAGACAAAAATCTAGTCATTTATGAGGCCAAACTTGAGATTAGTCCTACTCATAATTGTCTATTCGTTGGTGAATTTTTGTCGCATTTTCATTTCACAGAAGGAACGGAATCTGAAAGTCGAAAATGAGGTGTTCAGAGCGCCTAAAAGTTAGATGAAGTTGGAAATTCCTTCCGGAGTGACTTGAGAATGTGGTCGAGACCTAAATCTGATTTTAGTGATAGAGCCATTCTTGTTTGTGTCGTTTTCTGAACATCGCTAGTCTAACAGATGTATCAGACGTAGAGACGTGCCTTTCTTTGTTTGTATGATGATTGAATGAGGAACCATGATGATTTAACCTCCTGTCAAAAGCAACCGGTCGATCATGGCTTCACTTACAATCGAATGGATGTCACTAACTTGCAGGGATCTGAGAACCCTTACACAGTCGGAATTACTGGATATTGATTAACCCAATCGAGGCACGGTCTCTATGTTACTCATTGATAGATTGAATTATAGTGTAAGAGAGCACGCGAGAGGTTACGGTACCCCCTACTCGCACCAGTAAATCCCCGATTGGAGTAAGAATAACTCACAGCACACACAATTAGCCCCCTCCCCACCTATCTGCACACTGTATCCCTTTACCTTGACTTGTCCCCTTTGCTTCTTCCCCATTCTTTCTGCCCTTATCCCTTCATTCCTTGCCTTCTTTCTCCCTCCTTTTGCCTTCATCCATTCCATTCTTTGCACCCCCCCCCCCCCCCTCATCCCTCCTTCTGTTTCTTCTTCCCCCTGGATAAAATCCTCCATTCTAGTGGAGTGTATTGGAATAAGTTCCTCCTTTCAATGGGAGTGTTGTGGAAAACAATTCCGTTTCAAGAACGGTGTGTGTCAATTAAATGGAAACAAGTATTTATTAACAAGAGTACAAATCCATAGAGAGTCTAAATAATATAGAATCTAGAGCTATGAGAATTACTTAAGAATTGAGAGCCATCAAAAGAAGCCAAGGGAGAACCATAGAATAGAAGGAGTCCGAGAATCAAAAGAGATTAAGCCAGGGCGAACCCGCGCAATTCGTAAACATGACTGGCTTTCGCCTCAATAAGGGCAAGGATCTCTTGAACCCTATGCTCGGAAAGAAAGAATACATAGATAGAGAGCACTCTCCTCAGCGGGAGAGCAATCAAGAGTCTCACAACAATCCTTCACGTCACTAATCTGGGGAGTATCCGAAAGGGATTCGATAGCACGGCCGAGTATTTCGGCGCGGAGATTGGTCTGCAGGTTGTGATTCCGGCGACCGCCAGTCAGCCCAAGGGCGGTACGGAGAAGCTCAGGAGCACTAAAACATTTCAATTAAGATTTCGAGAAAAAAAAATCATCAAAATCAACCGAAAGAGAGATGATATAATCTAAGATAAGCGAAGACATGAAAGAAACCAGTAAGGAAAGGAAGTTTAAATGAGAGAAAAGTATATACTCACTTGTCCATTGCGGAATTAAGAATCCTATTGAATGCAGCACTCCTTGAGGTCTTGGGCGCAACCGAGTATTTACGGGAGAGATGACGCACGCGCCAGATCAACAGGTAGCCCTTCAGAATCTCTGTCTCAGTTGCCATTGCAATCTGGAGCAGAAACTCAGTTAGACAAAAGCAAGGAAACACCAAAAGGTAGAAAAGAGTACAAAATAAGACTGAAACGATTCTTAAATAATGCCTTCTGTGGCTGTGACTCCGCCCAGATTCTGAAGTCTGACTCCGCCCAGCATTCCGAAGGCTTACTCCACCCCCTTATTGAGTAATTGTGATAATCGATCATGTTGTTCTCAGTAATCCTCCAAACTTGTATGTTATCATAGCCATCGAGGATATCTCATGATCCAATCTTGCCGACCTAGAAAGATACCCCCTGGAAGGGATCCCCCGTGGTGACATTCACTGAGATCGTATCAGATTCAGAAAGGGAGAAAGGAGGACAATCCGAAGGACAAACAACATTCCTAAGAACAAGATCCTCCCCTTTCGGAAACCAAAACCAGATCATTCTCATCTTCTGATCCGCTCGCAATCATACAGTTGCGGCCCAGAAATACTTTGCGCCCACCCGATCGTTATTCTTCATACTTTCCATCGGCCTTAAGACCCTCTAGAATAAGAGAGACCGCTAGTAACTTGATTAGGTCTGTCTCCCTCGACTCGATCTCCAGCCTAGGAGAGTCTCGTCTGAGGGAGCAGGTCAGATCTGCTACTCAGTAGGGTTGGCAATTCGATGGATGCGGCATCGCATCTCAGTGCCTCCCTCTCTTTTTTCACATGCGATGCCGCATGCGAGAGAAGTCAAGATGCGCCGTTGCATGTTTGAGGGGAAGGGAGGTAGAGGGGATGCGGCATCGAATGAACATGCGCCGTTGTATGTTTGGGAGGAGAGGAGGCTGACAGCCCGCACTTGTTGAAAGCGCGCACTCTAGCCCATACGGGTTAGAGGGAGGAGGGAGAGGCGTTCCCTCTTCCCAAACATGCAACGGCGCATGCTCATTCGATGCCGCATCCCCTCTCCCTTCCCTCCCTCAAACATGCAACGGCGCATGTTGACCTCTCTCGCATGCGGCATCGCATCCATCGCATCGTTTCGCCAACCCTACTACTCAGTATCTCAAGGAGACACCCAAGCGGGTGAAATCATTATTGTCTCGCAAACCACAGACAATCCGAGACGAGGAGCCTTCATCGGTTGTATCGTATCCCACTCGTAGATCATCGAACCGCCCATCCCGTCCCGAATTAGAAGATACTCCTGCCAATTCATCTATATCTGAGTCTCAAACAATCGTGCCGAGGGAAACTAAATTCTCTATTCCTAAAAATCGTTTCCCGTCATTCCTCTCTCCTATTCCTCAGAAACAAACATCTTCCCATTCACAATCTGATCTCGTCCCGCCAGTATCGGCATTCCAGTCTCCCCCTCGCACATCTGTCACGTATAAGTCGAACAAGCAGTACAAGGCACCGATCCCCCAAGGGATCGTGGAAAGAGAACAAGAAAGAGAATCAGATCAAAGGGACCATTCCATTCGAGAGAAGACAATTCAATTCGTAAAAATGGACAGATCACGCAGACCAGAGATCATTCAGTCTTTCCCTATATGCAATGGCGAGACTCCCATGGACGAATACTTCGCCCAATGGGATATCATAGCTAATGCACTCAATATTGACAGACAATCTTCTTATCGGATCCTCCCTGCCAGACTTTCTGGGAGAGCTCTCCGTGTCTATAAACAATACATAGAAAATGATGACTCAATATACAGTTGGCAAGGATTAGTGGATGCATTGACTATGAGATTGACCACTGATGGTTCACAAATGGCAGCGAAAAGTGGACTCGCTATGAAGAAGAAAGAAAGAGAGACATTGGATGAGTACGCAACCAGGGTCAGACGACAAGTATCGATGGCGTATCCTGGATTCATTCTCGACCATAAGGAAAAGATAATGGTGGACAAATTCACAGAAGGCGTGCCATTGGCACTCACAATCAGTAGAAAGTTGTATCAAAAGAAATTCGATGATCTGAACAGTGTACTTGAATTCGCTGAACAACTGGAAACACTCAATGCAGTACATGGTAAAGCTGAACTTGAATCAAAGGTCAATGATCTAGTATCGATAATGGAGAAGAAACTAAAGATTGAGGAAAAGAAAGAGGAAGAAAAGAAAGTGGAAGAAGTTCATGCAATTCAATACAATTACAACAGAGGAAACAGAAGCTGGAATGATGGATACCAGAATTATCGAGGAAATCAGTACAGAGATCAATACTATAGAGGGAATCGATTCAGAGGAAATCAGAGAGGAAATCAGTACAATTATCGAGGCAATTTCAACAACAGAGGAAGATACAGAAACCAGAATAACTCGAACAACTTCCAAGGTCCTTATCAGAATCAGAACCAGAATTTTCGAGGAAACAACCAGAACAGACAGCCAGATTTCAATGGATACAATAATAGAAACGTTCAGTTCCAAGAAGATCAACAATACAGAAGATCATCGTCCAGTGGACGAAGTTCTCCGAATTTCATCAATGCGATGATGCTGATTGCATGTCTATCCCTAGTATTCCTTCCACAAGCAACAGCTCAATTCTTCCAATGTCCCGAATCAGAGATCATCTCAGCCATATTCGTGATCCCATCGCAATCCGCAGTCCGATCATGCAATGCGTTTCCCTTATTGACAGACAGATCGATTGGCAGAGTCTATAAAGAATTCGGAGGAGGTCAAGCGAATGTGTTTGCTTGTAGTGAGCAAGTAGTTCATACTTGCGTTTCCTCGAAATTCATGATATTCGGAGTTGAGACGGAAACGACAACAGTGGAAAGATCGATCGAAGTTGATGAGTGTATCAAAATGGAAGAGTCGAAAGAGAGTCCGTACGGATCATTGAAGGAGATCAAAACTGGAATATTCCGAACTGAAATCAACAAGACTCAAATAACGATCCCGTCACATGGTCCCCAATGTTTCGATCAGCACCATATGCTTCTACAATATGGAAAGATAACTACTCTATCAGATACTGTAGTTACGAGCTTGGGATCGTCGGCAAATTGCGTGTTATCAGAGCAATCGTGCAAAACGACGAACAGAACTTTGGTGTGGAATTCGGCTGATTTACGAGAAAGATGCCCGAATCTGCTTGGATCGTATGAAATATTGGCGCTTGTGCTGTTGAAGGGGTCTCCCCCTATTCCACTCTCCCCTCCCTCTCATTTTGCTCTCCTCCGCAGAGGAGAGCGCGGTCTCCCCCTCAGAGGAGACCAAGTCCGTGGGGGCAAATGCTCCCCTCCCTCTCCTCAGATAGGAGAGCGATGGACTGAACCAGAGAAGTGAAATCCACAGCTTATATAGGGTGAGATTGGATGTAAATTCAACGAGAGACAAGAGAGAAACAAGAGACATAATCTCATTTTGAGTTGATTGATTTGAGAGAGAATGGTGTGAATTCTCACAATTCAATGAGAATGCGAATTCGGAATACTTCATAATAGAGAAACTGAACCGGATTCTCAAAACAGAACAGAAAACTACTAATTATGACTGTTTTGACGACGAAGTCATGCAAATGAATGATGGCATTTACATTGAAATGATTGAAATGAATGGAAAAGAAGAGATTGGAAAGAAAACAACAAGAACGAGATCGACAACAACTACTCCAAGTGAACTGATAAACATTGATTATGTGGAGGAAAACTCGATAATTGAAGTGGATGGACCTACTCATAAATTGCATGTATTGGAAACCCCAAATGATCTGGAAAATGAGGAGTACGATGAATTTTACGCTACGACAAGGCGAACTAGAAGAGATGTGAGTACGATAAGCACAAGGTTGCCCCAAGGAACGACGGTAGTCCAGAAGAAGAAGGAAATGGTGAACTCAACGAGTACTTCATTCCCTACCACAACAGAAATGACGACAACAGACAGACAGACAGACAGACAGACAGACAAAGGGTATTTATATGTATTTATGTTATTTATTTATGTCTATTTATGTATTTATGACAATAATTCTATTGTGCGATATTTCGCAAACAAGTCATTGTCTTCGACCTACTTCATGTCTCAGGCAAGACGATGGATAACGAAACCCCCAAACGCCCCGTGACGCCGTGACAATTGAATGGTCTACGCACCAAACCAGTGCTCAAAACAATGTTTATTTTAAATAAAATACTTTACAGAACTTCGATGACATTTAACTCGAAGCAAAACACAAGCGCAAACGTGTAAAAAAGAAACACTTGCGGGAGTCTAACAATTTAAATAAATAATGAATATATATTTTAAAGAAATATACTCATAATGACACCCCTCTCTTCGTATCTCCCCATGCACAGGAAGTGCATGGTAACAAACGACTGATACAGGTTCTCCCCACTCCTCACTACTGCCCGGTCGGACAGGCAAGTCGGCCAACGGCGAGTCGGTGCCCCTTCATCACTCCTCCCACTCCCCTTCTCCTCCTTCATCTCCCTCCACTCTATACGTACAAAAGGTGTACGACAAAAATCAATCGGTATGTAAACCACTCCCTCCTCTTCTTCTTTACTTCCTTCGCATTCCTCCCTGTACGCGATTCTTACTCCATCGAGGTAGAGGGTGTATGACGGACGAGTGAACATCGTTGATCTTCTTGTTTCCACAGGTGCGAGTGTGATTGGAAGCAAGTAAAATGATTACTGTGCTGAATGCGATTGCTGTGGGCAGACTCGCCCGATGACGGACTGACATGACTGAACTGGTGAAACGTAGTGAGAATTGAGAGTGGGTAATTGGTGGATGGAATGGATTGATTGAATGAGTGAAATTACAGTGTGTAATCACAATGGAATCCTCCGGAGGAGGGAAGGGAAGTGGATCGAATTGATGTTTCGACTTTGAGGGCTCACGTCGAGTCCAAGCAAAAGTGAAACAACAAATGAGTGACGACTTTGCCAACGTTTAGCGAAAGTATGCGAAAGTATTGTCCGCAGCAGCGGTGGCCTGTTGGACTCAAAACCAGAATTGTCGAAGTGAGTTACGACAAATTCCAGCAATGAACGAATGGGGGAATGATCGCCGAACTGAGTTACGGCTTGAGTGGAATGCGCGGTGTCGGTAGCCAACGTTAGGCGCGTACTAGTGATTGACAACCACGAGAATGTGTAGTGCACATTGTCGGTACACAACGAATGGTGAAACCGGGTAGGAATAGGGCAACCAATTGCAATTGGCGACCGCTCTGCTCTCGAAGATGGAAATGGTAGTGACCAGCAATAGTTTCGTCATAATTGGAAATGATGGGTACGATGTCTGGATGAGATTGATAGATGGAATGACAGTGGAAATGGAGTTTGCTCTGTGCCACGCGGGACTTGGGTGAAGTGGACCGGGATCTTGAAATGGCAAAATGCACAATGTACGCGATTCTTACCCCGGATGGGCAGAATCGTGTTAGGTATCGCGGTGTGAGAGTGCAAGTGAAATCATTAAGAATATTCACTTTACAAGGGGAAACGGTGAAGTGTGACAAAAGGGGAAAGGGGTGGAAGAGGTGTGACGAGTGATGATGGGGAGACTGGGCGAAAGGTTCTGCTGGGGCTCTCGTGATGGGGTGAGAGGTTCTGATGGGGCTCTCATGGTGGATGGGGTGAGAGGTTCTGCTGGGGCTCTCATGGTGGTGGGGATCTACTCGGAGATCATGGATGGATGTGAGGGTCTCGGCCCTGCACAGCGGATACTCGCGTATGAGCGAGGAGAGGCTCGGCTGGTGCTGTCATGGGGATCGGACGAGAGGTTCTGCTGGTACTCTCGTCGAGGTCGAGATCTACTGTGAGATCATGGATAGCTGTGAAGGTCTCGGCTTTGCCCAGTGGAAACTCGCGTATGAGCGAGGAGAGGTTCGAATGGTGCTCTGAAGATTGGAGGGAGAGACAACCTTTTATAGGGTTGAGTGGTTATGCAAATGGTAGATTGGGGAAGAGTACATATAAGGGGGCCAATATGGGCGATGCGGCCGAGCGATGCGGCCTTCTTACAGCTGAAGGTCCTTCAGTTATAACCAACGCGCCTTCGTGTCCCATATATGCTAATGAAATTACTGGAATGTTACCAGACTATAGCCAGATATGCTAATTGGAAAGATCAGAAGTTTAGGGAAAGTGCACATGCAAATGAGGCACGGCACAGTCGATTGATACATACCGCCCATCTCCTCTCATCACTCCTCCCACTCCCCTTCTCCTCATTCATCTCCCTCCACTCTATATACGTACAAAAAGTGTACGACAAAAAATCAATCGGTATGTAAACCAGTCCCTCCTCTTCTTCTTTATTTCCTTCGCATTCCTCCCCTTCGTCTCTCATCCACCCGTAGCTGATGGTTCGAGATGAATAGGGCGAATAACAGGCCCTTCCCTCTCCTCCTCCTTCCTCTCTCTTCCCGTCCTCTCCCCTCTACATACTTCTCAGTGCACGGCACAGCCGATTGATACATACCGCCCATCTTCTCCCGCTCACCTTAGTCTCTCCTCCTTCATCTCCCTCCACTCTATATACGTACAAAATGTGCATCAATCGGAATCCCGCCCCCACGCACACATAAATACAGCACCTAACAATTACATCTTCTTCCTTCTGTTCGGATCCAGCGGTTTCTCCAGTTTGTAGCGGCAGACTGGGCAGCAGTTTGCCTGAACAACAAACATTCGTTTACCAAAATACTTTTTAACATCACATCCCTCAGTGATCCCCAAACGTACGTTATTCAGCCATCTTGCAATACACTCATGGTGGAAGATGTGCAAGCATGGAAGGACAGGGAGGCGGTCGAACGGAGATTCGCCGAAGCTTGCTCTGCAGCTAGCACAGAGTTCTGCAATGATCAAGTCTTAGACACTTTTATAGTTGGCAACCTAGCCCCGCACCCTCGCCCCACCTATTTCAGAAAGTGTGGGTCATTTGTTATGAGGACTGTACTGTTGCATAAGCTCTGCATCAATTGTAGGTGGGGGGAGGGGTCTTATCCTTGAGCGTGCCCAATTGTTCACAATACCAGCTGTTCCCTTCATTTCGAGCATTCTAGAAGCTGTCGTATCTGTTCCCTTCATTTCGAAAATTCTAAAATCGGTCAGAGCCGGGAACTGCGTCAGAGCAATAGATGAGTCGTAAAATAGGTTATTGTATGATTACGGTAGCATTACTGTAGTTGGGATTTCACTATGAAGTAAACCCGTGCGTTGCGTTTACACTTTTTTCCTCAGCGTCTCTGCCCCGGTTCTCTTTCTCTGGCAAACACGCACGCAGTGGTATACATCTCTTCTTTATTGAGGAGTAATGATAAGGCAAATTTTTTCTCGAACATACTCGATTGTTTTTCTTTTCACAATAT
Organism: Pristionchus pacificus; assembly: GCA_000180635.4. Taxonomy (NCBI): domain Eukaryota; kingdom Metazoa; phylum Nematoda; class Chromadorea; order Rhabditida; family Neodiplogasteridae; genus Pristionchus; species Pristionchus pacificus. The sequence continues at coordinate 39,084,646 of CM026575.1, forward strand.
CATGCAAATTGACCCACCCTCGCGTAGTCCTACTTTCTCTCCTACTGTGACCAGTGCGCAGCTAGCGAGAAGTCCAGCATCGGCCTGGACGGCAGCCTCACCCAGCAAACGAGTCTGCGAGAACAATCGATTATCGAAAACAGTTATCGACTATGAAGAGAAAAAAGATAAACTGACCGCGTAGTGGTACCATGACTGCATGTTCAGTCTGTCCTGGTGAAGAAGGAGACGGGCGAGACGGAGGAGAGCAGTCATTTGAATGGATTCCTAAATTATAAAGCAATAAATAAAAAAAATATAAAAAAAAATTTGCAAAACTAACACTTTCGAGACAGATCCCTCCGCGCCGCGCGGCGGTACGGGCATGGATAGAGGCAGCCTCCTCCTCCTCCTCGGGGCTCATACACACTATGCCCCCCTCCACCGATGGAATATCATCTTCCCCTTCCTCGTCTTCCTCTTCATTATCCTCATCTTCACTCGTCATTGGATGATCTTGTCCTCTCTTCCTCTTCCTTTCCTCGTCCTCATCACTGTCATCATCGCCTTCTCCTGCAGCAGCACTTCCCTCCTTGCCCTGAATATTGAGATACAGGTACTATAATATAACGATCGTAACCCTCGAAATTTCATCCGAAATTAGTTTTGTTCACTAGTTTTGAACGCGTGAAGTTAAAAACCCTGAATTACAAAAGCTAACAGTTGATAGATGCGAATTTCGACGCCGATCTAAACACAGTAACCTATTCACCTGCTCGAGGTCCCTGGCTCCGGGGGTTCTCCCTGCACTTGGCGCCGAGTCGTTGTAGTAGTATGTGTGCACTGCTGACTGGAATAAGTTTAATGAATAATCTATCCCTTCCTTAAAAAACCAATTGCAATTGGCGACCGCTCTGCTCTCGAAGATGGAAATGGTAGTGACCAGCAATAGTTTCGTCATAATTGGAAATGATGGGTACGATGTCTGGATGAGATTGATAGATGGAATGACAGTGGAAATGGAGTTTGCTCTGTGCCACGCGGGACTTGGGTGAAGTGGACCGGGATCTTGAAATGGCAAAATGCACAATGTACGCGATTCTTACCCCGGATGGGCAGAATCGTGTTAGGTATCGCGGTGTGAGAGTGCAAGTGAAATCATTAAGAATATTCACTTTACAAGGGGAAACGGTGAAGTGTGACAAAAGGGGAAAGGGGTGGAAGAGGTGTGACGAGTGATGATGGGGAGACTGGGCGAAAGGTTCTGCTGGGGCTCTCGTGATGGGGTGAGAGGTTCTGATGGGGCTCTCATGGTGGATGGGGTGAGAGGTTCTGCTGGGGCTCTCATGGTGGTGGGGATCTACTCGGAGATCATGGATGGATGTGAGGGTCTCGGCCCTGCACAGCGGATACTCGCGTATGAGCGAGGAGAGGCTCGGCTGGTGCTGTCATGGGGATCGGACGAGAGGTTCTGCTGGTACTCTCGTCGAGGTCGAGATCTACTGTGAGATCATGGATAGCTGTGAAGGTCTCGGCTTTGCCCAGTGGAAACTCGCGTATGAGCGAGGAGAGGTTCGAATGGTGCTCTGAAGATTGGAGGGAGAGACAACCTTTTATAGGGTTGAGTGGTTATGCAAATGGTAGATTGGGGAAGAGTACATATAAGGGGGCCAATATGGGCGATGCGGCCGAGCGATGCGGCCTTCTTACAGCTGAAGGTCCTTCAGTTATAACCAACGCGCCTTCGTGTCCCATATATGCTAATGAAATTACTGGAATGTTACCAGACTATAGCCAGATATGCTAATTGGAAAGATCAGAAGTTTAGGGAAAGTGCACATGCAAATGAGGCACGGCACAGTCGATTGATACATACCGCCCATCTCCTCTCATCACTCCTCCCACTCCCCTTCTCCTCATTCATCTCCCTCCACTCTATATACGTACAAAAAGTGTACGACAAAAAATCAATCGGTATGTAAACCAGTCCCTCCTCTTCTTCTTTATTTCCTTCGCATTCCTCCCCTTCGTCTCTCATCCACCCGTAGCTGATGGTTCGAGATGAATAGGGCGAATAACAGGCCCTTCCCTCTCCTCCTCCTTCCTCTCTCTTCCCGTCCTCTCCCCTCTACATACTTCTCAGTGCACGGCACAGCCGATTGATACATACCGCCCATCTTCTCCCGCTCACCTTAGTCTCTCCTCCTTCATCTCCCTCCACTCTATATACGTACAAAATGTGCATCAATCGGAATCCCGCCCCCACGCACACATAAATACAGCACCTAACAATTACATCTTCTTCCTTCTGTTCGGATCCAGCGGTTTCTCCAGTTTGTAGCGGCAGACTGGGCAGCAGTTTGCCTGAACAACAAACATTCGTTTACCAAAATACTTTTTAACATCACATCCCTCAGTGATCCCCAAACGTACGTTATTCAGCCATCTTGCAATACACTCATGGTGGAAGATGTGCAAGCATGGAAGGACAGGGAGGCGGTCGAACGGAGATTCGCCGAAGCTTGCTCTGCAGCTAGCACAGAGTTCTGCAATGATCAAGTCTTAGACACTTTTATAGTTGGCAACCTAGCCCCGCACCCTCGCCCCACCTATTTCAGAAAGTGTGGGTCATTTGTTATGAGGGCTGTACTGTTGCATAAGCTCTGCATCAATTGTAGGTGGGGGGAGGGGTCTTATCCTTGAGCGTGCCCAATTGTTCACAATACCAGCTGTTCCCTTCATTTCGAGCATTCTAGAAGCTGTCGTATCTGTTCCCTTCATTTCGAAAATTCTAAAATCGGTCAGAGCCGCAGTGGTATACATCTCTTCTTTATTGAGGAGTAATGATAAGGCAAATTTTTTCTCGAACATACTCGATTGTTTTTCTTTTCACAATATCATGCAAATTGACCCACCCTCGCGTAGTCCTACTTTCTCTCCTACTGTGACCAGTGCGCAGCTAGCGAGAAGTCCAGCATCGGCCTGGACGGCAGCCTCACCCAGCAAACGAGTCTGCGAGAACAATCGATTATCGAAAACAGTTATCGACTATGAAGAGAAAAAAGATAAACTGACCGCGTAGTGGTACCATGACTGCATGTTCAGTCTGTCCTGGTGAAGAAGGAGACGGGCGAGACGGAGGAGAGCAGTCATTTGAATGGATTCCTAAATTATAAAGCAATAAATAAAAAAAATATAAAAAAAAATTTGCAAAACTAACACTTTCGAGACAGATCCCTCCGCGCCGCGCGGCGGTACGGGCATGGATAGAGGCAGCCTCCTCCTCCTCCTCGGGGCTCATACACACTATGCCCCCCTCCACCGATGGAATATCATCTTCCCCTTCCTCGTCTTCCTCTTCATTATCCTCATCTTCACTCGTCATTGGATGATCTTGTCCTCTCTTCCTCTTCCTTTCCTCGTCCTCATCACTGTCATCATCGCCTTCTCCTGCAGCAGCACTTCCCTCCTTGCCCTGAATATTGAGATACAGGTACTATAATATAACGATCGTAACCCTCGAAATTTCATCCGAAATTAGTTTTGTTCACTAGTTTTGAACGCGTGAAGTTAAAAACCCTGAATTACAAAAGCTAACAGTTGATAGATGCGAATTTCGACGCCGATCTAAACACAGTAACCTATTCACCTGCTCGAGGTCCCTGGCTCCGGGGGTTCTCCCTGCACTTGGCGCCGAGTCGTTGTAGTAGTATGTGTGCACTGCTGACTGGAATAAGTTTAATGAATAATCTATCCCTTCCTTAAAAAACCAATTGCAATTGGCGACCGCTCTGCTCTCGAAGATGGAAATGGTAGTGACCAGCAATAGTTTCGTCATAATTGGAAATGATGGGTACGATGTCTGGATGAGATTGATAGATGGAATGACAGTGGAAATGGAGTTTGCTCTGTGCCACGCGGGACTTGGGTGAAGTGGACCGGGATCTTGAAATGGCAAAATGCACAATGTACGCGATTCTTACCCCGGATGGGCAGAATCGTGTTAGGTATCGCGGTGTGAGAGTGCAAGTGAAATCATTAAGAATATTCACTTTACAAGGGGAAACGGTGAAGTGTGACAAAAGGGGAAAGGGGTGGAAGAGGTGTGACGAGTGATGATGGGGAGACTGGGCGAAAGGTTCTGCTGGGGCTCTCGTGATGGGGTGAGAGGTTCTGATGGGGCTCTCATGGTGGATGGGGTGAGAGGTTCTGCTGGGGCTCTCATGGTGGTGGGGATCTACTCGGAGATCATGGATGGATGTGAGGGTCTCGGCCCTGCACAGCGGATACTCGCGTATGAGCGAGGAGAGGCTCGGCTGGTGCTGTCATGGGGATCGGACGAGAGGTTCTGCTGGTACTCTCGTCGAGGTCGAGATCTACTGTGAGATCATGGATAGCTGTGAAGGTCTCGGCTTTGCCCAGTGGAAACTCGCGTATGAGCGAGGAGAGGTTCGAATGGTGCTCTGAAGATTGGAGGGAGAGACAACCTTTTATAGGGTTGAGTGGTTATGCAAATGGTAGATTGGGGAAGAGTACATATAAGGGGGCCAATATGGGCGATGCGGCCGAGCGATGCGGCCTTCTTACAGCTGAAGGTCCTTCAGTTATAACCAACGCGCCTTCGTGTCCCATATATGCTAATGAAATTACTGGAATGTTACCAGACTATAGCCAGATATGCTAATTGGAAAGATCAGAAGTTTAGGGAAAGTGCACATGCAAATGAGGCACGGCACAGTCGATTGATACATACCGCCCATCTCCTCTCATCACTCCTCCCACTCCCCTTCTCCTCATTCATCTCCCTCCACTCTATATACGTACAAAAAGTGTACGACAAAAAATCAATCGGTATGTAAACCAGTCCCTCCTCTTCTTCTTTATTTCCTTCGCATTCCTCCCCTTCGTCTCTCATCCACCCGTAGCTGATGGTTCGAGATGAATAGGGCGAATAACAGGCCCTTCCCTCTCCTCCTCCTTCCTCTCTCTTCCCGTCCTCTCCCCTCTACATACTTCTCAGTGCACGGCACAGCCGATTGATACATACCGCCCATCTTCTCCCGCTCACCTTAGTCTCTCCTCCTTCATCTCCCTCCACTCTATATACGTACAAAATGTGCATCAATCGGAATCCCGCCCCCACGCACACATAAATACAGCACCTAACAATTACATCTTCTTCCTTCTGTTCGGATCCAGCGGTTTCTCCAGTTTGTAGCGGCAGACTGGGCAGCAGTTTGCCTGAACAACAAACATTCGTTTACCAAAATACTTTTTAACATCACATCCCTCAGTGATCCCCAAACGTACGTTATTCAGCCATCTTGCAATACACTCATGGTGGAAGATGTGCAAGCATGGAAGGACAGGGAGGCGGTCGAACGGAGATTCGCCGAAGCTTGCTCTGCAGCTAGCACAGAGTTCTGCAATGATCAAGTCTTAGACACTTTTATAGTTGGCAACCTAGCCCCGCACCCTCGCCCCACCTATTTCAGAAAGTGTGGGTCATTTGTTATGAGGGCTGTACTGTTGCATAAGCTCTGCATCAATTGTAGGTGGGGGGAGGGGTCTTATCCTTGAGCGTGCCCAATTGTTCACAATACCAGCTGTTCCCTTCATTTCGAGCATTCTAGAAGCTGTCGTATCTGTTCCCTTCATTTCGAAAATTCTAAAATCGGTCAGAGCCGCAGTGGTATACATCTCTTCTTTATTGAGGAGTAATGATAAGGCAAATTTTTTCTCGAACATACTCGATTGTTTTTCTTTTCACAATATCATGCAAATTGACCCACCCTCGCGTAGTCCTACTTTCTCTCCTACTCTGACCAGTGCGTAGCTAGCGAGAAGTCCAGCATCGGCCTGGACGGCAGCCTCACCCAGCAAACGAGTCTGCGAGAACAATCGATTATCGAAAACAGTTATCGACTATGAAGAGAAAAAAGATAAACTGACCGCGTAGTGGTACCATGACTGCATGTTCAGTCTGTCCTGGTGAAGAAGGAGAGCAGTCATTTGAATGGATTCCTAAATTATAAAGCAATAAATATAAAAAAATAAAAAAATATAAAAAAAGATTTGCAAAACTAACACTTTCGAGACAGATCCCTCCGCGCCGCGCGGCGGTACGGGCATGGATAGAGGCAGCCTCCTCCTCCTCCTCGGGGCTCATACACACTATGCCCCCCTCCACCGATGGAATATCATCTTCCCCTTCCTCGTCTTCCTCTTCATTATCCTCATCTTCACTCGTCATTGGATGATCTTGTCCTCTCTTCCTCTTCCTTTCCTCGTCCTCATCACTGTCATCATCGCCTTCTCCTGCAGCAGCACTTCCCTCCTTGCCCTGAATATTGAGATACAGGTACTATAATATAACGATCGTAACCCTCGAAATTTCATCCGAAATTAGTTTTGTTCACTAGTTTTGAACGCGTGAAGTTAAAAACCCTGAATTACAAAAGTTAACAGTTGATAGATGCGAATTTCGACGCCGATCTAAACACAGTAACCTATTCACCTGCTCGAGGTCCCTGGCTCCGGGGGTTCTCCCTGCACTTGGCGCCGAGTCGTTGTAGTAGTATGTGTGCACTGCTGACTGGAATAAGTTTAATGAATAATCTATCCCTTCCTTATAAAATGTTTTATGTGTATACGACGTATGGTACGGCATACAATGACATTGATCAATCGCTAACTACAGTATATCTTTATGTCTCACAAGTCTACTGTATCTCCACATTGAGCAATCAGTATCTACCGTATCTCCTCATTTCGTTCTACGAGCAAACCAAATAAAAAAATATAAATAAAAAGAAAACATTTTTTAATTTTAAAATAAATAACTGAACACAATTAACTAGCACATATCGTCATGAAGTCCCACCAGTCTACCGTGTCCCCGAATCGTTCAAGCACACAACATGAGAAAACAAAAACAGCGACTCACTTTGCCCTTTCCGGAGTGCTCCGTCACCTTCTTGTAGATGACCCCTCCCCGCGCCTTCTTCCCCCTGATATTGCCATGCTCCATCTTGGACTCCTCATCGTGCGTACCTGGAAGAGGAAAATTAAACACACTTGTCCATTTCCAAGATCAAAATTTCAACCTCATCCAAATTCACGAAAAATAAATGTAACAACATGAATTAGGCAGTTTTACGTGTATACATATTAGAAACATTCAAAACCCGTTATGTTATCCGGCTTTTAGGCAACTCAGGACCGGCTATTGCTCACCGAGAAACTGTTCGCCCGCCTTCTTCTTCACCGTGACGTCATCCGACTTGAGCACGATGAGCACCTCGTCCGCCGCACCGCACAGAATGTCACGAGGCTTCAATATTAATCGTTATTTTAATATTGAAATACGGAGTTAGAATCGCACATGTGCTATGGAATGTGGAAAATATCAAACTCTTGCGAATCTAAAAGAGGAAAAGACGAAGCATGAAAGGATGTGCAGAAACGTGAAAAAGTACTTGCAAAATGTATCTGTACACAACCAATTTGTACTCTCAAAGAGGAATAGACAAGACAAGATAAGAACGGGAAGTCCAAACAATGATGAAATTGACAAACAAGAAAGGATGTGAAAAGGTATATACAAAAGGTGGGCCAGACAAGCGGAGAGTAAAGAAAGGGAAGGCCAAGAATTGAAGAAATTGTCAAGCAGAGCTAACGATGATGTGAAACGGGAATGCCAAACCGAGGACATATCAGCCTTCCTACTCACATAGGTATCAAGAGTTGTCAAAATGTGGGTAGGATAGGTGCTAGAAATAGTGAAAATGTGCTTGTATAATTTGCCACACACAAAGAGGAACAGACAAGCGGAGAGAAAAGATAAGAAAGGAAGTCAAAAAATTGAGGAAATTGTCAAACAAGAAAGGATGTGATGAGGTACCATTAACTGTACACAATCTCAAAGAGGAATAGGCAAGGGGAAAGAGATAGGAACCAGAAAAAACACCTGAGAATCACCTGAGAATGAAATATATTATTGGCGCCAATTCCCCCACTGGGTATTTAAGCGAGGATATCACAACGCCTGTAGAATGCGTCTCACGCTCACTCTGCCACTACTACTACTAAAATCCCGATATTGATCGTATTTATACTATTACAAACCTTCTTGAGCTCCATCTTCGAGAACTGCTGCTGGTAGGCGATCTCCTCTGCACGAATGCGATCCTTCGCACGAGAGACAGAATCGAAGAAGAGCTGGAAAGTCAGTAAGTGAGATTTAACAATTAAGGCAGCGATAAAAAAATACATATATCCCCAAGTGTGTATTGAAAAAAATAATTTAACAGATGGCCTTAACGAGTTGAAGCATAGGTGTCCACGACACGCTCGGGGGGGGGGGGGGGGGGGGGGGGGGGGGTGCCCTCCCGGGAGGGCACCCCCCCCCTACCATGTACCCGGGTTACGGTAGGGTTACCCACCGAACCGGGATACGGTAGGGTTACTGTAGGTTACTGTAGAATACGGTAGAATAATTTCCCAATCGATTTCAGACACTTTGGCAAAAGTTTGACCCAAGGCTAAAATGGTTGACCCACCGAACCGGGATACGGTAGGGTTACTGTAGGTTACTGTAGAATACGGTAGAATAATTTCCCAATCGATTTCAGACACTTTGGCAAAAGTTTGACCCAAGGCTAAAATGGTTGACCCACCGAACCGGGATACGGTAGGGTTACTGTAGGTTACTGTAGAATACGGTAGAATAATTTCCCAATCGATTTCAGACAATTTGGCAAAAGTCTGACCCAAGGCTAAAATGGTTGACCCACGGAACCGGGATACGGTAGGGTTACTGTAGGTTACTGTAGAATACGGTAGGATCACTTCCCAATCGATTTCAGACACTTTGGCAAAAGTCTGACCCAAGGCTAAAATGGTTGACACACGGAACCAGGTACGGTAGGGTTACGGTAACAAAAACGGTAACTTGGAGTACTGTAGGATCAATTGGGTACGGGACTTGGTCATGACCCCTCATGACCTACCAACCCATTTTGGACCATGAACCCGGGTACATGGTAGGGGGGGGCCCTCCGGGAGTTTGACCCAAGGCTAAAATGGTTGACCCACCGAACCGGGATACGGTAGGGTTACTGTAGGTTACTGTAGAATACGGTAGAATAATTTCCCAATCGATTTCAGACAATTTGGCAAAAGTCTGACCCAAGGCTAAAATGGTTGACCCACGGAACCGGGATACGGTAGGGTTACTGTAGGTTACTGTAGAATACGGTAGGATCACTTCCCAATCGATTTCAGACACTTTGGCAAAAGTCTGACCCAAGGCTAAAATGGTTGACACACGGAACCAGGTACGGTAGGGTTACGGTAACAAAAACGGTAACTTGGAGTACTGTAGGATCGATTGGGTACGGGACTTGGTCATGACCCCTCATGACCTACCAACCCATTTTGGACCATGAACCCGGGTACATGGTAGGGGGGCCCTCCGGGAGGGCACCCCCCCCCCCCCCCCCCCCCCCCCCCCCCCCCGACACTCTCCTTGGACACCTATGAGTTGAAGTGAATAACTTACATTAATCTTCTCGAGTGGTCTTCCCATGTGCTCTCTCACATACATTTCGAATATCTCTTCACAGATTCCCTCGCAGGTTGCCTTCACTAGAGTCACGTTCCTGCAAATAATGTACATCACATTTTCAGAATCAGAATGAGGTGTCCCTTGAAAGCATTTCTGCCCGTAAAATCATTTGGAGCACAGTATACGGAGAAACAATCAAAATCCGATGTTCCAAGAAACGATCAGGTGCCGCAGTGGATCTGATTCCTACGTTGTACAGGAACTGACCATTTCTCGAGATCAGTCCGTCTATCGGATCCCTTGAATCGATCCTCCGACAGTCGAATCATCTGTGCTAATTTGTCCATCGTCGGAAGAATGCCCACACGTGTTTTCATCGTCAGTTTCATTTCTCGATGATCCTCCATTTCCTGTAGTACGAACTATTTAATAAAAAAAAAGATTTTTTATATTTTTCTACACATGCACATGGCTACATATCTACTACACATTTCTACACATGGCTTCCACCATACGCTTGGGGGAGAGCGAGCACTCGATTCATTATCATACAATTGATATTTTCGTTATCATTGTCTTCATATTATTTTCTATACGAAATCATCTGCTTGGTATCTAAAGCAGAGGCACCTAATTGCATCAGAAACTAATACTATAAATATTCTCGAAGATTCAAAAAATTGATTGTCTTCTAGATGTCTATTTTAACTAACCATGTACATATCGAATTGTCTCTTGATTAGGACAACGAGACTTCCGAAGGAACTGATACTTCCGCTGTCTCCACTGTCCCTCGAGAGAGTGTCCGATCCAATTGCATTCTCCGAGTTGATGTGGAAGAATCGAAGACAGAACTTCTGCTCGTTTGTGATCACGGGATTCAACTCGCCAAGCACCGTCTCGATTAGCTGAAAGAATAATTATTTATTTTCAAACAATGATAAATTTGATTAATTTAATTAATTGTACAATTAAAATTTAATTGTACATTCCTCATTCCTGATCATTCCTTATCCCCCGATATGATGGCTACGATTACACAAGTTTTTATTTTAGTGTTAGCTTACCGTAGAGAGACTATTGGCGCTCGTTCCCTCTCCGGATCCCGAACTGGATCTTCTATCACTCGTGCCTGCCACAGTCTTCGTGATCTCATTGCAGATCACATCGAAGAAACGATCGAAGAGACGCTGGTAAAGCTTGCGAGTCGCGTCGATGTATCGATCGATGGCTGAACAAAATTATTAAATTAATAGAAGTGGAGATAATACAATTACTTTATCATGGACATGTACTATTACTATTATTATTTGTTTTTACCTTTTTTTTATTTGTAATAGCATAAATATTATTATGCTAATATTTTGGACAACATCCTAATTCGTTCGAAACAAATCCTGGGCGACTCACCAGCCCGATATACATTATCCCTGGTGGACTTGAGCCATCCCATGAGATCGGCGAGTGGAGAAAGTGCCCGATGTCTCTGTGACTGCTTGGGAATGGAAAGACTGTGCCAGTCTTGAGCCTCCGTCATATCGGCGAGATTGTTGAAGAGGGCGGTCAGATGAGACATGAGACGATCCACGAAGAGATCAAGAACCTGCAATGGGATCAATTGAGTCCATTTAATTCCCGTACCTCCTGAAAATTATGGTCCGTGAAGTGAAGCGGAGGTGGATCAATCAAGATAGCTTACCTGTCTGTGCTCGTATTGCTGGACACGCGCGATATCGTCAGCCATGTTAAAGTCGAGGTGTTGGTACGACTGAAATTTGAATGCGCTTGTTCTATCCTTATAAAGCATCATATCGCGGAATAAGAGCAAAGGATAGATGAGGATAAAGGAGCAAGCAATGTATCAATAAAGGAGCAAGCAATTCTGTTTTAACTGTCTTACTTCAAACTTGATCAAACGATATTTCAGTTTCACGGAATCAGGAGATCCTACAAAACAAAGATGGAGAACAATGTAGGCCCGAAATATGAGTGCTGATATGGTTAACAAACGGGGTTGCATGACTAGGCAAGTATCAAAATCACAATAAACTCTTACAAATACAACAAAGATTCGAAAATCCGCATTCAAATGCGATTTTCGAAAACCTAGGAAGAGACGTTGGCGCGAGGCGCTCGTTGGCGCGAGAAGCGCCTCATGCTTCCTGGCGGCGCGCACGAGGCGGCTCACGCACGCAACGCGTACGCAGCATGGCGATTCATATGCCTTCATGATCATCAAGTTTTGAATTTGTTTTTTTGCGGGAGGCTGGTGTTATCCTAGCGCGGTTTTTATGTTGCGGATTTTTTGTACATCCGTGGTTACGGGGATTCTGTTCAGTTTGGCGTGATTTTCAACCGTTGTCTATATTCTTGTATTGATCACTTTGCTATTCGGAATTGAATGATGCTTTATCTCCAGAAGAGGAATGAGTGGAGCATCGCCTTTATAAAGAAATAGCCTGGGGACGGAGCTCCGTCCTTTGATCTACCCTCTTCCGCCACTGACCTCTTCCCTTTCTCTCCCCTCTCGATTCTACACACTCTCTCAAGTAGGGAAGGGCATGTGGGCAGGTCAAGGGACGGAGCTCCGTTCTCACAATCAGATCATATTCTCATCATAATTCGCGTGCACCCCGAAACTAGGTGAGTAGGGTATGAATAGGGAAATGCGATGGTCATGCTATTCTCACTCTTCAATCATTCATTATCATTTCTCTGATCCAATTGTTGACCTTGTTTACGCGTAGACGATGTGTATTAAATGTATGCCAGCTTTTCGTGCCCGCAACGGATGGATGTCATGTCGCGGTTCCGCATCCCTCTCGATCCCCTTGTCCTTTAGTTTGCGGATCCACAATCGCATAGCCAACCCTAGTTGTGATTATGCTGTTGGAATCGATCGACGACGAAACGAACATTAGAGAACTGGATGGAGAAAATTGCCGGAGAATACGCGAACAGGCTCCTATCTCACTTCCTCCCTACCCATGTCATAGATAATCACAGTCCAAAGTTAATCCCAATCGTGAGAAAGGTCAGACGCTTTTGGGATAGGAGGATCGGATAGTGACGAATGGTTTTTCACTTCAATTTTTGTGTACAATCTCGCCATAGTAGCGGATTAGAGATATGTCCAGTCTTAAATTACGCCCGCATGAGTGTCGCTTCATTTTCGCCTTCTGTAAAAGGCAACATAATTTCTAATTGCGGTTGTCCGAATGAATGACCAAAGGCATTTTTGTGGATGTCCCCACTACGACACCTTTCGATCTCACCAGTGTCTCTCCCTCACCTCTTCCTTGTCTTCTCTCTCTCTTCTCCATCAAAATACACTTGTTTATGTTCAGGTTCTGGAGAAAACGGGACGGAATTTGGGTGGAGAGAGGGCAGGGCGCAAATATCACGACTATTTTTGATTTCTCGATCTGTCCCCTTGCCGTAGGGACAATGAGCGCTTTTTGGAAGAGGCGAGAAAGTATGTTAATATAGGAGAGTTTTTCTTTTCTTTGTGTGTTTCTTTGGAAGACCTAGTCTCATGTTGAGTACATGAGTTCAAAGAGGTGAGCTAGTATGCTAATCTTGGGGAGTCTTTCTTTCCGTCTGTTCATCCTTGGAGTCTTCAAGACTGATTCTGATGTTGAATACATGAGTTCAAAGATGTGAGTGAGCAAATCGGCCAGTCTTTCTTTCTTTCCTTTTCACTCGTGGAAGATTGGGTCTGATATTTTGAGTACATGTACGTTCATCAGAGGTCACCTGCCGTTTCTTTCGAGGGAGAGAGAGAGGACAGTGTAATGGATCTCTCTTCTTTCTCAGAGAGAGAGAGAGAGAGAGAGACGGACTCACCATCATCAGAGTTCACTTCCCTCTCTCTCTTCTCTTCTCCAATCCACTCCTCGTCTACCCCTTCTGCACTGCCCTTTCCGTTCATCGGTCGAGCAGGACTCGCCAAGCACTTTCCAAACGCCGCTGCACTAGAGAGAGGGGAGGAGCGAATTGTCTGTTCCGATCGTGACTGTCTCTCCCTACTCTCTCTATCTCTCGTCGGTCACTCTGCGTCCCTCACCCCCTCTCTCACTCTTCCCATTCAAATCTCCTCTGCCCGCCCCCTTTCTTCTCTCAGTCAGCCCCACAGACTAAACTGAGCTACTAGCGCGTGCCTCCCATCCCCCTCCAGGGTAGATCATATCGAGAGGCGAAGAGGGAGATCAGTCTGTGACCTCTCCCTTCCCTCCCCCTCTTCCCTTCTTCTTCCCGCCATCTCCCAGTCAGTCGCTTCCCTTCTCCTCTCGCTCTGTTCCGTGTCATCCTCCTCTTCCTCTTCCTCTTTACAATATCATCTTCTCCTCCTTTTCCTTCCCTCCGGTCACTCTTCTTCTTCTTCTTCCTCATTGCCCTCTACACTAGGTCACTTACTCGGGTGTGCCTTATCGTGTCTGTACCCCTTGGTATTCCCTGTCAACCTTGGTGCTTGGCTCCTCGCTCTCCAAAACTGATTAGAATGCATTGATAAGGATTCATTGTCGCGTCTGGTCGTCTGACCGGTGGAACTGATTACGGTATTCAATTAGTTGATTGTCAGGATGACGCACGTGAAGAGTCTGGTGGCGATGAGCATTGAGAAGATGCTGCTCAAGACGAGCGGACCCACCTTCCTCAAGGGGATCGCATTCATGTTCAGGTGAGCAACCGTGTGCCTGCAAATTTATCATTGGTATCCGATAACGAGGGTTCTAGCCTTAAATTATTAAGACTTACGATAAACACTGAACTTTAAATAAATATTTAAATATATAAACTCATCTCTCAGTCTGTACTTGCGTTGGTCGCCTATTTTGAGAAATAACTGTGCATTGGGACTGATTTGGTATGAGCGGCATGCGAGGTGTAGTGTACGTAGTGCGCATTCTAGAATGAACATCTAGTGACACTGAGGTCGATGTCGTCTGTCCTTTGCCCTTTTCTTAGTTCTTGTTCTTTAATTCAAACGTGATTCATGAGCAGGAAAGTAATGTTAACCGAAGACAGGGGATTGGGATTGAAGTGGTGATTGGGGAAACATAACCTTACTGATCTCAGCGACACATTGTGTAGTTTGAGTGTGGTTCCCGCGCGATTTCTGAGTGGTGTGTAAAATGCGAAAACAGAAGAGTGCAAGGGAGAGACTGGATGATGGTTGATCAACGGGTGCAGTGTTCCGAGATTCGATCAACTATTTTTTATTCTTCTTTCTCCCGAATATTTTGAGGGATCGAGACGGAATGGGAGGTAATAAGCGGGTTCTGCCCAGATATTTTCTTCGTTCATCCATTGGTTGGTGCTCCGATTTCGAAATGCTTAGTAATCGTAAACTGATGTTGTCTATATTGCAGTGCCGGCCTCTCTCCCGACCGCATTACGGTGATGCAGACGAAGGCAAACAAGTTCATCCTTCAGTTTCACTCCCGATGCGACGTCCGTCCATTTGCCGTGAGTGATACATCTACCGTACATCGAGCAATTATCGATTTATTGATTGATTTGTCGTCCCGGGACCCACCCGCAGAGAGGGGGTTAGGCGCGAAGGTATTGATTAGGAGTCGACGAAACTGGGGTGAGGTTAAGCAAACGGAAGGTTGTGGTTCCATCTCTTCTATCTCATCCTTCTAGAATCTTGGACGCCACTGTTTTCCAATGGGTTTTGTCCCCCTCCCGTTTAGAATGCCTTTCGTTCGGGGACCTTTTTTTGCCCTCTCCACCCTGTATTCCTTTTCTAATCCTTTGGTCGTTTCTCTTATCTAGACTCGACGAATGTCAATACGGTCAGTGACCAGCAGGAGAAGAAGGAGGGATCGAAATGGGAACGAGAAAAGAAAATCAGCTGGTTTTATATCCCGTTCCCCCTCCACCACTCTGTGCTTCCTTTTCATCCACCGACTCTATTCATCCCTACTCTCTCTCTTTTTTACCCCCTATATCCTCTCTCTCTATCTCTCCCCCATCTCAAACTCGCGTTCCCGTCAGTTCTGGTCACTTGGGGGGAGAGAGAAAGAGGGACGAAGGAGGGAGGGGGGAGGTATACTCGGAGGGATCTCGTACCAACAACCACACAACACGCTGCTTACGCTCGCCTTTCTCGTGTTGAAAGGCCTCGATTTTTTTTTTGAGAGTGAGTCAATGAGGAGGGAGATTGATCAGAGGCCGATCGTATAATAGTCATTAGATATAGTGCAGGCACAGGCTGCAAATGTGGGGCTGCACTATCTCCTCTCTAGTCCTCCGAATGCCCTTTCTCCTCCCTTCTCGTACCCTCCCGTCCCTTCCTTTCCTTGCCCAAGTGATCTCTCTCTCTCTCTCTTACTGACTAACCACAACACACTCACACTTCCGGCGGCAATGCGAGAAGAGGGAGAAGGGAACAAGGGACGAATGACCTACCCCCCCCCCCCCTCCTCTACAGCCATTTGACCTACCAGAGGATGGTGGTGCCTGGAAGGAAGGAAAGAAGAGGGGAGCAGAGGAATAGCGAATTATATAATCCCCCCTCTCTCCAATGCCCACCGCAGATTGAATTGCAGTCCAGGTGGTGTGGTAGAGAATGGCTCGGTTTCGCCATTCGCTTTTTATGGATGAGAAGAGAGTGAAAGGGGGTGGATGACGAGTTTATGCAAATGGAAAGGAACGCATTTTGATGAAGAATTCCTGATATATTTAGTACTGGGGAAGGACAATGTGAGAGTTGATTCGTTGATTTGAAGAAGGGTAGATGCACTTTAATGGCAGTGTTGGAGTAAGTGCTAATCGTGCCATGTCTCCAGATGTCTAGCCTTCCTTGCCTCTTGTATTAGTGTGCACTTTTCCTAATGCCCTGAGGGCAGACGGGAGGGAGAGAGAAAGGGGGGACGGTTGGAATGGGTGACTAGTGCAAAGCACACACGTGCTGTGTTTCTCTCCTCCTTCTTCACTCCAGCTTGTACACTGCACTTTGGCTGCCCTTTGCGGGCTATTCTGGATGGAGTGGTGAGAGGGGGGAGAATGCACTATCCCCCACCACCACCGCCCATCCCCTCCCTAGAGGGAGTTGAGAGCGAGACCCAGACCCTCGGGTACACGGGGGAAGGATGAAGAAGAAGAAAGGGAGAAGAAGCAAATAGGGGAAATTTGGGGGTGAGAAGAGGGTAATGAAGTGATGATTAGATGAGAGGAGCAAGGTGATGGGAACGGGAGCATTTGGGAGGTTGGAGGAAGGGTGTGGGAAGGTCGATCATTGGCTAATTGCAGATCACTAAATACACTCAATTACCTAAATAAATAAATAAATATTCTCGAATTCAGGCGAACTACCCCGAGTTCAAGCGACTTCTCCGAGGCATCGTTCACATTCGTGCATGGCGTCTGAAGAGCATCGAGTTCCTCAACGTCTCCTTCAACAATGAATACGTGCCCCTCATCGAGAAGGCCGTCGAGGTACGGTAGATGACTATTATTGAATTAGTGTTTGCGGTATCATTATCGATTTATTGATTACGGTATCGGTGTTTGGCATTGATCATTATCGTATACCTTTGTAGATGCTGGGTGTCGAACTCGTTCTTCTCAACAATTGCACGTATCCGGGCATCGAGAAGGGCGATCAGGTACGGTAGAATATCGATTTATTGATTGACTCGAGGTTACAGTAGTTCAGTTTGTGATTGCCCATTGTTCAGGCGCTCCGTCTCTTCTCTGCGTTCAATCGCAAGAAGTCGACGATAGTATGCGAGTATGGAGAGGAGCGACTGAAGACGCTGATCAATGGATATCGTACCCGTCCATTGGCCATGCCTGCCGGTCCCGCCAGTATTCCCTCCAATCCGGTGGTTCGATTGGCGCCCGTGGCTGGCGCGCCAGTAGCCGCAGTACCCGAAGAGGAGCCCGCACCACAGTCTCGAGAAGAGAGACGAGTACTCCGATCCCGTGAGCATCGTGCGCCACAACCCACAAACTAGGCCATCCCTCCTTCCCCTCACTCACTCTTGTATCCTATGCTTATATCATTCACTCACTTACACTGACACTAGCTGGTACTCTCAGTCAACACACTCAATGAGACCTCACACGATCATTTCATTTCCATCTCAAAAGTAGTATGGGTAATTATTATGAATTGAATTAATAATAGTAGCTACTACTAATTTAATGTTAAAAACATGTTGTATCAAGTTGTTCAATTTTTATTTGATATAATTGAACTGCTAATAATTAATTGCATGCTCACTGCTCTTCACTACTTTCAATCTAACTGGTATTACTGCCCCCTCTCCCGATCGATATTGGAGGCCAATTACCACTCGTTGTATTACTGTCTCGGTTTGAGAGTACGTTACATTGTTATTAGGCGACTAATGAAATTATTTCATTTCAATTGTGTGTAATGCATTGAAGGGGAACACATGATATGGGAATGAGTACACAAGATGGAAGTACACAAGGATGCCTGATGATAGAAAGAATTACATTTCGGATGGATGCTGATGCTTTTTTTTCTTATTTTCCAGTTGCTTAGGCTTATTCTCCAGTTTACTTGGGATCGTTAATTTGAACTTGGCTTTACTGATCAATTTTCTTGACGGTTCAGTGTTGAATTCTCTTAATGTTAGTTCAAGTTCTCTTATCTCTATCCTGTCTGTATCATCCACATCTCAGCATAAGATATTTTCATTCATTCGATGGATGAAAATCATTCATTCGATGATCAACAGAATCAAACAAGGCGAAGTAAGAAAGGAATACACAGAATATAAGATCAGCTATGACTGAGTCTCGACGAGAATGATCATGCAAGCGGTATACGGTAATTGATTGATTTTTGATTGAGTGAACAGCTGAGAAGCATTCGAGAAAGGATTAAGGGGCGATATGAATACTAGCCTCTGCAGTCTAATTCCATCTATTATGCCCTCTATTCAATGGAATATCGCCTTGCTAGACATACAAATAGACAAACTTCGAGAATAAACAATATATCTATTGATTTGGTATGAAAGGGAGAGCGGGAAAGTGGGTGCAAAAGCAATCTCTAAAAAAGTATTCAAAGTGCGGAAAGTGGAAAGAATACGCACAGGAAAATCACAGCGGATAGGCAGTTAAAAAGGGAAGGAGCGGGCGAATAAATGGATAAATCGGAAACCGGGATGGATGGGAGAGAGGGAGGAGTGTCTACAGTAATGTCTACTCTTCTATTCCTTCCTTCTTCTTGTCTCCATCTCCATTCTCATCCTCTTCCTCCCGCACTTCTCTCTTCACTCTCTTCAGAACCTTCGTCGTCGTAGTCGTCGCTATCACCTGCAATCGATAACGTTCGTCTACCGTAACCCATCAATCTATCTGGTCTTGTAAGGTCTATATCAATTGAAAACTGATCCTGAGTGAGTGGACATCAATACCATCTTTCTACCGTAATCCATGACAATAGCGTACCTCTCCATCATCTCCATGGACGACACTACTACTCTGTTCGACACTCTCCACTCCTTCATCTCCCTCCTCTCCCCATCCATCGGCCAATCTCTCTCCCACTTCCTTCACCGCTTCCTCGCCCTCTCCACTCATCTCAACCACCTGCAATAATAATAATCATTAATTACAAATATACAAAGATTACAAAAAAACGCTTTTGATAGTGTGGAGATTCGACATTTATGTAAAAGTAGAAAAAAATGGAAGTCAAGAAATATCCAACATTCGAATAAATTTCTGTCAGGTTCCATAAAAACACAAGTAGATTGTTGCAACGATTTGCACAAAAAAAAAATCTGCGAACGTGTCTAATCTTTTTTTCTGAACGTGTACAAACAACATCTCAATATTTCCTTCATTTGTTTTCTTCATAACCTCTGCCTCACCTGTGTGGTGCTGCTCTCGGTGGTCATAACCTTGGTGGTGATCGTTCCCACCACTTCTCCCTCCTCATTTCGAACCTCCTCCACGCGCTCCGCCGTGTGCACTGCTGTCTTCTGAATTACATTTGTTAATTACTGTATTTACGATTTTAAAATTGTAAAAATAGATTAGACTTTTCACAAGTTGCTCAAATTCACCTAGACAGCTGAGAAAGTATTCAACAAGAATGTGAATCAACATTCTAGCAGGTTGTGCTTCAAAGTTCACATCTCTACCCACCGTGACGGGCTCTTCTACCGTGACTTGCACCGGACTGGCGGCCGTCGTCTCCCTCTGCTGCTGCTCCTGGAGAGGGGTTCGATAAAGATCAACGATCAATAAAGATCAAAGATCAAAGACTATTTACCTCTTTCACATCTTCTGCATGCACACTCACGGGGGAGAGGGAGGGCGAGGGCAGGCCTGCTCCTCTCTCCTCTCCTCCTCCTCCCTCCTGTCGAACGACGACGGCCTCCTTCGACGGCGGAGATGTGGGCGTCGATGACGTCACCTGCATTTATTTAATTTAAATATTTAATTTAAATACGTAAATATTTTTGTTGTCGATTGTCCGTCGCGACTAGTCGACAGATCTCGATCGAGCTAATTGTAAGAAGAAACCATCCCTTGACCCATTGTCACTAATTGTAAGTACAAAGATCCCCATTCCCTCCATTATGATGCTTCCTCCTGCAGGCACATTGTATTGAATCAGGATAAATGTATGTATGTAAATATATGTATAATTCATTAAAATGCAACTGACGGCCTCGTTAACTCCATTGCTCTTCTCCTCTCTCTTCTCCTCCTCTTTGGTCGCTGCTACTCTCACTGGATAGAGTGGAGTGTACGAGAATGGTCCTCCGAAGGCGCTCTTCCCGCTGTCCGATGCCTCCTCGATCGGCTGAGAACCCGTCACGAACGGTTGCAGCGGGAACTCTGAAGAGGGGACGGACATCAGTACATGGAATGCTGTCAGAATAAAGAACACACATTTTACACGAAAGACACAGATTTTTCAATAAGTGAAACCCTTGATTAAAGATCAGAAAATAAAGATCAAAGATCAAAATAAAGATCAAAGATCAACCACAAATCTGACCTCCAGATCCCGTGTGGCTCAACTCTGCTACAGTGATGGGCGCATCGAGGATGACGATGCCTCCGATGGACACCTGGATGGACAGTGGATAAAGGAAGAACTAAAGGAAGAAGCTGCCGTTGTCAAACGAGGAAATTATAGCTATTAAGAAAATCGAGATAGTGTCACTGCGTTTATCAAGTGCAGCGAATTCAATCTGTAGTTACAAATTGATTCGATAAACTAGTAACTCCATCTCGAACCTCATTCCCAATACTATTCATTCCTTGCCACCTCTCTGCCTTCTTTCATCCTCAACGAGGAATGTTCTGACACTCTCACTTTCCCAATATATCTCTCTTCTCTGACCGACTCGAGAGCATTGCGAAATAAGAGAGTAAGACGATTGTACTCCTCAACTCTACCTGGATGGCGTACTGGATGCGAAGGTATGGCTGACGACGGAAGCGAAGCGTCGCCGTCGACGGAGACTCCATTATGCCTGTGAGGATTCAGAGTTGGAAAGGCCTTCCGAATCACATTCATTGCGATGAATTGGTGAATTTTTCCGCAAAACATGAGCAAATTCTGTACAATCTTTCCAAATACATTCTTCTCAATCCCATCGTCCTTCTCCGATGTCTCACCTGGGAACTGCTTGGCGGCCAGGCCATTGGGCGCAAGCTCGGCCAGCTCTCCCGTCTCCTTGTCGAATTGACCCTGCAAGAGATTCACATTTAACAACGTCCCCAACTCCAAATATAGAAGAAGTCCCAAGTTCCAGAATGTTCTGTCAAGGAATTCAACAAATGCGTTATTAACATGGTCTTCTAACGAAAATTAATGAATGAATGAAGGCCCAAGTTCCACAATCTTCGGTCAAGGAAAACTTGGGTCGAACCTTGGTGGTGGGTGCGCACGATGGAATGGTGAGGAAATAGACGCCGTCTATCGTGTCGCTGTCCTTCGATTTGTCGGTCGTCCGGTCGAGACGAGACGCCAATAATGTTCTGTAAGTATCAGCCATTATTGCAAAACTCACACTATCGAACAAAACTAAAAATTTCCCTCGTTGAACCCTTAAAAGAGAATCTGTTCTACATCTTATTAACAATTTTGTCCTGCTTTGAAATCAATATGCATTCGAAGAGAAACTCAACCCAAGAGGCATTTTAAAGTATGGGAAAATGGATATCCACCATACCTGTATGGACTGGCGCCCATCTTCTCCGGAGTGCCCACTCGCAGTACACGATCGACCAATCGGACTTCGATCTACAATCCCAGCCAATTACGGTAACTACGGGGGCAGATTACCGTACCTGATCGAGAATATTCTTAGGCTTCTTTCCGTTCAGTTTGATGCTGCCGAAGACGTCCTCGCCCGGCGAGAACACCGATTTGGACAGCGAGAGGTCCGCCGCCAGCTGCAATCAGTATTATTGCACCATTTTGAAACATGAAATCAACATGTCTATCCATATTTTGCATAAAAGGCCGCAACTCCAACACGCGTTTAGATATCAGAGACAAGTGCGCCGTGAGGAATTAGGTTACCTTTCCCTTGCAGCAGCACTTGCCGTAGAAGTCGGCATCGGATACGGCGACAGGCTCGCCGTTCGTGGGCGGAAGACGATCCCATGGGGCGAGCAGCATAAACGCCTTCTTCACGTAGTGCTCCTTCTCCAAAGAACAAAATATTAATATGATGACATCTTTGGTTAATGGTCGTTGGAATTTTATCTTCAAGGAAACTGTCATCGCTCATGAGATTCACAAATCGCTCAGAACTTCCATCTGATAGGCAGCATCAGTACAAAACACAGATCAAATACCAAAGATCAAAGATCAACTTCGACTGACAGTGACTCCTCTCTGTCCGTGTTCGTCTTCCTCGATGAGCGTCGCTTTGACGTAGTATCGAATGCTGCCGAACGGGCTCTCGTAGGAGGTCGGGCATCCCTACAAATCAACTATATGATTAATTCACATGAAAAAGTTGGGTGGCAAAATCTTTTTAAAAAATCGTGTTTGTCCAGCAACCAATCTTCCAAAATCACAAAGAAATGTGACACGATTTTTTACCAAAGCATACCTTGGGAATGGGACACTCGAATGGGAGCGTGTAGAGGTAGTGGGCGTTCCAGGGGAAGTGTCCTGGCTCGGGACGACCCGGTGGACGCTCCAGCAGCGTCATGTCTTGGTTGAAGTACACCTGAAATTAATTCGCAATGAGTACATCTCCAATTAAAGGCCTTGCAGGTAGTAGACATTTAAATTCCTGAGGTCTCGTGCATTTTCCACATGTGAATGAATAAAAAAATACATTTGAGTCCCTCATCACTTTTTCGCAATTAATGTGCAATTCCTGCCTTTCCGCGTCCCACTGTCGTCCTCACAACACTTCACATGTCCCCCTTCCTTGCAGTTTCCATACGGTACAGTCTTTCACCCCCCCCCCCCTTTCTCCATACTTTGCTTGCATTCACTCATTGGGTCCGCTACTCTCAACACTTTCGAACAACAACCAATCTTCTCCTACTCAAGAGAGAGAGACTCCCTCCATTACCCCAGTAGTAGATTTGAGAGGACTCATTCGAACGGCGGGTGGAAGAGAGGACTTACTATCCAATCCAACAAACTAGTCTCCATCACTCATCAGTCCCCATCTCTATCCCCTCCCTTCTTCCAATTTCCTCCTCCCGTTTCAGTACATGTTCCCTTCTAATCAACTCGTCTCTCTATCTCCTTTTCCGTCTCAATTCCCCTTCTCCCTACCCTCATAAGCCCCTCTTTACGAGAGTGAAGAAACGACCTAACAGGAGGAGGGATAGGGGAAGAACGGGCATTAACTCTGCCTCCATCTCCTCTAAGCTATCAAAAAAGCGTGCGCATTCGGCAGACATATAAATCAAGGGGCTGCCCTAATCGATCATCTTTCTTCATTTACCGTACTCCCCCCTCTCTTCATTTTAGAGATCAGAGATCAAATAGATAACAGAGCTTTTGCAGAAAAAAATCACTGTACGGGTATCCATGTGCATGTATCCTTCATATTTAGCAAACCCATCGGTTTTAGAGTGTCGTCTTAGGGTTGTGTTCATCACTGCCCCTTCCACGGTACCTTCTCATACTCAGCCTTTGCCTGTCCATTTCCCAACCAAGTGGCTCGTCCCTTGATCTGCACCTTCACAGCTTGCAGTGTTGTCTTCTCGTTCAGCTGAGTAAGAAATCATCACTTTCGTAATTTATGAAAAATCAGTTCGTAATTAGTAGTAATCACAGTGAGGTTTTATTCGGTCACACATCGTCGAAACGTCCAAATATCATCAAATGAATCATCGTGAAGAATAGATTCGGCTGCTCGAGTAATGGTCCTACTTGCTCATTTTACCCTGATCTCTCGCTTCTCTAACCGGCGAGAGAGCATGGCGAAATGAGAGAGTCAGACGATAGTTCGGCTGCTTACCTCAACCAGAATGCTTCCCTTGAGCAGCTCTCCTCCGTGCAGCACCAATCCAT
Source organism: Pristionchus pacificus (assembly GCA_000180635.4). Lineage (NCBI taxonomy): Eukaryota > Metazoa > Nematoda > Chromadorea > Rhabditida > Neodiplogasteridae > Pristionchus > Pristionchus pacificus. Next base: position 39,108,696 of record CM026575.1, read on the forward strand.
CGCCATCGTTGAACCTAATCGAGAACTGCAACAACAACAAATAAATCTTGCCCATAACCTTTTCAACATATGTGCAACATTGCGGCTTCGTTTCTCTAGAAATTTTCTCCAGAACATTTATCCTCTCATATTTTTTATCATAATTTTCTGACCTTGGACACGACAGGCAGATGCGCAGTGCCGTTATCGTAGGCTGTCGTGCCGTTGTTGTCAGAGGCGGGAGGAGCAGAGGGAGGAGGCACCGCCGTGGGGGCACCCTCGGTCTTGCCCGTCATTCACTGCAATGGAGGGAATGAGGAGAGAGATCAAAGATCAAGTTTGGACACGGGCGAACAAGGAATGGGTAAAGAGAAGAAGATCGGGAAGATCGGAATTATTTTTTTCAAAATTCAGGCAACATTGGTGCTACACAGCGATCTTGTAACTCGGGTCAAGATGGATCAAGTATGGTTCGGCCAGAGGTGATTGAGGAACAGTGGGAGAGGTCAAGAAACACGGTGTGAATGAATGAATGAGTGGGGGGGGGGGGGCAGCCACTTATATCCACGGAACGAATGAAGAGTTGGGAGGGAGGGCGATATGAATGAAGAAATGGAGGTTATGAGTCATTCGATTGAGTGTCAAACGAAAGTTGAATGGGACTTTCATATCGATGGTAGAACTTTGCGCATTTCATGAATCAATGATTCATTGGTCAGTAGCGTGATTTGACGTCTGCGAAATCGAAAGAGCTCTAAATCAATGAGTGAATGGATGTGAGGGGGGGGGGGGGAGTTTCAACATGTGCTCCTCCTCCTCCTCCGCCGTGCATAACAAACTGCTGTTTGATGTTCAGTCTCTCTTATTTCGCAATACTTTCTCGTTTCTCTGACTGACGAGAGATAAGGCAAAATGGAGAGACGAGAGCATTGCTCAAACTGCTGGATTGTAACAGAATGCACAGAGGCGCGAGAACAACTCAGATGCGTGTTTGTGTTCCATGAGGGAATAGGGGGAGGGGAAGATAGATTGGAGGAGGGGGGGGGGGGAGGGGAGGTGAGGGAAAGATGGGTAGAGAGTGGTCCAGATGGATCTAAGAGGTGGCGGACGGAAGGAGGAAGGATGAGAAGAAAATGAGAAAAGAGCGACGGGTGATGAATGTGGTGAGGGACGGAATAATGACTCTCTCCATTTCATACAATATCTTGTCTCAAGTGAAGGAAGGCCCAAGATTCCCGTATGAAGAGGGGCTACAGGTAAGATCCCTTCTCTTTCTGCCCCTCCCTCTCTCAAGTCAAAACGGGTTGTCCTCTCTCTCTCACTACCCTTCAATGTTCATGTTGATCTCTTCCTCCACTCTCGATTCTCTCATGAATTGAATAGTGAGTGAGTACACCTTTCCTTTCTCTCTCTCTTCCCTCCGATCCCCTTTGATATCCTCCCTCCTTCCTCTCGGTCTGTTTAATTCACCGTATAAACTAGTGTTGGCACTTGTGTCACTCCACCGGGAGGAGTCTATCCTCTTCTCAATAGGCAATCGGACACTCAATACAAGGGCGGGATATTCACACCACCCGATCACTGATCCCCCCCCCCCCCATCTAGATACTTGCACAGCCTCTATTCTCGTTCCGATTCATCAATGATCACCATACATTCACCGACCGGAACCTTGTGAAACTACACGAATTTCCACATCTCTTCATCATCCAAATCCCTTCCCTTCTCATCTCATCTATCCGCCCTCTATTTACGGAGATGCTTCATCTCCGTATCCATGGAGATATCTCCATCCCATTTCATCCCCCCCCACTACGAACGAGGGATTACTGTTAATGAGAGTGAGGGAAAGCGAACAGAGAAGCAGAGTGGGGTAATGAGAAAGAATAGAAAGAGAGGAGGGAGGGGGAGCAAATGAGAGAGGATATTGATGCAATCATCCATTCAATCGCGTCCCCCATCAGAGGAGAGAACACGACACACTCTTCACAATCTGCCATCAACAATCAGACAATGGATGAGGGAGAAGGGAGGAGGAGGAGGAATAGCCATTACTCATCCACTAAAAGAGACAATGAAGGTTCTAAACATGGCTTTATTTTGCACCAGGAGCTGTCAAGTTCAGGGATCAATTACCTAGGTAAAAACAACCGTTTCAGGCGGGTACGTTTTCCACTCGCATGGCGAAAAAACGTGCACGTTTTGACAACATCTCTGATTTTTTAACATTTTTACCCCGATTTTTCCGATTCGGCCTGCCTCTGGCGGGTACGTTTTATGCCCATAATCAGGAAAAGTGGGTACGGTAGGTTAAAATTAACGTACTAGTTGACCCCTGGTCAAGTTATGGATAATCGTGGCTTAAAGAGTACCGTCCTCGGCGATTAAAAGCATGGCAAGGCGCCGCAGATACAGAATGGCAATGCAAAGTGATAGAGTGTGCGGGAAGAAAGGGATTAAAGGTACTCTGAGCATACACCACAGAGAGTTTGATACGGAGTGAGAGAGGGAGATAGCGATTGGAAAAGGGGGAAGAAAAGAAAGGAAAGGCAAACTGAGGTAAGGTGTCATCCTTCTCGTCGCAACTGTTCAACGACGAGAAGAGAATATGAAAAAGAAGTGATGAAGAGAGGGGGGGGGGAGGGGAAGAGCGGGAGAGGGGGAGGGGGAGTGAATGGAATGAAGAGAGCAGAGAGGCAAAGGATGGAAAAGAAATACGGGACGGTATGAGTAATCTTACCAAGGTGAGACGTCTGAATCAGTGGAACCAACTCTTTCTCTCACGAATATAATAACCGACGAGGGGAAAAGTACGAGGGGGCGGGTAGATGGATGGATGGAAGGAGTCGACAGAGTCATCTCGTTGGGGGGGTGCAATATGGCCATACTTGCTCCCCCCCCCTCCCCTCTCCCCCATCAGGAAGAGAGCCAGATGAGATAGAATGTGGAGGGGTTAAAGGGGAGGAGAGGACTGCGCCTCTGGGGTCGAACGAGATAGCAAGAGATAGAAGGCAGCTGTCAACGAGAGGAGGCATTCCTGAGGGGGGGAGGGGGGACAGTCCTCTGGTTGGACTGAGAAGGAGGGAGAAGGGGAGAGGGAACAGAAGGAACGGGGGCTTATCATCCCATTCCATCTCGATTGAGATAGAAGGGAGACGATAGGAGGGGGGGGGACTAATGGAGGAAATGGATCATCCCCCTCCCCTCCTTTACAATCTACAACCGATATTCCGCCTCTCGTTTGCACAGTCTACGCATTGCCGTGATCTATTCAGAGGAGTGACTATCGGCAGAGAGAAGACTCTCTCAATATCGTGTACTCTCTCGCTTCGTCTGACCGGATAGAGAGCATATATAACAAACCGTCGCACTGTGGACGATGATGATACATCAAAGGCCGAGTGAGTGGTTGGGAAATGAATGGAAATGAGAGACGGAATGGAATGACACTTGTCATGTATAGCGATACAAATGAACGCTCATGACTACAAGCAACACATCTCTTTTACTGGATCTCATTCCGACCAAATCAGTCAGAGAGCATGGGAAATCGAGAGAGTTAGACCATCCCGCCTCACTCATCTCATTAAATGCTCACGACTTCGCACCGCCTTTTTGCTGCGCGGCGCGAATTATGAGATGAAGCTGTTAGAGGCTGAGGGGGGGGGGGGGGGGGGGGGAGGTAGTGAGAGTAGGGGAGGCAATCTAGAGTGATTGGAGAGAGAGTGTGTGACAGACTGGTCAGATTCGCCCATCGCGCACCTGTTCGAATTGCATTCTGGACACGAATCGGAGGAGGTGACGGAAGGAAGGAAGGAGGGGGGGGGGGGACTCTCTCCATTCGACCCACTCTCTCGTCTGTCAGATCGTTGTTCATTCTGAACGCACTCAATCCACACCATCGGATATTAAAATTAGAGGTCGGTTGGGGGTTAATGGATCGGGACTTCCGATTGGGGCAGGGAGGGGATGGGAAAGGGAAGGAAGGGACAGTGAGTGATGCGATTCCTACACTTGAGTGATTAGTTGATATGGGAAGAAAGGGCTAGAGACAAATTGGTGATGGAGAGGGGAGGGGGGGAGGTGATCAGTGGGAGATAGAGTAGTTCTAGGGAATGGAGAAGGTAAATACAGTGATTGTGGAGGAGGAAAGCAACACAAAGAACAATCATCTGATCTGAAAACACGAGCCCAATTTTCTAAAAAAAAATATATACAAAAATAGAGTTCAGTCGTAAAAATTTTGAGGGATACGGTAGCGAATGAGTGATAGAGTCGGGGAATGGATGAAATGGAAGAAGAAGAGGACACAATTGAATGGAACGAGAAAGGGGAGGCGAGATGGGTGTGGAGGAGAGGAGGAGGGTGGAAGAGGCAAGAGAAGTGTACCGCTAAATTGGAGTCCCCCCTCTCCTCCTCTCCTTTCCAACCTAATCCCGATGGAAGAAGAGACGAAGATGGAATGGAGAAGAGACCAGTCTAAGGACAGCTACCTCCATCCGAGGAAATGGATGGGAAGCATCTCACTCACTTCTAGAGATCCACGAGAATGGAGTAGTCTAAGCACCAAATCTAACAAGTAAGGGCTACGCATTGAGCTACCTACGGATCGTCATATTAACCAAGTAAAAAAAACCAAGTATGAGGCACAGTATCTGTGAAAACTCGAGAACTCGAGTTGGTACAAAAACTGAAGCGAATGACGCATAAAGCGAATGGGAGGAAATGTAACTATAAAAAGAGCGGTAAATGGTCGTCAGAGTAGAATCGACGAGATTGCAAGTGAGAGTATGGAAAGAAGAAAACAAATGGGTGATACTACTAGTTTATGTGGAAAAATGGAGAGAGAAGAGGTGATGGGAGCAATGAGGTGTGCAATGCACGGGAATGGTAAATAAAAACCTTCTCCTATGATTAGATTGTACCATTTTAGCATCATGTGTGCTCTCATCTACCATAATAAGAAGAGGACTCGCGAAAATAGCAAATGTGATAATTAGGAGGTATCCATTTCGAAGGGAACGAAAAAGACTGAAGGGCATTAAAGGGATGGAATGAGATGAATGACAATGGAGCATCCGCTCCCATTTCCATTACGAAAAGGAGAAATGTATGCATTAGAATGAATTATTGTCATTCCAATGCCTACTGTAGTCCTATGAGAAGAAGAGCTATGAGAAAGGCAACTGAAGCGCTTTTTGTATCAAAATTGAAAGATAACAAAAGATAACAAAATACCCAAAAGATCGCTTGAGCCTGAATACCACCTGTTGCCTATTACCCTTCATTACCGAACAATTCTCGAGTTGGTGAATAAAGAATAAAGAACTACAGTTTGAACGGAGAAAGCTCACGACACACAGATAAGGACGACATTCCGCCACAAACGGATAACCACAGGACGTACAACATTCATGGGACGGTAGATTGATCAACATCAATATTTATAACAGTGTTTACAGCAGCGCTGTACAGATCAGACAACCAATGAGTGCGAACATTAATAGTTAAATATGAATTATGAGAAAATATTAACTGCAGATTACGGTTCGGAGGGAGATCACAAGTTCTCGTTATCTGAAAGGAAATATTGCAAATCGAGGAATACAATAGGAACTGCGAATGCATGTTCTATGGAAATCTGCTTACTTTTAGTGGCGACAATCTTGTTCCATCCACCTCTTCCGGGGTCGAAATCCTTTCTGTACTCGTCACGTACCTAAAACATTCATTGTTTTTAGAATTCAGACTAAATACGGGAGAAATTGAATTCGGAAAAGTAAAAACAGTGAAACTGACCTGTCCACCGTGCTTTCCTCTACCGAACTGCCTTCCCTCGATGAATCCAGCGTCCCAATCCGTTCTAGAAAAGAAATATACGTATTTTTAAAGATAGACATTGTCAGATGAAAATGTACGACCACCACAATAGATAAACACTTCTTACCGGATGACTCGATCGTCTAATCGGGTTCCATTCACGCACCGAATAGCGTTCTCCGCTTCATCGCGGGTGTAGTATCTTAAATATTGGTTCATCTTCGCTGTATTCAAGTGATAGTGCGAGTGATAGGGGAGGACTAAACAGAAAGGAACTAACTCGACGAAACAGAATCCGCAAGGAGTCTTCTTGAATCGATCCAGTCCCATAATTACACGACGAACATCACCCGCTCTTCCGAATAGCTCATATACCTTAAATAAGGTACAATAAATATACAAATCTTTCATTCAAACAAATTAATTTGCAAATTGTAACTCAGACAACTGAACCTGCTCTTCTCGGGTGTAGTATGAGAGGTTTCCAACGTACAAAGTGGTTGAATTTTTCAGCTGTTGTTCTTGATCTCGAAGAGAACCCTAAATAATGAAAAAATCATAAAGAACTATATTTTTCCAAGTCCGAAGATTTGAACAAAACATTAAAAGGGTCGATAACTTACACTGTATCGCTGATCTCGATACGCGGATAGCTCTCGGGCCTTATCACGAGCCCGAGCATCGAATAAGGCCATAACACCCTTAAAAATATATGTTTAAAACGAGTAAAACCAGTACGAAATTTGCGAAAACAACAATTTCGAATGGAAGGGGCGGAGTCAAGATGAGAATGACACGCATAGTTTGTACCTTTGGTGCACACTATTCATGTATTTTGCACTCAATTACGGTAGATACTGTTTCTGACAATGCGGTTACCGTAGCTGTGTGTAAGAAATGGTTCCCGCTCCAACTCATTTGAAAATTTATCGACGTTTTATTGTTTATATTGATTTTGGAACTAGTAAGTTTCCATTTTATGTTGTTAGCACCACTCGAGAAATCATCACGCTTTGTACTGCACTCCTCTCTGTTGCGTCACTATCAGTCATTTCGCTCCTAGTGCACTATAGTGTCCATAATCCTAGTCACCCTTATTGTTAGCACTTACTCATTTTCATTCCAAGAGTCCCCGTAATGTCTCTATTTGAGGAGATCCCGTTATCCCAATCGGTCGTATTTTGTTTCACTGCGAAAGGGAGTGTTAGCGCTCTCCGTACGTGTAACGAATATTAGGTGGTGTATTTCTATAGAATTCTAGGTGTTTCTTATCTCCCGTTTCTATGACAATACACCGATCTAACATTTCTGCTTCTCTATTACGTGGAATTTCTCTCCGCTACAATATAGACATATCGATCGTTCCCTTCCCTCTCTCAAATATCGCAGTTCCTCCATTGTACGCGTGTCCTATAGGCGATCTCTCCCTCGCCTATAGGACACTCATCTCTCCTTTACCGCCTCATCCCTCTCACTACTCTGGGTTACCTGACCACTGGGGGTCACTCTCATCATTATCTTCCCTTGTCTGACATCTTCCTCGGCTCGGTTATAGTTAACTCGTAATCTAATTTTCCCGTCGAATTGTATCTGAAACATAAATTATATTCTTCGATTCAGGGTATGACCAGAGTGTGTCTCCTCCTCTCCCTGGTGGGAGTCGTCCTCATTTGGGCGCACGGAAGTGAACCCGCCCACTACAAGTACAGCAAGGAGGCAAATGAGGTTCGTTTTACAAAGGGCACTTCTTTTCTTTACTGCCCATAGACCGCACTATAACTTGAGGGTAACGAGAAATGAGAAATCGAGCAATCGAAGGAGCGAGGAAGAAAGAAGTTCTCTATATATTTGGGCACTAAATTAAAGAAGTGCCCACAAAAGCTTAGATCCCGAAAACACGTTGATTCTCAATAATTGGTCCATATCTCAGGCGGTGTACGAAGAGGAGGAGCATGGCCATGTGCACTCGCATGGACACGCCCACGATCACGGACACAGGTAGATATTATATGGAACAGAAAATTGAGAATGTTAAATTATGTAAAACAGTATGAGTACTATCAAATCTAAAAGGCCCATATACAAAAGGATTTTGAGTGATTATCCATTTAGTTTAATGCGTCATTGACTTCTCCAGTGGTTGCAAAACAACATTTTTGAATAATAATTTAATTCAGCCACGATGAGTTCGATCACGGGCATGCCCACGATCACGGACACACTCACGAGTCGCACGGACACGCGTAAGTGGAGATTGATCTTTGATCTTTGATCGCTGATCCTTGGTCTTGATTATGCTACTTTTTCTTTGCTCATACATCAATTATCTGGTCTCTTGCAAGGTTCATTATAAATTCTGACTACCAATCAGAGAAAGAAAAGCGAAAAAATGTTTTAAAAATGAGATATACTTGTAGTCATGCCCATCACGGTCACGCCCATGAGGGTGGTGAGTGCCCGTACGCAAAGGCCGCCAGAGAGGAGGCTGCCGCACTCAAGTAATCTTTTTTTTTACTTTTATTTAATTATTGGATCTTTAAAGCACGCAACCATCTTCAGGATGTTTCGAAATATTAAAAAAAAAGATTGTTTTTTTTGCAGGAAGAAGGCAGCTGCAGCTCCCACCCACGCTCACGGAGGCGGCGACCAGTTCACTGGGTAAGCTATTTAATTTCCCCCATTTTCGATTCCAACAATGACGTCATCCCTCTTCTCCAGATTCCTCTCCTTCCTCAATTGCCCTCACACTCGTCTGTGGGTGTACGCTCTCGGTTCGACACTGCTCATCTCTATCGCTCCCTTCCTCATCCTCTTCTTCATTCCCATAACGGCCAACACTGCCGAGTCCGGACCCCTCCTCAAGGTTGGAAATTGCAATGTTGTTGTTTACCCTTACGGACAGGATACTGTTTGCCAAAAGAGATGATTTTTATGTCTTACATTGTTATCTAGCATGTTAAGTGCTTCTTTTTTACACCATCTATTCTGAGGTTTCTCCAATGCATTCCCATAATTCCGACAACTCATCATACTAACAACCTCTCAACTATGAACATCTCAGGTGCTTCTCGCATTCGGATCCGGTGGTCTCCTCGGAGACGCCTTCCTCCATCTGATCCCCCACGCCACTCCCGCTGGTATGCCAATTAAGTCACTTGTCGATTGACGATCAGAGTGTGAGTACCGTAATCTCCCTCCTTCAGGCGACGGTCATGGTCACTCGCACGCGGCGCACGGCCACTCCCACGGAGAGGGAGGACACGCGCACGATATGAGTGTGGGAGGAGGAGTGCTCGCTGGTGGGTTACGGTCGTATTGATCGGACGAGAATGGAAAACTACCTTCATCCATTTCTGTCTTATCATGTCTCCATCCATGTCTTACGATGTAAAATCGCTTTACGTGGACACACCTTTTACCTTTTTTTCATCCATTTCCTTGTGAGAAATATAGCGTACAGAGAAATGGATTATTGGAAGAGAAGGACAATCCTTCGCATGTCGTCCATTTAGTTGAGGGATAAAGCGTAGATAACGCGGTCTGAATCGAAAAGAGGTGAGTTACTCAACAATGTACTCAGGCATCCTCGTATTCTTCCTGGTGGAGAAGTTTGTGCGCATCGTGAGAGGAGAGGGAGGACATGGGCATTCACATGGACACTCACATGGAGGAAAGAAGGACAAGCAGAGTGATGATGAAAGTGACAAGAAGAATGATAAGGTCAATAACAGTTGTTGATTAAAAATATAAAAAATAACAATCAATAAATTTATTATTTTAGAAGGAGAAGAAGGACGACAAGAAGTGCGTGGAGGAGAAGAAGGAGGAGAACATTAAGGTAGTGAACCATCTCTAGCTTACAAAATAAAAAAAAACAAATTCATTGATAGGTAGAAAGACAGAGACCCGTGAATGAAGTATGTTACCATCGTAGTCCCCGTTCCGGACCATTTCCCCTCTATGCTATCTATTACATTCTCTAACTGTGTCTGTCGATAGTCTCTCACTGCTACTTCTACGGTTTCTGACCAATTCTAATTGTATTACTATCCTAAAATGGCCTAAAACCGAAGAAGTCCTCCTATATCCGTTCCTCATGGTGCCACCATCCCTAGTGTTCCGTCCTCCCAAGTAATCGCTCCTCACAGGTGGCTGCATACCTCAATCTGGTGGCCGATTTCGCCCACAACTTCACCGACGGACTCGCCATCGGAGCATCCTTCCTCGCTGGTAATATTATTATTATTATTATATTATTACTGTTACTGACAAGGGAAGGTTGGAATCTCGATATGGAGTTAGGGAATGAGACTACCCACAATCGATAGCGGGTCGAATTCTAAGAACTTTAGTGAAAGTCGTTTTTGCTAAAGAGCACCTGGGCCTGAGAAAATCGATAATCAAAAATGGGTTAAATTTTTGCATGATTTTCGCGGAGCGGCGCATCGAGCCTATGAGCACAATCATGAGACTCTCTCATCAAGCATCGGTGGTTCAGTGGTAGGGTGTTCTTCTAGTAAGCATTTGGTTACTGATTCGACTCCAACCGCTGCAAAACTTTTTTGCACAATTTTATCTCTCGTCTTTTATGGACTTGAACATTTTTTCCAAAACAATTCGCACATATTCCGCACAAAATGATCGGTCTCTCTCATTTCCCTCATTTTCGCACTCCATTGTCTGTGCGAACGCACGGGCGGATGTTCGAAAATTGTGCGGATTTCACGTAAAGGTGTGCGAACGAATTCGATTATAGTTGATTCGAGCCATTCGCTCCCTCATTCTCGCTCTTCCCTCACTCATTGTGCAGTCAATTCGACTCGCAAACAACTGCACAATGAGTGAGGGAAGAGCGAGAATGACAATGACATCCGATTTCGAACAATTCCCCGCTCATTCCTCGTCTCCCTGTGCGGAGTGCGGTTCTTATTCATACAAATTTTTTTGGAAAAAAATGTTCAAGTCCATAAAAGACGAGAGATAAAATTGTGCAAAAAAGTTTTGCAGCGGTTGGAGTCGAACCAGTAACCAAATGCTTACTAGAAGAACACCCTACCACTGAACCACCGATGCTTGATGAGAGAGTCTCATGATTGTGCTCATAGGCTCGATGCGCCGCTTCGCGAAAATCATGCAAAAATTTAACCCATTTTTTGATTATCGATTTTCTCAGGCCCAGGTGCTCTTTAGCAAAAACGACTTTCACTAAAGTTCTTAGAATTCGACCCGCTATCGATTGTGGGTAGTCTCATTCCCTAACTCCATATCGAGATTCCAACCTTCCCTTGTGAGAAATATTCCCTATGGAGATATGGATATATCGCTGGAAAGAAATAGCTAGGTCATGACAATACAAGCTCCGAAGGAGCAATTTCACACAATTTGTACCCTGACAAACTTGCGGATAACAGCACTCCAACAAATTGTGTATTTATTTAATCACTGTAAAAATAAAACTGTCAGGATCAACGATCGGATTCGTGACGATGATCACGGTGCTCGTGCACGAAGTTCCCCATGAGATTGGAGATTTCGCCATCCTCATCCAGTCGGGATACACCAGGAGAAAGGTCCCATATTTCACATGCATTTATTATTGTGGAAATTCTAAAATAAAAAGAAATGAGATTCTAGCTTCTTGGTACACTTGACACTGCAATCGATATGGCGTGAACCCTGATCTTTCGTCAATTGAAATATTTGATTTCCAGGCGATGGGAATGCAGTTGGTGACGGCTGCGGGTGCGATGTCTGGCTGTGTGCTGTCCCTTCTGAGTGCGGACGGAAGTCTGTCCGATGCAGCTGCCTCATCGGCCATCCTTCCCTTCACTGCCGGTATGGTTCATTTAACGATTCCTCTAATCACGATGAACGGACTACAAACTAGAACCATTTCGCAATTATTTTAGTGCGGTTTTTTGGGTTTATTTTCTCCTATTTTAAATATAAATTTTTATAGTTGCAGCGCAAGGGTTCCAGAAGAGCGAAGAGGGATAACAATGGAGGGAGTCAAATAATAATCCCCTTCGTTGGGCTATTATATTGTAACAGGCTTAGGATGGGCCACTTTTTACAGTTTAAACACCCCGTTTAATTTATTGCACTTATTTTTTTCAAGCATTTTTCGGACCTATTAATCTGTATATTCGGGAGTTATACCGAGGTCTTAGGCAGTTTTTGGTTTGCTGAAGTTTCTAATCTACGCATTATACTGCAAGACACATCCCGGCATTCCTTCGAAAAGGTTTCGAGCCCGCGAAGCGGGCGAGCCACGCAGTCGATCACAGACGCCGAAGGCGTCTGTGATCGGCTGCTGCTTAGGCATTTACAGAAATAACCTCGCTCGCTGCTTAGGGAAGCGTTTGATTGCAGGAGGTATACAACAACACCGGCAGAAAATGAATGACATGAATAAATGACGTTATCGAGAGGATGGAGGGGGGGGGGAGAGAAATTCGAATCGCAGGCACGTCTCATTTATACTTCAACTTTGGAGTAACGCCTATCAGTGCTGGCGGGGCTCGTTATGATGGACGTCGATATCTCGGAGAATAACTTCCCTTACGATATATCATAAACTTCGCCCGGAATGGGTCTAAAATCGGCTAGCCTAAAGACGATTATTTGTGACCCAATGTGCTTAGGAATGGCTTTTATGAGGCTTAGGCTTAGTGCTTAGGCTTAGTTCTTAGTCTGTTCTTGGAATCTAGGGCGTTCTGGGCTTTTGCAGTAGTGCCCAGATTGGAATAGTGTTCATTGTCCAATATATACCAGCCGATTTCGCCCCCGCCTTCAGCCGGTCTTATCGTCTAGGCACCAGACTCTAGAGGTCTCTTCAACGCGCGTTCCGCTCCTCTCATTTCACAATACAGTAAACGCGTTTACACTTGTTTCCGCTGCGTCTCTACCCCTGCTCTCTTTCTCTGGCGCTCTCGCCGCGAACAAACAGACAAACACACATGGAGACATCTCCTATAGTAAGGAGTAATGATGATATCTGTAACGTCTATTGAAATAGTATTTCATACATTCATTTCATTGTCTATTTTACGGTCTGCCCGCGCAGGCGGACCGTAAAATAGATAATGAAAAAAATGTCCGCCCGTCGGATACGGTCACGTTTTTCCATCTGTTCCTCTTGTTAGGGAGGAGATAATCAGTGATCTCAGTGATAATCATTGATAATCAGTGATCTCAGTGATAATCATTGATAATCAGTGTTCTTCCAGGTGGTTTCATCTACATCGCCACGGTGTCCGTCATTCCGGAGCTACTGGAGAACTCTAATGTGTGGCAGACAATGAAGGAAGTGGTCGCCCTCCTACTGGGCATCTTCCTCATGTATCTCATCGCCATCTATGAGTAGATTACCCCCTCTAACTCTCTTGTCCTGTCTAACTGACGAGAGATATAGTCTCCCCATTCATCCATTGATTGGTTCAATTGATCACGATTGTATTCTGTCTAGTCCCAGCCTATCATTATCCATCGATTGGTTACCATGCTTGAGCTGTGATTCTCTATGAGCATTTTATTTCTAATACCACCCAAATATATGCATTGATGCAAAACCATCCTTCGCATTGTAATTTGTGGCTTGTTTTTCAGTCTTTTGTTTTCGTACAATTGTAAATTATTTTTGTTTTCGAAGCTAATTTGTCGCACTGTCCCGTGGGTAAAATGGTTGATTGGTAACTGGTGTTGTTGGAGAGAAATGTGCACGGTCTTGAGTGGAAAGTTCTCCAGTTGTACTTGCAATGAGGAGTGAGAGATGGTAGTTGACATGCTATCGATTGAAGGAGCGATGAATAGTTTCTTCGCCAAGAAGACTGCAGGCGGGTCGGATGATGCAGCAGCAGCAGCAAAGAGAGCTGCGAGGGCTGAGCACGAGCCATGGGTGGAGAAGTATCGCCCGAAGAGGGTCGACCAGATTGTATTCCAGGTAAGGAAATGGAAAAGCAAGATTCATTGGGCAATGAAATTGACCTCATGAAATTTTGATATTTAACAATTTAACTTCATTTCAGTCCGAGGTTGTCTCAGTGCTTCAGAAGGTGCTGGAGGGAGCAGATGTAAGTTAATTGTACTATTTTCATTTGAATAAACGGCACGTTACTCTAGTGCCCAAAGGTAGATGTCTATTTTATTCCTCGCTCATTCTTCACTCACTGTCTCATTTCTCACTACCCACAAGTAAAAGCCCGACGTTTGGGCACAAAAGTAAAGAAGTGCCGACTGAACATATACACTATATTTTTAAATCGTGTCAGTTGCTTTACTGTTCAATTCAGCTGCCCAACATCCTCTTCTACGGTCCGCCCGGCACGGGAAAGACCACTGCTGCCCTCGCCCTCTGCAGGTATGGTAGAATTTTGTGTGTATCGGATACGGTAGCCGCCATATTGCAGACAGTTGTTCAAGACGACGGATGTGATCAAGGACCGCGTGCTGGAGATGAATGCGTCCGATGAGAGAGGCATCCAGATTGTCAGAACGAGGGTCAGTTTATAAATTGTAAAATGTTTTAAAATATTGAAATATATTAAAATTCGAATTACAGATCAAGGACTTTGCACATCGCGCCGTGAGCGGATCGTCTGTGGGCGGAATCGCTGCAGGACTCAAGGTACACTGGGGATAGCGATTGAGAACCTACCGTTTGACTCGTAATGGCCTCTTATCGGCCAGAGAAACGAGAGATCATTTAGTAATGGAGTCGAAAAATTCTTTCGATTTCTACTTGACAGATCATAATTCTGGACGAGGCGGATGCGATGACGGGAGCGGCGCAGGCCGCGTTGAGAAGAACCATGGAGAAGTACTCGAAGAATACACGGTGAGATCATTTGGAATCTTCAGGAGCTCTGATGATCATATGGAACAAAAATATACCTATCAAGAATCAGAATGTGTTTCTATGAAGTGGATGCGATATATTTTTTTTCGTATTGAAACTGCAACGGAACGGAAAAAAGAATGCAACGGAATAAATAAATAATGAATGAATGAAGCTGACAATGAGGTTATTTATCTCATTCAGCTTCTTCCTCATCTGTAACTACGTCTCTCGTATCATCGACCCGTTGACGTCGAGATGTGCCAAGTTCCGATTCAAGCCCCTCCCCGTGGACTGTCAGGTGAGCATTGTCATTTGTTACTGGCAAATTAAGATGATATTGCCAATTTCATCGGTACCTGCTATTTGTCAATGAATGCCAATGTGATTTGACATTGACAATTCTATTTAGATGAATTGACAAAACCGATGATAATGACAAAGCCATTCGTATGAATTGTTAATGCCATTTTCCAATTCCCCATCAGGTGGATCGACTGGAGATGATCTGTGAGACGGAGGGAGTGACGGCTGAGAGGGAGGCACTCGAGAAGCTCGTCCAGGAGAGTGAGGGCGATCTCAGGAAGAGTATCACTACGCTACAGGTACAGGAGCTTCAAGTTGATTAATCTTACTAGGCTGTAGACAAGGATTAGAACTGTAGAATTATGGATTTGCCGAGGGTACTGGGTCTGACCGAAGGTCGGATCGCGGGAGTATACCCCAAAGTTGGAGGGATCGCTCATCACTGCTGATTAGTAAAAAAATAGCTAATATTTGATTTATTCAGGCGATCTCATCAGCCACCAAGCGTGTGACGATGGACGATCTGTCCAACTCGAGTGGTCGCATTCCGGAGAAGGCCATCGACGCATATCTCAATGCCATCAAGAGTCTCGACGATGCACACATTCTCGCTGGAGTTGAGGTTCGGTCAAATTGATCGCCACTCTTCACCAATGTTTCGCGGTATCGATTTATTTCTAAAGTACAGTATCCCTGCAGATCTTCCGTCGCGAGGGCTTTAGCGTAGATCAACTGATGCATCAGTTGTACGAGAAACTGGTGAAGGACGAGGGATTCACGGACAGACAGAAGGCTGCCATCTTCGAGAAAATTGCTGTGAGTCGGAGACACGATTTTTGGGGGAAGATAGATATTGATTTTTTCCTAACTGATAACTCTTGTCTATCATTAGAGATTGCAAACTTTTCGAAATTATTTGGATATTTTCTGTAGAATTTGTTCGCCTTTATCTAAGCGTTTATGCCAGCGAACAGATTCTGAGGTTGAGCAGAAATTAGCGAATATCACAAAAATATGTGTTCATCAGGTGGCTGAGTATCGACTGAAGGACGGAGGAAGTGAGCAGCTCCAATTGCTGAATTTGACCTACTGCCTACTCGATCAATTCAAGGCCGTAGCCGTCAATTGAAACAATCGATCCCCCCCTCTCCCCATCCCCCATCCCTCACTATTCTCATATCTTATGTTACGGTAATCAACTATCGATGATATCTCATTCCTCCCACCATGGTCTCACCTCTTTTTATCCATTACAGTCGTCACGTTGTAACTTGTACATGCTTTTATGACCGGAATACATGATTGTAGAATGATTATCGGCCAAATTATCACACATAATGCAAAGGCCAAAAGAATGATAGCTAGAAGACTACAAGTTTTTTTATTGATTTTCTGAGAGTTGTCTGATACAGACCGGTGAAGACAATGACTAGAATATCTAGTGGATATGACTCGACACTTCAAAAAGATCACAGATCATTCGACTCGAGAAGAGGTTGCGTAGAAGTGTTGAAGGCGTTGACGCATAAATAGATGGAGCTCAATCTATTGATGGATTGACTATTTTCCCGCTTTGCTCACTTGTTCCATAGAATTATCGGCTTTCTCGTCCTCCTGCCTGGAATTCATCATACAACGCGTTAATTGATTAATTGGTTTGTTAGATAGTTAGTAGATTAGTTATTAATCCAAACACTTTCAAGGTTCTGAAATAATTTATCGTGTCTTTAGCACCCACAAGGAAAGCAATTGATACGGTACCTATGAGAGCGGTGAACATTGGAAATAAGTTATAAAAAAGAGCAGTGCTCGATAGCACCGATGGCACGGCGAATTCACTTGGACTAAGTATACGGTAAGGCTAGAGGCTACGTTGTGTGGTGAGATGTGCGATAGTGAGTGGCGGTGAGGGAATACGGTAGTGTTACAGTATCTCACATGTCGTTAGAGTTTCTGAGATATTCACGAGGAAGCGCTTTCGTGCCCGTTTCGCGAGATCGATTGGTTGCCGCTTCTACGGCGTCGATGAGAAGTCCCTGAATATCGATTGATTACTGTAATCGAGAGGGCTACGGTACCTTTAGTCCGCCACTCTCCAGCTTGTGCATACCGTAGACGGAAGACCCGGCGGGCGATTGAACATCATCCTGAATGAAACGTTCACTTATCACTCTCCATCACATTTAAAGCTGAATAAAGAATCCATCTCTTTATTCCTCAAACGAGCTAAAATAGCAAGGATATGAATGAATCGGTAATGAAGAGGCTGATTCTTCTTTCTGACAGCCCTACTAACTGTTCTCGGGAAGCAATTGTAGAAATATAGATGGCGCGCCAACCTTCAATTTGGCGGGATGCTCGCCGGTTTCGAGGGCCATCTTGGCGGCTCCGAGCAGAGTGTGGCAGGCCAATTTGACGGCCAGATCACGGGGCAGACCCGCCTTTACTCCGCCATCGGCCAGACCCTCGATTACTGCGAACATCTGAAGAAAAGGAAGGATTAATCTCAAGTGTCTCGGTTTATGAGCAGTGAAATTGATTGAAGAATAGAGTTCTCTTATTGGAATATTTTCAGGATTTCCAATAAGCCGAACAAGGGGATTAGCTTCTACGACGAGAGAGAGTGTGAAAAATGAGAAGACTATTGAACAATCATTCTCCAATAAGAGAACTCCATTGAAGAGTCCTATTCAGAATAATATTATGATTGAAGACTTTCATTTTCATCATTCTCAAAAATAATGGAATCGATGGAATCGTACATAGCTGGGTCCAGATCCGGAGAGGCCAGTCACGGGGTCAATGTACGCTTCGGGCACTTCGACGGCAAATCCGACTGTAGAAAGAAGCTCTTTAACGATCTGAAAGATGCCGAATAAAGGGTGTCCAAACTTTTCGGAACGTAAAGAATTCCATCGTTATCATTCAAAAAAAAGGGGTGTTTATTCTGAAGTGAGAATTCAGAGTACTTACAAATTCTGGAGTGCAATACCGAAGAACCTCCAGAGTTCCTATCACTAACAATTAGATAGTAAGCTTGTTTGCTCATCGTAATCACCAACTGGATTGATGCGAATAGACAAGTGTCATAATGACGCAACTCTATCTATTTTCGGCTTGACTTTCATGGTTAAAGTGCGAGAGACGCGACAATGATCAAGCGAATTGCGCGCCCAATCAGCAAAACACTCTGATCATTGAAGGTTGTTTAGCGACATCAATGTTATCGCGAGAAACAATTGATAAGTGAGAGAGACAGAGTTTACATTTTTGGAGGAATTGATAAATAGATAGTTCACGGTCAACAATCAACAAAACTCACGTCAGAGTCGCTCTCCTTACAGGCGGATCCCATCGAAAACGCCGATGCTCCTGATTATTCAACGATTTATAAATATTCACGAACTCGATTTTTCGTACTCTTATCATACTTCAAAGCTCCCTATATAAAAAAAATCGAATACAATCTCTATTGTACCCTATAATTCAGGTTTAGTATCGAAATTACCACAGTCCCTACGAGTATACCGACGACAGTATCGATACGGAACCTCATACAACATCGTTAATGTGTCCTACCTGCTCTGACTACGGCGGGTGTGTTGGGCATCACTCGCACAACTCGGCACTTGGGAGGAAGAAGCTGCAATCGATACTTTGATATTCAGGAGATTTCGAAATACGGGTAATCGTCTCTTCATTTCACACACTCTCTCGTCACTCTGACCGGTGAGAGAACACGTGAAATGAAGAGGCGACGACCCGTATTTCGAACTCTAACCTATAATTGATATTCAGGAGTCTTCATAATGAATCTCTAATATGATTAGCGCACACAGTTAGAGTTGGCCAATAAATAATACAACTAAGAAAAAAATCATTCACCGATTCAATATTTCTAATGGTGATTCCGAGTGCGATTGATACGAGAAGTTGATCTCGGGAGAAAGAAGGAGCGATTTCGGAGGTTACCTGAGAATCATTCTCAATGAGCATCGTATTTTTCCCAGATTAGTTTTTGTCATTCAAATTGCCATGAAACATCACGTGAAGCTCTCTCACAGATCAGATCTGGGAATGCTCACTTACAATGAAGACATCAATTCTCCAATATGACAGACTCTTCAAACTAAATCTTCATTCTTCCTTACCTTGCTAACATGGGGAGGCTTCACAGCCAAGAATACTACGTCGGATTTGTGTGTGACCTCGGTGTTTTCGTGAGTAGTGTGCAGACCCATCGCCTGAATCGACTGGATGATCTATGCTCTTTGATATTTGATCTCGCCTTGCATTGGTCCAACAACTCAATGTCTTGCCTCGGAGAACTGGCGATGATGTTCTCTGGTGCGATACGGCCTGAATTAGATTATTTTTCTCTGATTCTCTCAATTTTCCTTTATCTCTAGATTTCTCTAGCCTGCGATAGTTCACGTGAAAGGGAGAGTGCTTAGGGTCCACGGTCTTGTCAGTATACTACAGATAAGGGCAGGAGTGTTTACGCGTCTATCGGTCACCCTAATAATCGTCCCTCTTCCTCAATTCCTCCCTCTTGGATCGCCCCTTTCGACCAATCAATGGAATTGCTGCCGAAATTGAGACAAAAAGCTGAGAGAGATGAATGAATGAAGTGTCTATAAGGGAAAGGGGGAAGAAGGGGGAGATAGAGACTAGTTTGGAGATTGAATGGATCAAGAAAAGAAGAATGAGGAGAGGAGGCAAGTGTCAAGAATGGCCATGGAATGGGCAGATTTCGGCCGCTATTATCTAGAAGGGCAGTTACGGAACTGTGAGCTGGATCAACCGTTTAGGAGTGCCCGAGGGCCCGGAATGAATCATTACTGCTGATGTTTGGAGGTGGACAGGTAGGGGAGGGGATTTAAGGGAGAGAAGGAACTGACCAGAGTTGATAAGTCCTCGGGCAAGAGCCTGGGCCATCTTGCCAGCACCGATGAAACCAATCCTCATTTTGGTGCGTGTAGTAGACTGGTCGAATGAGAGTGATACTCTCTTCCCTCTCACTCCCCTTCTTCCCCCTTTTCTATCTTATCATCGATACGTCCTAATCCCTCCGCCCTCTCCCCTCCCTCTATCACCCCTTGATTAGATCGTACTTACTGCCGAGCTGAGAGATTAGATACTTTGATTCCTAGAGCGGATTGTAAATGGCACAGAAACTCAACACTGGGAATTGCCAAATCCGTAATGATATTTCATCTGAAATGTCTCGAATGATCCACTGCAATCGTAGAACACATTCGAAATGTGCTAAAGATCAGGGCATAATTCAGTCTCCAAGTGACAGTATTACGACAGCCGGACTGATTGCGACTGATAGTGCGAAACGGACACTAATTTCTTATCAACCCCCGGGCTAATATTTGCGTTTCTGTATACAATACGATTATTGATACCTACCCCCTCGATCGCCTTCCTCCTTTTCACCCATTTCCTCGAGGCTGCAGCTAATGCTACGCACTGATTTATGCCACTCTCTGTCGGTTATTTATTCCCGTTCTTGCGGGGTTGAAAGTTCGCGTTCTCTTGCGCTGTCGCAAAGTCCCAAGAGGAAATGTGACAGAAAAAGTGGGGGACGGAACAAAGGAAGGAAAGAGGAAGGGGACTAATCAGACCAATCAGATCTTGTTGACAATAAAGTCGTCAAGATGTAGATCAAGCAGAAACATCTGGGACTATCTCGTGGTTTGCTCAACTTTCAACAAAACTCTCATCATTCTTTCGAACCGGTAACTTTCAGGCAATTCAGTTCAATGAAAAAAACGAATGGGTGCTAATTTCCTAGGCGTATTGAGAGATGAATGGATTCCCTCTGGTGCTCATCTATCAGTTCCACTCAATCTATCACAGAACCACCCACCATCTGCACTACTCTCTTTCTCTGAGTTCGGACAGGGTTTAGACAGACGCCCCTTCCGGCACATGTCTTTGCTTTCCTCCTTTCGATTAAATCGACGCAATACTTCCGTCGAACACTATCATATCATGCTGATTTCCTTTATTTTTGATTGAGATGGTTCCTCATAATTAATATTGAATGATAGTTCGGATCCCTTCCCAGTGGCATATTTCGCACTATCCTCCAATGTACCCTTCTACTTGTCATGTCTCCTCTCCCTTCTCATTCTGCATTTCCATGGATGACTTCCCTCCATTCCGTTCCCTGATTCATTCTCCATTCCCTCCTCCTCCCCTCTTCCGCCCTCCCCTTCCCTTCCCTCCCCCCCCTTCCCTCCTGCTAACCTCTTCTGACCACAGCCACTCCCGCATATTAGCATCATCGCATGCCCTATTGAACTGCCTCCCCGCCTTCCCTCTTCACTTCTCTTTCTCCCTCTATCCCCTGCCTCCTCCTCCTCATTCCCGATTTAGTCTCATTCACTGCCCTCTCCTACCAACTTCTCACATTTTCCCCACTTCAGATGCCATACCGTAGTCACTGAGTCAATAGATAATCGCTGAAGATGGTGACCTCCCACTCCATTCTCTTCATTCTTTGCACTGTCGTGAGTCACTGTGCTTCTTCGTCTTCCGATCGGAATTTCTGTTATTGAAAGAGATCGAAAACGGATCTTTTTGAGATCACCCTTTGGGTTGAGATAAGATCACAAAATTTGAAAATGAATCATCACGTTGCAGCTGCATTACATCTCCCCTCGACCCAGCAATCTGCAATGCCTCGGTAAGTCGAACTGAAATAGAGTTCATCTTCGTTTTGTAAATACATAACTACCTCTAATTATCCCACTCACCGTTGATTTTTTGCTTGTGGATGGATCTCATGTGGATCTCATGATCTACAACTAAAGCAGTGGCTTGTGAGATGAAGTAGCCATTCTGTTGACACACTGCAACATTTTCATCGAAAGATCAACCAGATGTTCGGATAAAGGCGCATTTCTCACTCGTTAGTGCATTTTTGCAGAGAATTTGGAGCCAGTGAGCAGAGGAACTATGGGAGGAAGCAGAATGAAAAGATACGCTATCGAAGGTGGGTATCTATCTGAAATGTGCTTCTTATCCCAAATCGATTTTTGTGTAGGATTCAATGATCTTCAAGTGCAATTCCGAGCATGAGTTCTCGAAATTGAATGAGGATAATGAGATTCAGGCTCGTTCTGGGGCCTGCACAATTTGACATACAAGATTAGCCGATACTCATCCAAAATGAGTAGGAACAATCTGGAAAAGACCATCAGGAGGGCATTCGATGTATGTTTCAATTATTCTCATAATTATATTCTAATAAATGAGATATCTTTATTAAAAATTAAATTCAGGTTTGGCAAGAACGAACGAATCTGGAATTTACTTTCAAGAGGACCGGAGTGACGCACATTACCATTGCATTCTATGAAAAAGCTCATGGAGATGGCGAGAACTTTGACGGACCTGGTATGAAGTTTTTTTTGTCTTATTTTCTTCAATCTTTCTTGGAGTTCTATAAGAAAAAGATATCTGTAACTCTTGCACTAGGTCAAAATAGCCCCTTTTTGTTGATTCGAGTCAATTTAGATTTTCTTTCATCCATCTGATGTTGATTATTTGAGGAGGAGTGCTCGCCCACGCATTCTTTCCCCGTTACGGAGGAGATGTTCACTTCGATGATTCTGAGCCATGGGCGCCCCACAAGGGAAGTAAGTCAATTAATCAATCAGTTGCTAACTCAGTGTAGGGAAGTTGCTAGATAAGCGTAAGAAAGTGAGTGTATGTTTCGCGTATTTTGGCAAACAGCTGCTAACTAATACGAACACAATTCCTTTTTTCACCCTTCATCACTTATCCCCTCGAATCACAAAAAATCATCTATTTTCTCTCAGTTCTGACTCTTACAAAGAGAAATCGTCCATCCTTCTCACTCTTTCCCGGGGGTGGGCGTAAGACAAAGAAAAAAAAAGAGATGAGAAGATAGTGGAAAGAAGAGGAACGCCATGCATTTTTATGCGCCCGGGCAATGGTCAAAAAAGGAGGGAAACGAGTGTGTCATCTGAATGGATAATGAAACAGAATTGATTCTGGGGATCATGTTAGGTAACAGAAAGTCGCCCATGAAAGGACGCTTCAATATTTTTCACTGACAACAATGAAAATATAATTCCAATAATAAATTTCAGTCGACGGAACAGTAGACTTGTACATGGTGGCCACGCACGAGATCGGCCACGCTCTAGGACTGAAGGTGATCTTTGATCTCTCGATTGAACTTTGATCTCTATCCCAGCACTCATCCGACCCTCTTGCAATCATGGCTGAATACTATCAAGAGTACACGGGCAGTCGAATTCATCTGCATCAAGGTAAAAGATTGACAATCTCGTGATTTCTGATTCTAGGATGATTCATTACTTCGTTGTGATATGAGCAATACCTGAAAGAGAGAAATCTCAGAGACTTATCTCATTCAACCATCAATTTCATTATCAAGGAACAGGGAGATTTCGAAACGGAGCTTGATATTACGGTTCAAAGTAGGTACTACGGGCCATAGGCCATATAAATATAGAGCAATGAGCCTAGGTCTATTCCATATATTCCATAAAGTTTACGGGCAATGAGCCTAGTAGTTGTGATCACCTAATACTTTCCATTCCTTTCAGACGATATCCTCGCAATGTCGATGATCTACAAGAGACGGAACGGATCGTCTACTCCTTCCCCAGTTCATTCCCCTTCCATTCCAAACAAGCCCATCCATACACCCATTTATCCGACGACCGCGACGAAACCCATTCACACTGCCGTCTCAACCAAAACTGCGCCTGACATCTGTCGAAATCCGTCCCTAGACGCAATCACACAGCTGGGCAATGGAACACTCTACGCATTCAAAGGTGTGGTTGACCCTTGAGAATGATGCATAGGAATGACAAATGAAGAAAAATTCTCCTCTTTCTGCTAAAAATTCTCTCGACTGGTGAGAGTGTACGCAAAATTCAGAGAGCGTTCTCTTACTTTGCAATCCCTAATGATCAAAACTGAATATTAATTTATCTGTCTACTTCTAAATCCATCATGGAAAAAAAATAAATAAATCGATCTGCAGGTGAATGGTTCTGGAAACTGCTCGAGGATGGAGGCATCGTTGACGGGGCTAAATTGATCGAGGATTATTGGCCATTCGAGAGCCATATCGATGGAATATTGAAAGATACGGAAGACGATTTGTACGTGTTCAAGGTTAGTATCATCCTTTTGTTTTTTTTCATTTCTGTGCAATTTGTATCTACTTTCAGGGTGAGAGATACTGGTTGTTGAATCGTCACGGGAAGCTTGCCAAAGGGTATCCTGCAGCAATCAGTCGAGTACGGATTGGTCTTATTCCAACCATTTTCTCTCTATCTGTCGGACCGGATAAAAAGCGTTATTAAAAGTTAAATTGTTCAAAAATAATATAGTTGAAGGGCCTATCCGACACGCCGGATAATCTGGACGCTGTGGTGTTGTTTCACGGAAACAACCAAAACTACTTCTTCAAGAAGGTTTGCCGTCGATAGATAATCTACATCAATCAGTGTTTTCAGGACAAATACTGGCCCTATAATAGGCATGGAATGCCTCGGCACTGGCCCAAAAGCATCAAGGAAATTTTCAAGGTAAGAAGAATCTAGTCTAGGGTTGTCAGATTGAAGCATGTTTTGGCTTGATCTAACCACTCTGACCGATGAAAGATCAATGAAGAAACTAGATTCTTTATTGCAACAGCCCACATCTGCCCACATCATCTCATCAATTACACTTTTTGCAGGAGGGCTCTCAAGTCAATCGCATCGACGCTGCGCTCATTTACGAAATGGGCTACAAAAATTTCCAAACCTTCCTCTTCGTTGGTACCCAGTACTACAGGATCATCGGCAGAGAGTAATATTTGTTTTCGACTTCACTCGTTTGGTACTTGCTCACTCTGAGCAATGGGAATGAAGGGGCCAAGAGGGCTGTTCCTTGATGTACTTGTTGATCTTCAGGAGAATGCACGCTGCCGATGGCTATCCCCGCTCGACAGGCGATTACTGGTTCGGTTGTGACGGGCAGAAACACCCATACAAGTGATCGATAATCACAATTCTTCGTCTGATCTCATTCTCGTCGTATCCTTCATTTGTTTCTATCTCTCTGCTAAGCATAGACACTTCGATAAAGTCGGTTATCTGCCTTGATCTCGACTCCGCCCCCTTTCCCCTGGTTCTTCAATCTTCTTGATCAGAATTCATTCTCAAGATGAGATTCCTTCTTGTCCTCTCCTCCCTCTTTCTCGTCTCTCAATCCATTCTCAATGGTCATGCCGACGAGTGGAACAAGTACGCCCATTTGGTCAAGGTACGGTAATTATTGATTGATCTGTTTACCTTCTGTTCCCAACACTCATACTAGCAGTTTAGTGGATCTGTCTCTGTTCAATTCTCCCAACTTTTTTGTCATGTGCAGTTGACAGAATCAAAAAAATATGAATGAATGAGATCATTGGACCCTTTGTCTCAGATCCTCTCTCGATCCTCTGCGGATTCTCCGGCTCAAGCCTGTACCGGAACCATTCTCTCTACGGGACTCGTTCTCACCGGAGCGGACTGCGTGATGCAAGGAGGCAAGAGGTACGGTAACATCGATAATCTCAACCGTACGGTGTTTCCCTAACCTTCCATACCCCACAGGGTCTCCGAGATCATGGTTCTGGTCCCTCGTGCTCCCAAGCCGGCGCTTCGCAAGAAAGCTACGATCGCTGCCGTGAACGGAACGCTTGCGTACCTCAGACTGGTCCATCCTATGAGAACCGCAGAGGTAATGTTAAGATATCCACTCCGAAAACGACACCGTTTCACCACTTCCAAAGGCGGTTCTACTCAACAAGTCACGAAATAGGAGGGAATCTTTCCTTTGCAACCTTCCAGATGCAGTTAGATTTATCCTGATATCAAGGCACTGGGCCTGCAGGAAGAAACATCGTTAGGGAGGGGATTGGGATCTTCGCACTCAGTATCAAAAGGGTAAAGGGATGATATCTTCTTAGCTTTTTGTTGTCGGTGACCCGTCGCGCTTAA
Source organism: Pristionchus pacificus (assembly GCA_000180635.4). Classification (NCBI taxonomy): domain Eukaryota; kingdom Metazoa; phylum Nematoda; class Chromadorea; order Rhabditida; family Neodiplogasteridae; genus Pristionchus; species Pristionchus pacificus. The sequence goes on from CM026575.1 coordinate 39,134,688, forward strand.
TCGATGGTTTGAATCCAGAAGAAGATCATCCAGCCGCCGAAGTCCTGACTTGCGTGGCTAAGAGTAAACTCAGTATCTTGCCCCAAATCCCCAGTCCGAGAGAACCTCCGGACGATCTGCAGCAATTCACCACGCCCGGTTGGCTATGAATTGTTCCGTGATCAGGCCCGGTTGGCCACAATATCACAATAGTCTCAGCAGTCAGGCCCGGTTGGCCACAATACCACTATTCTCGATCAGTCAGGCACGGTTTGCCACTTGCTAATCACGCGAAGACAAGAAGACAAGAAAAGGAAAACAAGAAGATAATGCAGAACACGTAAACTCACTTAATTATTAGACCTTGTCCTCCACAACTAACCATAATCCCATGCAATGTAGAGAGAACGAGCGAGGAAGTCGTAATAATAGCTTTATAAGCTTGCAGCATCCATAACAGAAGAGAACACGACGAGAACCGGCGGCAACGATCTAACGCCGCACGAGAATTGACGAAAATACAAGAAAATGCTCGACTATCAAAGCGGAACGATAAATTACGATCCTGCAGGGTAAATACAGGATGTAAAATAGAAATGGTTCGGTGGGGCGCGGAACGGTTTAATGTGTCAACTATTATAATTTGAATATTCTAATAATTAACAATTAATGTTTAAATGAAATTAATTAATTAACATTAATTAATTGACAATAATTAGCATACTCAGTCCTCAGTTTGGAGAATCCTCGTCCGTCAGCTTGGGCAACCCGACGAGTATCGCCCACTTGGATCATCAAGAGGAGGAGTCAGGACGGATTCTAATCGTCTCAAGTGATCTACGGTCAAGAAAAGCCCCATTCCAGAAGACTACTTCGTGAGTTTACTCTTAACCACGCAAGTCAGGACTTCGGCGGCTGGATGATCTACTTCTGGACTCAAGCCATCGACTAACATCGACTTGTAAGCGCGACGGGCCACCGACAACAAACAGCTAAGAAGATACCATCCCTTGACCCTGTGATACTGAGCACGAAGATCCCAATCCCTTCCCTAACGATGTTTCTTCCTGCAGGCTCATGCCTTGATATCAGGATAAATCTGTATCTGTATAGAATTAGCATTAAACAAGCATCTATTAGGGGAATAGGGAAAGAATATAGAGGGAATGACACATCCTCTACTGTAATCAATTAATCGATATTGTGGGAGTTGGACTCTATTGAAAGTATTTGCAAATGAGTGCAACGTCGTTCTATACGTGCATATATCTAATTCGTAGAGCGATTGAGCAGTCGCAGTCTCTTCAGACCGCTATTATGTAAACCACTTTACCTTCAGCTGTGTCCCGGTTTCATCGCATCGGATCTCCGTGTGGCTCGTCTGTCCATTACTCCCTCTCTCTCTCGTTCACCCCTCTCTCCCTTCGACTGGGAAAAGATTGACTCAACCACGTGCAGAGTTGTCGCCTTCCAGAGTGTGGAAAATGGTGAGGATTGAGCCTCTTGTCTTTCACAACTGTTAGAATTAGGTCTGTTACGATGAAGAATCTATTTCTTCATAATGTTTTCACCGAGAATGAAGAGACGGGGGCTTCATCCTGACAAGCCTTACCATCCGAATAATTTCCATCTTTCTAGTGGATGACTTCCTGTCGACTTCCGCCGTCCAGACTGCCGTTATGAAGGTGGACGTGGAAAAGGATGGCCTTATTGTCAGAAGAGTGGATACTGCTGTGCCTGCGCCATGTTTCGTTAGTTCATTCATGCCGGATTGTCAGTAGAACTACCATTATCTACAATCTAATCATTATTCTATTTGCTCTCTTGTCTCGCAGAGAAAGCGAGAGCTCATCTAATTTCTAATCTAATTTCTCATATTTTCTCATTGGTATCTAGAGGAGCGATAATCATCTATCCTTTGTCCTTATTGTTTAAAAATCTTCCATATGAATAGATCTTTGATCTTTCAGGAGGATGCTGGAGCTCCGTTTGAGTGCCTTGTCGGAGATCAGTTCATCCAGGTGGCAATACAATACAATATACAATACAATACTTATCAGTGTCGCTTTCTGGGCGCTGATCAAGATGGGGTATGTATCAGAAGGCCGTTCTTCTTTCAAGATAGTCATTTGAGGGGTCTCGGGCCAGTGGATTGGTCTTCTTTCCTTATCACAGTCGCAATGGCTGGAGAAAGAGTCCTGCTCCCTTGGTTCCCGATAGGACTGCTGATGGAGTTGCGCGCAGATAGAGTCCCACTGTAGGTCGAATACGAATCCTGGCGTGTGCTGGAGTCTACTGTGTGCTCGAGTCCTCCAAACTCGAAATTCCATCTTTGAGCGAGAGATACGAGCCTGGATTCTGAGGAACCAAACATCTTAGGCGGTCATACCCATCACACGGCGACCAGTCCGGCTTTCATGGGGATTCCGATCTTGTTGAGTCGTTGGTTGAGACGAGGGGAATTAGTAGAAACCGCTCTCCATCAGAGAGAATGGAGAGGGAACCGCTCGCGACGACTAACAGACATGGTGGCAATAAGAAAATAATAATAAATAAAAATATAAAATCACAGGTTGGCCTTTTCTCGTCGCTCTTCATTGCTGACGACGGAAAGGAGCTTCGATTCAAGAGGGATGACAAGGTTAGCATGAGAGGGAAAAAAAAGGTAATGGACAATTAACAAAAAATGAGAGATTTAGAAGTAAGAATGAGAATTGATGAAAAGTGAATTCGTTGAAAGTAATGATGTTGAGGAAGTGAAGGATGCTTCTTCTACCACCACTGCAACAACAACTACTCCCGAACCCACGAATGCGCCCAAGAAGGAGGAGATGAAGGTGAGAGCAGATCAAGAGAAGGGAAGAAGTGGTAAATTGGAAGAAATGGGGGCAAAAGAGAAAGAGATGTACCGTGGAAAAAGAAGAACAGTTTACATCAAAATGAATCTATGCAGTCCGACACTACTACAACTACTGCCACTCATGTGCCCGTGAATGTTCCCAAGAACGAGGAAGATAAGGTGAGAGAACAAAAGGCAATGCAAAAGGCTAGCTATGATTGACTTTCAGCAAAACTATGACAATCTGACACTAGTTTGACTGTTAACACAACACGTTACGTGCAGTTATTGTATTACTGCTCAATAGTTGTACTCGATGGGAAAGTTCTTTACAAGAAAGACATTGATCTCCAGGTCGATACTACCACCACTCCCGAGCCGACCAATGCGCCCAAGAAGGATCATAAAGTGAGGGATTAATCAGAGATCAAAGATCAATCTTTTCAGGACACCTTCTCCCGCTGCCTGACTGCTTCCACCCTTCGGTTCTCTCGTCTGGACATTCAATCCGTCGCTTCATTCATCGAGAAATACGACTTCTCCGGATTTGTCAAACTGCATGAGGACTGCGGAATTCTTCACTAAATTGTGGCGCTATACTTAATTTGAATAAAGTATCTTTAAATTGAGGCATTCATTGTTTGTATCGCAACAGCAATGAGATAGATGTTGCGTCCCAATCGTCCCATCATTTGGCTAGCCATTTCGTCAATCGTTCGGTTCTCGCAATATAAAAGAGATAATAAACGAAATTGACGAATATAAGAATACTGTATCCGACACAATTTAGTATCCTACAAAGTACCCTTTTTCTGTAGGTACAGTACCCAAACTTTGACACCACAATAGCTTGAGCATTACAACACATTAGCTTGACATTTATACACTAGTTCTCCGGGAGGAAAGAAAGGATTCTTTTATGAACCCTTGCGTCTCCCTGGAACCACTCGCGACGGAACTGCTTGGCGGCTCTATCGGGAGCTCGTGTCCACTCGACCATCAGGTCGATTGTGTCCTCAACGGAATGCATTATATATCTTTTTCTTTTTTCTTTTTTTTTCCAAATTTTATTTTCGGTGCTCGCGTCGGAATTTTAATTCCGGACGATATCAGGAGCATGGTCGATGAGGTTGTACCTTTCAAGGTAAGGCATAATTGTGTCAGTAAGATGGAACACGGTAGCGGAATGGGGATGGGATGGTAAATAGGAGGAGTACCATACCTCCACACCGTAGGCGAAGGGATCGGCGGAGACAGCGATGATCGCTGTCTCTCCAACGTCGAGCACTCCGTCAGCGGGGTCGACTCCGAGTCTCTTCATGTTGGTCGTCTTGAAGGTCCATCCAATCGGGCCAGATGACGTGTTCGTCACCTATAGAAAAATGATTTTTAAGACTGTGCGAGATAGAATAAGTCAAATCACAAAGTGAGCAACCAAAGGGGACTGTATTTTGGAAGGTAAGATAATTCATCGCAGATATTGTTACGGTACCTGTATGGTGGTGCATCGATGAACGACGATGACATCATCGTCCTTCAAATAAATGTTATCCAGGGGAGAGAGGTGCTACGGTACCTCCTCTTTCTTGATGACGACCTTGGTGCCGAGCTGGGTGGCGATATCTCCGGGAGGAACGGACTGGGCCATGTCGACGACTTGGTATGAGGACCAACGCTGGGCGATTCTTTTATAGACGGAAATGGGAGGGGAATAAACAATTCTCCAATGGGTCGAATATGGAAATCCAAAATCATCCATCCAAAATGCGTCCAAAACGATGAAAAGGTGATGTCTCGTTAGAGGTCAATGATATCTTTCTTAACCAAATATCATAGACCACTCCATAAACCGATGGTCAAACATAAATCTTCTGTAGAGAAAGGCTTTTTCTCGCTGTCTGATTGCTTCGACTCTGCGCTTCTCTCGACCGGCAATCCAATCGGTTGCTTCATTCATCGATATCATTTATCCGTGCTTCTTCTGCAATTATAAATTAATATGGAATAAAGTAACTTCAGTTGAAAGACATGTGGGTTCAAACCAGCCATGCCTCTGGGAATATTCCATTGTCCCACATAGTTTATATTTTGACACGAAATGCTTCAAACATTTTCTTTTTGTGATTCGTAGCGGAACTGATAAAAACTGCTATAAGTGTATACTTCCCAAGAACTATAGAGTGCACATAGTGCAGACTCTTATTGAAAATAAATGGAGTATTTCTCGTTTCGCTTGAACAAACTAGCCATAGGGGTCACTCTCATCCTCTCTCTCTCTCTGCTCTCTCTCCCTCTCTCAGGGAAGGTCAGTGAAGGGGAGAGGGGTGGTAAGAAAAGTAAGCAGAGGTATTCTCTGCTTTCTTCTTCCGTCCAATGGTTTTCACTCGCCTTTGCACTCTCAATCTTCTTCGATTCTTCGTCGTTTCTTTATCGACTCTTCTCCTCTTCAAACTTCATCGATTGGCGACAGAGGGAGATTCAATTGAGCCGAGGTGACGACTATCGATTGAATAATTCAAGTCGGCTGGTAAATAGAACTGACCTTCTTGCTTGCCCCACATTCTCTGTATCTTGTTAGGCAAACACTGCAAAAAGCAATTGATACAGTTGTATTTGGTTTGCTCCATTACTTTTTCAATGCATTTGTGTATTCATTTAGCCTCCCATATGCCTCAATCGACCCTGAATCTGCTCCATCTCTCGACTCGGAGACAGCTAGGCTTTTAAGATTGCACGAGTTGCTGGCCAGGCCACAGGTTTATTCGTTTTTCGAAAACTCAGAGATCAAAGACTAACTTCAGATCAAATGCGGCAAGAAGCTATTGGGAGAGGCTCCTGAGGACTTTTTTCTATGCACTCCACAGGACTTCAAACGACGGTGAGCCTCAAAGCATTGATCAACTATTGAGTAGTTTATTTAAATTTAAAATTTCACATGAAAGCTGTCACCATGAGAGATTAAGTTGAAACTGGAGACATGCAGATGATTACTGTCAGCTTTCAGTATAAACTTCACCTCTGGCTTGCTCATCTCGGGTTCAGCCGTGTATCGAGGAGACTTTGAGGCTGCTCTGTCAATAAACAAATGGACTGCCATCGTTCCACCGGGAGACCAGACCGTTCTCAGGCTTGCAGGTATCAAAATTGATCTACTGTAATCTCCATTTATCAGCCGATACAATAACCCCCTCCCCCTATCTATCGATGCCGTAATCTCAATATATCGAGCAGCTAACTTATCATAAAAGGCACATCTCTGTTTTTTGTCCCAGTCTTTTCTCGCAGAGTATTCCCTCCGTATCATTCTTATTCCCTACCCCTTCACATTTGGTGCGTTTTTTTTACTTGGGCCAAAAACTGAAGAAGTTCCTCGTAAAACATAGGCGAAGTAGACGTCCGCCAACTCGAGGATCTCCATCGATGGAAAGAATGGAGGACGGATGAGTTGCAAAGGACGATCAAGAAAGAGGAGGTACGAGTCGCACCAATCGAGTCATTGAAATCTTCATCGATATTCCCTTTCATTTCAGTATTCACTCGCGATCCTGCATCTGTATTCGGGAATGCTTCGCCCTACAGAGGACGTCATTAAACAACTGATGATTGTGAGTTGAGCAAGTATTTATCGATGGGGGGGGGGCTCTCTTCAATTCGCACAGTCTCTCGTCTTTTCTGACAGACGAGAGGCGAAATTGAGAGGTTTAGGTCAAGGAGTAGGTCAGTTCTTGGACGGCCATTCAGCGACGACTGAGGGCACTGGGATGCGAGTACCATTGTTCTGAGAAGGGGCAGTTGACAATATTTGCAACTAAGAAATTTCAAACACGATACGAAACTGACCACAATATTGAATGCAATAGCAGCAGGAATAAGAAGGAGGAGAAGGGCGATGAAAGAACGGATGGAAATCATTGTCAAGTTGTGACTTCCTCCCTTCCTTCCCTCGATTTTATAGAGAAGCCTGAATGGCACACCACACCCTGCTAATGGGGAAAAAGCATAATGGAAAACTGAGAGCAATCTGTTCGACTCTTCAGTTCGCATTGTCTCTCGCTGGTCAGAGATAGCGAGATAGCGTGCAGAATCGGGAGAGAGAGAGACAGATGATCGCTTTGAAATGATTCATCCAGTTATCACATGCGATGATTGGCTATGGGAATAAGGATGCACGGGGGATGATTCAGAATCACATTGAGCATCCATAGATAGATCCCTTAAGAGCCAATTGCGAGGGCGTATGTTAGAATCCCAATGTTCGCCTCGTTATCTTTTTCAGCGTACACCGAATAAACTCATTTCAGAAAATCACATGTTCTTCTCTCCTTCTTATCGCACGAATTCGGAATGGTAATGATGCAGATCTCTGGACGTCCACTCTCAATTATCTATTCTTCGCGAGAAATTTCGCCCTGATCGGCGCCACATCTTCAGGTTTAACCAACCCTATCGATAATCAATCTCAGTTACCGTAGTCAGGTCTCTGCGGCAGGACACCCCTATCGTGCGAGTACCGTATCTCTCTTGCTCTTATTGATCCGATCATCGACCACCATCTTCCGCCTCCATTCAATCTGGGTGAGACGCCTACGATACTATCGATTATTTACAGTATCCCTACAGGTTCGCCCCTTGAGGAACGTCACCGTATGCTACAGTATCTATCATCTCATCATGCGCCCTGCTCTCAGCTCATATCGCCTTCCTCCATTCCTCCATTCTGCGCCAATTCTGTTGATGCAACCACGAGAGCGCTTCTTCTGACGTAAGGAATAAATCTTTGGTAATCGATAAATTGATATTTGCAGATACCGCAAAATTATAACACTTCCATCGTTCAGCCCACTCATACCCGCGCGTTTCACAGTTGTTTCACCGCACAATATGTGAGATCTAATTGTAAGATTATCTATAAAAAAGATGAACTCAACATTCTCAGATCGGGCTCAATAACGCATCTTCAATTGGGAGTTTCTCCGAATGAATCGAATACGAGTGCGGATGGAACATGGAGACTGGAATCAATAGATAAGATCCTCGACCGAGGTATGATCATCTCATCGATTCCATCCAATTGGAATTCTTACAGTAATTGCCCCATCGCTTCTTTTAATCGATTTGGATGGCATTGAATGGAGTATCATGGAAGAAATCGTTGATTTGGTTCTCGCACGGAAGATCAAGCACATATCGATTAGTGCTAGGTAGACCAGAAAAAAATTCATTTTTAATAAATTTTTCTAGGCTCTTCGTAGAAGAGGACGACACAATAAGGAAGTTCTTCTCGTCTATTCGTAGACTTATCCTCTCTAATTATTCAATCAGTCACTTCTCGCATGATTTGTACCATCTTCACCTGGCCATCGATTCATAAACAGGGAATTGAAATAATTGTCAAACTTGCACGAAACAGTGCATTGTCAAACTTGCACGAAACATTCAACAAACGGTGGAAATCGAAAAAAAGCAGCACGCTAAAGTCCAAACAAAAGCTGAGAACAATATCACGAAAACAACGGTTAAAAATACGAAATTACATATTAAACGCATATCGTCGATGGTATCGCCTCATTCTCACTTTCATCCTCTTCTTCATCGGATGATTCCTCAGAAGATTCTGAATATTCTGAGTCCGAACAATTCTCACTGAGTTCTTTATCGTTCGTCATAACACATGCATCTTTTCCTTCTGTTCTCGCTTCGCAGTTCTGATCTGCATAGAGGGTATTTTAAGATATTTAATTATTAATATCATCAACCTCTCTCGCTCTTCACGCAATTATCCGCTGGCTTCACTCAGTTACACGAATTAATTTATTTTCAAGCCAACAAAATTAATTTTAAAAAAAAGCTGCACTTTCTACCTGGATAAGTTTTCCTGATATGCAGTTGCAATGTTTTGAGATGGCAGTACTTTACCCCTTATACGTCGCATTGATGAATATCCACTCCCTCTTCATTAGATTTATCCACGCCCTCATCAGTAGAATCACCTGCCGTTCCGTCTAAATAAGAGCAATTTTTATAGATACATTTCTATATCGTGGCGCGATATAATTAGATATCATCTGAATTTCGATACCTTCGTGCCTCTTGAGATGCACGTCTAGTTCGCATTTCTTCTTGAACCTCCGTGGACAGAGAGGACAGCATTTCGTGCGACGAATATGTGCCGTTCCTTTCCTGTGGCAATCCATGTGCCTATTCAAAATTTCTTCAATATTGAAACCCGTTTTGCAGATTTCGCATTTTATCGCTCCTGAAAATCTTATTGATACTATGCAGTTTTTTTACAAGTCATCAGTGTGAAGATTCATATGTTGCCGTAGGCTCACGCTATTAGATAGATCTGGTCGCACAAATTGCATTCGAATGGGCGCAACTTTTGCATCACATCAGGATCGTTCGGATCTAAAAATGTTCGATTTTGATTTTTGTTCTTTTCATCAGTGATATCACTTATTTCACTGACCCATATGAGGCCGTTGGCGAAAGAATCAGACAAGGGTTGGCACAGGCAAAAATGTCGACTCTCTGAAACTTTCCTTTTCGGGGTTCTCGATGGTGCTGATGACGATGGGCATACTCATTTTGGCCATGAAAGCTTCGTTGGCTCCAGACGACGTCACGTCGAAATCGATTTTAGCCTCTATTTCGGTTCGTGATAACGCTAAATATTCGAGAGTTTGGGCCATAGGGCAGAATTTGATGGCGAATACGACAGTACTCTTTATTTTTCATTAATTGCTTTAATTACTCTGGGAAATGGAACTTCTCGCAAACTACAGTGATATAGTGGAGAATAGGATAAATCGGACCGGAATCTCACGAGGATTCAAAATCTCTTTTGAACTTCAAAATCCTGCATCCACCTTTTGAGATATTCAACTTATAGTGTTCCTGGTTTGTAAGTAAATTTGGCCATCTCTCCCTTGAAGGCTTCCGATCTTTTGATCTACCCGAGTCTCACCTCCATGACCTTAATTATATTCCGTGACCTTAAACTTTAATTATATTTATTGAATTAAACTTTAATTATATTTATTGATTTATTATTGACATAAAAAGTCGCAGTATTTTTTGAGCAGCCGATTGTGTATGAAAATCAACACCCTCTTTCGCTCAGAAAAATTTTTTTCCTGGAACAGGGCAGTTGAATACACTAAACAATCGCGTGAAAACGTGATATTTAAAAACGCGGATGAGAATTGTGACATTCCCGACCATTTCGGTTCCTTCTAATTGTTGAATGCTTCACCAATCATCTTTTTTAAATTTTCTCTTTGCAACAATATATTGTTGGAATGAATGAGAATGTTTTATGCTGAGATTGATATGGAGAGTACATGCAGTACAGAGATCGATAATGACGTCATCAGAAGACGATCTTACATAACAGTTATGGGAGTGTAGAATTTGACACGTGCATTGATCATCATGTTCTTGTAGACCTGAAGATAGATTATCGATTGGATCAATTCCCTAACTACCGTATACCTCATTGGCGATGTTCTTCCACTGCCCTCTGGTGGCAAGAGGGGCGTTTCCAACGCGTACCGTACCCTTCTGAACAGGGTTCGATGGGTAGGTCAAGGGAGTCAGATAGCTTACGAATCTATAGGGAGTTCCCGAGTTGACCTCTGCAACGGTTCTCAAGAATGTGACTGCTCCGAAGTCGGGAACGTACGAACCGACCAGCATCTGTTGAGGGACGTCTCTGAACGAATCATATTTTTTTTGTATTTTTCAGTTTGGATTCAACAATAACATATCTTCCAACCGGTAAATGGTTCTTCATCAGAGTGAAGAGTCTCTCTCTTCATTCCTCGTACGCTAACGCGGAAAACAACGGATTCTTCACTCTGACAGCCATATCAATTATCTTTAATTTCGACCTGATGACAATGTCTTCGGGAGTGTATCCAGAAAGGGCGTACTGCACACCGAATGCCTGCACTCGAAGAGTGTTGAGGGCCTTGAGAATCTGAAGAGTAGTGCGATAGTACAAAGTAAGCACATTCCCAGTACGATAAGATTCTGTATACACTCACTGCGTTGTCCAAGTCGTTCTGAATGCGTCTATTAGCATCGGCCAACGAGGCACTCTGTCCAGAATAGGCCACCGAATTGGCAATCGTCGGGTGCTGGAATACGGAGGGTCACTTTCTGACTACTGTAGGCTGCAGTAGTTACCGCCGCAGCAGTAGTGAAGAAAGTCCATCCAATTGGAGGGCTGAAGTCGAAGGTGAACGTCGGGTTCTGTAGCAGCTGTGCGTCCGATCCTGAAGGGAAGACAGTATATCTTACAGTAACCTACAGTACCCACTACCGTACCTGATCCAGCAGGTCCGCATGCGAGGGTTACTGTGGCCAGAAGGGGTAGGAGGTAGATCATGATGGAAGGAGAGGGTGTGAAGATGTGGGGGAGTGGACCATTTATAGGGGTGAGATATGAATGGACGAGAGCTTTCTTTACGAGTCAAGGGCGGATTCCATTCAATGGGAACGGCATCTGAATCACTTTTCTATTTGGAATCTGAGAGGTCGCGAACGTTTTATTACACTTGAGAATCAAACTGAATTGATATCACGTTCCGGCACGGGATTATCGATTGATTTGCATTGAAATTTGGATAGATTTGACTACATTGCCAATAGATATGATTGTAAATGAGGGTGAATGAAAATACTTCATCCCTCACATCTCCTCCTCTTTGCACTAGTGAAGAGTGGTCGTCATGGTCGATTCTTCCTCCCTTCACTACTTCTACTTTCCCTGTGTCGCCGTCATTCTCGCTCTAATAGTCGATGCAGTCAAGAAGAAGACGTCCTTTCCACTTCCCGAATCCGTCCTTCTCTTTCTAATAGCCGTAGCCGGAAGGTAGATCACACTATCGATCTACCGCGTCAATTATCGTTCCCCTTTCCAGTTTCTTCCTCCATATCTTCCTCAATCAGCAAGAGCGCGAAACCATTCGCAAGGAGTATCTCTGGCTGGATATGCAACCCGACGCGATTCTCGGGGTATGGTAATTGGTTGGTGGTACCGTAATCATATCGTATCCTCAGATTCTGCTTCCTCCTCTTCTCTTCGAGTCGGCGTACAAAGTGAACATGTCCTTCTTCTTGTTTCGCATCAAGGTACAATCGATACTGCTCATTACAGTACCCCTCTTACCGTATCCCATGCAGATGATAATCACTCTCACGGGCGCCATTTACATTCTCACAGCTGCTCTCGTCGCTGCCGTCTACGTGCCAATCTTCAATATCATCTCAGGATGGCATCACTTCGTGGTTCGTCCACTACCGTAATCTTCCCGTATACCTCCACAACCTTTTTCCAGTCGTGCATTCTGGCGAGCATTCTCGTCGCGACGGACCCCGTTGCTGTCGTGTCCATTCTCGAATCGATGGGCGCCCCATTACGGTAGGTGGCGGAGTATCGACAACTGACTGTTTACCGTATTCTCTCCAGACTGCGTATTCTAATCGAGGGCGAGAGATTGCTCAACGACGGCCTGGCCATCTTCACGTTCAAGTTCTTCCTGCGACTGTTTGAGCAGGTATACTGTAGGATGAGTACGGTAGTCGTTACAAACGATTGTATGTCGGACAAAAATTAGAGGACTCTTTAATGAAACGATAGAAATTTATTCATCTGAATTCTTGTTTTATAATTTATTTGGTAGAAAAAAACTAAAACGTTCAACAAATCATACTGAGGAGAAGTTAATGAAATATGCTTCTTCGATCCACTAATATTCTTTAATTTATTCGCAGCAACAGAAACTTCAGATAAACTTCGTTTTTGGGTGACTCATATTGACAGAGTGAAGTAGACAAGATTAATTGAGGTTTGAGATCTGGGTGCGTGATTCATCAAGGATGTGTGTAATGCATAGTATTTAAAGCTTCACAGCCGTCGGATATTTTCCACGATTTTTTTGTTTACAATTCAAAACCATATATATTAACCATAAAAATTAATTAGCAAGAAAAAATACCTATAAATTTCATAGTCTGCCCCAAGGCGAAAAATTCCCACCACGAAGTCTACAGTAATCTTCGATCAATTTATTTATCGCAGTTATTGTTTATTTTCATCGATTCTTGGCCGATTTATCGACGTTTCACAGATGTTCGTCTTCTTCGATTGTTTGTGGAAGGTGATACAACAATTGGCCACTGAAATTTGTGCTGTAATTCCGTTTAATTTAGTTCTCGATTGCGTTGCTGTCTGTGACGTTCGCTGCATTCCGGGTCATCGAGTATCTCTCTTCTACAATTCTCGACATCCAAGAAACTGAGGACTTGGCTCTCTACAGCCAGGTTAGAACTACTTTTTCGCATTTGTGTTTTTGACCTTGTTCACTGCCGATGATGTGGCACAGCTCACCGTGTGCGTGCTAACAGTATGCATTCAAGGGGGGGGGGGGGTTGTATCAAATACACTCGATTATATTACAGCTAACATCGAGCATTTCCATTAAAGCTTACAGGCAGAAATATAATTCACAAATCGATGTATTCCAGTTCATCCACATCGTCTCGGCTCTTCTCTTTGTCATTTCCATTCTCTCTCGCAATACGCCCATCACTGTCCTCACCATCCTCACACTCGTATATTTATATCACTATTCATTTATGATACCAATTATAAATAATTCTTGTCCATATTGTAGATCTGCCAGAGTGTTTTCACCTTCAAGCACTACTTCCATCGCGTATGCACTGCTACGGAGGTTTCCTTTACGGGGTGAGCCTTCCATCCCAACTCACTCATTGGACTCTTTCCAGCACCAGCGTCTGCACTAATGCGCAAGTGATCAAGTATTGTAAGTTGACCTTTTTTGATTTACTTGACATATAATACTAATAAAAATAATTTCAGTGGATGCGTTCAACAGGGAGCTCTTCGCCATCTACATGGTTGCAGTTACCGCAGTCATCTGCATTCTCTGCCTTATCCTCTACATCAACCACCTCGAGAGTTGCATCCAGAAGGTATTGTAATATTGCTGCATATTAGACAATACTATTTTGATTAAGAGACCTTCTCCGTAAAAATTCGGCATGGGCCGGACATTCCCCTAGCAGAACGATTCAGCTCTCCACCTTTTGGTCACAATAGAGGGTCCGACCCTTGTTTACAAAAATGGAGAAATTGAAGCCCCTTGTTGCAAACGCGGCCCGCAGCGCGCGCGAAAATCAAAATTTGGACAAAAACGTGTTTTCATATCTCGGCAACCGAACAAGTTAGACATGAAATTCTTCTTGTGGATTGTTAGTGACCTCCTATGTGCAAGAATGCATCATAGAACAAAAATTTATCGTTGATTATAGAACGAATTTTTGAAGATGTTATTTTAATTTTCGATTTTATGCTGCCTCGGGAACGTTTGGCCGGGATCTCACATATCACATTTTGCAGCCCTTACAATCCTGGTGAGTACCAACCACAAATATCAGAAATTAAGACTTTCACGAGTGCTGAAAAATGAGGTTGAAAGGTGAGATCTCCAAAATTGTGCAGTCGACTTGAAATAAAATCAGTTTTCTATGCGCTAAACTACCGTGCGCAGGTAGTGCTCACCGAGCGTACCCCATCTGCAGCTTCTGGAATCATCTGGGTCACTATCCACCGACTAGCACTGATTCTAAAAATGAAACGTAAATCAGCCGGGTTTGCAATTTCGCAATCGTTCCAAACAAACAAAAGCTCAAAAAAATCACAAAATTCAGGCGATTATTATGCACAAAGTTTCACCGTCATCGCTTTTAAAATCGACGAGAAAATTAGAAAGTTTGAAATAAATTTCAATTTTTGGTTTGCAATAACGGCCGGTTCTTGTAATTCACTTTTTATTTATAAATAATAGTGCATAATGTTCGCCTGAATTTTGTGCATTTTTTGAGCTTTTGCTTGTTTGGAACGATTGCGAAATAGCAAACCCGGCTGATTTACGTTTCATTTTTAGAATCAGTGCTAGTCGGTGGATAGTGACCCAGATGATTCCAGAAGCTGCAGATGGGGTACGCTCGGTGAGCACTACCTGCGCACGGTAGTTTAGCGCATAGAAAACTGATTTTTATTTCAAGTCGACTGCACAATTTTGGAGATCTCACCTTTCAACCTCATTTTTCAGCACTCGTGAAAGTCTTAATTTCTGATATTTGTGGTTGGTACTCACCAGGATTGTAAGGGCTGCAAAATGTGATATGTGAGATCCCGGCCAAACGTTCCCGAGGCAGCAAAAAATCGAAAATTAAAATAACATCTTCAAAAATTCGTTCTATAATCAACGATAAATTGTTGTTCTATGATGCATTCTTGCACATAGGAGGTCACTAACAATCCACAAGAAGAATTTCATGTCTAACTTGTTCGGTTGCCGAGATATGAAAACACGTTTTTGTCCAAATTTTGACTTTCGCGCGCGCGCTGCGGGCCGCGTTTGCAACAAGGGGCTTCAATTTCTCCATTTTT
Organism: Pristionchus pacificus; assembly: GCA_000180635.4. Taxonomy (NCBI): domain Eukaryota; kingdom Metazoa; phylum Nematoda; class Chromadorea; order Rhabditida; family Neodiplogasteridae; genus Pristionchus; species Pristionchus pacificus. The sequence goes on from CM026575.1 coordinate 39,149,993, forward strand.
GTAAACAAGGGTCGGACCCTCTATTGTGACCAAAAGGTGGAGGGCTGAATCGTTCTGCTAGGGGAATGTCCGGAGAGGGGGTCGAAATGCTGAATTTTTACGGAGAAGGTCTCTTAATTGCTCTGACACGGCTTTAGGAGGTTGTTTCACTTACAATTTTGGACAATTTTAATGTATTTGTGCTCAGATCACGGACATGTGTGACCCGAATTCATCTAACGATCAGCCAAAGACTTCCGTCGTCAGTGTCCGTAAGTAAATTTTGATTTTTTTGTAGATCGTGAGTAGAGGGCAAATACCCCTCCCGAAAGGACCTATGCATGCCACATATTTCGACCAATTTGAACAAATATTAGAGAAAACCATACCACCGATCGACAGTGTCGGAGAATTTGATCCAAAACCTAACCACAGAGGGTGCAATAGCCTTCAAAATTGGTAATAGTATACCTCATCTTGCGTTTCGGGGCCTATTTGACATCTGGTTTCGAGTGTCATCTTGTATATTTATAAAAAAAATGTGCTGATCAGGCCCGTCCAAACAAAGTTGGTTAAGAAATGCTGGGTCAGAGGACTGCAAAGCAATTCTTTACTTTCTGAAAACAACACGTGCGATATAGATTCTCGATATAGATTTTGGATAAACAGTTTCTCTGAGGATAGACTGAGCGATGATCTGGCAAGGGGTGGAACAGCTCGAATTGCGTGTAATAGCTTACATATTTATCTTATATCAATTTCAGCCAACATGTGGCGCGAGTTGAAAGTCATGCGCTCGCCTCGTCACGATTCCGGCAATTTCTCTGTATAAGAAGAATGGCTTTGTCCATTGACTGATTTCCCCTCTCGACCCCTGTAAGTACACTTGACCCGTCTTTTCTGGAAACTCTCGAAGCCCAAAATTGTGATTTTCAATCCGTACCCCTTCCTGTACAAGATTCATCCATTCCAATTATTGGTTTCGAGAAGTTTTTCATTTATTTTCTGTGTAAGTAATATTTACGGATTGTTAACTGTTTGTTTTGTTAAGACTGTTTAATTGAAGTTGCTTGATAATGAACCGTTTATATTTTTGCGACTTCACATTCCGAAGGCATTCACAGTTTCTCACTAATGTTTCGTAGAGGGTAGGGGCGCGGTGAGCGTTGCGGCACCTTGGCTTCCGTTTTCCTGTACGTAATGGCAAGTGAAGTCACTGTGAGTCTTCTAGAGCTGTAGTAACCCACGAGACAATTCTCAGCACGGTCGCTGCATTGTTTTCCATGTAGCCGGGAGCGGAGAAGGTTGTGAGGGTGTGCGTGCCGAACATATGGTATCCCTCGTCCGCACACGATCAACTGGACTAGGATACAATAGAGCAATGTTAGAGCAGGGTACGGTAACGCACAGGTGCTGCCAGAAGGTGGAGATCATTCGAGTGCCGAAGGTCTAGATCGATAGGGGTAGGATGGGAGCACGGTACTACACTGCTCACTCAATGACTAGGTGCATACCATTCCGTCCCGTGACGCAATGACAGTAGACTTTTATGGTTACGGTACCTCGAGGATACAGCTTTTCTTCTTGATTGAACTATCATTCTGCGGCTACTTGGAGACAGAGTTTGCAAAGGTAGAATATCGTAGATTGCACGTAGAGCAGAGTGGAGAGAAAACACACCTTTTTGAGCGATCGAGTAGGATGAGAGGACGAGAGTCGGAGGGTGAGGATGGGGAAGAGATATTCGATGCGTAGGTAATGGTATGAGATAGAGTGCATTTTGAGGAGACCATTTGCGAAAAGGAATCTCTTGTTTTTTCACGTTCCATAATAACCTTTCGTTCGTGTTTGTCATGAGCGTGCGTTGAAAGAGGGAAAGTGTGCCCCCTTGTTGACTATCCTTCCTCCCGTCTTTCCTTCTTTCTCTACTCACTCTCTTCACTCTCTTCACTACCACGAACCGAGACAGGGCAACTCCCTTCACTCTCATTGTGTATTACTCATCCTCACAGTTGCCTTTTAACACCTGAATTTCTTCATTTTCAATCAAATTGAGTCATGTCCGCCCCTCCGCCTTACTACAATCAGCAACCGCAAGTAAGAACATTAGAAATTCCTCCAGATTCTATGAGTTTTCAATATTTTAAATTGAATTTTTGACGTCTTCGCTCGTTTGTAGGGTCAATACTACCCACAATCCGGTCAGGCCTATCCGCAGGGCCAGTATCCTCCACCTCAAAATGGATATGGGCAGTACCCCAATCAACCTCAAGTCGTGTAAGTATTTTAATCATGTTCTATTTTGAAATGTATTCGAAAGGTGTAATCATAATCACATGGGAGATAGAGATATCTAGGCTGTGTTCGAATCAATGAACAATCATGACAAATTTTCTATGTCAAAGTATGTGAACGGGTTGATTCATCAGACATTGCACATTTATTGACGGAAGTTGACTTGAGAAAAACAGAGGTCGAGCGAGGTAATGTGATCGTTGGTCGATCTCGAACGAAATCTTCTAACTCTCTTAATTTCGCTATTTTTTCAAGACGATCAGATAGTCAGTAACGAAGGGTACCAGGCTATTGGACTCCATTTCAGATATGTAGAACGACAGCCCGAACCTCAACAGGACAATTTCTGTCTTCACTCTCTACTCATGCTGTGTTGTGGATGCTTCTTAGGAGAGGTGAGCTGCTATCGACCATCTCTGATCTTTGATCTTTGAAAATACAATCATTTCTCGATTTCTGGAACAGCAAACAGTATTTTCGTACGGGGTGTAGAAAGAGAAACTTGAAAGTTTGTACTTGAAACTCATTGCCTTTTATCTCCCGTCCCAATTTGAACTTTGATCTTCTTTACAGATGCTATGCGATTCTCCCTGTCTTTGCCTCATGATTCCCTGTCCTATTCGACTGCCATCCTTCGGAAGAAGATAATCCCATTTACTTATACGAAAAATTGTGATCCCATCGTGTAGATTTGTGTCATTTCTTCTATCCAAAAGTCTGCACTTTGTGTAGCCCCCATCTCCTTCCCCGAGGCATTTATTGTTTGTCTAGCAACCGCTTCGTAACGAAGCTCACTTCTCTCCTTCCTTTTCGTTTTGTAGTATTTTGTGCCACACGGGTCAAGAAACCATAGATTATTTCACTTGATCAACTTCTAGAGCTTGAATATCTTACATTCCGAGTAATTATCTCATTGTCCACAACAACTTTATTCTAATCATGGAATAAATTTCTCATCATAATCTTTTCGAATTCAACAGATTTATCCGATAACGAGAACAAAGTCATGATCGGATGATGGCATACCCGTTTGATCAACCCGCACTATCACTAATTAACACCTATCCAATTATCTCACTGGTTGAAGGGGATCGTTCATATCCCCGTCTGTCTATGTGTACCGTACTGCTGTCTATCATCATGCGATTTGGCTCTCGGTGGAATGAGAGACACGGACATTGGTTGGGTGAACACAGACTGACTTCGTCCCTGCGAGTCTCTTCGCTCAACCAGACCGTCGCTTGAGCCCCTTCTGGTTCCAGGTTGCGTTGGGTATTCATCGTTGAGTGTCCTAGCCCTAGTCCTAGGGGCGGGCCCAGCTCCGGCCCAACCCAGTGGCACGGAGAGTTGTCTCTCGGCTGCGATCTTGTGTATGGCCGAAGAGAGCATCCCTCCCGATGAGTGGGATTCAGTGGAGGGATCTCTCTGACAGGAGTAACGACGTTGCGATGAGAGTCGAATGGAATGAGAGACGGCAGTTGGAGGAGCGGTGAAGGATTGAGTCATCGATGCAGCTAGAGGGATGGAAGGAGGAGTGGATCGGGGAGGAGGGAACGGTGGAGGAGATGCCTCTTTCGATGGCGATTCCTCCTCAATCTTCTCGAGCGTCTGTTCGATGACTAGACGATCGGGCGTGCTTCTCAGACGACTCTCACTCTGGAAGGCAGAAATTCAAATAGTCATCAACGATGCGACAATTTAGATATGCACTTGCAAGGCAGCATTGAGGATAGTTTAGAGAAGAAGAATGAAAATAGAGCAGCCATAAGCGAAAGCAAGCTTACGTGACGAACACTATGGATGCGAGTAATGAAATCGTAAGTTGGAGCGAGTCTCTGGCGATAGGTGAAAAGAGTTCGCTGTCTGAAAAGATTTCTTATCAATATTGAATAAATGCGACTCTTTGAGTTAAATTTTGAACAAAATGACCTGAAGTAGTCCATAACACTGAAGAATACGTAGAAGATAACGAGACAGTAGAAGAGTTGACAGAAGAGATAGATGAAGGTAAAAGTGATATGCAGAGACTCACGATAGTGTGAGACATTCTCCCCTGGAAAACATTATTTTAATAATTCTCGACATTCTTTCAGAGTTTCCATTAGTATGGTAGATAGTATGAAGAATGTAGAATAGACCCTTCTAAGTTTCAGAAAACTGAGTCACTAATTCCATTGAAAACCCTTTAATGAAGAGATTCTTTTGCACAGAAACAAATGTGTCTTACCCTCAATGGTGCTGAGTCTTCTGGCTATTACATGAACTAGGAAGTTCCTATCGAATAGAAGAAGGAGAAAAGCGATAATGAGCATGATGATGTGATGGCAACTTCCGCCGCTTTGCATAGAAGAATCGGCCAGATAAAGATGTATCTGAAAGATCATACGGTCAAATTTTCCTCAAATTCAGAAATTCTTTCTAAGTTATGTTTAATCCCCTTTCTGTCGCTCCTGAGAAACATTCAAAAATGATTCCTTTCATTTCTATTTCGGTGTATTCCTCAGATCGTATCGGGAATGAATGGAATTCGTCGAAAAATGTGAGAGGCGTTAGAGAAAGAATGACGAACAACATTGAATGTGAAGCATCGCCAGGGGGAAGAGGGAGAGTGTGTCACCATCAAAACCACTGCTCAACAACTCAGAGAAGGGTGATCAGAAGGAGAAGGGAAAGGTGATCGTTACTTGAGATTGATGCCGTCGCCAACTCTCGCATCTTCTCTCTCTCCTATCCATTCCATGCCCCTGCTTTCACTCATAACTATGGCTGTCGGAATGAAAACTTCGTATCTGACTTATCTTACTGGGCAAATGTGCCAAAGAGCTCGCCCTAGATTTTTTGTAGCAAAAACTCGTTTATCTATCCCAAGAAATTAAAATTCGATCTATTTACTGACTATAACGATCGGAAGAATTCTTGTTTGCAATGGGTGCATTTGATAAGAGATGCGGGTTTATTCGCGTTCAAAGAGTTATCAGTGCGAAATAATCTCACCTTCTGACTAATATTCCATATACAGCTGACCCGAGAACAGATATGAAGAGAAGACTGAGCAGAATGGAGAATGCATCGAATTTGCCCACTGTCTGCAATCTTTACGAATTAATCAATAAAAAGAATTAGCTGAAATGAAGGGCCCTCTTGACCTCAAAAACCATCTGAGTTCTTATTGATTACCAATGTGAAAAGGGACCATCAACATATTTTTTCCTCAAAGTTAAGAAGATAAGCAAATTTTTCTTGATTGACAGTATTCGCTTATCGGGCGTTAGATGTTTCGAAATCGAGATAGAAGATGATTACCAAAAAAAAGAACCGACCAAATTGAAAATTCCCGACAGAAGGAGAATGAAAATCAGATCGATAAATACGAAGATCCAAGCTGTTTTCTGCAAGAGAATCAATGATTCATATAGAATGAATCAGTTATCTACGATGAGATGGAGCAATTCCCTCTTGCACCTACACGAACAATATCGATTGATTCGATAACCCATCAGATTAGATCAATCATGATGAACAATTTCTCTCTTCATTCCTCGTGATCTCTAGTCGATCAGTGAACATGAGAAATGAAGAGACAAATTCTTCAATCAGACAGCTCATACGACTCAATTTCAGATCTTCATGATTGAAAAAGGCTGAATTAAATGAAAATGAGTGTAATTGAGTACTTACAACGACATGCAATCGACAGGATCGGAAATTCTCTCCGAAGAAGAATTCCTCATTGTCGTTCATTTGAGTCCATCGATGAGAGAAGGGCGACTGATGGATTGATGAGAGGGAAGAGAGGGAGGAGAGGGAAGGGAGGAAGGGGAAGAAGAGAGGAAGAGGGAGGAGAAGGAAGGTGTAAAACACGAGTAGACTACTCTGATAAGAGAGAGACTAGGGTAGGTCAGAAGGGAGGAAGAATGAAGAGGGAGGAGACAAGTAATGTGAGATGAGCGAGGAATGCATCTTCTCTCTTCTTCTTCTTCTTCTCACTTTGCCAGGGTTGATCCGTGGATGGAAGATGAGTGTAACAGAGACAGCTGAGACATCAGACCATTGTAGACAGGTGGAAGATGAATTATGAGTTCACATCAGAGTTCATCATTCGAGTTCAACTCCCAGTAATATCAACTTGATCCAAATTCCCCACTGATCCCACAGGATAATCTGTTGTTATTCACTTTTTTAGAGAGATCATTTCTTTGATTTTCTATTTCAATCAAATCAATAATTCTGTATTTCAGTTGTGTTGGTCAACACGATTATATCTTCAAGTTTTATTTCACATTTCCCATTCTGAGATATCTACATATAGACTCTTTGATTGATCTTTGATCTCTTAAAATCTGAATGGATTTGTAGCAAAGTCTTCATCATTGAATGGAATTCGTCGAATTCGTCGGGCAAATCCATCGTTTATCATTTTTCCGATTTTTCATTCCCTCTGAGCTCTTGTTTCTTTTCAGTCTGCTTCCCTCTAGACAAAACAATACGTTTCTGACGATACAATGTTTGGGCTTCTCCATTCCGCATGATTGTCAGACGGAAGCGAGAGATCATGCAGAATCGATAGAGTAAGATCGATTCAATTTTGGAAATCGGATTTCATTCGACCTTGAGTGCGATCTTACTTAGATCCTTCTCATTACTCGAGGAGTTGTGGAATCTGGTGAAGAAATTGTGGAATTGCTGGTGAAGGAAAAAGTGATGGAAAGAAGGAGGTAAATTAGATTAGGGAGGGCAGGGGCGAACTTTTAAAGGCATTAAATATATCCTGATATGCTCGACCTATGCATTCGATAGTGCCGAATCATAATATAAAAATAAAATTTTTAAAAAATGAGCGAAAACAATAATTATGTTAATTAAAAAAATAACAAACGAAAATGCCTACCTACCGTACTCTTTAGGATTCCTCGAATTTGCGCTAGGGCACATTTATTATTTAGCACTTTCCTTTTTATATTTTATTGTAATTGCTTAAAAATATATAAATATTTTATGATTGTGAACATGATCTGAGTGTCTAAAACATAAATCCGATCGATTTTGTAAACAGAAATAACAGGAAAGCTATTATTATGCTTATATTAGTCAATCGTGAGTACATGTGGATTCAACCCAAGGTTTCGGTATCTCCGACAGAGAATTGTCCCGACATCTACCAATGAGGGGGAGGGCTTGGGTATAAGTGATGAAATAAAAGTGGTTTTGTTCGGGGGGAAGGTCTAGTATCGGAAGGGAAGAGCGAAAACATCGGAAAATCGAGGGCGTGGGGAGAACACAGGACAATCAAGCGAAGGTTTCGGTACCTCCGGCAGAAAATTAAAGCGATAGCTGGCAACAGGGGGACGGGGGAGAGTAAAGGCCATGATTTCAGAGCGGTTTGGTTGAGGGGGAAGGCCAAGTATAGCGACGGGAAGGCTAAGCCATGAGAAAAACGTGCGCGCGGGCGGATTCACGTCAAACAACCAAAGATTTCAGTGTCTCCAGCAGAGAGTTTTCACGACAGCTACTAACGGGGGGATGGGGGAGGACATATGTGATCATATCAGAGTGGTTTAGTTGAGGGGGAAGGCCAACCGTTTGTACGGGATTGCAAAAATGGCGGAAAATCGAGTACACGGGTGAATTCAATACAAAAAATCCAATGCTTCGGTATCTCCGACAGAGAAATTCCGGGAAAGGAAGTAACCGGGGGATGGGGGAGGACCCAGTGGATGATTTGAGAGTGGTTTGGTAGAGGGGGAAGGCCGGGTATGGAGAGGGTAGCTGGACAATCTCGAAAAACTGGCGAGCACGTGCGAATTCGCGACAAAGAATCGATGGTTTCGGTACCTCCGACATACAATTTGGGGGAAAGGAAGTAACGGGGGGATGAGGGAGGTCCCAGGCGATGATTTCAGATTGGTTTCTTAGAGGGGGAAGGCCAAATGTAGGAACGGGAAAGTGAAATCGAAAAAAAATTAAAGGCCAAAATTTGAAAAGTGTTCATATGTCCAAAAATCAAGGGAATTAGCACAGGCTAAGTGGCGTATGCGATAGTTATGACCTGTGAAAGTTATTTGCTAGCGAGAAAATAGTAATTAAATTGAAAAATGGTCAATAAATAAATAATTTAAAGACGACTAAAAAATAAAATCAATATTCGATTCGCTCGAAAAAAGTTGCTAGCATACTGTATCGCGTTTCGCATCGGGAACATACGCTGCCCTCCTTAAATTAGATTGCGTTATTTTTGACAAATAATTTTTTAGGGACATGCAAACCGGAAAATAAAATTTGAGAGCCGGGGAGAGGTATGCGCCAAAGTAGTAAACGTCGAAATGCGGGAATTCACATTTGTGTGGAAAAAAATGTTTTTCAAGATTTATCAAATATTAAAAGGTGCAGCACTCCAATTTTACGATTATCATAAAGGGACTATTGATTATAATTAGCAGTAAACAAAATAAAAAATATTCACAATATCGGAAAGATATAATCGGGGCGTGAATATTTGGAAAATCGGTCAATTTTGGAAATAAATCGTAGGGCGTGCGATTTAGGAAGTGCAGCAGTCTACTTTGATTCATAGTACGTTGTTCCTTATCAGAGCAAGGTTTTAAGCAAAAATTAGAAAAATTCAAGATATCGGAACTTCAATAATCGATACTGAAGTTAGTGAATGGTGGAGCCATTAACAAGCCAATGTGAAATAATTGGATTTGTTTTCTATATTTTATATATATAACTCCATTCAAAGAGTCAGGCAACATATGTTAACCACAAAGTTATGTATTGATTTAGTAGTTTGAGTAAAAGTTCTGTTGAACATTGGCCGATACCGTATACCTTGAACTAATTTAAGATTATTGTGAACGCCGTGTATTCAAAACCACCCTTTCTTTGATCAATTATTGATATTCCGAAAATGCTCTACAAAATAGGGTATAAAAACTAGAGGGAAATTTAGTTTGAAATTTTTCAAAAAGTGACAGGCCGAACAGTCTGACTCAGCGAACCGTACACTCGATGGCACTACACCACGGTGGGCGGGGCTTAGAAGGGGTGCTTCGATCTCGCTTAAATTAAAATGTTTTAAAATTCTGGAAGTGCTATCGTGATTCTGCATTGCCGAGACCCCCACAACAGCAAAATAGGATTTTTAAAAAGAGTTTGAATTTTTACGTGAATGTCCCTAATAATTTTTGTATTAAACATAACTGAACTCGATACTGTAGATTTTGAATTTTACTTTGACGCGCGCTTCTGTTACCGTAATTAAATGTCGAAAAAGTATTTGCCGGTTCTTCACTTAGATTTACCGGTTCTCGACAATTTTTCGCTAATTTTCTTCCTTCTCGTTTTGTGCTGTTACTATTGACATTGACTATTATTTTCAGATGCCTGAGCCTAAGAAGAAGAAGGATAAGAAGGCGAGGGAAGAGAAGGTTCTAAAGAAGCTCTCTGTCACCGAGAAATTCGCCAAAGTTCTGGAGTCTCGCAAGCGAAAATTAGAAGGACTTGACGAAGAGGTGCGTTGAATATCCTGGCGTTCTGATGCCTATTTTTAAAATTGTAGATCGTGGAAGAGCCTGTTACCGTTGTCGAGGAAAAAGCAGGTGAAGAGCCAACTGTTGACGAGCCCGAAAAGAAGAAAAAGAAAAAGTGAGTGTTTTCACGTGAATTCGATTTCCGGTCTTCGTATCCGAACGTATTGTATCTATAGGAAGAGAGGTCGTCTCGAGGATATTGCTGAACCTCGAGTGGAAACGGTCTACTTCGATGAAGCTCCTTCCAAATCTTTCGCAGATTTTGAATTGGATGAGCGAATTCTCAAGGTTTGTATATAAAATTACTATGCAGAAATTTATATACTCATAATCTCAGGGAATCGGTGAATTGGGATGGTCTCGTCCGACTGAGGTGCAACTCTCGATGATCGATCTAGTGCTGGAGGGAAGGTTGGTAACGAATATGGCACTAATTAGTGATTAATTAGAAATGTGATGGCTCGTGCACGAACTGGCAGTGGAAAGACGGCCGCTTACGTTCTCCCCGTCCTCCATCGAGTAGTCCAAGTAACTTACTTTCTCTCATATTTTTAAAATCAATCACCGTTGGATTACTTATTCGGTACCCTCAGGTGGTCTCATCCGGACAGCCCTCATCTACTAGCCCTCTCGCTGTATTCGTCGCTCCCTCCAAGGAGTTGGCCACTCAGGTAAGTTGTTATTTATATATAAAAATAAAGCAATGTCAATATAGATCTTCGATCTGATCACAACGTTGCTCCGTCCGTTGCCCTTCCTTTCCGTCCTCAATCTGTCCTCGCTCTCCGAGGAGGAGAAGGATGTGTGGAATAATGACAGTCCGCAGTTGGTTAGTTGTATTTTAATCGTTACATATGTAATAGTTAACTTGATTGAAGGTGGTGTGCACTCCGGGTAAGCTGTCGACGATGCTCAATCTTCGTCCCTCTTTCCTCTCCACTGTGAGACATATTGTACTCGATGAGGCTGATCTGCTGCTCTCTTTCGGTTATGAACAGGAGATGAAGTGAGTAGATTACTTTGAAATTTTATCATACATGATCGGTGGAGAAATCTTAGTAGTTTTAGACTTTCTTCTTTTTAATTTCTAGCAATAGCGGCGCTAAACACAGTATGCCGGGGTGCACGGCCAAAATGCGCAACTTTGAAAAATCATAACTTCTTCCAAAAAAATCGTAAAAATATGCGGTTTTTTGAGTTTTTCTCAGAAAAATCAGCACTTTTTTCTGAACTTTACTTCATTGGTGTGTCCGGGTCCCTTTAATAGTTTACAAAAAAAAAATCCTACGAAGGACACTATTTTGTATTACACTGATATATCAATTGGTGTCGTTACTGATCTCAAATTGATCAGATTCATCCGTCGCAATCTGCCTGATCTGTACCAGTGCATTCTCACTTCGGCCACTCTCACGGACGATATGACCACACTGAAGAAGTTGTTCATGACTGGCAAGGCAGTCACTATCAAGCTAAAGGTATGGAATTAATATTTAATACGTTTATTGTATTGTTTAAATATATTTTTCTTGTCATATTCTTGTTAGATATTGCACGAACCTGAATCAACAATCCTGTCCACGGTAGGGTGGTTGCTTTATTAATTACTCTAATTGCAGGAAGGAGATCTTCCCGATTCGTCTCAGCTGACACAGTACCAAATATCGTGTGAGAACGACGAACAGAGATTCGCCATCCTTCTCTCTCTGTTCAAACTGAAGCTCGTTGTGGGCAAGACGATCATCTTTGTTAACACTGTCGATAGATGTTATCGGTGAGTAGGATGACATTATTGAATTTGCTTCATAATTCGTAATCAGCAAAAATGAATAGGAAGATCTCCCTCCTGCGATTAGAGTAATTAATAATGCCACAACTGCTGCTTCCCCACTTTCGCTCGAAAGGATTGCTAGCTCAATATAATGGAATGGGTTGAGATTGGCGCTGTTCCTGCAAGCCTTCCGTCTCAAATCGTGCATCCTCAATGCAGCCATGCCCTCCAACAGCAGATGCCACGTCATCGCTCAGTTCAACAAGGTAATTGATAATGATGAATGATAAATTTTGCACGAATAGATTTAAACGTATGTTTGAAGGGCGACTACCCGATTGTAATCGCCTCTGATGCATCGAATGTGCATGTGGATGGATGGGATGGAGAAGAGGGGCTGAAGGAAGGAGAGGAAAAGAAGAAGAACAAGAAGAAGAAGATGGACAAAGAGAGTGGTGTTGCAAGAGGAATCGACTTCCATCAGGTAGATATCATTACCTTTACCCTTTATCTATTGCCTACCTTCAGATCTCCAACGTGATCAACTTCGACTTCCCTAAGAATCTCGAGTCGTACATCCACAGAGTGGGAAGGTGAGATCGTTGAAGATCTATTACCATTCCTTGATAAGTCACATCTCTTAGTGTCTGTCTGTCTGTCTGTGTGTCTGTCTGTGTGTAGCGTCTGTCACGCTTTCGTTTTTTGCTCATAACTCGGCTCAAACTCATCGTACACGTCCATCTCCGGTACCATTGGACTCCTCATGGACAGGCAAAAAAAATTTTGAAAAAATTTCATCATCATTACTTAATATGACGAAATTCACTTGTACACCGTTTTCCGCGCTTTTTTCGCTGCGAACTCAACCAAAGCGAGCGTGCAACACACCAAACGACTCGTCATGATGTTCCCTTCTGCTTCTTACATGAATTTCGTCACTATTACGTCATATGACGTAATCCTTAGGCAATAATCCTTTTTAACTCAGCGCAAACTCGACCGATCGAGACGTGCTTAGGCCCAATCGAACCTGTAAGTATAGCGCCACTAAATTTTGAATGAATTTCATCATCCTTACGTAATATGACTTAATCCTTAGGCAATAACTCGTTTTTCGCCGTTTTTTTAAGAATATTTCAAGGACTGGTCAATGTGATAAATACATGACCCGGCGTTTGACAGCCTAACCTGCGAGTTCCTGCCGGAAGGCTCGTGGGGCCGAGGGCGTGCCGAAAAAAGAAGGGATGCGGCCACGCAGTGCCCCACGAGCCTTTCGCGAGGGACGATGCCAACTCTGTCTGCGACTGTGAACATTCTATACTGTCATACATTGGCTAATGTTTTAAAAACAACCCGGCGTCGCGCGAAGCACTCGCAGAAGACTATCACAACCCGGCGACACCTAGCCAGCGTAGCTGGCTAGTTAAACATTTGACAGAAAACATAATTCTAAATGTTGTTGCAGAACTGCTCGTGGATTCAACAAAGGAACTGCCCTGTCCTTCTCCATTCCCACTGAACAATCACTGCTGGACGGAGTGAGAGAGGAAATGACCAAACAGAGTAGGATCTTTTGTTATTTGTTTTTGTTTTTGTTATTTGCTTACTTCTTTCAGTCGATATAATATATAATGTTGATTTTAGTGGGAATGGACGTGCTCACGCCGTACGAGATGCGGATAAAGGAGCTCGATTCGTTCCTACTCAGAGCAAGAGTCAGTTTATATTTTTTTCCACGAAATATTGCCTTTGAATTACCTGTGCCTTTGAAGGTTTTAATAATATTATTGCTTATCCAACGACATCTTGAGACATACAAAATATCTTGCATACTCGTTGAATGAGTTGTTGTTTAGGAAGCGATGGCAGCGACGACTCGATCTGTTGTGAAGGAGGCCAGATTGGCTGAGATCAGACAGGAGGCACTCAGATCGAACAAACTTAATGTGAGTTGATACGTTTTTGATGCGTCATGTTTGCTGGTTGAATTGATAATGTAATTGCACAGTGAAACGTGAATGTTGTTTTTTTGTTGTTGTTTATTTTTGTTTGTTGTTTTGTTATTATTAAAAAGTGATTGTTGCAGGGTTACTTCGCGCGTAATCCCCGTGAGAGGGATCTACTGGAGAAGGACAAGAAGCTGCAGGCACTGAATCTCAAGTCGCCCGCCATCGCTGACGTCCCCGACTACATTGGTCAGTCACAGCAGTATCAAATCGACAATGGATTATTCGCGAATTAAATTTATTCGAACAAACAACATTAGTCAGCAGTGATTGCGGTCTAGCCGATAAGAGACCACGCCCAGAATATCTTCTAATTTATGGAAAAAGTGCGAAATTGTGCAATACTTTATTCCAATAGTGGTAAATTGCAGTTCCGAAGGCACTTCGAGGTATCGACTACACGTCGGATCTAAAGAAGAAAAAGAAGAGAGGAATGAAACATCGTCATAAGAGTGTCAATCAGAAGAAGTTTGAGAATAAGAAGGCCAATCCACTCCACTCCTTTTCCATCTGAGACCCACGAATTGTTTGTGACTACCCAATATTTCATCCAGTAGATTGTCGTCTCTCTCCGTCTTTAACATTGCTATGATTTTTTCCTTTATACTTCGTTGATCCATGTTGTTGAGTTTTTGTTATGAAATAAATCGGTTATGAGCTACGATGCATGGTTTTGACAGTGGTTATTCATACCACAGAAGAGTACCTTGAATGGAAGTCATTGACTATCATATCTCTCATCTATCTCAGATGGCAAAGGTGCAAGGGAAGCGATACGAGAATGTGGCCCATTTAGGAGAAGGGCAGGTTGGTTCATACTTTGATTTGATGATGACCTCATCAGATTAATTCAGTTCGCTAATGTCTACAAAGCGAAGGACCTGGAAACGGGCGAGTTTGTAGCTATCAAGAAGGTGATCAGTAATCGAATGAATCGTTTTTGAAAGAGTTATTTCAAGATCAAATTGGGATCTCGTCACGAGGCGAAGGATGGAGTAAATCGAACTGCACTAAGAGAAATGAAATTGTTACTGGAGATACATCATGAGAATATTATTGGAGTGAGTGAATGATTGTGAATGCTAATGATGGATGCAATTCATTGTAGTTACGAGATGTATTCGGACACAAGACTAACATCCAATTAGTCATGGATTTCATGGAAACTGATCTTGAGGTAAGGTCGTTCTACTGATTTATGACATCGTTATCATTGTAGCACGTAATCAAAGAGAAGGATATCATTCTCCTCTCACAACACGTCAAGAATATCACACTACAAACGATACTTGGGTTGGAGGTAAAATCACCTTGCCATGTTTTTATCAATTGCATTCCTTTTCTGCAGTATCTACACGTCAATTGGATTCTGCATCGGGATCTGAAGCCGAACAATTTGTTGATGAATGCAGCAGGCACCATCAAAGTAAGAAGTGCTAAGAAGTGATCTTAAATCAATTTACTTATCCTTAATTTAGATCACCGATTTCGGTCTCGCTCGATTCTACGGTTCGCCCAATCGTGTGTACACCCATCAGGTGAGTATTTCTTTGCTGCGTTTATTTATCTATCTCAAAAGTGAGCCACTTATCGAGTAATGAAATTCGATAGCTGACACTATGACTTGATAGGCTGAAATAATGGGGGGTGAGGATCAGTAAATAGTAATGAATACTCCTCCCAGTGATGAGCATCAACCTCGGACGAACAACCAAAAACGGTGGTTCAGTATAAAATCGGTCGCTGGTTCGGCTCCCACAAATCGGGAGTTATGAGCTTGAAACATTGGGGTAAAATCGGGGGGTATGGTCCTATACCCGTGCTCATCACTGACTCCTCCTTTCAGGTTGTCACTCGATGGTATCGTGCTCCCGAGTTACTGTACGGTGCGCGTGCGTACGGAGTCGGCGTGGATATGTGGGCAATCGGATGCATTATCGCCGAATTGCTGCTGAGGGTACGGTATCAAGACTCGAGTTGATCGAGTAATGACTATTCTTACTGTTGTTCTTCTGAGTGTGGTCAGTGAGAGAGAACGGGAGGGAGAGAAGACGCGGAAGGTGTTTATCGCGCGGTTCGAGACGTTTCGGGGAAACTCCGCATCATCAGTCGATTCAATCTATTTATGGATTACTGTACTAGTTTTACTTGTATGAATTCTGCAGGTCCCTCTCTTCCCTGGTCAATCGGATCTCGACCAACTATCGGCCATCTACAAAATTCTCGGCACGCCAACGGAAAGTGATTGGCCGTTGATGAAGAAACTCCCCGACTATGTCGTCATCAAGTACGGTAGACTTCGATTAATGGATTACTGTAGCTGGTTATTGATTGACATATGTGTTGAGGGATCTACCATCAATGGACATGCGACATATCTTCTCTGCAGCAGGCGATGAATTGTTGGAACTGATACAGGTATACGAGAGAAAACGAAATTATTTTCGAGTTTCGAAAGGATCTCATGACAACTATAAGAGTGAATATTTTATAGGGTTGTTTTGCCTTCGATCCTCTCAAGAGATGGAGTGCGACCGACGCCCTCAAGAGTCCCTACTTCTCGTGAGTTATCATTACTTGTTATTCGAAAGTTTACATTATTCTCAAACCCGCTTTTCGTGTCGTATATCAATGATAAACATTTGCAGAACAGCCCCGTACGCGTGCCCGAATGAGCAATTGCCATTGCCAAGAAAGTGTCTACCAGCAGCAGCAGCGAAGAAGAGAAGAGTGGGAATGGGAGGAGAGAGTCCACCCGCTGCTAGAAGAAGACTCGACTTCGGATGATACAATACTATTCATTTATCACCGATTGAATCATTTCTTATTATTATTGCTAGGATTGTTTCTCATCTAAATCTAGGATTAGTTCAAGCCCTTCTCTTGCTAAATTTCTTTTTTTTCCGTTGACGTATAGGATCTAGGACCCGTTTAAGCCTTTTTCTTACAATATTTAAATTTCCCGTTTTCGTATTGAAAACGGGAAAGAAAAAGTCTGAGAATGATTAGTCTTATTGATGCCCTTTGCACCTTTTTTCTTTTTTAAAAGCTATTTTCTTGTTTCATATATTTATTGTCGTCATCGTTAGGTTTGATGATCTCTCTGGAAAGAAGAGTTAGTACTTATTTCATCTTATTTTTTCGCATTAAATTTCGACCGATATGTTTCATATTAGATAATCCCACGTTATTTGTAAAGAAAATACGAGGTGTCTTGATAAATGATGATCAGCTTGAAAGTGAAGAAGGAAGGATGGGATGTCTCTTCTCTTCTTTTTATTCTCTTAGCTTCTCCCTCTCTTCACCTTCTATCCGTCTCTCTCACTTCTCTTCACTCTCTCATTCACAACAGGGGCATCCAGCGAGTTTTCCAGTCCAGTTTACACTCTTCTTCCCACTCAAAATCTCTTCCATTTCGCTCATCCATTACGTCACCCATAGTCAATCGATTATTCATTCTGACACAAGTCTAGATTCGAGATCAACAATTGGTGTCTGACTCCGCCTCTTTCCATAGGCCCGTCTCCGTTCCTTCCGCACATTCCTTGAGTGATTCTATTGATCGATTCGCGTGCTGCCTTTCTTTTCTCTAGACCAGCTGTTACCTATTTTTTCACGAATTCATACAATCACATCAACGATTTTCCAACAGATCTATTTTATTATCGTGATTCTCAGGGTAATAATGAACTACTCGACACCATCGTACCATCTGAAATCGCCCTTGTCGAGATCGGGAAGTGATCTGAGAATGATGAGAAGGTATGTTATACTTTGATGTACCTATTGATTCATTCTACCGTATCCTCCTCATCATCCCATAAAGATTCAAAAGTTATCGAAATTCTGAATGCTCAATAACGCTTGTAGTTTTGATACTTGCCATGTCAGATCGAATTCATTCTCTGGTCTGTCCACCAGTGGATCATCTTCTGCTCTAGGCGGATTTACTCGTCCCTCATATGGATACGGTGGAGGATACATGGCCAAGAGTCTGTCCAGAAGTGGTATGTCCAGACTATAGGAGTTCAAATTTTGCTCGTAACTTCGTTTGTGGTTTCGTAGACCGCGTAGAATCTTCTGGAACATGGAAGAACTGATCAACACGTGAAGAAACCATTGATTGTGAAATGTGTTGTTTCCGGGGCCGTATCAATAAATAGATTCCGCATTTTGGAGAAAAAAGGGAGAAAGAGATACGAGTGTTATCCGACAATGTGATTCGATCAAATTACAACGGATGTGTTGATCCGGTGGGAACAGATGGGGGACGATGGAATGCCATTGTCTCTCGCATTCCCTGGTAACAACTTGCACATGAGAAAGACAAAACAAATGCTGAAATACATTCTAAAGGTTCAACCCTGTTCGGTCGGACTCTTCACCATTCTGCCCTCACAACAACGGCTCCTCTTCATTCGGTCGGAGTGCAGAGATCAACGCCCCACTACTCTGACAAATTCCCCTATGTCAGGTAGGTCTTCCGGTTATTCCCCCCCCCCCCCCAGAGATAGACCGCCCGAAGGGTGGAAGGAAGGCGGTAAGAGTGGGTTGGTGTGTAATGTGATTCATAAATGGTTGTATCGTAGATACTCGTATGTCAACACGGACACGGCACTGGCTGTCACATCACAGATCGACTCCGTTAGTTCATCTTTTTTTTTGTTAAAATCAATTCAATGTGTGCGTTTTTCATTCGGTCGTCTTGATGTGAATTAAAAAATTTGGCTAACGAGTTTTCCGAATATTATTTTCGAGAAAGAAAGGGCATTCTTCAGAGATCCGGTAGATCACCGGGAGTAAGTGACATGGGCACTCAACGATGGTTGGAGGGAAGACTCAATACGTACAATACGGGACTGTTCAGCAGGTCGGATAGTTTTGAAGATTTTGTTTTTTGAGAGGGTCTGATTTTTTTAAACGAGGTCATTAATCAAATTGCTCCTCAGACCGTCTCGAACGATGAGTGTCGAAAGACCTGTAACGCCCGCGAGAAACTACGTGAGGTGAGAAAAATTGAAGAATAAGGGATGGGGGTGAGAAGAATGGATTTGTAGATTATCCATTTGGAAATAGAAAGCACGAATTTGTTCATAACAATGTAATAATTTTTGCAGATACATGCCAGTGGATGATGCAGTGGACATGTACAAGAAACGATGCATGACTGTTGGAACTCTATCCAAGGTGAGAACATTCGAATTCAAACAGCTTTGAAACTCGTCAAACTACCAGAAAATCTTTTGCTTCGCTCAAGCCATAGAAAAAGTAGCTGGCATGCTGTTACACAGAACAGAAACGTGATGCTTCCGCTTTTCAATGATCATTGCTTCAGTAGATAGATAGTTTTTTTCCAAATTCGAAAAGAATAATATGAAACGATTTTCATTGAATCTCCTTTTGCATGTCATTAAGAGACTCGATGGGGACAGAACTTCAATTGTCAAAGTTCTGTCGTTCAGTATTGGCTGAGCCCGGCGACATGGGCCTCCAGAAGAGAGAAGGAGCTCAATCTTTCGTCCGCAACCTCAAGAGGTAAGCATAGATCAAAGATCAACATTTGCGAAAACTTGTGAAGATTTAGCGTTGAATCTATGTATAAGTTACGGAGAAAAGGGAGCTGATGTCACTTTTGTAAGCAGGCAACTTCAACTATACCTCCCGATACGATTCACGTCCCTTCGCTTCTCGTCTCATGTCGTGATTCCTCTTCAATGCTTCTCATTGATCACAATTCTATCCCTTTCTTCCCCCATTCATTCTCTTCCCAACCTCTCAGTTTCTTCTGTTCTTTCCACTCCGAGTGATCTTCGTTTTCGGCCTGATTTCGCTACTCTTTGTCTACTTTCGCTTCCACTTTATTTTGTGTGATTTCGGTGCCGAGAGTGATAAATGGATTGTTGTCTGAATGGAAGGAGCAATCGATCGGTAGAGACAATAATAGAGTTTCCATAGTTATGCTGATGAGTTCTTCTCTTGTCCATTTCTTCAGCAACATGTTGAATAATCCTTCGATCGTCTCGGTCGAACGGATTCACCACCCACTGAAAAAATGAGGAGAATTTTTCACAATCTGATTATCCAAAAATGTCTTGCGTTCATCCAAAAAAGGGTCAATTTATAGGTAGATAATTGTATCTACATTTAAACTAACTTTGTTATCCACTTGTTGAGGGCGAATTCCTCTAATGGATAGGTTTATGTCACATACGAAGACTTCAACAAAGAATCGTTCCTTCGACAGCAGATAGGCGGGAGATTTCAGCTGGTTTGAGGAACGGCTGAAGAGGCTCTTTTGTTAATATTTGGTGGAGGTTTTCTATTCTCTACAAATCTTCAATTCTAAAGTTCAAAATCTCACTCACCTCACGTATAGAAAGGGATTATCATCGATTCGGAGACGGACAAGATTTTGCTTACACCACCTGAGAAAATGTTAATTAAAATCTTCACTAAGTATAAAGACAATGTTCTTAATTTTAAGATCAATTGCGCAATCAGCATCCATATTTCACCTACCGGTCCTCTTTACTTCCACTCGTTGTCAGCACCAAGCTAGCGTAGTGGGCCGACCCTTCGCCCTTGTAACAATAAAATCCATTAAAGAAGAGGTTGGAGCTGAAAAATAAGACGCACAAAGACAAACAAACGAAGTTTAATAGATAAAATCACATACTTTTCTCTGATAACGTTTTCGTGATCGAATAAGAATAGATTAGTGCCGAAGGGATTCGAAGGAAGAGGCTTTCCATCTGAGGCCAAGCGAGTACCGAGATAGAAACCTTCAAGCACACTATTTGAAAAATATATTGACCATCCCGAACCCTCTAGTTTATTGACGGAGGGGAAAGAACGGCTAATTCTTTCCCCTCCGTCATCCTTCAAGGAAACGGAAAGATTGAGACTGTTTGTCTTCTTGATATCTTCCAAATGATCGTTCGTTATCGCCATGGAATTTGATTCACTTTCTGTTATGAGTATCGATCAAACTTATTGAATCGTGCTTCTCGTCTACTAGACCAGTTAACACTGCCAAGGGCTCGAAGATACTCTGAAAAATATTTCAATGACTCTATATTCAGCATTACGATTGTGATTGAATATTTGCATTCGAGGCTCGCCTTTGGTCACTATGAATTGAGTTTCCATTCTTCTTCCATCTTCATGAGTGTTAACTAGTCTCTTCTCTCCAATAGTCTCAGTAATTCGAATCCAATGCGCGATTTTCTCGTATGCGCGAAACTCGTACTCGAAAAAGCTATAATGCACTTCAAATATGAATAAATTGAGGGAAATCATACTCATCGTAATTAGAATATCGTTTAGAAGTTCTTCCCCTTTGTTCCGATCCATCTACATCTATTCCGACTTCCTCAACGCAATAGAAATATCCACCTATAAAAGACACGAACGACGTAGAGAAATACAAGTCATTGAGATATTGATAAAGGCGGACAAAATGAAATCACAAATTATCTGAAAATTATCTATAGCTCCGATTAACTTTATATTACCTCTCCGACGGAATTGAACAACAATATGATCAGTATCATCCTTTGCAAAGTAAGTGAGAATGTCGAAATAGCCCCCATCGGGAAAGGCGACCATACTTGAAGAGGAGTGGGAGAAAAGGGCGAGATAGAGTAAGGAGAAAGATAGGACAAGGATAGAAAGACGAGAGGAAACGATTCATATCTTTGTCAATGGATGGCCCTTTGAGAACACAAATGACACCCGATACAATCTGTGAACTAAGTCTTTGTGGGATGGTCTGCGGCTAGAGGGAGAAAAACAACAAACTCATCGATTCAGTTACAAGAATGCTATTGATGACTGTGGTTATTAGACAATGATGAGAAAATATTCCTATCTTACCTCACAATCACTCTGTTTTTTATTCAGTTTAATTTATTGTTTTTCTACTAAAGAGCATCAGACAAGAACAAATCGTTATCATTGGTGAATGAATCGTGAGAAATATGGGAAAGAATGTTGGAATATGCATGCATTACGGTTGTAATGAATTTTCTAGCTTCAATGCAGCAATTGGTATTTCGACGCGGGAAGTCGGAGTATCCGAGTCGGTCTGGAAGAAAACTGATTACTGAAGAAGTAATCGGGAAAAACTTGCCTTGGTGGCGAATTTGAACGGGTCTTCTTCCTCTAACTGAGATCATTTTGTCACATACGAATACTTCCACAAATAGTTTTTCTCCAGAACATAGATAGACACAGGACGTGAGAATGTTTCTGTGCCTGCAATAGAGGTACTGTACACTACGATAATGCAAGTATCAAGGATATTGTTGTCAAAAGAGAGCTCGAATTTGTATGTGAAAGACCTATAAAGAAAGTTATCTAAGTGAAATTCTACCGTATCTAAACTAACTGATCGTAATGTGCTGGTCTGAGGAAAGGTTTAGCGTGTCTCTCCACTCCATTCGAATTAATTATCTATTGTTCTTTCTACACGATAGCCAAGACCTTCTGCGAATGGGATATCAAGGTCAGATTAATTTCTAAAACAATGAATACTTCGTAGATTAAATTCGATGATGATTGAGTCGCCATCGAAGGAGATGAAAAGATTGAAAGGGACTGAAGAAGACATTCTGAATGGAACTAACTAACGAAGATTTTTCTATGGCACAATCTGGCGAGAGGTGATGAGACGCATGAAGAAAGTAAGAGCTCTGGTGTCCGGAATCAACTTGGAATCAAGTAGAAATGGGTTTTCAAGTTGGAATCAAATACAGTACCCCTGCCCCATTCCCACAAGTTGGAATCAAGCAGGCTTACGTACCCGCAGTGTCCAGCACGCACCTCGCCTATAAGGTCCCTTTTCACAGTCCTGTTCTGACTTCCTTCGGGCACGAGCGCGCTTGACTATTTGCGGACCCCAGTTGGACTGCCTTTTGAATGTGACCGTCCCCACATGGTCGTACCATGTGAGGCCTTTGGTTACGGTATGGGGAAACCCATGCTCTCTATCAATCAATAATAGAGGAAGCTACCGTAATTCTCACCGATTTCTAACGATCCCACAAGTTGGAATCAAGCACTTCAAACAAGTTGCCATCAAGCTTGATTCCAACTTGTAGGAATTGCTTGATTCCAAGTTGATTCCGGACACCACACTAGTGTGGAAGGGAAAGCGGGAGAGGGGGTGTAGGAGGGAGGTGTGGCAAATACCACTAGTCGCCAGTGGTTTGCTACGGATACTCTGCATTTATTTGTGTTCGATAGACGGCTAGTAAACTAAAACAAGAGATGAAACTAGATAGTGAAGAGTAGAATTAGAAAAGATACATCATCGTAGATACATCATCCATTTTTTAGTTCTCTGTTGTTTCATAAGTGTTTTATTTCTCTTACAGGACATAAATATCTTCACGGGCATGGACTAGACTCTGCGAAACACGATCACTTATTGTCCCAGCATTCTCGATATTGAGACAGAGTAGTGATCTTGAGACATCTTTATTTTTCAATTTATATTTTTTTTCAAATAAAAATATGAGAAAAAAAACAAACTTACATGAAAAATATATTCTAAAATTCTAGATGTTAAATCATAATCGTGCTCCGCTTGAACTCATCGTATTTAGGTACTGTATCTAGGCTACGTTCAAACATCTCGTTTTGTCATCGTCTCTTTTGGCCATTCCATAGGGTTGTTGCGTGTATTTATTTGTATTAATTTTGTATATGTTATTCCCCATGTGATTAAGCGTCTTTCTAAACCTCTTACACTCAGATGGCTGCAGTCGACTCTTTCCAAAACGGAGTTCTCCAGTGCGAGGTTTGTCATCATTTTTAAAATTCATTGTTTATTTCGTATTTACTTATTGAATATCTTTACTTTTTAGATCGAACCCAATGGCTTCGACTTCTCCAACTGCACTCGCAACTGTGCCCTCGCCCGTATGGGCGCTGCGCCTCCCAGACTTAACTCGACGGGTACCACCATCGTTGCCGTCACTTACAAGGTGAATACTTGCGTCTGATTGGCGCAAATTTCCTAATTCGAGCGGTGGAACACCTTTTAATAAATAGTATACGTATGAGTAATCGGTTTATAAATAGATCTCGCTATGGTCTTGACAATGATTTTCATCACGATATGTAATTGTACGGTCTCTCGAATACTATTTCAACGTAATCTGTTGAGGATGGAGTTGTGATGGGCGCAGACTCTCGTGCCACCGCGGGTAACATCATAGCTGACAAGCACTGCGAGAAGGTATGCCAACAGTCTTTTTCAATCAGAAAATCATGTCTGCGTTGTAAAATTATATTTACTTGAAACTCGCAGGTTCACTACATCACCGATTCGATCTACGCTTGCGGAGCCGGAACCGCAGCTGATCTGGACCAGGTTATTTAGCTGGATTTGCTCGAGCATACACTCGATTAATATAAAATCCGATACGGCAATCGATATTATACGGAAACATAATCATTATGAACGTTTAGGTGACCAAGATGCTCTCATCTTCTCTGAGACTTCTGGAGCTCAACACTGGCCGCAAGGTGAGAGATTGTTTAAATTTTCGAATTATGATCGAATTTTGTTGCTAATAGTTCTTACTGACATGATTTGTCATCTCCAGGCCCGCGTGATCACTGCTCTGCGTATTGCGAAGCAGCACCTCTTCAACTACATGGGATACATTGGAGCGTACCTTCTAATCGGTACGCTAATCTATTGATTCGATCTCATATTTGTCATCATCCATACTTTATTTCCAACTTTACACTTTTTAAGAAAATTATTTGAATTGGTATGTCAGGTGGTGTCGATCCTACCGGCCCCTACCTGTACGATGTGTCTGCCAATGGAGTCACAATGGCTCGTCCCTTCGCTGCGCAGGGATCGGGAAGTTACGCTGCCATCACTGTCCTTGAGAAAGACTTCAAAATCGGAATGACTGTAAGTCAACTATTTGAATAAATTGCATCACATACGATAAAATAGCGGCCAAAATAGCTTTGTTCTGAATAGTTATCTTTCAAATAATTCAGATTTTTTCATTCATTCATTATTTATTTATTCCGTCAGAATAATGTACATAAGAAATGTTATATTCTTATTATATTTAAGAATAAGTATTTTGTAAATGATTTAATGTTTGAATATGTGCAGGAGGAGGAGGCGAGCAATCTGGTGCAGGTGGCACTTCACGCTGGAATGCACGGAGACAACGCATCCGGAAACTCGCTCAATCTGGTACGTTTAATTGAAATTGCTAAAATACGAACAAATACGTGTTGAAAACTGATAGGTTTTCGTGCTATTATTTTTTAATTTAAATAAATAAAAATTGTTTGAGGTGGTTATCACTCCCGAGAAGACGATCTTCCGTGGTCCCATCGTCCCTGACTTCTGCAACAAGCCCGAGCCCATTGAGAGCGATTACAAGTACGATATTCATAGATTATCGATTAGACTGTGTTTACTGATAATTGTCTATTGCAGGTTCAAGACGGGCAGCACTACGGTACTGAAGAAGAAGGAGATCAAATTCGATATCGTCGAGAGTATGGACATGCACTGATCTATCTGATCGATCGGTCTATTGATTGGGAAGATGAACTATTTATTGATTGCACTCACTCGTCTAAATGTATTGTATACCTTGTTTGTAACCCCATTCGTGTCTCGAACATCCCGAATTTCCTTAAATGATAAAGTTGATGCACTGTCAATTATCGAATTCTCTGACACACAATGGTTTGGTTACCATCGAATTTATCTGAATCCGGAAAGAGGTGGCTTTATCGATTGAAGAGTGGAATTTCATTTTTCTACTGTGGAAATGTGTGGACATCGTCTCATGGTTCTGCTTTAGATGGCGTCTTATTTCGATGAGCATCCTCAAGATGCTGATCCACTTGGAATGGCCAGACTTCTACTCGAATCTGGATTGGCCATGGAGTTTGGACTGACTCTGGTAAGTAGTTTGATACGTAAATGATTGCGAATATCGATTGACCTTGTAGGAACGATTATTCCCTGATGGACGGCCGACTCTTCAGAAGGAAATAGATGCCCTACCGAGGGTCACGGTAGCCAACTGCGGCAAGGAACACGGTGGGTATATTTTCTATGCAAGGATGGATGATATACGATAATGCAATCCATTATCCTCAAAACGAAATCCCTTGTTAACACAGGAAAAGTGACATAGTTAGGTTAAAAATGTTTTTTTCCTTTTCTTAACGGCGACAGAACTGCCCAGAACCATATTATTTTGCGAATGCCCCCACACAATTCAATTCAATATTTATTCCGTTCTTGGCATCAGGGAATAAATCGCTCCTACACTCGATTCTTTCAATTTCATCACAGCTTGTTCATTGCAGATTCATGCCCTATCTGTCTGGCAGTCTTCAGTGAAGAGCCCGACCTTCCTCTGATTGAGATGCCTTGCAAGCATCTCTTTCATGAGAAGTGTCTCCTCTCTTGGCTCAAGCAGGTACGGTACCGAATACGGTAGTCGAATAACATCGATCACACACAGACAAACTCGTGTCCCTCGTGTAGAACGAAGATGCCCGACCCAGTGGAGGAGGAGTGGAAGAGACAGGAGGTGAGCATTACCGTATTCACTGCGATGATCGCAAAATCAAACGTAATTTACGATAACTGTCGCTGAATCAATAATTTATTTCAGAAACGAAGAATCGAGAGGGAAAGAGATATTGAAGAGCTTCACGATTCCATGTATGGATAAAGAAGAATAGAAGAATTTTTAAACTGTGATTGTGAGAGCAACTAACTGTGATATTACAAGATTGTATATAATGCGAAGATTGATAAAGTATGTTCAAATCTTTATTTCTTTATCTCATCAAGTATTTTTCATCTTACACTTCTCCATCTGCTCCTCATTGAGATAATTCACTTTCTCCAAAATGTCGTCCTCATTCGATCGAGAATAAGAGTTCATAGAGAGCGACCACTGTTCATTGTCGAAAATAAGTAGAGAAAGGAGACGATTCGAGGGAGGGGATATAATTTATCCATTATCATAGATGGCAAGAATAAATGAGACAAATGGAATGACGCAATGGGAGATTCATCGGGACAGAAGGAAGATGAGAGTAATGACTCCTCCCATGTGAGGAAGATACAAGTGGGACCAGTACGGTAGATATTGGCCTATTCGCTTGAATCGATTCAGTTCACGATGTTTGGTGAGCGCTCGTCGAGTGTGGTAGGATACGGTAGCTTCGGCTGAAATATTGATTGATGTACTGAAAGCATGCGGGTGATACCTGATAGAGGTCGATCAAGCATGAATTTTTTGAATCGTTTGGCTTTCTCCTTGTACGATGTGTGAGTGAGCAATCGATGAACTTTGTAGATGAAATCATCAGTAGAGAGGGATTTCTTAAAAATGTGAGTTATTAGAAAGATCAAAGATCAATGTCAACCTTGAATAGAATCTCTCCGAATCCTTCTTTGTATGCAAGATGTGCATTGTGAGACTGCTCGGCAAAGAGAGGCATAAAAAGAACTGGTGTCTCAGTACAAACTGACTCTTTCATACTGAACACATAGATCAAAGATCAAAGATCGAATAGATGTCAAGCACACCTTTTGAGACCTCCATGTGTAATGTACAGTTTGGTCCTCTGATCGGATAGAATCTCCTTCTGTGGAGCCCATTTGGTAACCATAACGTGATCTCCCAACCCCTCCAATTGTTCTGGTCTACCATTAAACGAGAAGATCACTCTGAAATCATCGATTGGTTAGCGAACGAAGCTCCCGTATACATACCGATGATCTCTGAAGTGATTGAGTCCCTGCACGAAAACACGCATGTGGTGTGCAGGAGCGAACTTCCATGGAACATTACTGCCGAATGCGATGTAGATTACTCCCTGAGGATATCGATTGGTTGATTAGTTGTACTGTAGATACAGTACCTTTGAATGATTGGATGCGACAAACTGTTCATATTCATTCGGCAATCGATCGCCTTGAGGAGGACAGGAGAGGCCGACGTGAACAACGTCGTGACCTACTGAAATTGATGGAATTTACCCGGTGTCTAATGATCCAAATCAAAATAACTTGGACTTCACAATTTTATTGAAGATGCTCTCAGGATGAAGAACGCGTCTCGTCATTTCTCTTACGATCTCGACTGTCAAAGTGACAAGAAATAAGGTGAGATGATGAATCGAATTCTTCATTCTAAACTATGGGTCTGAACTTACTCGGGGATGGATAACTGAAGTAGTTGACATCGTCCAGATAGTAGTAGGTCGCATCAGAGACGAGACGCGAGATGGAGTAGTCAGTGATGCCGAGAAGGGATGGACCTGAAAAACACCAATCGTTTTCGAAAATTGAAAAGTAGGATGTTTTTCTAAAATGCGCAACAACCAAATTACCCGTAGTAAGAAGCCATTCGTTGATCATTTTCATTCCCAATCCATTCAGAAGAGCTTGATAGATGGCTTCCAATCGATGGGAGAAACGGGAGACGGTGAAATCCCAAGGAGCGTAGAGCGAACCACGATACAGTCCGTTGTTGCCTGGAATACATTTTCATTACATTTATCCTGATTCAAGGCAATGTGCCTGCAGGAGAAAACATCATAATGGAGGGGATTGGGATCTTCGTACTTAATGAAATTGGTCAAGGGATGGTTTCTTCCTGGAATACGCTGTGCTTTGAAGTAGTTTCGCATACCCAGAGACATCATCGATTGCCAGTGGATCGTGGGTAGTGTTGTACTCATGAGGATGTAGGGACGATCGTGCTTATTGTGATTGCTGAAATTATCGATTGACACCGTATCTCTAATTCAGACGACCTACCGCATCGCAATTGAGTAACCAGTGACTGTGAAGAGATCATCGATCACCATCAGATCCCAGCGCTTTTTGAGTATTGAGCGGAACTGAAGTGATCAGGGATCAAAGATCAAAGATCAATCTCGTCTCACCTGATCTGAGTAGTCCGTTGCAAGTTGTCGGAGTGCGCGCTCTCCTGGAACCCATGCAAATGCGAAGTAGTCAGCTCCCTTGGACGCCGTCCACATCGGTGCGAACACTTCTTCATCGAAGTATTTGATATCTGAATATCGAATATTACAGTAACCAGCAGTTCCCGTAGTTACCATCGATGGAGATGAAGGTGTGATCGATTTCTGAAGGCAGATTGTATCGATTTGGTCGGAAGTGAGTCTCGAGCAGATGGACCTCAACGTCGAGACCAGCTACCATGCTGAAATGGAAATTTTTCTATTCTAGTCGTCATATTTTTCTTTCAGCCCATCAAATATCTGACATTAATGTTGCAGTGCAAAGGCACTGATAAGCTATCAGTGTTATCAGTAGATTGAACCGTGTGCAAACCGATCGATGAATGAGGGTTTCAAACCATCAGACCAAGCAAGCAAACCCAAACCTCTTCATGGTTGGAAGCATACTGCCAATGTGCGAGTCTGAAGAGTGCATTCCGTGGAAGAGAATGGATGGGCGATGTATAGGAGAGAGTTTATCTTCATCGATGATCACATTGTCGATTACAGGAAGTCGATGGATGATCGAGGGAAGACTAGTAGAGTTGGTACAACATCCGGGACAGAGTTGGATTGAATAAGATTCGTTCGAGAGGGTGGCAACTATAGGAGAAAGGAGAAGAAGGTTGAGTAGGTTCATTGGTTGAATGGACGATTGGAGACAGGGAGGAGGAGCCTTTAAGGGAGTGGAGAAGTCACTCAAGAGTGTGCCTTTCTCCGCACTGTGTCCTGTTGATATGGATCCTACACTGACTCTCTCATTATTTCATGTTCTATCGTCGGTGAGACAGTGTTAGAGAGTAGGAAGAATGAAGAAGTCTGGCCATTTAATACGATGTAAACAGGAAGGGCATTCCGAGTGAGAGATGGATGCACAGTATTATCACAATTTGCACCGAATCTTATATCAGCAATGCTGTCAGCAGTGAATCTGAACTTGTCTAGACGAGCTACCCTATCCGAATAGTCTACTCATGAGTCAATGAAGGACATAATACGGACTCAGTGATCTTATTCATTGAGAACTGATGTTTCTAGGCTTCCGTCCTTTCACCCACTACACGAATATCAATAGGTCGCGTCCGAATCAAATCATTCAGTTCCAATAATAATATGTATTTTGCCGTTCTAGCGCACCTTTTCGACCACTCTCAATTTTCTACATTTTCAGTCATTTTAAGGCTTATTTTCATTGATTTCTAACCTTTGGTCATCAAAAATGTGTCATTTTCAACAATTTTCAAAAATGGTAAAAAGTCGAAATGCGCTACCTTAAAAATGTGGTCGAAATCCAGTGGTCGAGATGGTCGAAATATTGCGCTAGAACGGTGAATAAAAAAAATGCTAAATAAATGAAATTTTCAAAAAATTTGAAACCACTAACAAATCTGGATCTCTTAGAACTTGTAAAATTATTAGAGATAAAAAACTTCAGAGGTGTATTTATGAGAGATACTTTGCCGAGTGAAGGAATTAAAGAAAAAGAAGTAGGCATTGTCAATCTGGATTCTTCTAGTGGTAAAGGTACTCATTGGGTATGTTACTCCAAGAATAATAAGAAGATTTATTACTTTGATTCCTTCGGACTTGATCCTCCTTTACAATTTCAAGAATATCTCAAGAGTAGAAATAAAAAAGATAAAATAGAGCTTTCAACATTCAAAGTTCAAGATTTTGGAACACATCATTGTGGTTATTATTGTTTATTACTTTTAAAATTATTAGAAAAATATGATTTTCAAAGTAGTGTTTTATCTCAATTTTTATAACCATATGCCAGAGTCTCAAAAGAATCTGGAATAATAACTCTTTTGAATTGCAGCATTTTAGCTTGAGTCATTTCATTATCAAATACAACTTTTTC
Source organism: Pristionchus pacificus (assembly GCA_000180635.4). NCBI lineage: Eukaryota > Metazoa > Nematoda > Chromadorea > Rhabditida > Neodiplogasteridae > Pristionchus > Pristionchus pacificus. Next base: position 39,180,482 of record CM026575.1, read on the forward strand.
CTGTTCTTGGGTGTATAATTGCTGTTTGATACTTCGAATACAGCATTGTTTCTTTCTAACAATACTCTTATTGAAAAGACTTTCTCGGAAATCTTCAACTCTTAACTTCTTTACAACATTTTTCTTTATTCCTTTACTCTTTTTAACCTCATCTCCAGGTTTTGGAACTTTTGGAAGTTTAGGATTCTCTATTTCATCTTGAATTCTTTTATTGTAATAATCTACAAACTCTTGACGTCTTTCCTCAGCAATTTTATATGCATATTGTTTGGGTTTCAAGGCTAAAAGTTCTTGCATTATTAATCCATTTAATTCATCTTTGAATTTGCCAACAACTTTTTTATTTTCTTCATTATACAATGGATGAACTTTAGGATATTCACTGAAATCGAAATATTTTTTTAATGAAGAATCTTCTAATAGGTCTTCATAAAAGTCAGATGTAAAAATTTCATAAATAAGGGAATCAGTATCCTGATAGCATAATTTAATGTTATCTCCATATTTTTTCTTCATAACATTGTAATGAAAATCGTACATCAGCCACTTACTCAACTCCAGGATAGCAAAGCCAACATAAATAGGCTTATCTAGCACTATTTTAGTTTGAGCCATTTCAACAAAACTCAATTCTTTGTTTATTATTATATTCCTATTAAAGTTAGGTTTCTTAGCTAACTTAGTTATTCTATCTTTCTTTGAAATGTAATGCATTTCACCATTTTCCATACATTCATACTCACCAGAATACACCAACTTTACATCTACTCTATTACGAACATTCTCCATAGTTTTCCCAAAAACACTATTATTCATCAACTTAAAGAAGTCTTTTTCAAAATCATTTTTAGCTTTTTTTCTAAGGTTACTATTCAAATCAATATAGCTCGCAAGCCAATTAGATTCATCAAATTTAAGAATTCTCTTAATTTTTTTCAATTTCATTCCAAGATCTAAAGCTTGTAGTAAATTTCGATAATGAATAACATAATTTGTTTTATCTTCTAAAGTATTACACAACTTTTTGATTCCATTACCAAAGTCTCTGATTTCAGGACATAGAGGGAATTCATTATGCATTTTGTGAATTTCTGTAGGATATTCGAAGTCTACTTCTAATATACAACCTTTTCCTTGTCTGTTCAGGTTTTCAGTGTATTTCTGAATCATTACTTTGCTTACTTCATTCATGGAAATATTTAAAACACTAAGTTGTTTTTGACTTTCGAAAACAAAGTTGCTTTGATGTAATTTCAATTTCATTGCCCAACCATATAAATTGTTTGCATCTAAATACAAAAGAAAGTTTGAACATCGATGAGGCCGACGAACAGCCCGTTGAGGACCTGGAGGAACTCTTATATATGTCTGACGACGAGGAAGACGAATATAGCGAATTATTGTAACTTTTGATAATATAAAACGTGCTAAATTGTTGTTCGAATGGTGTTTGATAAGCAAAAACTTACGTTAACGTTATTGATAAAGGTTTCTTGACGTCAGTTTACTATAGAAACTAACAACCTTGCCAAAACAGGAAAGTACAATAAACAAAATATATAAAATACACGGAATAAGCTAAACAATATCAACTGAAATGTGAAAGAATCGAAGAGTCGAAGTGGGCGTGGCTTGCACGAATCGCGCGCAAAACACACGTTTGCCGCATACTTATCCATTAGTCATGTGTCTGACCTAACACAACAGCCCTTGAACGATAGAAAGATTTCCGTAATCATCGGAACTGTTTATTATCTTACGATAGAAGAAAATATTGAACTTTGCTTGAAAATCATCTTGAAAATGAAATAACAACACAAAAACTGAAGAAATTCTGCGACGTAAATCTTTCTCAAATGATACACCTCATTCTTTCATACTTGTTTTGCCAGTACCTTCGAGAAGGTTAGGGTGTGACCAAATTCGTCGAGTTCTCTCTTTCTCCTTCTGTTCTTCCTTTGGTGTGACTTATAAAGGTCAGCAGTGTTCCCTTTCTCTTTGTGTGACCTTCTTTTCTCTTCCTCACTCTGACTGAGCACAGTCACACATTTGCTCCAGTTGAACGAGGCGCACGCGACGCGACAGGCAAACGCTATAGGCTAGAGTGGAAGGCAGAGACGCGTCTGTGACCAGAGACGCAGAGACGCAGAGGAAGGAGAGAAACTGCCAATATCACATTCTTTCACCTCATTCTAACTTTTGTGAATAGAAAAGAGACTTCCTTGTCTTCTGTAGTTTGCGTTGATTTCGTGAATTCCTATCTGTGAGTATTATTGCTTTACTTATTTCGATAAATCTTTGGTTTCAGAATGGTTTTTGTTGTTTTCCGACTAGTTGGTGATGCCGAAGATCGTTTGTTCAAGAATAATATTTTGGAGCCGCAGGTTTGAACTTTATTTGGTTCTAAATCTAAATTCTGTTTTATTTATAGATTTCTCACGTTGACCTCTTGAAGCGGATTGAGCACGTGACGAAGATACCCATCGAATATCAAGAGATCAAATATCGTGGTGATGAGCTACCCGACTCATTACATCCCCTCGAATCGATCAATGAGTTTGAGGAACTTACTGTGGTAAGTTGAATTTTTATATTTTGATTTGATTAATTGCCTTATATTTTGTGTAAGATCATTTAATAGTTTTGAGAATCTTTCAAAAAACTTTAACACACACATTATATATTTATAATACAAGACCCTGGGTAGCTAGTGAATTTTGTAACATTGCTCTCCAGATATGTTTTTTTCAGAAATTAATAGAAATCTGGATATTGAACTAACCTTTTTATGTGCACTCAGATCTACCATGGTGGGAGCAATACAAGAAGTCTGTTGAAATTGCTCTGAAGCCGGGGCGTGAACGACTGAAAAATGCAAGTGAGGCCGTGCGGATTCACAAGCGGCTGATGGAAAACGGCTTCTTCATGGTCTATTGCGGGTTCAACAGTTTTCGGATGGAAAATCATCATAAGATTGCATCATGGACTGACGAAAGCATTCAACTGATGGAGGAAGCAACTAGAAGCCATTTTCTACGACAACATTTCAAACGCGGAGCCGACGATGAGTCTGACTTCGTTTGTCGGTTTGAAGATCGACCAAGAGATCTGGGAGGGTCACGAAAAAACACACTTGCTTATGCACAACTTCATGGAGAGAAGGAAGAGACCAAGTACAATGTAAAGTAAGAATCTTCTCTAATTTACGACAAGTTAACTATCGTCTTTAGATGTCATCACTTCGGGTCTTCGAGTAACTCTGCAAAGGGTCAAGCTCCGGATATTAAAGAGTTTTTTTGCTACAAACTCCTTGAACTCATCAATGTGGGACCGCAGGCGCAATTCATCCTACCGAACAAATTGACTGGCAGCAGAACATCTATGTAATAATATTGAATCTTTTTTCCGAATTAAACGTTACCTAAACTTCAGGTATATCGCGACGAAATGGTGTGACAATTTTGTCCCTATTTCCAGCATCGAAGAAGAAGATGTTAGTGCAGAAATTCTCGTGCAGATTCTCTTGCTTGGGACGTTTCTTTTTATCGACGACTTACATTCTGATAATTGCGGTCAGTTTTTTGAATATACTGGTTAAATATACTGGTTTACTTGTTTTTTAAATATACTGGTTTTACTGGTTAAAAAACAAATAATTATTTTCATTTAGGTCAATGGAAAGGCACCAAAGAGGCGGCGATCGTTGACTTTATGCCGAGAGCATACACTTCGTACACAAATATTAAGAAGGTATAAATCTTAAAGTTTTTAATTTCCTCAACTTTTTCCTTTGTCTTCTTTCTTGTTTTATATTATTTTCCATTTCCAGGCTCAACAACGATTCATCGGTGTATTGGGAAGCGATTCATATTGACGCGTTGGAAAAATGCAATGAGAAATCGCGCTTGGAGATGGCAAAAGAGTGTCTGAAGAAATGGGATCTGCTGTCTATGATCGACATGACCAATGAACAAATCAAGCCCGAGAAGGATCGAATGAAGCGACTAGACATCGGCTTCAAAGGCTTCAACACGCCTACTGAAGAACTTGATCAATACATAATCGCTGTCAAGCAGAACCTATCGAAATTGACTGATATGTTAAATGTTGGAGAGTAGTTGTTGATAAACTAGTTTTTTTAGCGATTTTTGAATCCCTTTTTTATTTTATTATTTTTAGTAATTTAATTGTTTATTTTGATCTCCATTTGACCATTTAACCCCAAAGAAAATCTTTCTAAAGGTGGGTCTAATCCAAAGGAATCAAAATAATAAATATTTTCTTTATTCTTGGACTAACAAACCCAATGAGTACCTTTACCACTAGAAGAATCCAGATTGACAATGCCTACTTCTTTTTCTTTAATTCCTTCACTCGGCAAAGTATCTCTCATAAATACACCTCTGAAGTTTTTTATCTCTAATAATTTTACAAGTTCTAAGAGATCCAGACTTGTTAGTGGTTTCAAATTTTTTGAAAATTTCATTTATTTAGCATTTTTTTTATTCACCGTTCTAGCGCAATATTTCGACCATCTCGACCACTGGATTTCGACCACATTTTTAAGGTAGCGCATTTCGACCTTTTTACCATTTTTGAAAATTGTTGAAAATGACACATTTTTGATGACCAAAGGTTAGAAATCAATGAAAATAAGCCTTAAAATGACTGAAAATGTAGAAAATTGAGAGTGGTCGAAAAGGTGCGCTAGAACGGCAAAATACATATTATTTCCAATCTCTTTCTTCTTCTCATTTACGTTTAGATAGACAAGGTCAGGAAATGAGGTATTCTGATCCCTCGGTTTTTTATTATTAAGTTTTAATTTATATAAACATAGATAAAAATAAATAATCGATTCCGCGGGTCACCAACGCCAAGCTCGTCACTCTTTTATTTCCGTTTCCTCCAAATTCACTCATTTTTTGTATTTAATTTTTTAAAATTTTGTTCCTATTGTGTATGCGAATATCTTTTGAATGTTCTCTCACTTCTATCGAACTCTCAGTCTCTCATTTCTGAATGCTCTCTCGTAGAAGAGAAATAAATTCGCGGGGAGAACACTGACTGTACATATGTAATCTGAAGATTGTGAAATCATTCGTTTCTGATTGTGAGTGAAGAGTTTTTCGGGTTCATTTCGATCAATAATGAAGAGATGAATATGTAAATTCTGTTTTTCACGTCGTCTTCCCTCTCTTGTAGATTATACGTGAAGGCGGAAAGTAGCAGTTTCGAGACAGGTGAAAATAAGGGAGTTGATAAATGGAGGGTTCCCATCTCATATCTCCATTGCTTAACACGTGATGGCTGCTGTATCAACGCAGACGGCTATATGCATAGCTATTTCGATTCCTTCGGCGATTGTTTACATCCTGGTCCTCATTCAGTTGATACGGTAATGAGACTGATTCAATTTATCACATGGCTTACAACTGCAGCAAGAACGTTGCTGGGCGAAGGAAGAAGATTCGATCTGCTTTCTACACACTGCAGATAGCACAGGTTTAATAATTATTAATTGATCTTTGATCTTTGTATCAAACCAGGGAGTGTTTGATCTGCTTACTCAATTGGTCTACTTCATCTCCGTATTGCGATGGGTGCCTCCACTCAACCAATTCTGGTGGTCACTACGGTAGGCTATTCTAGGTACGGTATCCGTAATGGATAATTGAAGGGAATATTTCATTCCGGAGATGACGTATGTGCATATCTATCTCTTTCTGTATCTTCGAGTGGTCGATGTTGTCTGTCTCTCACTACAGAGATTCCTTGCAATCTGCTTCACCCATTCCAGATTGAACAAGGTTGGAAGGTACAATCTGTCTTCATCGTGCTCTTTTACTGGATAAGCCAATAAGAATGCACGGGAAATTAAGAGTTCGAAGAGCTCAAATAGGGAGCTTTCTTATGATGATAATTAGAAAGCTACTAATGCGAAAAAAATTGAGGGTCTTGATTCACTCCCTGTACTCGTAATTCTCTTTGGTGAGATATTCCTTGCCATATCATTCGCTCTTCCCGTCTTCTTCTGTGATGGCTACTTTGTCGATGAAGTATCACTCACTACGAAATTGTCTTCATTCTCACTTACGGTAGCAGTCCCATGAGAAGGTACAGAACTACTTCACAAGAAGACTTTTCATGCGCTGCTATAATCACACATGGGCTGATGTGCCCTCAGCCCAAACTAGAAATGAAAAATTAGGCCTTGAGTCACTAGAGAAGCGAAGAGAAGGAATTGACATAAGAGTAGCCAAAAATCTCCTCAGAGGCAAATATAGTATTTCTTACAGAAACCCACACTACTTCAAAATTTACTACACCAGGAATGGCATCAATTTCAACAATCCTGGTTCCCGATACGGGTATAGGCATAACAGTTTCTTTTCGCGAGCGGCAAGGCTTTTAGTAAAACCCGAGAATCAGACCAGTTTCACCGTATAGATTTCCCATCGTTGTCTCAACTGTCATGAATTATTGTACGCATTGTTTCATTCTAATACTATTTTTAAATTGTTTTCGCCGTTATTTCTTCGAAATAGCATAAATATTATTATTATTATTATTAATAATCCACTCACTAATTCGATAATCTCACAGGGAAACACAAATACGGCCGCTTTAATTATCTTCAGTGTAATGGGAATCTGCACTGGATGTTATGTATCTATTCTCAGACATGTGAAACAGTTCCGCAAGAGAGCAGGTATCAATTGACTACAGTATCTCACACATATCATAAGAAGTACTTACCTTGCAGTGAAATATCATTCCGCAACGAGCTCAAAATCAGTCTCCAGCTAAGCGGGCTCATTCTCGGATTTACGCTTATATTATTCAGTGATAACTACCAGATCTGGAGTACAATCTTCTCCTTCATATCTCCATGGCTAATTCTGATAATCAATAAAGATATTCGTCAGAATCTCCTCTGTGTCAGACTCAAGGTTCTCTCTTTCTCATTAATCCATTTGCTAATATACTTTGTTCAGTGTACTATTGAGAGAAGACTACAGCCATCCGAGTCCGTTGTTAGTACTGCAACCAGAGGAGCGAGAACTTATTGATAACTCATTTATCCACCGTGTCTATGCACTTTATCTATCGACCTTATTTACAATGAACCGGGATTGTGTGGGGATTAACAGGATGTACATACAACATTATTCATTTAATCTCTCGCTAACCGCCGTAATTAGGAATGGAACGCAAGTAGCGTGGTTAGTAACGTATTGACGCTATTCACAGTGTGTGATTGATCACAAGTAAAGGAAGGGAATGTTTACTGTCTATTCGCTTCTCCCACAATCTGAAGGATGTAGATGAATAGATTGATGACGTCGAGATAGAGAGTGACACATGCGAGAATGTAGTCTTCAGCCTCCATGTCCTTCATGATCTGCAATCGATCCATTGATGAGCATGAGGTCGAATATAGGATTATACCCCCCCCCCCCCCATTTTATCCCTGGTTAGAAATAGGGTTGGCTTGTCAAGCAAGATTGCAAGATCTTGAAAAGAAATAACTCAATTATCCCTTCTTGTCAAGAACAACGAGTTGTTTTTCAAAATCTTGTTTATTGAAAATTCTTGAAATTGGTCGACTCTCTCGCAATTTGCCTCATTTTATGATAAGTTTCATTTGAAATGGAAAACAAATTGTGTTTATTATTCGTATTATTGAAATTTCTTGGTTGTTTTTCAAGATCTTGAAAAACAACTTTGCAATTTCCATTTCTTGACAAGATCATTCTTCGCCATCCAATCTTGAAAAGCAGTTTCAATCTTGACAAGCCAACCCTAGTTAGAAGCTCATATTCCCGATTTGACTGGTTTTACCCTAACCCCCGACAATGGTCGGTCGTCAGAGTTTGGTGCTCATCACTGAATCATTCATTATCCATCGATTCAAATGTTACTGTATCCCTCCTCTACCGTAATCATCATTCACCATATCCAAATCGATAATGATGAAGAAGCAGAAGAGAGCAGCGCCTCCAAGATTGACGAAGAAATGGAAGGCAGGCGATTGGAAGATAATCTGAGATTATTGATTAGTTGAGATGATCAATCAAAGTAATCTTACCTGTATGATGGATGCCATAAGGAGTAGAGATAGGAGGGAGAATGCGATAGCATGACCCTTTCTCAAGTCTCTCTTCGATTGGAGAGTATAGAGGAAAAGGCCAAGGACGACGACGAATGTGAGACACGCTGCCTCCACTACCGATCGGAGATTGTATAGCGAAACTGAAATGACAAATTGATAACTAGGTAATCACTTCCTTCAATCTTACGTCAAGGTGATCATGGCTGCATCTACCGTAACCTTTATACTCTAGGAAAGCTACAATAAGATACAGTATGCTCACCAACTACTCCTAGCGTGAGTGCCTGTGAGACAGTGAAGGCGCATAGAAGGATGTAGTTAAGAGGAACGGAACGGGCATGGAGATGGAGAGCGATGATGAGGCCCATCGACGAGAAGAGAGAGATCAGAAGGAGCCATGAACTGAAGAGTATTACAATTATATCCGCGCTACGATACATTCCATGTTTATTTATCGCCTTTCCCACCATGCAGATTTATTCACAGACTCGATAGTTGAATGTCTGAGTATCGTAACTATCCTCCCACTCCTTTTTCTCTTCTATTCCTCATCGAACCCTAACCCATCTCTCATGAATTCCATTCGATAGCTCCTTTCCCAGTGTTGACATTGCTCTTATTCCTTCTGGTCTCTCTCCATAACTAACGACTCCTATCCATCCATATCTCCTCCCCTCCTCCTTCTTTTCCCTTCTCTATTCCCATCTTCCGTGACTCCTCTTCCGTCTAAGAGGAGGGGACGGAAGGAGGGGATAATCCATTAGAGGTCCCACCCCACTCATTCGCACCTTCTTCTATTTCTCTCCGTCCACTACTTACTCTTCGAGAAGACTAAGAAAACAAATAAGGATTGGAGGATGCGGTCAAATAAGGTATGGCAATGCTTTCGTTCTTTCTCAATAATCGATATTTCGCAGGTGGGAGTAGCAAGAGCGATGGAGAAAGCTCGAGATGGAAAATCTCCTCATCGAAGAAGATCATCATCCACGTCTGTTGCCAATACATCCATTCACTCTCTTGGTGGAGACCAAGCCAATAAGGAATCAACACTATACACTAAGTAACAAGATATACTGTAAGTCAAGCTACGCTGTTTAAATTTAGGAAAGAGATAAAAGAGTACCGACAGTTATTCAACATGTTCGATACAGATGGGTCTGGAGCTATCGGTAATGAGGAACTAAAGGTGACGAATATTCCAAAAACCTGGAGTAACCTACCCTCTATTTAGCAAGCAATGATCAGTATCGGAATGGACAGTAACGAGGAAGAAATCGATAAGATAATAAAGGAGGTACAGTATTCATCGTTCCGTCCGAGACCTTATGTAAAATGGAACGCATTAAAACAGGTCGATGCGGACGGTAACGGGGAGATCGATTTCGAAGAGTTTTGTGCTTGCATGAAAAAGAGTCAGAAGATCGTAAAGAGTACGAATGAGGAACTGATTCGAGAATGTTTCGATGTCTTCGACCAAGATAAGAATGGGATAATAACGGAGAACGAATTCAAGGTTTCCTCCACTTCCCCTGTTCCCATAATGTCCTTTCTATCTCAGTACATAGCTAAGGAAGTGGGTGGATTCGATGATGAATTGGCAGAGAAAGTGTTTCGTGAACTGGATGTTTCCTCCAATGGCCATCTCACTATCGATCAGTTACATCGATTAATTCAATTCCTTCTATTCTAATCCTCTCATAGATTCGCAGCGGTGGTAGAGGATTATTTACTGAGTGATCCTATTCGACCGGAAGGGCAACCGATGGAATCGGAGACAGATGATGAGACACGTAATATAATCAATCAATACTAATCAATATTCCCCCTCACTCAGATCGAGCTCCACCAATCACTTTCCGTGCTATCAATCCTCCGCCCGTTGTAGTGCAAGTCAACTCCAATCACATCGCAACCCGCCATTCCACTACTTGATCTACCGATGGATTGAACTGGATGAACCATTGTTACCGTAACCCTACGCTTATTGATCAATCACACTCATACATTTTCAAAACTAACTACCGGGCCGGTAATCAGACTACTATATATTTTATGGAATCTACCATCAGGCCACAATATATCCACTATAAAATCGGGTTTTGAGCTCCTGATTTTTGAGTCTGACCACTATATCCTTTCGTTCCCCGGCTAGCAATGAAAATGTATGGATCACACTCACTTCTGGGCGACGAATTGGGCAGAGTGAGGGGCTGCGTAGACTGCACCACAGATGCCCGCAGAGATAAGCACTTGTGCAGTCAGAATGCCGAATACTTTACGGAGGAAGGCTGCAAGTGGATCGAGTCAGACAGGGACAGACAATGCGCCTAGGTCTATCCACATTTAGGAAACATTTCTAGCATTAATATCAATGAAAATGGTATGTCTTACACGTAGGAAAGTCGAAATGTCAAAGGGCCAACAATGATGAACTAACCCATTCTGATGGACAGCTGTGCTGCACCGACCGATCCCATCTTGGCTCCGACAGCTCTCGCCACTTGGTCCTTTGGCCATAGATGGCGACGGTTGTTCTTCTGCTGATGGGAAGGAGTCGAGGGAGAGGCATCATCTAGCAGACCCTCCTCAGACTCCAACAGTCTCTCCACATCATCCGATCGAGTCTTCGATCCCAGCAACGTCGTCATACCTGCGGACGGAGCAGAAACAAGTAATGTGGAGAAAGGTATGAGTAATGCAACGAATCAATGGAACGAATTGTGTACACGCAACGCTCGTCCGACGCGTTGCGGTTTTTGTTCAATGAGAGCAGATACTTCTCCCCTCGTTATGTTTACGATTATGGTTAATATGCAAATCACAGGTTACTCTAGATTTTTTATCGGCGAATGTGAGAATGTGTGAAAGTACAATTGTTATTAAGGCTAAGAAGGATCGTCTTAAAGGGTGACTGTTCAACTGGGTTTGGAATGATAGAAGATGGAACCTGGCAGTCAAAAAACGGGGATTTAGTGTGTACAAGATGGAATACAGTGAGAAACGACGTTATGTTAGTCTACAGTCTAAGCGTGGGCCAGAGACTTGGCACCAGTGAATTTGGCGAGAGAAGAGGCATCCGAGTAGAGACTGATATCATCCTCATCGTACACCACCTGATGATGACAAGGGATTAGACTATGACATCTATGAATGAATAAAAACAGTAATGACAGATCGTGATTATTGCCCTATTCATCCTTTCGTTACGAACATCTCTCATAACGTTTTCTGGCTAACTAGTTGGCAAATCATTATCAGAATTCCCACGACTATAAAATATCGTAGATTACCTTCTTGACGAGACGGAGAGAGTGGGGACCGAGCTTTCTGTTGACGCGAGCACCAGCCTGAATAGACAAAACGTATCGTTAATTCCATGATATGAAAATATTTAGCAAAGTTCTAAGTAATCTAAAGTTTAGATTCTAAACCAGCAAAAATGTAGTCAGGTAGTTTCGTTTACTCGGTCAGATGCGAAAAATATACTGATAAGTGCCACCAACAAAATCAGTTCTATATAAACGATTGAAAATGCAAACCTTCTCGAAGACGGTGAAGTCGTCGTACTTCGTGATACAGAAGAAGTTGATGATGAAGAACGAAATGAGAAGGAGGGTGATCTGAAAATTAAACTCAGTTGTGAAATAATTAGGGAGTCTAACCGCGAATATAAGTCCAACGACGACGGGGCCGAAGTAGTCGATAACCTCGAATTCCTGCTTACCCATGCTGCTGAAATATGATTAGACATCAACAAATAACGAAAGAAAATAACGGAAATTTGCGATCTCATAATCAACAAGGTAAATAGCAAGCAGTCAATATTTATCAAGTTCGGTTACGGTATTCGCTTCGAGGTGATATCAATTTTGAAATATATTGACTTTTTCGAGAAAAAATTGTTCAAACAAAAATTTTCGATCAAAAATAAATATTTCATTGTTTCTAGTGAAAAGGCAGATCCAGAACATGTCAGCGAGAGGGGGGGGGGAGGGGTAAATTGGAATAGGTGATTGACGCTCTCGTTGCTGGAAGACCTGGCGAGAGACAACAAGAGCGATGGAGTCAATAACAGAAAATAAAGAAAAGATTAGAGTAGCGAGATAGAGACTCACGGGACACACGGGGAGTGTGATGTCTCTCACTGATGGATGAAAATGAATGAGAGAGTTGGGATAAAAGTAGAGAGAGATGAGAGGAATGGAAGAGCACTGATTATCCATCTAGTGCTTCAACGAATTCTACACCCACAATTAGTAACTTCCCTGTGAATGTGATATCCCCCCACCTCGCAAAGATTTGAATATTTACTGGGAGTAGAACGGAGAGTAAAGTGTGTAGAGAGAAAGAGGAGGAGGAAAGGAAGGAAGGGTGTTCTACTTGTTTGCGATCTTTCCACGATAAGTAAATGGACACTGAGCAAAACATCGAATCGATCGACGAAAATAAGGAAGATTATTCAGTGAGAAGTGTCTTCTCTCCTTTGAAGTGATCATCGTCATCGTCGATCATTCTGTCAGCAATCATCTGAATCCGATCGATTCCCCTTCCATCTACCGTACATCTACCCTACCTTCTTCACCGTTCGCAATGGTCGACCCATTCGAAAATTGAGCCTTGCGCCGAACTATAAAATTGATAGTTCGAGACGTAGAACAAGGGTGTAAGATAGGGGTCAAACCTCTTCGAACTTGGTTATCTCATCGTTTTGGTTGATACAGAAAAAGTTTGAGATGCAAGAGATAATCAATACAGAAATCTAAAAGAAATCGATAATTGAGGCGGAGTGAACGGTCACTCACGGCAAATATTATTCCAACGATGACCGGTGCCAAGTAATCAAGTAGACCGAATTCTTGGGGCATTTTGTAAGACAATACACCCCATTACCCAATTGTCCTCCCAATATATACCACATATCTATACTGAGAACCCAGCTTGCGGAGGACGGTATTCTTATCAAGATATTAATAGAGAGGATAACATTTTCCTAATTTTAGCTTGCTGTGAAAATGAGCAATTTTGACCCACCGCTGCGATTACGGTATGATGGAAAGTGAGAGGAAGGAGGAAAATAGATAGGGATTATGATCGGATGAGAGTAGAGAGAGGGCGGAAAGTGTTATGAAGTTGAAGATCGATTCAGATCGATGGCTATTCAGTGTGTGTGCCTCAAAATGGAGGGAAGAGAACCGGTTGAGAGAGGTACACGAGTAAGAGAGACTGTAGTGAAAGGAGAGAGATGAAGAGTGAAAGAGATACAAGAGGAGATTGAAGGTCGAAGGAAAGAGGGAAGAGGACTATTCACGGAAATGCTCCCAATTTAGAAGTTGACTAGAGGAAGAAGAAGAGGAAAGAGAACTGTAGTCGTTTGAGAGTGAATGGTTGAGTAACCATTGTGAGGAGTGGAGAGATCTCTCTGCTCTCAACCCTTACGCAATGCAGACAAGTAATGATCGCAATTTCCGACTCGAACCGACCAAACTTTTTCGAACGTGAAAGGTTCTTAATGTTCTTGATCACAATCAACGTAGATAGTCAATAGTGTCATTCACAAATAGGTTGTTACAGTACTCAGTTCATTTCTCTCTCTTTTCTTCTTTCTAATTGCTCTCCACAGGTTTCTTTTCTGTTGCTCTATGCATTTCTACCGATGGTCCTTCCCAATCTGAATGCACGTCATCAAACGTTGGATACTCGTTCCGTTCCTTCTTCGCTCTTTCAGCTAAGTAGTATCTACTGCTCCCTTCTTCTCTTTTGATCGTCCTCCTGACGAAAAATCTTCCTCGCGATCCGACGCTTTCCGAATATTTGATCTTTGATCTCAAAGTAGAGTCCACCCTTTCAGCAACACTCTTCGGCCTGTTATCCTCGGCCCTCGTCGATTTGCTACTCGAATTGTTGAGCTGAAACAGCGGAGCAGTCGAAGCCTTGGTTGACTGCAATCAATACTGCCATAACCGTCTCCTTCCATCTTCAGTGCCTTCATTGCGCATCCAATCACGATCGGGAGTGCACTGAGTGGAAGAAGTGTGAGAAGAGGGATCATTGTAGATACTGGACGACCACTCGAGAAAGAAGGAAGAAGTATGAACGAGTGAAGGAATGAGAAGACGAAGATTTTGTCTAATGCTTCTACTTTGAATGATAAATAAATTTGACGATTATTCAATCAAGTTGTATGTTTTTTTGAATTATATTCGATGATACGTGTAACCAATCTAATCCTTTATCCACAGGGATGATACAACAATAGTTTATCGTTCGTCAGAGAGAGAGAGAAGAGTGGTAGGGGGAAGGGGGTGAAGAGTGTGATGGGAGGGAGAGAGGAGAGATACAGATTTGCCAGCCCCGACAATCCATCTTGAAGAAATCAATAGCGAATCTGCAAATTTGGTTGTATTAAATAGAAATAGCTCTCGCTATGCATCTAAAAGTGGACTTCGCTCGCAGTTTTTGCACCGGAAACACCGATTTTAGTGCAATCAGAGAATTGCTCTTCATTCGGTCACGAATTTATTACTAGATTAATGGCCGATGTTATTCGACTACTCTATGATGCTAAAGTCGAGACCAGAAAGAAGGAATTCCAAATTCATCTGTCCCTCTGGCTGGCCATTACCACAGAGAACGAATTGTATCATATGTCCAAAAAAAACCGACTCTTAATAGACTTGTCATCATAATAGATGTCCTTACATTATCTACTTTCGTCCGAATCGGAGGACTCCGGGGACAGACTTCTTGAAGATAAGCGTCTCCATATCAGAGTCCATTCCAACCGATCGCTTTCCGAAACGGAGAACTCCTGAAGGTGAAAAGAATAGGTGAAGAAAGAGGATATAGGATGAAGGAAGAAGAGTGAGTGGAAGGGAAGGAAAAGGGTGAGGATAACTGAAGAATAGATGAAATTCCATCGAAGATTTCGATGAAACCACAAGAAGGCGATAGAATGGTTAGGCGTTGGGAAGAGATTAGACTGTGTGAGGGAGTGAGTATAGAGTGATCTTTGATCTTTAGTCAGTCAATCATCAATCCATCTTACCGTATTCCCTTCCAACCTTGCGTAGTAGGGCTAAAATGGATGCACCCTTTCTCTCTATTCTTTTTTCTCGCGCCCACTCAACTCAGATATATGAATTGAATTTGGCTCCCTTGGGTATCATTTCTCCTTCGTCTTCTTCTCTCATCTCAGAGACTGAACTGACGTCAGTCTTTCTTCTCTTATCACACAAGGTTCGGGACCAACGAGAGTTACCCTAGTCGATTACAACGGCCAATTACTAGAGAAGGGGCTGAAACTCTTTGGAGAAGGGATATATCTCTCCTAAAGGGACAATTCCGTGGCCGTTTCCTCGGTCGTTCAATCAACGTTTCGACAAGGAGAAGCATAGTATTGCATAGACGAGAAGGGGGATCAGAACAGACGAGAGATAGAGGGGAATTATGAGCAGACGAAGAGACTAAGTGATTTCCGGTGACGCGAAATCTTGAACGAAAGAGGGAGGAAAGACGGCAGACATCAACCACTAAATCGGGTAACCCCCTCTTGTTTGTTGTTTTGATGGCATCACGCAGAATTTCTACCCTGAGGGTATTGAGGAGGAGAGCACGGAGTTCAATTCGTGGAAGGAACTCTACCGTACCCCGCTGTCTATTTCTCTATTTCATTAGAATTGAAGCTTACCGGGAACTGATTTCTTCTCGTTTCTCTTTCCGAATCTGAGTACGCCCGGCATCTCCTTCTTCTCAATGGGAGACAGCCTCTTTCCGAATCTGCACAAATCGATAATTCGATAGTACGGTAAGTGTAAGGTACGGATAAGGTACGGTAAGGACCTACCTCACGAAAGCCTGTGCACGCTTGCCGAACCGAAGCACCCCCGGCATCGAATCTGGATAATGGATTGATTTGATCAAGCGAGACAGAGTCAGACTGACCTCTCTTGTCCTGTAGATGGTAGTCTTCATAGGATGGATACATATTCTCAATCATGAGAGATTCTGCATCATCCAATCCTGTGAATAGAATCTGTAGGTCAGATTCTAAGTAAGTTTTCCTACGCAATCGACGATCGTAATCCAATAGGATCCATTCAATTTCCTGCTCGTCATTTCAATCTAAGTTTCTCCCTATTCGAAAAGAGAGAAACAGCGTGCGCCTACACTAAGTGGAAGGAAGAAAAGCCCTAAATTGAACCGGGATTGCCTTCCTTTCTCCCTCAACTTCGTATATCCTCCTTAGGTCACTCAAGTTGCCTACAACCTATTTCGAGTGGGGTAGTCCACAAGTTGCAGTGATGAGAGAAGTGAGTACTGGATTCCCTTGAGACACGACGGTCCCCTTTCCCCCCTCATGTCCCCACACACCTTCCATTCAATTGACGAGTTCCTCTAGGAGGAGGGGTGAGGGGGAGGCATGACTGACAACAATCAGAAATGGAAAAGTAATCTGGTACGCGCATTCGAAAGAAGGCGAATCTCTCTTGTTGTTTGAAAGAGAGACGTACAGGTTGAAGAGGAAGGAAGAAGCATGGAATGAAACTAGCCTGATTCAGATGATGAGACGAGTATGACTGCACCAATGGAGAGAAGGAAGGAGACAAGCACCGTGGACGATACCATCCTGTGTCTGTGGAGTACCCTGAGAGGATACTGTAGTCCAAGAGTACGGTAGGACAATGGGGAAGAAAGAACGAGACTACGGTACTCGAGGAAGCCGTCTGAGACGAACTGGCTAAAAGTGTCTGAATGGGGAGTGAAGAGGGCGGAGTGCCATGAACGATGACAGCATGGGAGGAGAAGATGGAGGAAGGGAGAGGGAGGAGGAAAGGGCAGAGGAGGGGGTTGGATCACGATAGATACCGTAATATTAAAGTGTCGATTCAGAAGAAGAAGAGTGACAAAATGCCAGTCATTCAGTGTCTCATTTCGAGTGAAATACGCACGCATTCTCTTAGCGTCGAAATGAGCCAAGTTGAATGCTACGTTGAGATGGAGAAGGAGGAGAAGATGAAGGAGGAAAGGGAGAAAAGAAGAAAAAGGGGGAGGAGTCCTGACGAATGAGGATTCTGGTGGAATTAAATGAGGTTATCAGCCAGGATACGTCAAACATCTTTATCGGTTATGTTAAGATTAGAGATAAGAGATCTTGGGAGTTTCATAAGTCTCTGGCTGGACAGGAATGATATCGGATTGGCTGTCAGACTCAACGTAATCGACTCCCTTGTCAGATGAGGGAGTGGTCTGAAATGAAATCAACGGGTAAATTGCGGCAATTCAATCGTTCCAATATCATTCATAACTTTGATGCATCACGCACCTTGGTAGTAGTGTCCTTCATGAACCATGGTTCCTCAGTCTTAGCTGTTGTACTCTGCACAAATATCTGTTCCGTGACCGCTTCAGTAGCCTCTCCAGTCATTCGATCAGGACACTTACAGTACCCCGCATCCACACCAGGCACACCATTACCGCCCACAGGTCCAGGATAACCCTGAATGATACGGTACTTATCTATTGATCCACGAAACCATCTCGAACCTTGTATCCGGGTACTCCCTGTCGTCCAGCTTCTCCTTGAGTTCCGATGAAACCAGGTCTCCCAGATCCTCCATCCCTTCCAGGATTGCCCGGATATCCCTTCGGTCCAGTGGCTCCATGGGCACCGACCGTACCCTATATCACATCTTGATTAATGATCTTTCACTTACAGTATACCTGTTCTCCCTTCTCCCCTCTGACGCCTTCTCTGCCCTTCTCTCCCTTCTCTCCTTCCTTTCCCAATGGTCCCTGATCTCCGGGTATTCCAGGTGGTCCGAGTGGACCGCCCACTCCCGGTCTTCCCGATTGTCCTTGGGGTCCAGGCTCTCCCTGAATTGGATCGATCGATAATCTCTTCGATATATCATTCTTACATGTTTTCCGAGTGCTCCAGGTGGTCCAGTCCATCCGGGTGGTCCTTTCGGTCCTGGTGGACACACTCGACAACCTCTCTCTGGTTTGGTTCGTCGTTCAACGGGTGCGGCCGGTTCGCCCGCTTCTCCCACTGGTCCCGGGGTTCCGGGTAGTCCATCGGTGCCAGACTGACCCGGACGACCGGGAGGTCCGACAGGGCACGGAGATCCACCCTCACAGTCTTAATGAAGGATATTAGAGGGTGCATATCTCTTGATGGTCAGATCAAGCGAGAGAGTAGGTGAAATGAAGAGAGTCAATTGTACATACTGCACTCGGGGGAAGATTGTCGTTGAGGTCGAGAGGGAGACGAACGAATGGATGAGATGGACGAGTACACTTCCCTCTTCAAATTATCAACGGGTAATGGAATATGAGGACAATGTCCTAAGGTTCACTCGGACAAGTTAGTACCTAGGCAATTTACAAAACTATCCTATTTCCAATTTCCTCGGACGCTGCGGGTTTGCGCGGTACGGAATCCAAGGTCTTCAGAACTCCGGGTGTTTAGACGCTAGATCGTCCAAGTAAGTTCACATAAAATCACCTCAATATGCTGGAATTCCTTCATATGGATCGTAAGCGCATCTCTGATCGTATTCAATCTCCCGATTGTCGATGGAATGGCAATGAGAGTAGACAGAAGAACGATTGACGACAATGTGAGGGAGACAAGGAACTCATCCCGAAGAGGACTAAGGAATTTTCCCACCATGATGGATGGTCGGAGGATAAAGGGAGGCAGTCACCTTATATACCCCCTTCCCAAGGAGGAATGAGAGTCGTTTTTGTGAGTATGGCCTATCACTCATTCGTGCGACCTTTCCTCCAGTTAGCTAGATAAAACGATTGCATCCTGGAACCATCGAGACACCCATTCATCATTTATGTTTACCTTCCGATGGTGTGCTCCGGTTATGATTTCAGGGTTTGTTATATTCAGAATCGAGGATATATTAGAATTTAGGGAGTATTTCTTATCAGTAAAAGTGGTCGAATGGGTGGAACGGAGCAAAGGCTGAAATTCAACCCGGAGGTCATTCCTCATCCTTTCTTCATGCCCTTTCTCAGTCAACCGAATCCCGTCATGGTCATCAATCTCCTCCACGAATTCCCGAAAACAGCGCCTTCTCTTAGACAGTTCTTCCTCATTGTCAACGCCTTCTCGTCCCTCCCCCGCCCCCTCCCCCTTGCATTGCTCATTCCTCGCACCATTCATGGCCTCTCTTCGTTCCAAGTATCCTGCATATTCGACTTGTTTATTACGTATATTATTACTTTGTACAGTAAGCAGCATGGCGAGAAAGGGACCGTATCGATAGGGATACGGTAACATGAGAGAGAGAGAGAGATAGAGGCACCCGTGTAAAATCGTCGATGAGATTGCAGTAGATGAGAGAGGAGGGGAATCAATCAATAAATGGAAGGTCATCGTTGTGCTTTCTTTCCGTACATAGCTTCTTCAATTGGCTGTTCAAGTACGATAACGTGATGACCAGTGGAGAGAACTTGTGGAGGAGGAGCATAGACTGATGAACCACGATTACGGAGTGTCTGAAGAGTATACATTAGCACCTTACAAAAAACAGCATATGATTTGTAAATATGTAAAGAACTTATTTAGAAGGAGAAACATACATAATAAGTGGCGATAACGAGATGGATGATGAAGACGTGAGCGATGAGAACGAAGAAGAGATGGCCGACAGCTCGAGCCAGACCATCTTCAATTTAATTTTTTATTATTTTTATAGTGAATAGTCAACTTCCGAGGCCCATTTCGAATGAGCATCGGAAGCTTTGACTTGCAAATACATGATTGAATGATTGATTGAATTATTATTTTTATTATTTTAGAAAGACTGAAGAAATTTTGGTACTGTGAATATATTGTAGTTCTCGAAAAGGGCCCATTAGCGGTCGTTTGCGTGGCTAGACAGCAAAAATGAAAAGCTAATCTCCTTTTGCATGTGCAGTATTCTTCTTGTTTTGGCACGAGAGGGGAAAATGGGAGAATGATTCTCCTTCCTTTATTTTCATTTTCAGGTTAGCTTAACAAAAAAATCTTTTTATGAGTTTCATCTACCGAGTTGTCTTGGGTTTTTCATGCGAAGAAATTTGGAACTATTTCAAATGCAATTTTCAGATTGCTTAAGAATGTGCTAATTTGTCTTTCCCAATCGAGTCAATAAACTGACTGAGTGAGTCATTCTGGAAGTTGAGAACGATGTAGTAGATAATCAATGCAGAGAGAACGATAACTCGAAGTACCTTCAACGGGATTGGTAATGGGCGGAAAGAGACGGAAAGGGATTTGAGGGAGATCCGAAGATTAGATTAATTCCCCGCCTTTTTGTCAATCCCTTTTCCCTATCTGAACTCGATCTAAATCGTAGCGGAATTCGTCTTGTTTCGGGATGAAATCTATTTGACGGAATGGGTCAAAGAGTATTCCCGAGAGGGTAGGTCAAAAAGTACCTCCGCAATGGCAAATGGTAGAAGTAGACGGGGTTTCTCTGGATAAATAGCGAAGATGAAGATAAGGAAAGTGATTAGTTCAATGAGGAAGATAATTCCATGCACCAATCGAGGTAGGAGGAAGTTGAATCTGGAATGAGATTGAGTAAGTCCATTCATTCATTGAGGAATTCCCTTTTTCCTTCCTTCAAACGACTCTTTTACGAGGTAAACTAGGGAGGGCTATCACAGTGAGTTCGTCTTTCTCAGTGGGATACTCAGTGAGTAAGAGAGAGAGAGGGGTGAAGTACTGAATACACACAATTTTCTTTTCTACTCTTGCACCTGTCAGTATGTGTAGAGGGAAGCGAGTTGCGCCTCTCAGATGGACCGGATAAGTTATTCACACTTCTTAGTGATAAAATTACTTACTTTTCGATGAAAATGACTTGAACAATGCCCAATGAGATGAGAAGCACGAAGAGAAGTAGAACGAAGACTGTTTTCTGAAATAAATCACGACTTTACATGTTTTCGAATCTTGTTTTGGTGTAAAAATAGAGCGAGAAGGTTGGGGGGAACGTGACACTGTGCCATTGCACAGCTGAGTGACAAAAAAGAACTGACCTTCATTGAGAGATTACACGAGTACCTCTTGGCAAGGGAAGGCTCTTGCAACCAATCGGAGATCATCTGATTATTGATTCGTAGAGGTACAGTAACCAGATTCAATTGAGAATTGACGATTATTGTATCGCGACAACAGAATGAAAGAAGTTTATTTCGGATAGGGGAGAAATGGATACACGTAAAGAAGAGAAGGGAAAAGGTGTGAAGAAGGATGATGAAAAGAAGAAGGAGAGGAAGGATATGGATTGGAAGGGGAAGAAAAGGGATGGGAAGGAGGAAGACGAGAATGGTAATTAGAGTGAAGGACTACTGTAGATAGATAGATGGAGTAATCGATTACTCATCCATAACTTCTTCTTTCACAATGGATGGAGGGACGGAAGGGGAGATGGGCTGACTGAAATGGAGGAAAGTCAGAATGGAAGAGAGAGAGAGACACTCGTCTCTTCTCGCGAACAACAATCACAATCCCCCCTCCCTCTCTCTCCTCCTCTCTCACCCTCATTCCACCTCCCCTCCCCTCCACTTACCTCGTCTGAACTGCCGCTCCCATAACTCCATTATGGCCGGTTATCAGATGGACTCGCAACCTACAAAAACGTTATCATTAGCCACTCCCTCCCAATCTTTCCTCTCCAATGAACAATCTATTTGTACGTTCTTGGTTTTACATCGGGGGAATTCTCAGATCATGATTCTCGCTATCCCAGCAGGAGCCCTCTTATCTTCGGACAATGGTCTCACTCTCTCATTCTGATATACTCTCTCACCGGTAAGAGAGTTCGTCCCTTTCATCCCTCACTTACTGTCTATAATCAGGATATTCGGAGAGACATCCTCTGACTGGACACTTGTATGGATTGAGCTCCTTCTTGTGCTCCATTTGATGGAGAGTCAACTTGCATCTGAGAGGTATCTCTCACTCTCTCCATTTCACACACTCTCTTGGATTCACAGATGTACTAAAGAGACAATTGAATCCGAGAAGGAGAAAGGGAGGAAATAGGAGAAGGTGGGAGGGGGACGAGTTCAGTCGACCGTATGGAAAAGACACCCCCACGGTGTTGTTGCAAAATAGAGAAGGAAACAAGGTTTGAGATATCATGATAGACGGGCCAATGGGAGTGCAATCACTACCAAATGCTATCTCTTTGTCATTGTATAGGGTCGTAATCGGTACTCTTATCGTGCGTTTGAAATGCTCCGCAAACTCAATGTGCTGGTTAGCGAGCTATTGATTGTCTGTGAGAGAGGAAGGGAAGAGGTAGGGGAGAGGAGGACAGTTGATCTACCGCCTCCTCCCGGCCTCTTTCTCCCTCCTCCCTCCACTCAGTTCGTCAAAGGTCAGCAACGAGTGGAATGGAAAATATTCTTACGATACCTGTTTTCGAATACTCTTCGACAGATTGGACAAGTGCGACCCAACAACTGCAATTGTGACCATTAAACTAAAAGATTGGAATAATAAAGTGACCTGAGCTCCCGTCACTCCACTTCTCTTCATTGCTACACTAAGAAGTCTCTTCTGTCGCGCTGCTCGAACCTCCAGAGTTGGCTGAGATTATCCTTTTTTTTCTTCCGATCCTCCCACCCCCTTCCATCCATTTCACTCACCAGTAGACTACTCAGAGGCAGCTCTTCCTTATTTCCATTCACTTCTCCACTTTCGTTCAAGGGAGTCGAGGGAACATCAGCTGGTTCAATAGGTGTTGTTCTAAAATTGAATGGTACGTAAAGATCAAAGATTAAGTGTGATACTTGATGACTGAAGCAGTCCCGAGTGGAGGAGGAGAATCGTCGTGCTTCCCACTGCAAAAACACTCCAATTCCCAATTCTACCAACCAAAATTTGGAGTATTAGTATAAATTTGGAGCGGACAGGAGGAATGAGTTTCACACTTCCATCTTCTTATGAACTCTAATGACATACTGATTGTTGTTGTGTGTTGGAAGCACAAGTCCATCAGTGAAGGGACATCGAAGAGACTTCATTGAAGATACGAACCACTCTTTCCATCGATTCTGCTCCTGAGGACAAAAATTACAGTAGGTTGCTGAAATGATAATTATTCACTGCAGGAAAGGGAAAATCGGAGGACTCTCCAGATGTGGATGATGTAGAGTACGGTAATCTGAAGAGGTCATTATTTATTGATTTATTATGAGAACGGATAAACCTGCACGAAGATACGAATGAGTTGTGAACGATAGCGAATATTCTTTCGAGAGTGAGTGGAGATAATTTAGAGTAGAGGTGCTCCCTTCCATTGTGGACTGACTCGAAGTGATTGAGGAGACTGTAATAATATTTTCGTTGATTTCGCTGATTTCGTTAATGAGCAATACCGAACAGAATTGTATAAATTTATACACATCTTGGCCTAATTTTGAATCTGACCTGTCTATCGTATCAAGGAATACTGCTTCACAAGAGGGGCATTTGAAAGAGGGAACGTGTGTTGGAGAAGGACGGGTACTCTGCAAGGACTACCATTTCATACGGATACTCAAGAAAAGGTCACCGGTGATGATGTGACCATTATCAGATCTCTTCCCTTCCAGATGAAGATACGGTGCAGATTGGTAGATCAGAGTAGTAAAGATACAATGGTTGGGAATGGGGAAGAGGGGAGGAAAGAAGGAGAATGCAAATGAAGTGTCGACCTATCGAGGAGGGAGAGGGAAGAGACTCATTTGCATTTAGTGAACGACCATCATCTCTCTTCGGCCGCTCTTGTTCCCTCTTCAGTCTCTCTTCACCCTTCCCTACTCTCTCTATCTCTCTGACAGATTGCAGGGCTGAGACAACCCCTTAATTAGAGGCTAGCTGTTTTCCATTAGAGTCTTCTCTATAGCTAAGGAGATGGAGATTGAATCGTTCTTATCTTTCTTTCTTCCTCTCAAATCCCCTGCTATCAACATTGATCGGGCACACTTTTATCAGACACACGAAAATCGTTCGAACAATCGAAACGGATTATTATCTGCCTATACACACAATGATGAGTGCCTATCGTAATCTTACAGTATCTAGAATGATTCTCTATCGAAGACATATTCTCCCAATCCCTTGCCCACTCTCTTCGCATTCGTGTGCAGATCAGCTAGCTTCTTGAGCGAGTCCACCACCGGCTCGAGTAGTTCCTCTGCAAAGATCAAAGATCAAATAAGTAAACTCAGTTGTTGATAGGTCAATGGGATCAATTACCGTACCCTCGATGAAGTCGCTGAGATGGGGATCGTCGTTCTTCTCGGCGTGCTCGCACAGTGCACGGAATGCGTCGTTCGTCTTCTTCTCATGCTACAACAAGATAGGATGAATCCCATTACATTACCGTACCCCCCCCCCCTCCTCGAAATATCTATACTCATTCTTCCGACTAGATACATGAAAGCATCATCTAAGCATCGGAGGAAAAACTAATCTATAGCAGATGACAGTCTATCGATAGCTACCGTATACCTGAATGGCCATGATGAGGGCGTCCTTGGGATGCTCGAAAGTCGTCTCTTCGGGCTTGTTGATCGACTCGAGACGAACCTATATGAAATCAGTTATCTATCAGTATCTACATGGGGTGAGATTACCGTACCTTGCCTCCCCTCTCGTTCTGGTAGTGGATGAGCTTGAAGGCTAGCTCCCTCTTCTCGTCCGATAGCTTCATGAAGTACTGAACACAATCGATTAACGGGAAATCAAAATAGAAAATTACAGTATCTAATCAATCAATAATGTGGTGAATAGATACCGTACCTTGTGGATGTTGGGAAGGGCGACGTCGTCTCTGTCGTAGTAACAAGCAGCATTGAGGTAGGAGTACGAGAGGTGAAGGGCACGAGAGATCTGAGCATTATCGATTAATTGATATCCGCATATCGTACCCTAATCAATACAATAAACTACCGTACCTCGTCGTTAACTCCATTCTCGGAGAGTTGGTGGTAGTTGTGACGGGCGAGGCTCATGGTCGACAGTCGTAGAGAAAACTGAGATGAGAAGTGGTGTGGATTGCCCTCTCCCTTCCCTCCCCTTCCCCTCACCCTCTTCCCTTCTCTCCTCCCGCTCTCCCTCTGATAAGAGATCACTATTGATACGGGACAACACGCGACTCCTTCTAGATAGGGAACTCTGACCTGTACTTTCAATCGTCAGCACCAAATGGATATCACAAGACATCTATATAGTTGGACATTATCACCACAAAGGTTGAATGGATCAAAACTTGCTTATGATTTCGATAAAATATGATACTATTTTATCTAAATATATTACCTCGAGGGAAACAAGGCTAATCCAAATGTGTGACTTTCTCATGTTCAAAAAAATCAGATAATGAGGAAAAAAGAAATATATATTGATGACTACGGTAATTGAAAAAATCACTTAGCAATAGACGCAAGCCAGTTTACTGTAGCGACGCTGTAGTAGACCGCGACGTTCTGCGCGAGTTTGTTATATTTTCGAATTTTCCTCTTTCGATGTCTCGTATTGATTTATTCGTGTTAATTATCTGTTAAGTCCCTTTCTTAATTGTACGGAACTAATTCATTTACATTCACAGCCAACAATGGCTATGGCAGCGAGAGGTCGAGGGGGCAAACTGCCCCCGGAGGTCAACCGAATCCTCTACATCAAGAACCTCCCGTACAAGATCACCACTGAGGAAATGTACGACATTTTTGGAAAGTTTGGAGCAGTCAGGCAAATCAGAATTGGTAACACAGCGGAGACCAGGTCAGCGATTTTCACCAATGTTTGGCATGTTCTTTGTTTCTTAATTTCTCTCGGGAGAGCACTTGATAATTAAAATTTCAGAGGAACAGCCTTCGTCATCTACGAAGATATCTTTGATGCCAAAAATGCGTGTGAGCATCTGTCTGGATTCAACGTCAGTAACAGGTTAGTAGAACTATACAAGCGATAACAATTCGCCTACGGCTGATTTTTTTTCCTGATTCGCAGCATTTTGCATTCGTTTACGTGAGGAGTTCATCTGTGTCTTTGACCGAGCAATTTTCTCTGACACTCACCTGTTGAGCAAACTCACATGACATATAGGGAGGGTATTGTGCTATGTATACTGCTTTAGTAAATTAACTTATCGGGAACAGGTGAGTTGTATGTAAAATGTTGAACAATTCTAATAGCTGAGCGCCGATTTCCTTTGGGAACTTTGAGGTGGCTCTGACCCGTTCAAAGAGGGAAAAGTTCGAAATTTTGAGCGGCAACCCGTTGATTTTGAACGAAATAGGTGAAAATTGGTCCAAAAAGGAAGGTGACCCGTTCTTATGAAGCTGTTTTTATCCCGGAGACCCGTTCAGATCGTACAAAAATTTTCCAAGTAGCATCCTGGCTCGCGTGTGATTCTAATTCTATTCAAGTAGCTTGTGAGCCATACATTTAAGATAAATAGTCGAATTTATTTTATGTAAAATGATAACTATTCAAATTGTTTCAGATACCTTGTCGTCCTCTACTACCAGGCAACGAAGGCATGGAAACGAATGGACACTGATAAGGTTATTTTCATTTTAAACATGAAATGTTAGCTGCCAAGCCATTTATGTCTAGTAGGGTCTTTTATCCTTTTTTTATTTTAAACATGAACTGTTATCTGCCAATCCATTTATGTCTAGTAGGGTGGTTTATCTTTTTTTATTTCAGGCAAAGGAAAAGCTGGAGGAGGTAAAGGAGAGATACGGAATTGGCGGAGATATTGAGAGGGAGAAGGAGAAGATGCTGGGATATACCCCGAGAAGAACTTAACTTATTGCTCTTATCGTACCCGAATTACACTTTGTTGATCTCCCTGCCCATTCCTGTTCGTTAAGAGGACAGATACCGTTTATTCTTCTGTTGTACATTCGATGAGTAACAATGCAATAAATGTTACGATCACTTTTCTTTCTTAGCGACACCGGGGCTACTCGATCTCGAGTCATTCTTTGCGATAGCTTTTTTCTTTCTGCCCGGGACGGCCACACTAGCCGATGTAGTCGGACTGCCCGATCGAGAGTTCTCTTCCTTCGATTTCTTTGAACTACTGAGAGGAACAGGTGTCGAACTAATCGATCTGTCCGTTTCTTTGAGCGAGACCTGCGACAAAATAGTACATAAATTAATTCTAGAAGTAGGAACTACCTGGGAAGCAGTCCGTTCGGGCGGTTTGTCGAGCATTGCCACATTGAATGTGCTCTTCTCCTGGAACAAAAAAAAACCATGAATTTTTTTTAATGTACGCTTACGGTAAAACATTCGGGAAGGAATTCGTTATTCTCGACTGTTTTCATATCATACATCTCTCGCATTTTAGCCATGATCTGAATGTATATTTTTGAATCGGCATATATGGTGGACTAACCATCTCAGGTGTGGGCCGAATCTTGTATGCCGGCTTGAAGATTATGATATCGGGCTTGTTGGTCATCTCTTTTCTCTTCTGGTACAACTTGTAATCCTGGAATTGCGCAATGAGACTGTCTCTTGTAATTCGACAACTCACTTCAGGAGTGAGGAAAATTGCGAAATCACAGTGCTCCTCATCCTCGAAAATGTTGTTCATGTATTTGACGAGCTGACCGAGATTGAAGTGACGATTCACACCTTTAAAGCAAGTTATTGGATAGGTCGAATCAGAATTACTTGTCAAAATAGAGTTATACGAACCTGCCGGCTTGTAGTATACCACTTTGGAGAATAGTCTGAGCTCGGAGACTTCGGTCCATTCATGCTGAAAGCAAGACCACTTTCATCAGCCAGAACTATAGGAATAATAAAGTAAACAAGAGAAAGAAATGACTTACTGCATTCTCATTGACGATTCCATGTCCACGACTACTAGCTGCTTTCTTGAGATCGTTATCGAAAAAAAGTTTCCTTATTTCTTCCTCTGATTTTTTACTGAAAATGGAAAGATCAAAAACATAATTACTATAAATCATTGAAAACGACTAACGCTATCAATTGCATGCTCGGCATTGTGAAGAGCGTTTACAACTGAAAAAAATAATCAATCACAGTCTAATTAACACGATAATTGAATCGAAACAAAAATACCTAAAAGTTGAATAAAACATCTTCAAAACAAGCGCCACACGCTGGGGGCGCTAAATACGGTAGCTCTTTAATTTATTGAAGAGTGATTTTATAGTTAAATATATTTAACTTTGGGTACTGTGCGGCATTTGGGTACTGTAATATATTAAATTATATTTTTTTAAAGATCTTAAGATATTTTTTAGCAAAAAAAAATTGCCGATAGTAAATTTTATTGCTTTGAGGGCTTAGTTCCTCATTGGAAAACGAAGGAGGTCGGACTCCCTTGCTAGTAGGCGGAGACTCCCCCCCCCTCTCTAGATGCTCAGTCTTACTCTATCTCTTTTCGCTAGTCTACCTACTCCGAAATGGTCATTGGTCCCATCAGGTACATTTTTTCGCTCAATCTTCTTAAAGAAGATCTTCTTATCAATAGTGATTTAGAAGGAGATAAGTTACCGTAATGGGAGGGTGTATCTCATCGGAAGATAGCGATGACCACCACAGATTCGATGCAGCGAGAAAAAGGAGACAATCGTAAGTCTCACTATCTAAGTGTAACTGCGAGGCATATCTTTTTATTGAAAAATCTAGAAAAATTAAGAAAATTATTTTGTCGCTACAAGACTCTTTATTCGATCTAAATGAAAAGATCACATCAGCCCATGTTACTGACAGATTGGAAAATCCTCGAGCATTTCTTTATCGAGGGTTTTGTACAACAGAATATTTCAAACAAAGATAGTCCAATGGATCAGTCCCCCGAACCTTTATTGGATCTTCCATGTGCTATGGACATTCCCTTCTTTCTCTTAATTCCCAGGAGACTTGGTTCCTCTCGATTAGTTGACTACCTTAGAAATAGATGGAACGAGAAGGGTAGACTCCTTTAAGGGGTCATCCCCCTCTCTTTTTCCTTTAAGTCCGCTAAAGGGGCGAATCTCTTCTAGATGAGCCTTCACGCTTCTTTCCCACTTGATTCTCATCCCTCTTTTCGGCTCCAATTTGATCTTCGTGTGTCGAGATTTGATTGTGGGGAGAAGAAGAGAAGAAGGAGGAAAGGAGTAGAGAGGGGGGGGGGCACCTCAGAAGAGAAGAAAGATGAAAACAGGAGAGCGCGGGATGAAAGATGAAGAACTGTAGACACTGTCACTCTCCATTACATCTTCTCATGCACATTCTTTATTCGATTCAGACCTCCTTTCCATTAGCGAGAATCCCAGCACATTAGTTCACTACAAACAGAACTGCATCTAACTACATATAACTGCCAGCATCTGATTAGTCCTCTTGCAGATCAATGGGAGTGGGTATGGGAGTTGCAATGATGATGCAACAAGCAGGAGTGATGATGGGTGGGATGGCTCCGATAATGGATGCAGCAGCCGTACAGAATGAGATACGGAAAGCAAAGGTAACATGATTATAAGATGAATACGGCAGACATCAATCAACTTCAGGCTGAGGGTCGAACGGTTACGGTAATGAACGGAAGTCTGTACATAGACTATCACATGGTGGCAAGAGTCCCTGCGCACTACGACATCAATGTTTGATCTACAACTACTTCAGTTGTACACCATATTTTCTTCTATTTTTGTCATCTCCGTACTCTCCCGTTCTTGCATCTCCCCATTCGATTCATTCATTCTCACGTGACTTCAGCATTGCCACATCGGGTTCATTGTCTTTATTCGCCTCTTTCGCATAAACATCACCTTGTACAATATTCCATGGTTGCTATGATTACTCGTTGAGTCTGAGACAATAGGCATCATCCAGAGTATACTGCTCGGAGCGTACTCTCTCCAGATCGGGAATTCCCTTTACGGGAATGAAACGAGAACGGGGAACATGGACACCTGTAAAGATCAAAGATCAATGTATTAATAACGCGATATTCAGCTTACAGAATGATTTGGTAAAGTTCTTGATGGATCCTCCAATGGAAGTCTCCAATTGGATCACCGCTCTACCGGTGGAAGTAGTCTGAAGAGAATTTTGACTCAATACTGAGTTACGATACGATCTCCACTCACTTTCTTATTGACGATGATCTCAGACGTTATTTCATACGGTTTCTCCTTGAAAGCATTAAGACTTACCCAGATATTATTCGTGTTGAAAACCCTGCAATTACAGGAATGTATGCATGACAGACAGTTTCATGTTCCTAATCAATTTGTAATCATGATTTGGATGTGTACTCACTTGAATATCCTCGTGGAGCAGAAGTCATCAATATGCTCTGGAGGTACTTGTGGTATCTCCAAATGCATCGCTTGTCCTCCTATTTCGATTAGAGTACCGCCCTTCTTGTCTGTCTCCGTTCTCACAGTACACTCCATTACATACTCCAATCCTTCTCGTCCCATCAGACCAGCGATCTCGAGAGACAACTCAAAGATCATAATGGGTTGACGGGATAAAGAATCTCTTTTCGACGAACCTCAGCTCCAGTGTTATCGATGTTCGATACGAATACGATGTCTCTTCCCTTCGAGAGCAATTCATCCATCTTTCCACTCTCCTTTAGGGCCACGTAGATATTACCGTGGCCGGGTGGATTCCAACTGTACAGAGATTGATTTTTTTTCAAAATTTTCATTTCAAAATTCACTCTTCACTCTTTTCATCAATATAGAAAATAATTCTTTAATCACCTCTCATCTCCTTCTTCAATGGGCAGTAATGTAGCAGCATCGAGTCTCGGACATCTCCAATTTTTATCGATTCCATTGATGTAACACTACCGTACTCACTTGCTCTGAACAAAACATTCCGCTCGGGAGCCAACCACATCCACCGTAGTGTCGTGAGTAAAGAAGGAATTCATAAGAAGAATCGGCACTTGTACATCCCACTTTCTGTTGAATTCCTGTATGACTGGAGTTCCTTGTGGCAAAGATGACACGTCAATTTTCAATTTTGAATCCCTATTATTTTGTTAGTACGAGTCGTAGCAACATAATTGAGGGATACGAAATCGTCTACGACTATTCGCAAGTTGTGTGTCGCAATGTGCTCAAGCTACCACCAACCTCATGCTGTCGCAGAGCGATCTCTAGAAAAGTGAGACCATTCTTCGCCTAAAGATATCATTTGATTGAAAGAACTACATCTCTACCTACCTCAATGAAGCTCTTCGGTCCTGTACATCCCATTGTTGTTCCCAATCCGCCATTCAAACGAATTACGGCGATTCTTTAAAAACAAGATCAAAGATCGATATGTATTTCGTGTACGGAAACCTCGATAGAATGGAGGGAATTTCCTCCTTAGACGGAATGGGAATATTTCCGAGTTCCTTCTGCCACTCCGAAGGAATGTGTTTCCATGAGTTCCAATCGATGTGTGGATTTTCATGGAGCATCTTGGTTATATCCATAAAATCAATTAGCAATGCTTAAATTTATTGTACCTTGTTGAGAAGGGTAGTGAAAACCTTGACCTCAGACTCTGAGGATCCATGCTTTCGCATGTACTCCTGACTGAATTTGACTACGGTATCTTTATCGATTGAGGAATCCATCTGAACTGACAGTAGACAACGCGGAAGGAAGTAACTACTCAAGTGAACGGGAGAAACAATGTCCTTGATATTCTATCTCTTTCTCTCTATTCTCCTCCCCCCCCCCCTACTTTATCTCTCCCATCTCATCTGTACTACTTTCACTCACTTATATCAGTTATCACTTTTATCCCGAGATCGGCAATCAATCAATAACAATAGGTCAAAACACAACAACAAAAATTAGCAGGCACTGGTAGTGCAGTAAATACTGTGAGGTAGTAACAATCGATTCTTAACAACTGTACGAATTCTCGTTCCACTTAAACGTTCGTTTTTTGCGACATCATTCACTTTGTCTTCTTGAACTCGGAAATGGCACCTTCCACCCATGATTTATCGATAACTGAGACGTCTCTGAAAAGGAGAAATGTAATTTCTCTAAGAGCAAAAACGAAGAATATCATACATGAAAAAGTTAGGTGACAAAATAATTTTTTAAACGAGTATGTTTATGAAAAAATAGAGACATTCACGTGAAAATTCAAACTCCATTAAAATGTTCTATTTTTCGGTTGTGGGGCTATCGGACATGCAGAATCACGATACAACTTCCAGAATTTTTGAACAAATTTATTTAAGCGAGATACAGGCACCCATTCTTAGCCCCGCCCACCGTGGTGTAGTGCCAGCGAGTGCGTGGTTCATTTGGTCACTTTATTTTCACATGTCAGATGCGAATATTTTCAAATGCGTTTCGTTCTTTAATTTTTTGTTCTATTAGATAGAGCAATTTTTCTTGAACAATTATTGATACATATATAAGCATTTTTCACTTCACAGGGAGCGTACTTATCACTTTTAGAATTCTGGTATACTGTAGCCGTGCCTAATTCGGTAAGTATGTAGCTGAAGTTGAGAATTATACATTGTAACGTTTTCACAGGGTGTAATTAACCTGTTAGGTGCATGAAATATGAACAAAAACAGTCGTAGTTTGCAAACAACTAGACATGATCCCTGATTTCATGGACTTTTTGACGCTGTTTTTTATAAGGTTTGCGACCACAGATTTTGTTCATTTTTTGCATAGTGCTTACTAATGGTCTTAAAAACAAAAACATAATCAAACCGCGAAGGCGCATCTCTTATTTGATCGGATATTCGATAAAAACTGTTTTATGCAAAAGTTTAAACGCTAAATTTAACATGTTTGCGACCACAGATTTTTTTTATTTTTTTTTACACGATATATTATCATTGCAGCTCCTCGGAAAACTGAAAATTAAAGAGGCGCATCCTTATACAGTCGCTTAATCACGAATAAACAATTTTACTGTGGAGATTTGAATTCCCGGGCAGTTCGACGTTCATTTCCTGGCACAGACCTCTCCCCGGCTCTCAAATTTTATTTTCCGGTTTGCATGTCCCTAATGAAAAAAACCATGGAAACCGAGTAATTATATGACAGCCGGGTGTGCTAACGAATCTTACGTGATAGGTTACATGCCTTCATAACGGAGACCTCGAAAACGGGGTATGTTTTCAAATTTCAAGTAGTTTTCGACTAGCTTTATCATGAATGAAGAGTATAATTGCTCACTTCGCGTATAGATCAGTCGTTTTTAGTAGCTGACTAAAGACAATATGAGTAGGTCGAGATCGAGAAAGCACTGAGGAGGGATGGATACGAACCTCAAATTGATATGATATCATATAATTATATCTTAATATAGATAAACTCACGAGAGTGGAAGGAGAGAGTAGTAGTCGGTATGCGTTCTTCTGATTATCGTATTCGCACGCATTCATGAATAGTCCAATAGCCAATGATTTCCTGCATTATTGCAATTCTTTTATATTTAAAAAAAGAGAGATCTCTCACCTCAATCGTTCTCTGTCGACTCCACAACTTTTGATAACTATTCCTTCCTCACTTGCGATCTCACCCAACTGTTTTCGTATCTGTGTTTTTTTAGTATTTGATAGCGTAGCTTATCAAGCTGATCAGAGACAGTAGCAGTTTAGGTTATCACAATGATCACATTAATAGCTTACCTTGGCAGCGTTGACGAGTGATCGTATATTTAATCCACACTGACTCGCCCATTCCTTAAACAAGACATTTATGAGGCATGTATATGTTTATATGAAACAAGAAGTTTCGCGAGTTCTCTATTGATTTTACAATTATTGGCTGAATTTTTGGTTAGAGGAGCTTCGGAGTCTCTGGCATAGCGACATTTGAAAAAGAAACACGAAAGATACACGAAAAAGGTTCTTTAAACACATTTAGGAAAGGTAGGAATAAAAACTAACTGCTAGTTTGTGGCCAGACTCCTTCTTCTTCTCTGCTTTGAATAGATTGAAAGCATTGAGCATCGTCACGTGATCTCCCTCTGTCGACGACACCTTCCTCCTGTTAAAGAACCCTATCATCCACTCATCTTAACCCTAACCCTAACCCTAACCCTAACCTAATAACCCTTTCTTCCATTCTTTTAGTTTTCAATCATGTGTACGAATAGGTAAACTAAATACCTGATTACTTGTGCCGAGTCTTCGTCATTCTGGAGGAACAACTCTTCACTCGACAGAAGGGAAATCACTGTTAATGCTTCTGCAGTACATTCGAGAGGAATTGACCCAAGCAGAACTCTGCAAGAAAAAGAGATACCGTCAAAGAAGGAAAAAAAGCCAATCGAGGTACCTACATGTTTGCTTTCACATGAGTGATAACATTAGAAGAACTCACTTGGAAAGAGGTGGCTCAACAGGAAACTTTGCCATAGTCTGTCCGACAGAAGTTAGCACCAATTTCTTTCCATTCTTCGAATCACGAATCGCTCCCAGACCCTTCAAAACCATCACGTAGAACTATTTCAACAATGTTTTCAACATACAATAGATATATCCAGTTGATGTAAACAATGTTTAGTAAACACCCCACCTTCAACTGTCTCTCAGCTGAATCCATCATCTCGGCACTCGGTTGCTCGATTAATTTAACAGATTTAATGTTCTTCAATCCCATCGATATCAGCTCCAGAATAACCTATGAACACGTTGAATAATTTATAGCTATTAGTTGAACTATTTCTCACGAATTCGTTAAAGTTACCCAACAAGGGCAAATTATCGTTTGAATGCGCGCGAAAACCGCAACAGGAAAGTAGCGACCAAGCAACGAATGACTTTATTTTTAATTGAATTGAATAAATTATTGAATTAAGTTTATTGATACTTATTCTTGCATTATTGATTGTGGGAAGACAAATGCGGGGTCGGCGAACAGCAGAAAGTAAAATTGGGCCGAGTCACAGCGATAAACAATCAAGTCTCCCTATATTCGAATTTGAATCGCTCGCGGTTGCCTGAATCAATGCCGACACAAACCCGATGTTCCAGGCCGGTTGTTAGGGCTATTATCGATTTTCTAACTTTTTTAATGCGCGATCAATACTATTTCGACCATTCTCTATCCAACGGGCAAACAAAAAATGGGGGTCAAAATCGTCCTTATTGGGTAACTTTACCATCAAAAATGATTTCAAAATACTGACCGCAGAGAGATTGCTCCTCAATATCTCGGCAACACTGCTCTGTTGCATGCGATCGAAGTCCTTGTTGGAGTACACTCGATAACACTTACCTGTAATCACTCATTCATTCATCTTTCCACACTATACCACAGCCACAACAAGGATCCCCCGTACATACTACTCAATACTACATTCAATTTGATAATGGAAGTTGGGATCAAATGTATTCATAGTGACCGCATTCATTCTTCCTTCTCTTCATCCTTACCACTGCTCTCTCTGCCTGCTCTTCCTGCTCTTTGTGCAGCCTGTGCCTTACTGATTCTCTCTACTCTCAGCACGTCAATTCCATCTCCGGCTGTGAACGTCCTCAAAATATTACATCATCCCTAATTTCGTTCAACATAGAAGAAAAGAAATGGAATTACCATTGTTTGATAAATAACGCAATGCATGAAATTCAATAATCACTAGAGTGTGCAAAAATGAAGATGTATGTCTCACTTTTGTTTAACTTTCCCTGAATCGATGACTATTCTCACACCGGGAATGGTCAGCGAAGTTTCAGCGATATTCGTTGCCAGAATAACCTGAAAGTGAATAGTTCAATCAACCCTAAAATCGTAAATGATGAATGAAAAATATAAACTGTAGACGAAGGAAAAGAACCTTTCTCTCGCCCTCGGGTGCGGGTTCGAAAACTTTCTGCTGTTGAGTAGTTTTTAGTGCAGCATAGAGAGGAAACACGGCCATCTTCTGAGCAAGCTTCCTGTAAGATATTAAAAAATAGCCTTCTTCTCGAACTGTGGTCGTGGTACTAGAATGCCCAGAAACTATATCCCAAAACAAATATCCCACAAATATCACTATATCCCAAGACAAATTTCGAACCCTTATATTTCTTATCCCGCCAACAGCAACAATGAAATTGACATCTTTTGGCAGCATATCTACCATCCCACGTCACTTTGGAAGCTCCAATTTTTTTAATGTGAGCTAAATCTTACTCATTGACATCTCTCAATTTGGCAGCAGTCAGTTCGATTTCTTCTCTTCCAGTGAGAAACACGAGGATATCGTCACTGAAAAAAAAACATAAATTACACATCCCATTTCAGCTTATAGTCAAATATCGAGAAATGAGCGATTACAAGACAAACGTACGAGATAGGTTCCCTTTCGTGTGCTTGGAGTATGGAAACAAGTACATTGTACACGTAGTCTGAGCCATCTCCATCTAATGCTTCGGCGTATAACACCTACAAAATCAAGACACTTCTATAGAACAGGGGGCCAAGGATAGAAAGCAAAAACCCGCTATATCGGGTAGATGCGCAATGTTTTCTTTTTAGACGCTCTAAGTTGTTTCCCTATTTCCTTCTTAAATGCCCAATCACTTCACAAACTTTTGAAATCATTAAGGGCTCTTTAGCACCCTTGAACACTGAGTTGTTCTATGAAAGTGCGCAAAAATATGACCCAATTACAAAATTGTTATTTTTCGGAGAGAAGAGATATAGCCAATCCGACACCTCCATGATACAGCATAGTCACTATCATTAGAAATTAGGCTGATTTGCTCAGTCCCTAGTGCTTAGTCTGCTCACCTAGAACCGTGACCCCTGTTCTATAGAAGTGCCCAAAATCAATAGCGTATTATCAAACGAGACGAGCAATAAACTTACCTCCATACATGAAAAGCTAATCGAAAATTAACTAGAATTTGAAAGCATACCCCCTCTTTGTATGTTTTCGTTAGCAAGGTATGTAGCCTATGATTCGCAAACACACACGGCATTCATAGAAACAGTTGGTTTCAAAGGTATTTTTCATAAACATGCCCGTTTTCAAAGGATTCTGCCACCTAACGTTTTCATATATGCTTACCTCGACGGGAAACGTTCTTCCTCTGATCAAGTAGATTGGAGCGTTGAAGTATCTGAAATGTGTTAATGAGATCTCTATACAAAATACCTATCTTCTTCGACGCCTCTCAATAATAGTTACTCCGGGAATTAAAACGTACCGGCTGAAAAGATCAGCGTTCATAGTGGCAGACATGATTACGATCTTGAGAGGGTTTGAACCCTTATCTTTCCTCTGTTTTTGGGCTAATCGCAGTGTATCTGCAACAAATTTACTTGAAATTTTGATGAACCACGATTTTCAGTATGGAGAGATTTTGAAAATCTTCAAAATTGAAATGTAAAAAATAACTGACAGAGTAACACATCAGTGTGGAGACTTCTCTCGTGAGCCTCATCTACTATAACCACAGAGTATTTATTGAGGAGTCCATCAGTTATAGCTTCTCGCAACAACATTCCGTCAGTCATGTATATAATGTCTGTATCTTCTTTACATACACCTTCGAATCGAACACGATATCCGACCTTAAACATCAAAAGTGTGATTTCCAATATTCTATGGCTATATCATGATATGGAGAGCCGGGGAAAGTCACATGATGCAGAGAATGGAGAGTGTACTCACCTTATCTCCCACTTTTGAACCCATTTCGTCCGATACTCTCATTGCGAGCGACATAGCTGCAACTCGTCGTGGCTGAGTGATAGCGATTTGGCCAGTATCTCTTAGCCGCGTACATATCTGTAACATTTCTAGCTTAAATAATGACCGTGATTGTGCGCTATGTGAAAAGCAGAACAACATGTAAAACATACTTGAGGAATTTGAGTACTTTTTCCACAACCGGTCTCTCCGAGGATGACACAAGTGTCATTATCACATAAGAGCTCTAGAATTTGATCTGCGACATCGTCGATAGGCAGGGCCAGGCGATTTAACTGAATAAAAGGACACTTTAGCACAATTTTTAATGACAAAATGGTTCTGAAAAAAGGGAAAGCTTTAAAAACGGAGCAAAATCTCACCTGAGAATGCGATCGCATATTAGCTTCGTTTTATCATCAAATACAGTCGACAAACGCAAAAATTAGTTAATATTTAAAAGCAATTAACCCCACAAGCCTGGAATTACAAGACTTAATTAAGTCCTTAGTAAAAAAAATGTGTTTGAATTCCCGGAATTAATTTCTCAGGGATATCTGTTCGGGACTATTTCTGTTTGTTTGTATTACTGTACTTCTTTCTGATTATCGACTGTTCACTCGACTCTAAGTCGAATTCGCAAAGGACCCAAGTAGTCATTTCCATCTTTTTCTAGCGTTTTCGTCCTTTGCTTTGTGCGTCAGGACATGTTATTCCCAGGCGCTCTCATTGGGTAGTCTTGTGATGGGCGGAGCTTGATGAGTCACCCCTTCTCTTTCGCAATCCAGCAGAGTGTGCGGGAGAGAGGGTGACTCGCGGCTCTTTCTAGAATTTCTTTGTGTATACGCCGCGTTGTTCGTTTCCAAGGTGTCTAATTTATGTTGTACCGCTTCGATCCTCCCCTCCATTCTTTCAGTCATGATTTTCAGTCAGACGATGAGCTTTAACTCCAACGCGAACAACTACAACCCGATGTACGGTCGACAGGAGTCAACTGTAAGCATGGTGGGTCACTTGATATTGCACAATTCGATGCAATCCATTGCCGATAGGGCTTTTCTCGTCCCGTTCACTCGTGTTTAGTTTGACTGTTCTGGAAAGTTGCGATGAGTCATCACTTGTGCTGACTCGTCTTTACTCAATGCTCTTTTTTTGTTTTAACTTGTTTTTTTTTCAGGAATCTCTTGGAAATGCATACACTGAGGACATGAAGGCGATGCTCGAGACCCCTCTGGACCTCAACGAATACTTGTTTGATGTGAGTTAATATTGCACCAACATTATGAAATGTAGTCTCGTCCCTTCTGTACTTATCTAAGATCTTTTTCTTTGCCCTATTTGAATTACTCGCATTTTTTTGCTCCCGTTTGCACACCATATTGAAGCGCTTTCGATTGAAAACAAATCCAAGTATGATAATATGTATTGTCTTTTTTTTGTAATGGATCAACATTAATATTGCAAAATATATCGAAATAGGGTTGCTACGCAATATTGATTTGCTGCTATGTTCATTACAATTCAATAGCTCTATTACAATTGTTTGAGTCTATTTAATTTATTTTAGGACATGGATGGCGATTGGCCCGCCGAGGATCAGCCACAAATGGATCCCCAGCAGCCGAGTGAGAAACAGCAGACGCCTCAGTTCTATCAGGAACAGTTCCAAATGCAGGTCAATATTTTCCCAAAGTTCATTTTTTAATCTATTAGATTTTTAGCAAGCGCTGTATCACGACTTCTCCTCCCACAACAACTCGCACTACGGAGGCGATCAGTTTGATGGCAGCGAGTACTCTCCCAATTATGATCGTCCTCACCAGGGTAAGTGATATCTGTATTTCTATGATTAAGTAGCATTATTGAAGTGCTTTTGCCTTCAGTTATGTAATGTATTCATTCTAGGAATGCGTCAGAACATGGTCGAGGTGAAGAGTGAGCCCGACGAGGAAGAGTTTGGCTATGAGAAGGATACTACTCCTCTCCCCTCCACTTCTCGCCAGATGATTGCCTCTCCCATCATTCGCCATAGAAAGGTAAGGAAACCTCTTGTATATTTCTTGATCGAATCTTCGCTCATTGATTCTCATCTGATTGTTTGACATTACAGGATGCAGCCAAGGCTCTCGAGGAGTACAAGCCTCAGACGAAGGCTCGTGGCTACAAGATCAAACCCGAGGAGGTCAAGGCCGATCCTACTTACAAGTTGAAGAGGGCTCGTAACAACGATGCCGTTCGCAAGTCTCGTACGAAGGCAAAGGAGCAACAGATGGAGAGAGAGAAGGAACTCTCTGTCATCAGAGAGAGATGCAATGCCCTCGAGAAGGAAAACAAGATTCTCAAACTTCGTCTCTCCAAATATGAGAAGATCTAAATACCCCCACCCATGTTCATAATATACCCCATCCCAGTCTGTCTTATTCATCCTAGAATCCACCCCTTTTCCAACTAAAAGCTTTCCATATTAGTACCCCTCACAGTCCGTTTTGAATCTAGAAGCCGCCCCTTTCCAACTAGAAGCCCTTCCCATATCGCTATTTGTCACATGCTAATATTTTCAACTATAACTGCAACGCAGAATTACTTTCCGGTATCCCAAGTGGATTTTTGTCGATTGTCCATTCCATTCCTCTAGTCTTCCTAATGTTCTCGTGCTTATTCAGTCATACTACCGATTGAGTAATCTGATTGTAAGCACTCTTAGTCTTGTTCACATGCTTGTTATTTTGTACAGGGACAATTTCCGCTTTTGTAAAAAGAAACCCATCCGGTCAGTCAATTCGCTTCACCCTAGCCTTACTAGCCACACTCGGTAAACAAAACTTTTCCAACCCACCATCCCAGCATTATGCATTGCAATATGTTATATCTTGAATAGTTTCCCATAGTAGTATTCAGAACTGTTACCATAATGTATCTAATATTTGCTTCCTGTGTTGTCCATGATAATATTTTTTTTAAAGCCCAATTTATTCGTGAACACATTTACAAGTACAAGGAGGAATGGAGGAGAGGGGGGGGGGGGATTAGAGATTAGTGGAGGGAACCGTGTTTAGCCTTATCAATCTTATTACACTCTTCGACTGAGAGAATGGGTTCATGATGACCACTGAATGTGAGCCGACGATTGGGAAGATCGATGACACATCCATGACTGGAATAGAGCAGTTGATTGGGAATAGAAACAGATATAAGGTCACCACAGCATGACATCCAATCCGAGGATGAAATGGTTGCTCATAGTTCCATCACTGGGTAGAATAATGGCTGACACAGCAATGGAACCCAAACACAGCTGTAATCGAGATGTGAAAGTCGAAAAGCAGTGAATAGGGCACCTGATAATCGATGCCGAATACTTTGCCTAGAGGACGAGTCTTTCCTCCTACTCCCATTACTGCGGCTATACTTAAAAGGAGAACTATAACATAAGGTTAATGAATTCATCAAACCCCATTCTGTGATCGATAAACTCCATCAGACCAAGTTTTTGAGCAAGTGACGAGTGCATTACCGTAGTCTGAGCCCCTGAAAGTGAGAGAGGTGAATGTAGTTCATGAAGGAAGAGCACAGTTCACTCACCAGTATCAATCATTGCTGCCACTTCGTGTCCGTTTATGAGACCTCTGATGTATAGGGTCTGAAAAGGCATGATACTCAATCTGAGTAGGATTGAATTCCTACCGAGGGCGGAGTCAGCAGTTCAGGAGTATGGGTCATCGTGTATTCCAATCGTTCGTCCAGAGATTGCTGATGGAAAATAGTTCATTGGAGGGAGGGGATTAATAGATCTTACCATTTTATGATGTTGTTGTGCAGCCCATTTCTGATAGACAAGCATGAATCCTCCGAGATCATCGGGATGGGAGAGGACATATCGAAGAATGGCAGGAGCAGCAAAAGTAGTATGTGCCATGTACTGCAATAACAAAAATGATCTCTCCTTTACACCATATTTACTCACGA
This sequence comes from Pristionchus pacificus, assembly GCA_000180635.4. Lineage (NCBI taxonomy): Eukaryota > Metazoa > Nematoda > Chromadorea > Rhabditida > Neodiplogasteridae > Pristionchus > Pristionchus pacificus. Next base: position 39,222,208 of record CM026575.1, read on the forward strand.
TCTTATCGTTTTTCAATTTTACAAAGTCGTCCCTGCATTTCGCTGCCTTCAGAGTTTCCAGCAACTTTTCTTGTGGATTTCTGGTCACGACGATCGAGCGGATCTGCAAAAAGTGCACGATTTGAGCCACTTAGAGAAATAGATTATTCAATTACCAAATTATTCATCCTATCTCCCAATGGAGGCAATTCGAAGTGGGTCTCCTCATAATTGGTCTTCTCGAAGGAGATTAGATCGCCATCCTCAGCGCCAATTGTCTGAAAATCAACCCTTCTCGTTTGGGGGGACTCGCAATGATCTCACCTGTAGAGTGAATAAACTGAGATCGGCCTTCGACAGTCTCCATTCCAGGTTCTTACAAGCAACAATCGTTCCAAAGTCGGGCCAGTTGTTAATGGGAAGGCCAGCAAGAAGAAGTGCGATGGGTGACTCGTGAGCACACTCTATGGGATATGTATTCTTCTCAACCTCAATCACCAACCGCATCCTGGCAGTACTGAAGCAATGAATGAGCTACACGATTCGAGAATCGAAGGATAGAATATGAATTATTACTAGATTTAAGAAATCAAATTCAAATTAATACAGTACATATAACGCCACTATCTAGGGACATTCACGTGAAAATTCAAACTCCATTAAAATGTCCTATTTTTTGGTTGTAGGGCTCTCGGGCGTGCAGAATCACGATTACACATCCAGAATTTTAAAATATTTTTATTTAAGCGAGATACAGGCACCCATTCTTAGCCCCGCCCACCGTGGTGTAGTGCCAGCGAGTGCATGGTTCATTTGGTCACTTTATTTTCACATGTCAGATGCGAATATTTTCAAATGCGTCTCGTTCTTTAATTTTTTGTGCTATTAGATAGAGCAATTTCTCTTGAACAATTATTGATACATATATAGGCATTTTTCACTTCACAGGGAGCGTACTTATCACTTTTAGAATTCTGGTATACTGTAGCCGTGCCTAATTCGGTAAGTATGTAGCTGAAGTTGAGAATTATACATTGTAACGTTTTCACAGGGTGTAATTAACTTGTTAGGTGCATGAAATATGAACAAAAACAGTCGTAGTTTGCAAACAACTAGACATGATCCCTGATTTCATTGACTTTTTGACGCTGTTTTTTATAAGGTTTGCGACCACAGATTTTGTTCATTTTTTGCATAGTGCTTACTAATGGTCTTAAAAACAAAAACATAATCAAACCGCGAAGGCGCATCTCTTATTTGATCGGATATTCGATAAAAACTGTTTTATGCAAAAGTTTAAACGCTATATTTAACATGTTTGCGACCACAGATTTTTTTTGTTTTTTCTTACACGATATATTATCATTGAAGCTCCTCGGAAATTTGAAAATTAAAGAGGCGCATCCTTATACAGTCGCTTAATCACGAATAAACAATTTTACTGTGGAGATTTGAATTCCCGGGCAGTTCGACGTTCATTTCCTGGCACATACCTCTCCCCGGCTCTCAAATTTTATTTTCCGGTTTGCATGTCCCTAGCCACTATCTATAACTTCACGGAGTGACTTAAGAACAAAACTATTAAATACCTAATTTGAACGTGACACTAATTAACTTAATCAAATAAGATAATAAAATTTGATTACTAAATAGAACAAAACAGTGAAGCTTGTGATACAGTGATGACTGACCACTCTTGGACAGGTAATGTGTCCCGGCCACATTTCCGGGACTGTCTTTTAGGGGACCGCCATATATTTTTTCTATACGCCGGCCAGCAGGGCGGATTGATCCATTTTTTATAATGTTGCTCAATCTCTTTTATTTAATGATGTTTTGCGTCAATTTTTGTCACAATAACGCATCAGAATACTGCATTTCAGAATGAAGAACCGCTACACCACGCTAGATGTTGTTGCGGCTGTCCATGACCTGAAACAATACATCGGAATGCGCGTCAATAATGTCTATGATGTTAACTCGAAGACGTATCTTATTAAGCTGCAAAAGTGAGTTCAATTCCCACTCTACTTTGTTGAATTGACTACTTGAGGCCAGAGAAGAAAGCAGTGATTCTGTTCGAATCCGGACTGCACATCTTATCAACTGGTCACGATTGGGAGAAGAGCCAATTCCCTTCATCGTTCTCAATGAAATTGAGGAAACACATCAAGAATCGTCGATTGGAATGCGTGGATCAGGTCGGGACTTGCTTTACCTGTCTTGCTGAAATTGTTTCTTCTCTAGGTTGGCGTAGATCGAGTAGTTGATCTCGGATTCGGTGACGAGTTGTCACGAGTGCACGTAATTGTCGAGTTGTACGACCGAGGAAACATCCTCCTCACTGATCAAGACTACACTATTCTCAACATTCTCCGTCCTCGTACGGATAAAGACACCGACGTCAAATTCGCAGTGAGGAATAGGTAAAAAATGGTAATTGCAACTGTAGATTACCCAACAATTTCAGGTATCCGGTGGAGAATGCTCGCAAAGAGACAACTTTACCATCGGATGATCAGTTAACCGAAGCAGTCGCAGCTGCAGCAATGAATTTCCAGGTATTCAATTAGTTGATGATGAATCCAAAACTATGCAGCATTCGTCATCTGAGTCATATTTCGTCATCTATATTTACCTGTACTTGTTCTATCAGGCTCGCCGTCTACTTTCTCCTTTGGTTCCATTCGGTGGAGCTCTGATCGATCATGCGCTGGTCGCAAATGGATACCCGAAGGAGATCAATGTACGTACGATATTGTGATTTATTCATCGAATCAACGTCTATTTTCAGATGAATAATCTGGGAGTTACTGTGGAGGAACGAGTGAGGAAGCTAAGAAGTGTTATAACAGAGTGCTCTAAGGTGAAGACTTTTCTGTTGTTGTTTTTTTATATCCATTCTTTGAGGTGTATGAACGAATTCACGAATCATCATGTCATGGTTTCATCACCTTCAAGTCAGAGCAGAGTCCCAGCGGCGATATTGTCGAAAGTTTCATCGTGAGGAATACTGTAGCTTGCACTTTAATCGATTTCCTTCCAGGATTACCATCCTTATCAGTTTGCCCAGTGTACTGAAGAGACGACGAAGAAGTTTGAGTCGTTCAGTGAAGCTGTCGATGAGTTTTTGTCAAAGGTAGCTATTGTTATTTTTGGGCTACCTGTGGATAGAAGGGGCCACGTGCACTGCTGAGCCACCAATGTCATAGTTTTTTGGGTTGCGGATCGGCGGAGTGGTTTTTGTGAAAAAAATTCGGCGCTCCGCGCCGTTTGCGGGTCTGCGTAGTGATATGTTTTCCAACTGCGGACCCCCGGATTTTTGCGGATCCCCGGGAAACTATGACATCGAAGCTCATCAGTGGCCACGTGCAATCGTAGATCAATGATTCTTTAAACGGTAGTAAATTGTTGCAGATGACAACTCAGAAGGCGGATCAACGTGCTCTGAATATTGAGAGAGAAGCACTGAAAAAGTTAGAGAATGTGAAGAAAGATCAAGAGGGACGTGTTGAGGAATTGGATAAACGTCAAGAGAAGTTGAAGAGAATCGCCGAACTAATCATCCAGAATGAGGTGAGAACACTTACAAAATACGTCGGATCTACATAACAACTATGTCTTAGGCTGATGTGGACCAGGCACGAAAGATCATCCTATCTGCACTCGCCCATCAGGTATCATGGGACAGAATCGGAGAGATGTGCAGGTACGATAGAATGAGATATCGATCGATAAGGTAGCCCGTATTCAGAGATGCGGCACGACAGGGTGACCGAGTGGCATCGAAGATTGTACAGCTGAAATTGGATACGAATCACATCGTGATGAGATTGACTGATCTCTATCATGATTACGAGGATGAAGAAGGCGAGAATGAACCGTCAGTCCAGTTTGAATTGATTACTGTGAGGGTGTATCATTTTAGAACTCACTTTTTAGAACTGGTTATTTAAGAAATTGGTCATTTTAGAACGCTTGAAAAATAGTGGCGACACTGAAGAATTTCAAGCGTTCTAAAATGACCAATTTCTTAAATAACCAGTTCTAAAAAGTGAGTTCTAAAATGATACACCCTCGGTTACTGTATCAGAGACATCTATGATATACGGAAACCATATTGAATTTGCAGAGTGGAAGTGCCGATCGATCTCGCTCTGAATGCCTTCCAGAACAGTAAGAAGTTGTTCGATGCGAAGAAAGCAGCAGGGAAGAAGAAGGAGAAGACTATTCAATCGAGTATCAAGGCATTGAAGAGTGCTGAGGCAAAGGCTAAAGCTACTCTCGAAACGGTTAGTTGCGACCCCCACCCCCGGAGTTGCTTGCCGCCAATTCAAATTTCATAGTCCCTTTGCAATTTTTTTATCAGTGGTTAAACGAGAATTTGATCAGGTGCGTGTGCGTAAGGATTTGGCAAAGACACGTAAGCCGATGTGGTTCGAGAAATTCCTGTGGTTTGTGTCGAGAGATGGACTCATCTGTGTAGCAGGAAGAGATGCACAACAGAATGAACTACTCGTCAAGAAGTAAGACACCATTTACTTATACTTTTAAGTATAAGTATAAGTACTCTAGTACTAATTGTAAGTACTAATAATAAGTACTATTAGTACTAAGCATAAGTATATACACTCTTTAAGGAAAAAAATATGTTCTCACATAAATTTTGCAAGCCTTTTTTAAATGTCTGAATGTGCAGATATCTCCGCACAGACGACGTCTACGTACATGCTGATGTGAGAGGAGCTGCCTCTGTCGTCATTAGGTGAGCGCTTCATGTTATTATCTATCCCTAAGCTCAATATTAGTTGCATCTTCACCTCCCACATGTATTATTCTGAAATGCACGGCAAATGAGACTGTATCATATACTCATCTTTGTATCTTGTAAGGAACGTGCCCGGAGGTGGTGATATTCCTCCGAAGACGTTGACAGAGGCAGCTCAGATGGCTGTTTGTTATTCGAATGCATGGGACGCCAAGGTGGTCGCATCCGCTTGGTGGGTCAACAAGAGTCAGGTCAGATTCACGCCCATTTATTCATATTATATACTTTTAAGAGTCTTTAAGAATTAAGTCTTAGCCTTAGTCTTAAGAGTCTTTTAAGAGTTTTAAAAGTCGAATATTTTTTCAGGTATCTCGGACGGCCCCCTCCGGAGAATACCTTACTCCAGGCAGTTTCATGATCAGAGGAAAGAAGAACTTCATGCCCGCATCACAACTCATTATGGGATTGGGCATCCTATTCAAGTTGGATGAAGAGAGTGTGGAAAGGAGAAGAGAAGAGAAGAAAAGGAAGGAAGAGGAGAGAGGGGGTGAAGTTGAGAAGGAAGAAAAGGTGAGTAGACAGATTATGGAGATGGAGGAGAGAATAAGATGATTGTAGATAGAAGAGGAGGAGGAAGAAGGAGATGAAGTAGAAGTGGATGATAGTGATGGAGACGATGTAAATGATGATGATATGAAGGAAGACGAAGAAAAATTCCCTGATGTACAGGTATACAGTTCATTCATTTTTCACACTCAAATCATGTTTGGTTAGCTGCATTAAAGTTCTCATTTCACTGCTGGCAGAGTGTTTATCCTAGAATAAGTGCGTTACAGGTTCCCCTCACTTCTCTTTCCGTCGGAACTAAGGTAGAGGAGGAATACTCTATTATCAATGTTGGACCAGCTCAAAGGAGTGGACTGAATCAGAGGGAGATTGCTGAGAAGAGAGAAAGAGAGAAAGCAGAGAAGGAGAGGATAGAGAAGGAGAGAAAGGAGAAGGTACTTGTCCTATTATTATTATTATTATTTGAGACGTTATTTTCGAATTTAGGAGAAAGAAGCGAAGCTATCGAAACCCCGTACTAAAAGGGAGAAGCATAAAATGGAGAAGATTAAGCAGAAGTATGGAGATCAAGATGAAGAAGAGAGAGAATTGAGAATGATGGCACTTGGAAATAGAGGTGAGAAGAAAGGAAGAGAGGGAGTACAAGGGACAATTGTGATGAATTGAGGTAAAAAGGAAGAAGTAAAGGAAGAAGCGAAGAAAGAAGAGATAAAAGTGGAAAGAGCACCACGACCACCAAGAGAACCAAGGGAAGATGAGAAGGAAAAGAAGATTGAGGAAGATGATGATGAGGAGGAGAAAGAGGAAAACAGTGATGAAGCTAATCTCCTTGAGACGGTAAGGAATACTGTAAGTGATTGTTAGATTACTGATTGATTGCAGCTAACTGGTTATCCCACTCCTGAGGATACTCTTCTATACGCAGTTGTGGTCGTCGCTCCGTATCAGGTAGATTAAAGGGAAGGATTGACTAATGATAATGAAAACAACACAGGCGTTGAATGACTACAAGTACAAGGTCAAGCTGATCCCAGGCACGGGAAAGAGAGGAAAGGCTGCCAAGAGTGCTATCGAATTATTTATGGTATATTTGTATCGTTTTCCCGACTTATCTTTTTCTTTCTGTTAGTATGATTTTAGTTGAAATTATGATGCGGTGTTGAAGTAATAAGTTATATTCCGAGGCATGCTATGCATCATCCATAATTTTATTTAATATTAATGTGCATGAAAGAAATGTTTGGTTGCAGAAAACTTTGAAGTGTTGAAAGTGTGCATATTTCGATTCTAAGTTACGATGAAATTGATAATATATTTCAGAGATCGAAGAAGGGTTCTCCTCGAGAGGAGAGTTTATTGAAGTCTCTAGTGGGAGATGAAGCCGCAGCAAGGAATATTCCTGGAAAGGTCAAAGTCAGCGCCCCCAATCTACATGCCAAATAGATATTTATGAGAGAGTGTACATTTATCATATTCTATTCGTTTGTTTTCTCTTGGTTATCGTATGTGGGTATACTTTTGGTTGTTTCTTGTTTCAAACGATTTTATATCGTTGCTGATTTCTGTATTACTACGTTACCCGGTAGATAATTTATGCCGGTAAACGCTGAATAAATGTTTTCTATTGTTCTGATGTGGAAATATGAAAAATCGATCGGTTTGAATCCGTAATTGGTTATCTAATTTATTAGGTTATAAGCCTATTTCTCTCAAATTCCCTTGAGAGTATTTTGTTCATCTATGGTCTTCTTACGTCTTTGTTGTTTCATCCACTGCATTATTTCTCTCAAGAGTCTCGATTATTGCTTCGATTCTATTGTGCAGCCCACTCATCTTTCTATTCCTTCTTCCTTCTTTTTCATATCCTTCTCTTCTTCATTAATTAGTCTCTTTAATCTGCATTGTGCATCAGACAGCCGCAATAAGAGAGAACTCACGAGGGAAGGGAGAACGAGGGAGGGAAAGAAGGAAGGACAACTCAAGTGGATTCATACGCGTGGACTGGTAAGTGATGAGTGCCGATTGGTCAATTGAAGAAGACAATGAATAGAAAGGTAATCTACTCGATTATGAGACCATTATTGAAAGGGACGACGATAGGAAGATTGAGCAAATGAGTGATGTATTAAGTGAGTTAAGATGGCAATTATGAGGCTGAATATGGCGAATGGTAGTAACAAGTAAGAATGAACGACAAATGAGATAACTAGCGGTGATACTGTAAGAGATCTCCTGGTTATGTGGGAGTGGAGAGATCGTGCGGCACTCGAGGATTAGTATCCTGTAATCGAAGTAGAGTGGGAATATCGATTTGAGTAGAACGATGACCCTCGACGATATCTCCTGGAAAGATACTATTACGGTATGGAATGAGTACTGTGATTGACTGACCGATGTCAACAAGGATAGAGTCTCGTTCCATATGAAGAGAATCGCGTGCCATGAGAAGAGAGACGAGTTGAGCATTCGTGGCTGAATAAAGGAAGAACTGTGATTGCGGAAGGGAGTGAATGGACAATAACAAGAGACTGTCTCAGAGATGACTCCGTATTATACAGTACTCACCCTCGATTCGATCTTCCAATCCCTCATGAATCTCTCGAAGTGAATGGATGTTCATCTTAGATAGAAGGTGACGAGAATGTCTACTTCTTTCTCCTTCTCTTCTCTTTCTATCTTCCCTTAATTCTTCTACCGTCCTCTTTCCTTCGGTTGATGCAACCGATCGAACGGCGATCGTCTCTGCACGAAGAAGATCCTCTCGCTCTTCTGAATGGGTTACGGTAACTGGATCATTTCATTGATTGATTAAAGTGTACAGTCTTCTTTTTAGTACTATGACACTAGAACACGATGATTGTTTGTGGGAGTGTTGCATCCTAATCCCCTCCTCTCTGAATGGTTTGGTGTCATCCGGAAGGAGAGGAGGAAGAGAGGGTGGACTCCCTCCCTCCCTTCCTTCCGTCCCTCTCTTTTCTCCCTTCCACCAGTCGCATCACTCACTGCCCTAATCAGGATGCAAGCGGGAGAGAAGACTGAAGGCGTGGTATTAGGAGTCAGCCACTTTTGATTGAATTCAGACAGTGGAACTCGTAAGTTTGACCCCATAAGAAGAAGCTAGAGACGAGAGTGTACCCTGTGATTAGAGTCTTTTGAAAGAAGTAACTGACCAGGAGTGAGTCTCTTTCCATTAATGGCCGATCGTCGAAGGAATCGAGCACGAGCAGCTGCTTCCTTGAAGTCAGGCACTGATTTAGATAAAGGAAGAGAGGGAATGGTCGAGTCATCCTCATCTTCCGATGATGATCCACTCTCAGACAGATCGTTCATGTAGCACACCTGATGAAAGGCGACGAATGAGACATGTCGTCACATACAACTCCATACTACCACACCACGACGGCAACAATCGGATTGACTGGTGGTGTGATGGATGGAGAAGGAAAAGAAGGAAGAGGGGGGAGCTAAAATTGGTTGAGAGACCCCCCTTGTCCCCATGAATGTTACTGAGAAGAGATGTGATTTGGACGGACTGAAGGAAAAGGGGATAAATGAAGAAGAGAAGGAGAGAAGAAGGGAGTACCTGTAGATGGGATGAAGCCACTTGTAGACGCTTTCCGAGAGTGGACTTGAGCGTACGACCAGAAGGAAGGTAGGGAGAAGGAGCGGAGGAGGAGGAGGTAGAAGGATGAGTGTCGATCTCCATTGCAAGACGACGACGAACCTAGAAGAAGAAAGATATGAAGAGAGAGGAATATGGAAGGAATGAAAGTGTGATGAGATTAGACCACATCAAGGAAAGAAATGGATGATGCTCTAATGGATTCAATGAGGTATTAGCTCCCTGAGGAATGATGTGAGATGCTATTCCCACATATTCACATTGTTTTCTACGGAGATTACTCTGATGGTCATGCATCAATCAGCTTACCGTGCCGTTCCCACTGGCTGATTTGAATAATCAAGTATGGTTGTTATTCCCCCCGAACAGCTCACCTCTTCTCCCAATCGTCGTCTCGCCTCTTCCTTCTCGTTGACTTTAGACTGTACTAGTTTCTGTTCGAGAGAAGAGAAGTCGATGGAAGGAAGGGAAGTGTCCAATTGACTGATCTCTCTGTCGATCGACTCACGAATAGGATTGGAGAGATGACGAGACTGCAATGAAAGGAGGGAATGAAAAGGAGGAGGAGGTCAATGGAATTGGAAATGGGAATCAGACGCCAATTTGTGTGTGAGAAGAGGGGGGACTTACGGGCATCGTGTGAAGGGAGAGAGACGTGGGAATGGAGGGACGAATATCCTCTTCGGAGATTGATGAAGTTGATGCCATTTCGAATGATGATGAGGAACATGATGTACTGTAATGAGAAGATTGATAGATTGATTAAGGAGTACTTACTAACTACTACTGTAGTAATGATGTACTCACCTTGCTGAGATGGAGTGAGAAGAGGAATGTGAGAGAACGGGAGAATGAGATCCACGAAGGGGAATGAGACTCTCGAGAGATGATGCATGAGAGACTTGATCCTCTCCTTCCGATAGAGTTGAGGGATCGGAAAGATGGAGGAGAGATACTAGATCAACCATCTGTGAAGATGAAGAGACGAAGGAGTCGTTGTTGTTGAGTTCAGAAGAGGGAGGAGAAGGAGGCAAAGGAGGAGGGGGAGGAGGAGGATGGAGGGAGGAAGGAGGAAGAAGGGATGAAAGGACGAGTGAAGAGGGAGGAGAGACCATGGTGGATTCTGAAAGGAGAGAAGGAATCAGTTATGAGATATGGGAAGGAAGGGGGAGGATGGAGGAGGGACAAGGAACGAAATGGAGAGGTCGAGAAGATGATGGATGAAGGCATGAAATGAATAGAACCATGAGATGGGAATTCAACTTTGTTGATCAAAGAATATTCGAGAATGAAGAATGGTTTGTGTAATGGATGAGGGAGAAGAGGTTGGTGGATAGATGGGAGGATGCGAGTGGGATCGAAAAAATGAGAAGATAATTTAGCTATGAGAGAAGAAAGAAGGAGAAAATTAGGAGCGTGAAAGGAAGAGAAAAGATGGGGATAAGTGGTGATTATGAGAAGACGACCGAAGAACGGATATGAGACTGCCTGCGTGAGGTATATGCACGTATATAGTATGATGGTAGGACAGAATAGAAAGGGAAGGTCTTTGAGGTTGAAGAAGAGATAATTGAGAGTAGAAGAGACGTGTTATGTAATCGGAGATCGAGGTGGATAGAGAAGAGAGAAGAGAGGATCAGTAGTGTCATGTTCAGCATTGAGAGAAAACACTAAAGTTGTCTCATATTTGAGTGGTCTGTAAGGAGGAGGAGAGTATAGATGAGATAAGAGTCAAGGAGGGTTGATAGTGAGGAGTGATAGTGGAGTGGGTGATGGAAGGAGGGGGGGGGGGAGAAGGTATGCCGTACTCTTACCCCTTACCCCTTCCCCATTCCCTCCATCCTTCCCCTTCTTCCGCTACTCCCGTTCAAGAGTGAGTGTGTCAACATGGCACAATGGATAGGATGGAGATAGATGGAGGGGAAGGACGAAGCCAGAATGGGGCCAGAAGGTCAAGGAAGTAGAAGGTATTTATCCCATCACACTATCCCTCCTTTTTCATTCCTTTTTTGAGTTTAATGTTTTGAAGTTTGAAAAACAACAGACGTGGTTCTTGATCTTCCATAATAGGATGGATGCTGAGTGAAGGTGGGGGGGGGATGGATTGCACTGGACAGTTTCGTGAGGAAAGGGAGATGAGGGCTTGGATGAAGTGCGAATTGAGGATGAAATGGGATATGAAAGTGTGAAGAGAGAGAGAGAGAAGATGAAAGGTGGATGACATGTGAAGGAGAGGGAGGGGGAGGAGAGACATGCCAGGCCGAGTAGACTGACAATCAATCGTGGTCACTAGAGGGGGAGAAGAGTGGCCGGGTGGAGAGAGGGGAGGGGGGGGGGAGAGGGGGTGATTGGAAGGAGAGAGGAGGAGGGGATAAGATGGAACACGGAGATCAAACAAGAATACCTTCCCCATCTTCGAGAAGGAAAAGTATGATAGATTGAAGATATGGATTGATAGAGTATTCGAGAGTATCCAGATGAGAATAAAGATAGAGATTGAAGCTGGCAAGATGTGTGATTGAATGGAGGGAGCGGGGGGGGGGGGGGGGGGGGATTAGGGAGGGGCCGAGACTTGATTGGATCAATTATGAGAGTGAGAAAGAGAGATAATTAATGAGGAAGTGAATGGAGAAAAGAGTGAATTATTTATGAGATGAGGGAAGAGAATGAGAGACGTTTATAGGGGGAAGGATAGATCTAGGAACTTTTAGTTGGAGAAAATGGAGATGAATAAGGGGAAAAGAAGAGGATGAAGGGTAGATCATGAAGACGTATGAATTTCTTCCTCAAAGAATGGATAGAGACTATCGTTCTTTTATGCATTGCACATAGCTACGAGAATTGGATTCGGTTGTTACTCCCATCCCGTCCCCCCTCCTCTCTCTCTCTCTTCTTTCCTTCCTCTCTCTTAGTTTTCGTCTTCTCTTTTCTCCGTGAATCCTTCTCAATATTGTTGTAGGTCTCTTTTCTCCCTCTCCCTATTTCTCTTTCTCTGCTCTCTCTTTATCTTTCATACTCTCTTTCTCGGGAAGATAAAGGGACGTCTTTCCCGAAATCTTATTTAGTCGTATAGAAACAGGAGGGAAGTGAAAGAAGAATAAGAGAGATGAATCATGGTAGTGATCAATTACAGGAATGAGTGCAGAAGGATTGACTCTCTTTGCTCGATTAGAAGAGGAAGAGGAGAATGAAACAGCACAACAATCATCTACTATACTTGGATCCATATTCAAAGGTATCATAAATGAGGGTTATTAGGTTATTAATCAAGGTTGACAAACTATAGTTCGTGGCATTTCCCCATGACATTTTATGGGCAATCGTGCGATATTTGAAAGTGAGAAAAAGGGCAAATGGGTGTGAAAAGGAGTGAATGGGCATATCGTGGATGATAATATAGAAAGGAGAAGCGGAAAGAGGATGACTAAAGTACGGATTATACTGAACGGATCAAGGGATCAGAAGAGAGAGAAGGGGATAATAAGTGCATTGATCCATATCCATCCATTCAGTTCTATTTGCGAGCAGAATCCTATTACGAAAACAAGATGAAATGATTATAAATCATAATCAACTTGACATAATAATAAGAATAACGATTATTTTCAGGATGGTTTAAGGGCGGAGATCAATCTTCTCCTGCGGTACAAGGAGGATCGAATGGATTGAATGAAGGAAGAGGAACTGGAGGAGAGAATAATGTAGAAACAGTTAAAGAAGAAGAAGAAAGAGGAAGGGATTCACCCGGAGGAACGAGTCTCACTAGTCAGAGTGAGTACAATATGAACATTTAAGTATATTTACAGAGTAGAGTTAACGATCACAGATGTTTGATAACTACTGAATAGGCTGTTCTATTGTGACAACGGATGAATTGAGCGAAAATTTGAAGGGGAGAGTGAAGGATAGAAGGTGGAAAGAGGAGACGAAGGTGAAAAATGAGAGGTCTATGTCCATTTCGAGAGCAGCGATGGGAAGGAGGGAAAGGGGGGGGGGGAACCCTCACCCTCTTCTCCCTCCTTGAGCCCGTCGTAGAGATGGATGTAGGAGGATGTGCAAGGGGTGGAGGGGGGTGGGGAAGGAGACCTCCATCTTCTCTCAAGGGACAATTTACCCCCCCCCCCCCCCCCTTCTTCCCCTCCTCGACTTCTTCCCATCGAAGATCTGAGAGTGGAGAAGGAGAGATAATGAGAACGGAGAGAAGAGGGGGCGGGGGTTCTGGAATAGAGTTAGGAGTGGCACTAATTGGAGAAGGAGGAGAGAAGCATGAGGATAGATGAGGTAGACGTGAAAATAGTCTCCTATTTCGGAGTCCTTTGGATGAATGAGGGAGGAGGAGAGGAGGAGGTGGAGGATGGAGGGACGAAGGAAGGAACAAGAAGAAGTGCATTCATTGCAGATGAGAGGAAGATCTCAACCACATCAACTAGCAGAAGTGCAGTGGGAAGTCTATTCGGACGATGGGGAGATGGAAGGGATGGAGGATTGATTGACTATAACAGGTTAGTCGATTGATTGAATATGCCTAATCTTTCTCATCATCAGATCAGATCATCGTCAATATTGGATGCCCGATTCAACAGGTCGAGTGTGCTATCAATGCGAGGCTAAATTCTCGACAGTAAAAAGGAGACATCACTGTCGTCTCTGTGGAAGAATATTCTGCAGCAAATGTTGCTCCCATCGAGTCAATGGAGCACACTTTGGTACTCTTCCCTATACGTCATTCAATTTATCTTTATGTTAAAAGTACGAGTTTTTACGTGGAATTGGCTGAGGTGATGGCCTACATCTGCGCTATACCACATTCATAAGAAAAACATTTATCAGAGCGGAGGGTCTGGCTACAAAATGAAGAATATCGGTGGAAAGGGTTAAGAGATTGAGATTGTGACCAGGTGAATTAGATAGACAGTAGGATTGTGGCTTACCATAAGATAATGAGAAGGCAAGACTGAGTGAGCATGACGATAGATTTATGATTATTAAGTGTAGGCGGAAATACAAACAGAAGGAGAGACAATGGAGTGAGAATGAGAGGATGGAGAGAAGGAAGAGAAGGAGATGGAGACCAATTGGGGGAGAAATGTCATGGGAGAGAGAGAAGGGAAGAGAAAAGAACACTGAATCGTCTCATTGTACATTCTTAGAAAAGGAAACCTCATCGGATATGAGCAGAGTAGAATTAGAAGAATGTGATTATTAAATGATAGATAGTGGAGATTCTAGGTTGGGAGAAAGGCTGTTGAAAGGAATGTTATCGAGTCTAGAATGACCAATGACTATACAATTCGCGCATGGAGAAGACAGTGAAAATGAAATTAGACAAGCTGATGAGAGGGCAGAAGTCTGTTAGGATGAGGGAAGAGAGAAGGAAAGGAAAGAAGTTGAAGAGGAGATTGAGGAATTGAAAGAAGAAAATTGAAGACAGGTGAAAATAGTGAGAAATGTGGGAGAGATAAATGAGTGGATGTTGCGTAGTGGGGAAGATCGGAAGAAGTAGAGACAAGAAAGAGTGAAAAAGACGGGAGAAGAGAGAGAGGGAGGAAAGAAACAGATGCAGGTTGTCCCTTTCCTATCCCTCACTCTTTTTCCTTCTTATTCTCTCCCTCATCCATCCCGACTCTCCCTTGTGCCTTTTCTGGTTAGAAAATGGCCCATCCTTCTCCCTGTCCTCTTCCTCCTCCTCTTCCTTCTATAGAAGAGACTAACACGATTCTGCCCCGTACCCTCATTACCCCCTTCTCTCTCCCTTGTTCCGATGAAGAAATAGAAGAATAGAGACGAACACATGTAGACACACAAGGCAATAATAGAACCATGCGTTGATGTCAGTTAGTATCTTACTGATCTTTGATCTTTCTCTTGCAGGATACACTGGTGAACTTCGACTGTGCAATTACTGTGTTCGTACAGTGCATGAGTATCTACCAGGAGGAGGAGGAGGAGGAGAGGGAGGAGAAGGGTCGTCCAATGGAATTCCAATCAAGGAATCACCACAAGGAACAAGAAGGAAGAGTATTGTACCCATTGCTACCGTGTCTGCAGGAAGTCTCAATTGGAGTGAAACTGCCACTCAGAGGTAATCGAGAGAGAGAGAGAGGAGTGTGGAGGAGTGATGTCAGGATGAAGAATTCGTCTCTTCAGTTCATGCACTCTCTCGCCACACTGACCGGTGAAAGAGTGCGAAGAAGGCAGAGACTGATTCTTCATCTTGACATCCCTAGTCTGGAGGGTACGATGGGTACAGTAATGAGTTACAGTTGGGAGCAGAGTCGATTGGCCAGCAAGACGCAAGCCCTCAATGTGGCTGACTTGTGTCATCTACAGGGAGGAGGAGCAAGGAGGGAGGAGGAGAGGAGAAATTCCCATGGTAAGAGGGAGAAAGGAGGAAGAGCTTATGCAAAACACTGCTATCTCGCTTCTATTGTTTTTTTTCTTCCGAAATTAGACATTGGCAGACAATATTGAGGATGTCTCGCCCTTGTTTACTTGTGAAGCCCGACACTCCAAACAGCATCTGTGTTAATTAACAGTAGTAGAACTAAGAGCACTCGAAGACACTATCCAGCAAACTCATGAAGTTTCCACAATTTATGGTCAAGGCTGACAGTGTGCTAAATTTACTAGATGCAGTCTTCGAACCGTAATAGTAATATGGATTTGAATTGCAGCAGAAGTGTCGACGGGCGAAGAGGAAGAAAGTGGACCCGATTGGGTGAGAGAAATGGATATGACGAAAGGAGCGAGAGAATCATGGAATGTTGGAGTGAACAGAAATAATGATGAGAAAGAGAAGGAGAAGAATGGAGATGAGGAAAGGATACCCACTCTTGCACCACTTAGTCCATCCAAGAGAGGAGATACTGTGGTAGGAGGACTCGAATTGGATAGAGAGGTATGGGAAGAGAGTGGGGGATAGAGTAAGGGACGTGATTGCAGTATAAACCTCGCAAAGTAGAAGGAGATGATACGGAAAAGGAATTTGAGAGGAAGGCAGAACGATTGTTGGACTATCTATTCAAGAGGGAAGGAATCAGCAGGGAAAGGTACGAATTATTTAATTTCATTCATTCATTATTTATTTATTTATTCCGTCAAATTATTGTGCATAAGAGGTGCGATAGGAAAGGTTGTTATAACGTTGGATACTGTCGTATAATCGATTGATTTGGTCCCTGTTGCAGATGGCGTGATATCGTATGGAGTACAAGTCGTTCAATGGCATCGACTGTTGTGGTGGATGTACGAAGGAGAAAAGATGCAATGAATATTCTCAACTATGTTCATATTAAGAAATTGTGCACTCCCGAGGATGTTGTCCATGCGGAGGTGAGAAGAAGGACCATTTTCGTCCAATTCGATTAATGTTAGTTGCATGACAGAGATAGCAAAGTAGCAACAGCGTTTCTCTAGTTGATGGAACGAAGACGGTTTTTTTTGTGAAACTCGAATAACGCTGCTGCAGCCGAACCACTATTCAATTGGATGTTTTCGCAGGTGGTGCAGGGTGTGGTATGCAGTCAGTCGGTGACTCACTGTGATGGAATGACCGAGATGAGAGATGCGAGTGTCATGCTCGTCGCTGGTAGGCACTCAGTTATCGATTGAGTACCTACCGTACCCTCACTTGCAGGATCGATCGAGTATGAGCGAGGTCCCGGTAGATTGGCGACCCTTGAGCCAATACTTGCACAAGAGGGACAATTCCTCGCTAAACAGGTATACTGTAGACGATGGAGATTATCGATTGATTCTCTCCCTCAGGTCGAGCGGATCCTCTCCCGTCGTCCATCTGTACTCCTCGTGGAGAAGGGCGCATCGAGAACCGCCGTTGAGGTATACGGTACACTGTCGGGATACTGGATACGGTATCAATCAATACGGTATCAATGCTTGTATTGATTGATTGATACCGTACCGCGGTATCAATGCGGGATACGGTATCACAATGAATGAATACATTCAGTTGCTGCACAAGGCTGGAGTGCGAACAGTAGTGAACGTGAAGGAGGGCGTGTTGATGAGAGTGGCGAGAAGCACGGGAGCTGATGTTCTGCCTAGTAGTGATGCACAGCTGATACAACAGAATATTGGTGAGAGGAGAAGCACATTCAAGGAATGTGGCACTTTGATTCAATTGGAGGTTAGTATTCAAGTAAGGCGATGTTACTGCAGGTTTCGCTCCGGTGTTCGCACAACGACTCGTTCGACTGAGGGGAGGAGCGAGGAAGAGTCTGGTCATATTGGATGAATGTCCACCTGATAGAGGATGCTCCATTCTACTATATTCGAGAAGCAGAAAGGAGCTTATCGCTGTGAAGAAGGTCATTATTCACTCTCATTTTTATTTGTTTGAGAGAGTTTTATTTTTTGAACTTTTTTAAACAAAGTAAAATTGTCTTGAGATGCTACAAACGATGATTCTCCTTCTCTACTCAATGGATCTCGAACGGGCATATCTTAAACTATTCAATGTCCGTCTCGAATATCGATGCTCCGCCTGTGAAGTGTGTGAGACGAGAAGAAGGAATATCGATCATGATGGAGAAAAGGTACGGTAGATGGAAGAAGGGATCGATAGCTGATTGGATGATTGCAGAGCGGATTAGAGAAGGCTCTTGATTCGTCCGTCCTGTCCATTTCACCATTCATCGATGTGGAACCTCCCTTCCTTGAGACGAGCAAGTGAGTGTCACTCTCTATATACTATCATGTGAAATGGAGAAAGCGTAAACTAGACTATGTGAATTCATTGTTTAATCAGGGGTCGATCGTGCTCGTTACTGGAGTATTTCAAGCAGCCACTCTATCCATTTGTGAGCGATGAGGAGATTGTAGTGAGGAGAATAGAAGAAGAACAAGAGGAACAGAAAGAGGAGGATACGGTCAGACATTATTCGATCAAGTCCAATTTGAAGGATAAACAAATATTCTACCAGTATATTTTTTTATCATAGATGATTGTAGAGCCGTCTTCCTTCCCTTCCACGCACAGACTTCGCTCTGTCGACTGGAGTGAATGGAGATGAGGATATGGCGTACTTCAGAGCAAAGGGAGGAGTCATGTTCAGAGAAAGAATTAAGAAAAGGAATGAACAATCACCGAAGGTGAGGATCCAGTCCTTCCCCCAGATCGATTCAATGATAATACATTATCATTGCCAACAGGAGACAAAAAATATATAGTGGTCTCACACAAAAATCAGAGGTCTAATTGATCAAAAACCGATTTTATAGTGGATTTTTTGGCCTGACATTAAATATTTAGTGTTCTGATTATCGGCCCGGTAGTTACGAAACGTATGATGTGGTGTCATTCAGTCGACAGCTCCATCATCTCCTCGTAATCGTCGATCGGATGTTCTCGATCCTCTTTCCCATCAGAGAGTCGCCGTTCTCTTCGGATCATTCTCACCCAAGGTATACTCGTCTACCTCGACTATTCTATTTATTTACCTATTCATAAAAATGAATATTGTCTCCCACTCAGAGTCCCAACTCTCCGTTCTTCTGTGTTCGTCCGTGGGTAGTCTCAATGCACTTTTACGGTGCCAACGACATGACACTCGGAGAGTTCCTTACCAAGTGAGTCCATGTATCATGTAATTGTATCGTATCTCTGGTTGCAGATTCTGCTTCTCTCGTGAGTACGCTTGTCCCTCGTCCAATTGCGAACTCCCTATGCTCGAGCACAGCAGGAAGCTAGTGTGCGCGAGAATATGTGTGGAGGTAATGTCGAGAGTGATCTTTGATCTTTGATTGTGGATGTCAGGTGACGACACAGTTGATGACTCCCACGTCCTCGTCCTCATCTTCTCTTGATACGATGGAAGACATCATGGCATGGCATTACTGTCCCTCGTGCAAGGCATCCTCGCCCATGGTTGCACTTGATGATCGAGTGTGGCATCTCTCACTTGTGAGTACTGTAGGAGTACGGTATCATCAACAGTGTTGATTTTCAGGGTAAGATGCTCGACTATCTCTCCCACTCCTCCTTCTCCCTTGGATGTGTATCCTCGCCAGCGGCCACAGCTTCGTGTCAGGTATTATTACTTTTGATGTCTAAATATGTTTTAAATAGTTCTTACGTAAATAATGAAGTGGATTGTGCAGCACTGTTTCTTCCACGAGCATCACCACTTCTTCTCCCATGCCAACTTTGTGACGACGTTCAAAGTGACCATGGTGAGTTGTATGAGTAATGTATGATTCTCTCAATTACACGTACTCTCTCGCTCTCCCGTCTATCCAGCTGATTACAATATTATCAAATGGAGACAACATGTTTATTGATTTTGATGTGTTTGCGCTTGTTATAGAACTGTGAGTTAGAAGTGCGCCCCACCGAACCGTGCACGAGCGTAATCCGAGCTATGCGCGGATCACTAAATAGAAGAAGGCCTCTAGGGACGTTCACCTAAAAATTCAAACTCTTTTTAAAAATCCTATTTTGCTGTTGTGGGGGTCTCGGCAATGCAGAATCACGATAGCACTTCCAGAATTTCAAAACATTTTAATTTAAGCGAGATCGAAGCACCCCTTCTAAGCCCCGCCCACCGTGGTGTAGTGCCATCGAGTGTACGGTTCGAACTTTTACTCAAACTACTAAATCAATAAATAACTTTGTGGTTAACATATGCTGCCTGACTCTTTGAATGGAGTTATATATATACAATATAGAAACCAATTATTTCACATTGGCTTGTTGATGGCTCCCCATTCACTAACTTCAGTATCGATTATTGAAGTTCCGATATCTTGAATTTTTCTAATTTTTGCTTAAAACCTTGCTCTGATAAGGAACAATTTACTATGAATCAAAGTAGACTGCTGCACTTCCTAAATCGCACGCCCTACGATTTATTTCCAAAATTGACCGATTTTCAAATATTCACGACCCGATTATATCTTTCCGATATCTTGAACATTTTTTTATTTTGTTTACTGCGAGTTATAATCAATAGTCTCTTTATTATAATCGTAAAAATGGAGTGCTGCACCTTCTAATATTTGATTAATTAAGAAAAACATATTTTTCCACGCATATTTGAATTCCCACATTTCGACGTTTACTACTGTGGCACATACCTCTCCCCGGCTCTCAAATTTTATTTTCCGGTTTGAACGTCCCTAGAAGGCCTCCCACTGGCATTACTCCCTCTGCCTTCATATACATTTCCTTTCTCGTCTTCCTCTATTTATCACATCAGGTTGACAGGGAACACTTCTTTTGCGTGAGGGGAATCGCTATTGGTTATATTTCTTTTATAATTTGCTGTTGCTACATTTGAAAGTACTTTTAAGCGGATTGTTCCAATGTTTATTCAATTCGAAAGTAGCTTTCTATTCAATTAATATAGATCCGTCCCTTCGATGTTCACTTCTCTCCCGTTCTCTGTCGCATTGACCCCTCTCTCGTCTCCCTTCAATCAATTATCGATCGAGTTAATCGGATGGCCGCATTGGCCAATGAAATGAAGACGTCAGTTACTCTTTCATTTTTTATATATTTTATATATAAACAAATTATAATTATTTGAAATATGAGTCGAATGTTTACTTTATTCATTTCTATTTAAAAAATAATGTAATATTTCAGAACAGCTGAGGAGCGACTGAAGGAAGGACGGGAGCTGATTTCACAGTTCAATTCATCTGCTGTGACTTCTCTCGAGGCACTTTTCGCCAAGACTAACCACATTATCAAGTGAGGGACTATTTCTTTCGGACACAGAAAATATACACTATAAAGACTAGTGCAATAGCGAAATTACGAAACATTTTGTAGTGATCGATTGAAGATTGTGGAGGAACTCACGGGTGGCCAGGATCCGATGCCAACCAATGCGGCACTCGCGCTTAAGGTATCAAAATATCTGATTTACATATTTTTATAAGTCTAAAATGTCCTATGCGTCTGTTTTATATAAATTTGTTTTACTAGATGAGTGATTATCCTCTTATAGGCAGAAGAAGCAGTAATGGTGATCCGTGAGGCGGCGTTCTCTCTTCTTTCCCAATGGAATTCAGAAAGTGCCAATCTGGCTGCGCTATCGAGAACACTCAAGAAGAATGCTGGTAACTTATTCTTCGTTTTTCATTTTTAATATATATTTAAAATAACTTTACGTACTTTTACTGGAACCATGATACTTTTCCACTTTATGCATTATTTCGATATGTTTAAAATGCACATATTTTTCTTCTCAACTACCTTCATTTCATTGCAGACGAAACAGGAGTTCCTCCTCCTCTGAAAGAATTGTTCCTCGATCGATTGGATGATCCCTTTCCTTCGTGTCTCCATCTCGGTCTTCCCTTACCCTCTCGTGCTCCTGTCGTAGTCAGAGACCTACAAGATTCGAGGGGTATCAAACCCGATGTCGCCTCCATTCTTGCGTATGCCCTCGCCTCTCTTAACTATGAAGAATGTGAGTTAAAAAACTTTTTTTAGCATCTACATTGTCAAATAGCAATAGAAAGATGTTAAACCATCAGAACGTGAAAATGTGATCGTTTACGAAACCTTTTGATGTATAATGTTTTTCTCTGTATAAGGTCGTCGTAAGGCGAGAGAGGCTGCAGGAGGAGAGGAGCAGGTATTGAATCTGAATGCGAGCAGTATGAATGGAGACGAGAATGCAATGAATGCAGAACACTTCGATATTGAGTTCTCTGATTCCACCACCAGCTACTATGTTAAGGTGAGTTGTATTATACGATTATCTTATTATGGCATTATCATGCTAACTATATATTCAATAATAAATGAATGCAGACATACTACGCGGAGCGATTCCATCTCCTTCGTCGACTGTTGCTTCCCGAGGGAGAGACGGCATTCATTCAATCACTCTCACAGGCATACATTTGGACACCCCAGGTTAGATCATACAATAGGTGAAATTCATATTGATTACTGCTTAAGGTTAAGGTTTGGTTATGGTTGCTTAAGGTCTTTAATATGAATTTAAAAACTACAGGGTGGTAAATCGGGTTCATCCTTCTTCCGTACATGCGATGGACGATTCGTAATCAAGACCATGAGCAGGTGAGCTTTAAAAATCAATTTTTAATTCAAAATCCGAAATTGAAACGATCAATAATTTCCCGCAGATTCGAGGTGCAGTCGTTCGTCAAATTCGCGCCCAATTATTTCGATTACCTGAAAACTGCAGTGACTGAGAAGAAACTGACTGCTTTATGCAAGGTGAGAGATGAGATGGATTGAACTGTCATAGTGAATATGTGTTGCAGGTGTACGGAGTGTTCCGCGTGTGCTACAAGTTCAAGAACGGAACACAAGCAAAGATGGATGTGCTCGTGATGGAGTATCTATTCTACAAGCACAATCACACTCAGACTTGGGATCTCAAGGGATCACTCAGGAATAGAATGGCATCCACGGGAAAGAATAGTAGTGATCTTGTATTATTAGATGAGAATCTCATGAAGGATCTATGGAACAACCAGGTGGGATCTCTTTATTGATTGAGGATAGGGGATTGAAAGGAATTAATGAATATAATTGCCAGTTGTATGTTCTCCCTCACTCGAAGGCAGCTCTCAATCAAGCAATCTCAAATGATTCTCACTTCCTCAGTAGTCAACACATTATGGACTATTCACTTCTTGTGGGTGTCGATCCAGAAAGTATGTTAGAATTATAAATGATAACATAATGAGAATGAATTGAGGTGGTCAATTGGTGCTGGGCATCGTTGACTACATGCGGACATATACTTTGGATAAGAAATTGGAGAGTTGGGTGAAGATTGTGGCCATTCCCGGTGCCCATCTTCCCACTATTCTATCGCCCCAGGTATGATATAGGAATGGGAGACATTTATGGGGATAATGAACTCATACCAAGTTGAACTTTAAAAAAAACTGATAATCCCGCTTCCGTACAATTGTTGTGTTGTTGTGTAGCTCATAATAACCATTCTCTGTATATTTGGGATTTGTTTCCTTTCCAGATGTATTGCACTCGTTTCTCTGAAGCAATCGACTCGTATTTCCCTGTTGTACCCGATCAATGGACTGGACTGGGATCTGTAGTATCATATTGATAGTCCCTACTCTTCCCCGTTTACTGATGATCTAGCCATATCCGTATTACGTTCAATTTAACTACTTATCTATCCAGTTTGTAATATTATTGCGTTTTATTTGTAAATTAATGTCAGATATAGGACTCGAATTGTACCAAATCATTCCAGTTATAGTAATTTATGCGTATACAACTAATAAGAAAGTGTGAAATAGTAGTTAGAGTACGGTGTGAGAGAATGTGATAGATTCACCCAGTTTACCAATGCGTAAGTAAACCGGTATAAAGACTTGCAATATCGTTATTTTACTAATATGAATGACTTCTGTCGGTTCAAGACCGAATGACTATCTGTTTCAATGTAATGCCTCAATGTGAGTCACACCACCTTTCTTCCAGTACTTTTGATACCATATTATATACGGTAATCTACCGTAAATTGTTCCGTAATGTCTCGCACGGGAGTGCAGACACTCATGGACACCAAAGTTAGGCGGAAGAAGGTGAGAATCTTTTTTCAAAATTTTCATTTGATCTTTGATCTTTAGGGTGAAGATGACGAGGAGGCAGCTCGTCTGCAGGAGGAATTGCAATCGTTCGAGGAGGAATTTGGCCAAGGAACGGATGCACTTAAACCGAAGGCATTCATTAGAATGGATATTGTCAATGCAAACAAGAGTGGTCAGTATCATTCCTCATGGTCCGTGGAACGTGTGACCTGTTTCAGTTGGAGAGACAAAACCTGCGCTCTACAAGCCGACGATGCCGAATCCTCTGGCTGAATTCAGCAAAAAGGCGTCTACTGCTCACTTGAAGAATTCATTCGAAGATGCCAAGAGATTGGCTGCAGAAAAGGTAAACCATTCAATGGTCATATTAGTCATAACTGATCAAGTTCTTCTCTCTTCTCCATACAATCCGATTCCATCTCAGGAACTTTCAACAGTGGTGTCCATTTCCCCTCCCAGATTGCAGACTAGACTCTTTCTTAAACAGGCTCGTCGTATGTTGGAGGATGCACACAAGGGCAAGGCCGGTCCGGCACCGATCGTAGTGGTTCCCACGACTGCGCCTCCCGTGAATAGACCACCCAAGCCAGGCACTCTCAGGGCTAAGGAGATACAAAAGAGCAAGACCAGCAATCTCGATCAATTCAAGGAGGAACTCAAAAGGTACGCATGTATAGACTACTATTGAATATCCTCATCATGCATCAAAGCATACTTCCCCATACTAAAAGACGGCTTTAAGTCGTTGGCATTGCAGGGTGCAGATGGAACGTGACACGCGTAAGAACGTACGCGACCACTTCAAGAACGATCTGGGCATGGATCAGGTGTGTCCCACCGAAGAGACAACATCCTACCGTAATCATTGTAGGCGCATATTGATCTGATGGCTCCTCCGATGGATAATCCGTATGTAGCCTCGGGTAGTTCTGCTGATATTGACGACACATCGGCCACTACCAATCTATACATTGGTAATCTACCCATGAATGTGAGCTCTTTTTCACGATTCACTAGTTTATTAAAAAAAAAGAATGAAGTGCGAATTTTCATTCTGATTACTGGACGATACTGTATACCTATAGTCGATATTTGCTACAGGTGACGATGCAAGATCTATTGGAGACATTCGGTACTTATGGTCCCCTCGCATCGGGAAAGATACTCTATCCAAGATCGGACGATGAGAGAAAGAGGTGAGGACACTCGAGGACATGGTTCAACTTCCATCCCATTGCAGGGATTTCCTATGTGGGTTTGTCGCCTACATGCACAGAAAGGACTTTGACCGTGCCCTAGTGCAGATGGCTGGTGAGTATTCTGAAATAGCGCTCGTACTATATCCCGGATCTGGTTGCCACCATGATCCTTCTAAAAGGACAACCGTCGTTCGAACAATTTGAGCTATGATCCGGGATACTGAATGAGTGCCCCATTCCATGAATAATACTCGATTTACTTTGCATTGCAGGGGCATACATTGGGTCGGAAGTGGTGAAGATATCGTACGCTCGAAGTGTGATCATACCACCTGTAGTGAGTCCTCTCCCTCCTCCCCCTCTTCCCCCCTCAACAACTCTCGCTCTCTCTCTCTCTGTCGATGAACAACCATTCCTCCCATCGATCCATCGATCCATGCCCATCTACAGTATCACACACTTAGCCCTTCTTCGTTCCACCTGAACTCGAGAAGTTATCGTATCCCGACCCTCCGACGGGGTTGCCATTCAATGCCATGCCGAGACGGAAGGAGTTAGAGGAGTACATCGCGCGATGGAAGGATATTCCCCAATTGGGAAAGATGCCCGATAATGATGAACAACTCGAGGACTACAAGAAGGTACGGTAGACTATCCATTTATTCAGTGTGGAAAATGGATAATTGTGATGGTATCGAGAGTTACATCGATGGACTAGGAATATGTGGAAAATAAATCTGATTCGAATATACTCCAGATGATCAAGAATGCTACGGTTCGAGTAGTGATTCCTACTGACAGGTATGATGAGAAGAGCGGCTGCAGGAAAGGTGGAAGGGATTCACCGTCGCCATGGATCATTTATAGAACATAAATAATGATCGTGGCATTTAATTCACATTAGATCCACGCACATGCATTTGATTTTAAGCATATTTTGATATAGACAAACGGAGTGGGACTAAATATGATTTTGGCAGCAATGGGTATGATAGATGATAGGTAGCGGTGGTGTTACAGTAACCTGCTGTGCCTCATTCACCGAATGATCGAATTCGTGGTGCGCGAAGGACCCATATACGAGGCGATGATTATGTCGAGAGAAGGACAGAATCCACTCTTCCGGTAAGTTGATCTTTGATCGTTATTCACTCAATTCATTCCACATCAGCTTCCTCTTCGATAATCATCATCCTGCTCACGTCTACTACAGATGGAAATTGTTCTCGGTCCTGCAGGGTGAACGACCGCTTATTTGGAGAAAGGTATTATTAATTCAATAAAAATTAGTACGATGTAATTTGACCCGTTTAAGGATCGATTCCGTCTATTTGATGAAGGCTCCTGGTGGCAACCGCCCATTCCCACTACCGAGCTATTCAGGTACGATAGGATACGGTAGACCAATGAAATATTGATTTATTGCAGACAAATGCCCGAATGTCTCTACCACACGGCATTCTCAGTGGCGGAACAGAGAGCAAAGCTGGGATTGGGAGGAGTTAGTTCGAGGGAGAGAGACGATGATAGAGGAGGTAGAGATCGATCGAGGGTAAGTACTTGTATAAAGGGACGTTTATGGAATATTATGGTTGTAGGGTGGTCAGAATGGTTCTCCTCGTGGTGGTGATGGAGAGAAGAGAAAGTCTAAACGGAATTATCTCTCGAGTAAAGATCGAGATAGATTCGAGGATATGCTCAGAGGACTCGTCCCCGAGAAGGATTCTGTACGTTTCAATTTTTGGCGCTTTTTTAATGACGATCAATAACGGGGGGTTTGTTTAAGGTGGGAAATGCGATGGTATGGTGTCTTGACCATGCGACGTGGTCGAAAGAAATTGCAGAATGTCTATACGAGAGTCTCACTATCGATGAAACACCTTTACATAAGAAGGTATTCATTTGATTGTCCTGCCTACCATCTCTTCGTTTCACTTCAAGATATAATCTGAAATAGAATGATTCTTGTACAGATTGCTCGTCTGTATCTCATAGCAGACATCCTTGCCAATGCAGCAGTTCGAGGAGTGAAGGATGTATTCTATTACAGAGAACACTTCCAGAAGCTATTCCCTAAGGTATATTATATCCCTATTATTCCTCTTTTTGTTATGAACTTGGGAACTGAGTGAAGGGGCAATAATAAATTGATAATTTCAGATTTTTTCTGCCCTTGCCACATCACTCCGTAACATCGAAGGTCGTCTGAAGGCAGAACAGTTCAAACAACGAGTCATGAACTGTTTCCGTGCGTGGGAAGATGTCACTCTTTATCCCACAGACATTCTCATCCAGTGCCAAAATATATTCCTCGGACTCATCGAGTTAGATGATGTATGTTTGTTTTCGATTAATTTAAAGCATGTGATATGGTTGATCTTTTTCAGCCGACTGACGATGCAAATTCGATCGATCTTGATGGGGCGCCAATCGATGAAGAAGATGTGGATGGAATACCATTAGATGGAGACAGGAGAGATATCGCACCCTCGACTACCTCAACCAACTGGAATACTGTTGTGAGTTACAAGGGAAACTACTGTAGTCGAGTGAGAATAACCGATTGATGATGCAGAAATCTGATGATGAAATGGACGGAATTCCGATGGACACGATGCCGTCGCCTCCGAAAAGTCCCGAGAGGATAATTGAAAAGAAACCTGCATTTAAACCAATGCAATGGAGTATGGTAAGTGAGAATTGAGGAATGGAAAACGATGATGAATGAGATGTATAGGTGCCTGATGAACCCGCATCGAAGAAGAGTAAATGGGAAGAGGAAGGAGAAGAGGAACAAGAGAGACGAACACTCGTTCCTATTCATCATTCACCTGATGGAAAAGAGAAGATATTCGAAGATGATAGTGATGATGATAAAATGTAAGTACCATAATATAACACGTTTTTAGTTCAGTTAAGTAAATAATCACAAATAATAATAAGAAAGTTGTAATGCAGTGAGCCGAAGCAGTCACTTTCCAATTCTTCGGTGATGGATGATGAAAGACGAAGGTTGATGAGAGAAGTGGAGGTGAGTACAGAGAAAGGGAAGGGGAGATAGACGAATGATCTATTGCAGGTCAAAGTAATGGCACTACAAGATGAATTCGAACAGGATGGAAGCAGTGATGTGAAAAAGAAAGTTGAGAAATATCGATCTGAATTGATGAGGTAATGAATAGAGAAAGGAGAGGGGGGAATGATTACGATTGCAGAAAGATGGAAGATAAGTTGAGTAAAGATAAGAAGAAGGAGAAGAAGAAAGAAGAAAAGAAGGAGAAGAAGAAAGAGAAGGAAAGAGGAAGAAGCAGAAGTAGAAGCAGGGAGAGGAAGAGAGAAAAATCGAGAGAAAGAGAAAAGGAGAGAGACAGAGAAAGAGAAAGGGAGAAGGATCGAGAGAAGGAAAGGGAACGGGAGAGGAAGAGGAGTCGCTCTCGAGATAGAGACAGAGACAGCAGAAGAGATAGAGACAGGTAGGCATTGATACCGTACCCAACAACTATGACTGCCCTATTTTTTTGTTAATGTCAGCCGGTGTTCGTTTACTCTAACCGAGCTTTCGCACTTTCACACCTACCGATAATATAGTGCATCTGCAAACTATTTAAAGAGCTCGCACTAGAGTCTAGGAGAACCCGCGTTTGGATAAATGTGCTCGTTAAGAGTACTGTGGAATGATTAATCGATATCAGGGATTCGCGTCGTGATTCTCGTCGCAGTCGCAGTCGTGATAGAGAGAGAAGAAGTCGTTCAAGAGATCGACGAAGATAGATCACACTTTCCCGCCCCAAAATCATAGATTTATCAATATGTCAATCCAATTTGTTGTCCATGTAATTGTTCATTTTTTAATCACGAGTACCCTGTGTATCTCATTTGTTTCGTTCTGAATAGTAAAGACATTATGTTGTCAATTGATCTCCTTCCTTCCTTCCTGGGAACAAGTCATTCCACTTGTCTCTCCATTGTTGACCCATCCTCGTTCTCCCTCCTTTCCCTTCTACTCTCTCTCTCTCTGATTCAACTTGGATAGCTCAACACGTAACTCGATCTACCTTCCCCTCCCGATCTATCTTCATACCAATCTGGTAGACGAAGAGAAGATCTCATGAGATTCTTGAGGCTATTTGCCCTTTCTTTTCTTGTTAGGAGAGAGAGAGAGATGGAGGGAGAATGGCATTCTCGTATCCAAGCTTGACCGAAGGAGAGAGCTCTGACTAGATACAATGTCTCCATCTGACCCATCTATTTTTCAATGAATGAGAGACAATGGATAGAAGGGGTGGGGGTGGATGAACTTCCTTTCTCCATCTTGTTGTCGTCATCTTAGAAGAGACCGTTCGTCCTCTCTTCTCCTTTCTTCTCCGGGTGTCAATGCCCCCTCTAATCTCATTGTTTGTGTGCCTCACCCCTTCATTCTGCCCCTCTGGTCAGCTAGTAGAGTGACCACGATTAGAATGGAGAAAGAAGGGGGAAGTAGGGGATTCAAGAGACTCGTGTGAATATCCGTGTAAAAGTAGACGGACGTCTCTTCTCAATGGCAGGAAACGTCCGTCGGTGACCGGAAGGATCATGGGCATTACAGAGAAGAGAGAGGGAGGGGAGGGGGGGGGGGGGAAGGGGAGGAGTCAGAAGAAGAACTAAGAAGGGGGGGGGGGTAGTCACTCCCTTCAATGAAGGACAGACCAGTCGATCTACCCCAATTATTCTCTGATGTATCCAGAACTGTATCCGGTATAAGGTATCTAATTTATACAACTAACTACATATTTTTCCGAGATGATTGTTTTAAATATTTGCTGGTCTCTCTCAAATCTCAATATTTCAAACCAGATCAGAAAAGTAACAAAAATATCTTGGTAAACGGCGCATTATATTTATCAAACCTAGAACTCTTCACAGGAATGCTTCCTTATGTACACTCCCCGAATAAGCCAGATCTAGATCTGTACATTCGTTGGCGCTTTCTTTTGATATTGAAATATTTATTTCCGGGTCATCCATACCACGTTGTCACCTTTAAAAGGGAATATTCCACTCTGGCCTATTAATTAAAGTTTAGATCGATGCTTGGAACAGGAGCAGTATATGAGGGAGAGGAGGAATCATCATCTTCTTCTTCTAGTAGTTCATCATCTTCTCCTTTGGGTGGAATGTGCTTCAAAGCATGTGGAATGGAAGACATTCAATATGCAGCAAGAGTATGTTACTCTATTTCCTTCGAATCTCTTCATCTTTTTTCAGTCAGCTGGAGATCTTCTTCAATCAGCTCGATTGTGCCTTTTAGTCTCCACCTTCATCATTCTTCTATCTCTTATTCTTCTCACTTCTCTATCTGCTTATCTTATCTATCGTCGTCTCCCTCCTCGATCAACTCCTTCCATAGTCCATACACTTTTCCCCGATAGAAACAAATCGACAGCATCCACTTGAACTTCTCTTCCCTTTCCCATCTCTTCTTTCTCTTGATTCGTCTACTTATTTCCATTCCCATCACAGGTTCTCATGATTTCACTCGGT
Organism: Pristionchus pacificus; assembly: GCA_000180635.4. NCBI lineage: Eukaryota > Metazoa > Nematoda > Chromadorea > Rhabditida > Neodiplogasteridae > Pristionchus > Pristionchus pacificus. Next base: position 39,252,431 of record CM026575.1, read on the forward strand.
TATCTCTCAACTGCTCTTTCACAATTCACAATTCCGGTTGATTAACTTTCTATTGTTTGTTAACTACATCCATTGAAACAAAAAAAACACTTAATCGTAATTGAACTTCGGCATTAGACAATATCAACGGACAGTTATATTAAGAGAAACTTCAACACCGTGGAGTAAACAAGAACCGTATAGAGTACCGTAATTGTAACGGGAAGAGAATAGAGAGAGTAGGAGTTAATATGTGCATACATCTCTTCTAGAGGATGCAATCCAGCACTTGGTCCAATACTTTAGGAGACACAGCAGTGTGCAGCAGCTGCAACAACCTTATTACAATTACAAGAATAATGCCTTCCCAGAATCAACATCTAATTTTTAATGGAATATAATATAGGCGAGTATTGTGTAAACAACATACACAGGCACTTTAATAGAACGGGGGGCCAGGCATATCGAGTGGGCAGACTGAGCACTAAGCAGCCTAACCAATATCACCTACAGATAGAACAGACTCAGAGTCTAACACTGCCGAGTTTCTGACTGGCTCTCTATAGAAGCGCCCATACACATTTAAGGAAAGTATAATGGAGGACAAACCGTTCTGAAGTCGTGAATGTTCATGAGATCGATGAGAAGTCTTCTCGCTACACAACTTCCACTCTTGCATCCACACTCGAAAGGAGCATCACAAAAGAGGAAGGAAGACCGAGACGGACAAGATACGGAGGGGGGATCTGCATTTATACAATCTAATTAGTTTGTACATTCTACATAAATGATATGAATGACACATACCTCTGGAAGGCAGGGAGAACTTGCCAGCAGTACACTTCTTCTGGAAAAGGAAAGGAATGATTACAGAAGATAGAAGGTGAGTTAGTCTCACATCAGTGATCATTTCCATTCCCTGAAGAGTTCCATCTCTCGTTCGAATCCATCCCGCAATATTACGACCAGCCTTATCCACGAACGTCGGCTCCTTAACAATTTTACACATTACGTCAAATCATTTGCGGTCCATCCTGTGATGTATAACTATTCTATAATACAAAATTCTTACCGACGGTTGTTTGCTCGATGCAGAGACGACGAAGAACGGAGTCTGGGCGATTCTTCTGAATCCACTCTCATCTGTTCCTGACTCGGCCACCCAAAGGTTTCTGAAAATAAAATGATTCGGCCACCCAAAGGTTTCTGAACACCGAAAGATTTCTGAGAAAAAAAAATCGGTAATGTGTCTGATTTAATGATCTTTCTTATGGTAAATTCTTGTCTTACTTACACTTGTTCCGTTCCTCTAGTGTATGCCCTCGGAAGTACTTTGAGAGGATCATCAACGAGTGAGAAATGAGGAGAGACGATTCCAGTGATTACATCCGATCGAGCAGTCCATGTACCAATCGATTTGAAGATCACCTCAAGTTAACTCGAGATTAGAAAACATATCAGATGATGATACTTCAGTCTCAATCTATACACTACGCACTCATTCAAAAATAATGGTATATCGTGGCAATGGGGGATAGTTGGTACTATTCTATTACTCCCTGCCTTCAATCACTTACTCGTCCTTTGTACTCGAAATACTCCAGGGGCTGCTGATCTCTAAAAACTTTGAGAGAACTCCTCGTAGCCTCCAATTCCTGCAATACAAACACATGAGTGTCATTATATATTCCACTTACTCACATATGTCTTGTGATTGAAGACAGCAGTGAATGCAACGTGTGTTCCGATTGCCAGATTCTCTCCAATGGGAAGATAGCAGCGGAGAGGAGAATGAGTGGGAGAGAATACACGACCATCGTCAGAGATTACCACTCCCTTCACTCCCTTCACTTCAGTCTGTAACGAGGAAGGGGGGGGGGAGGCTGAGATAGTGATGGCAAGTTACTTACCACTGCGTCTCGCACATTCGTCTCAATTTTCTTTGCCTTGTCTACCTCAACTTTTTCGATTCTGAATCGACCGAACGAGGCGTTACGATCCTCGTAGAAATAAACCCTTTAAGAATGTTATTAAATCACAGAAGCTCCTCTTCGCCATCCTCTCTAGAGATATTGATTCTTTCTAACCTGCATTTGCTTTCAGCATATCTCGATAGATGGTGAGTCATTAGAGCACCGGTTGGATCATCCATCGTTCCGTAGCTGCTCTTCGTAGTGAAAAAGAGAGATTTGTAATCCAATCGCTGATTCACTCCCTCCAGCATCTATAATGAATCCTTTCTATATGTACCGTATTCAATTGTTCATCTCACGAGGATGTTATCTCTATGCTCTGCCGCACTGTGCTCAGTGTGCAGTACATCCATGTCCTCCATCATCTCCAATCCATGCTGAGCGACGATGAATACATTCATCTTCTCATTCCAGTATGCATTGAAGCGATATTTCACACCTTTAATTATGGATTGATCAAGACAGGAATCATTACAGTAGGGTTGCAGGTTCGGTATCGGCAATACCGCGCGAGAGGGGCGATATGTAAAGAGGGTGCGGTATCTAATACCGCATTATTCTCCTCTCTCCTCCATTCCATTGCTCTCTCACCCTTTTCGATAAGAGGGTGCGGCATTACCGGAACCGATCTCGGCAACCCTACATTACAGTATGATTCACCTGGTACGAGAAGCGAATCGTCGACGTATGGAAGAAGGAAGAACTTCTCGGGTGTCTCTTCCACATACAAGCTTCGTTCCGAGACGTAGTACCCGAACACACCGTATACATTCTAAGCAGTCTAATATAATAATAATAATTTATCTAAATATTTAAAAAAAGAAAACGTGATTAATTTTGAATGAAAGTGCACAAGAAATAAAATGAGGATGAAACAACTAGAGAAATAAGTAGAATGCTTACATTCTCCCTTCCCTTATCAGCAACTGATTTCTCGATGAGATACTCCTCTTCATCTTCCTCTGTAAATCCCCGCTGATCAACTCTGTGATGTTCGGCCCATGGCTGAAAGAAAAAAAAACCCATCAATTTCTGCAAAATTGAATAAACTAACCGTATCTAATACGTTAATTTGCATTGTATGATTACTCGTCACGTAGCTGTGGAATCTTGAAAAGTAAGAGGAAAAATTCATTCAGGAACAATTTAGAGAGGTAATTTGGTTTTTTTTAAAAGAAGACATGATTGTAACTGACTTGACCACCAGATTGTCCTTCTGCCCCAAGTATATTTCCACCCACGCTGTGAATGCAATGTCAGGGAGCAGCTTGCGATTCTCAACAAGCAATATTAACACTAGAAGAGGAAAAATAAATTTCCACTTCCTCCGGGGAGATGTCCACGTATCCGAACGTCTTATTGTACAGACAGGCCTCAGTGGGACTCTTGACGCAATCGAGAAGGAACTGAATTCGACCACTTACAGGTTGTATTCACACGCTAAATAGTTTACAACGGAGCTAATTATTTGCGAGATAATTATTACACTATGATGTACACTCTATAATGATTCATTAATGATCAACTGACCTGATAGTTTGGGTTGCCGCATCTCACTTCGTGAAGTTTCTGTTCCCTTCTGAAGTCTGTGATCTCGTCGGTTCCCGAATAAAACCAACTGATCCAGTCGCCCACATCAAGAGCCTTCTCTCGCTTACGCACTTGATTCTTGATGTCAGCAATGATGTCGAACCTGAAGAACAACGGTTAAGCAATAACTACGTAAGAAACACAAAAGCAGAGCCAAATAAAACGAAATTCACTCACTCGTTTGCTCCCTCCACACGTTCGATGGCATCCGGAACTAGAGTGAACGCTTCTTTGAGGACGTAGAACACGTGCGTGAGACCCGTGTTTTCGAGCACGAACACCTGGTTCGTGCGCTCGGATCCCGGGCGGGCAGTGGGACTAATCACCACCCCGAAAAGCTTCTTTCCGCGATTCATCGAGCTGAGTATGAGATGCGCTTTAGTAAAACAAAAGTAACCAAATAAAACAGACAACATATTTCGTATTTATTGCAAAATTTTTAAAAAATATATATGAACAAGGTACCACTAATACAGTATCAATTTTCACATTGTTGCATCTAATCAAGTACTGATTTTTTTCCTTATGTCTACATGTAGGTTACATGATGTAGCTACATTAATTTAACGTTAGATAGTTTTCTAAAGTTCCGGCTTGTAAGGTAAGTGAAAGGGCAGCAAATGATTTTTTTATCAAAATGCTAATATATGTACAGTATAACGAAACTATCGGGAACTGTTAAGTTATCAAATATTAGAGATCGTCGGTATGAACCAATTCGCCATTATAAACACATTATAAAAATAAGTTTATCAGATTCGATTCGACATATTATAAGAGAAATGTACAGTAAGTAGGAGATCGGTAATAGATACCAGAGAATTTTAGCCCGTCGTTAGATAATTGATTCTTTAGAGATCTAGCGTTTCCTTTTGCGATTTTTGTCTGCTGGCTTCTTGTGAGACTGAAATGAGTCCATCAGACGAGTTCGTCAACAATATCTTACCTTGGTGGTTTCCGTCTCATCCTCGTCTTCTTTTACCGGCAATTCACTGGTTGTTTCTATGTTCAGTGCTAGCAATGGATTTTTCCTCACAGCTTGTAACCATGAAGATGAGGACTCAGAGAAGCGTCGACCAATGATAATTTTATCCTTCTGATGTCAGATCAATAACAAAATTGCAAAATTAATCTCACCTCCTTGATAAAACCTGCAGCTACTGCAGCCTCTTGATATGCGTCGAAGTCATTTATAAAAGAGGTTTCTTGTCCGAAAAGTATCGTTTCATTTTCCACCCGATCAGATTTCCTATAAACCATTAAAAATCATTCTTACACCTAGACGATCTCACAGTTTCTCATATGCAAATTTTAATTTCTTCATTTCCGCAAGTTGCTCGGCAAAATATTCGGGTCCATCCTCCTCCTTCTTCACATGCTTTCCCTTCTTTTCCTTGTGTGAAGATGGCATTCTATCAAAACTACTTATTAGTCCTTTCATTCAAGAGTAATTCAAATATTGTGAAAGAAGACAACTTGAGATGTTATCTACGGAACAACCAATGAAGTTTTCATACTTTATTATGAAATATTTGTGAATTCCCTCTATCATACAGTTGATTAAATTCAAACGAGAGCATACATAGACAGAGAATTGAGATCTAGAATATGGGGGACGACTACAACGATAGAGTGATTGTGAATAGATAGATTGCGATGAGAATGGAGCGGCTAGCTAGGCAAGCCATAAAATTAATTCAAGGTGTGAAAAGAGAAAAGAGATGAGTTAGTGACTATTCATTGGCACTATTTACAAACAGGAAGATTATTAAGTTTGAGAATGAATATTGGATGGTTGATCCACAAAAGGAGTGGATCTATACAAGTAAAGAAGGGATAAACCAAGGAGAAGGATGGGCTAAGCATTATCTACCCGTAACACTCGATATGCAGTACGGACTCTATCCTACTCGTCCCCACAAAGAGGGTGTCTCGAGCCACACCACAAGAGTGTGGCAAACCATGGTGTGCACTCCAAAAGTCGCTCATTTAGGTACACCACCGTTCTCCGAGGCGTCGGGGGCTTTTCCCTCAGCGTGTGTCAGCATGTCCAGATAGATTTTATCCTTCAGGAATCTAAAACAGAGTAAATCATTATAATATAATAAATGTAACGTGCTGTCAATAATGAACCACTTGCTAGATTCAATTGAAGATGGTGGTATACCTCTTATGCTTATCCGTCTCCATTAAATGCTCAATTTTGCCTTGAGCTAGATTGAAAGTGTCGGGTCTGCATCCACTCTCCATTGCTGCTTTGGTTGCAGCCCGAGTGTCCGAATCCAAATTCACCTGATAAAGAAATATCATTTTATTCCCCTCTTGTAGATGCATCAAATCTATTAGATACTGGCTATCATTCATTCATGCCCTTCACCCAGCGGGTGCAATTCATACATATCGTACTATACTAATTTATCGATAAGATAAGAACCCAAATCGGTTACCTCTCTAAGAGATCCTTCAGCAACGAACTTCTTGTAGATTTCATTAGCTTTCGTCGTCGACTTCTTTCCATCCTGAAATGTCAATCAATGAGTGTACTGTAATGAGTGTGTTCGAATAAACAATGATCTCTCTCTCTCACCTTCATCTTTTTGAACTCTTCACAGGCGCACCAGAACTCGATGTTCTCTGCGCAGAATTCCTTGCTGAGAAATTGTGAGAAGAGCATCTGTCCATCTAAACGAATTAATTAATACAATTGTATTTGAATTGGGGCACTGCTAGAGGGGTTGACATCAGGTAGATCCGACCAGATTCCATCTCTTTATGGGTGCAATAAACCATTCCGCTCTCACACTTCCCATGACCCCTTATGAGATTTATGATCAAAAGATGAAGCGACAGACAATAATTATCATATTCACTTACACAGTCTGACCATCTAGAGAGAGAGTGTGAAATAGTGAGCATGAGATCATAACTCGTCAAAAAGGACTTACATTTGTGATTGAGTAGTGCTTCGAATGAGTTCTCCCATTGTCGTACTTCATCCTTTGTAGGATAGAGGGAGGAAGTCGAGATGGCAGAGTCAACCTTCGAACGAATGTACGAGAATGTCTTCGTCAGAGGGCCACTGAAATAACAATTATTGATTGATTGATTGATAACAGACTACATTATACCACCATTTCCCCGGTCAAGACATCCACCTGTGATAGTAGCCAAATTCATCCTCCCAATCGTATGATGGTGATGAGGAGGGGGAGAATGAATGGTGGAGGGGAGAAGGTGAGAAGGGTGATGGAGGAAGGAGACGAAAGGAAGGTTTTCGATTGATTCTCATCATCGACTGACTGGGTGTGTGGACCGCTCCCTAATCTCCTTCCTTCTTATCTAACTCTTATAAAAGTGACACGAAGATGATAGCATCATCATTCTCACGTGAAATCACACGAAACTACGCGTCCAGTCCATAAAAACCCTCCCTCTGCACCCATAGAACTACCATAACCAAAATATACCGTACTTCTTCTTCCTGACGATTGATCTCCTAAGAGTTGATCGAATTGATGAAGTGAGATCGGAGAATCTTTTGCGTTGAAAGAATGAGCGAGAGGAAAAAGGCTCTTCTTCATCATCAATTACAGACGTATCCAGATATCTTCTCCAATCACGTTCATCCACAGTGAAATCGAATGTAGAACGATGATAATGACGAGAGATGAGAGGAGCAGTCATTGTATTGAGATGGAAGAGTGATTGAAGAGATGGATGATCAGACTGAATGGGCGGGACTGAGGATACGGGAAGTGAAAAGGAGGGAGATCCCAGAGGGAATAGTCGGCAGACGGTACAAGGGAGTCAATAGAGAACAGATAGATGCGAGTAGTCGATTAAACGACAGAAATGAGCTCAGTGCAAATTGCACACGTTATATATCCATTGATGGGGGCCTCCGCTCTCATAATTGGTATCCGATCTCGCCTCCCACTAAACCACTGCCTCTCATGAAGACAACCGTCGTAAATCTATTCCCTCTCCCTCATCTATCACCACTCTCCCATACCCACTGGGTGCACTTTAGGAGGGATGCCATACATAGAACACTGCATTCTACAACCTGCTTCTACAACCAATAACAACTGTCCACTACTATTCAACTCTTGTAACATCGATATATGGCCATATCTGATTGATAATAATTGATTATTTGATATAGGCCCAGAGGGAACGACCTCAAGTCGTCTCCTTCCTTTCCCCGTGACAACTTCTTATCCATTATCTTTTCTTTGAATCTGGACAAAGTCAATGAGGGGGGTAGATTACCCCATCACTCCATTCCTCCCTTCCACCCCAATCTCTTCTTCTCATTTCCTAAACCCTTCCTTCACGAATTTTGCAAGTTATGCCCGATGGTGCAACTTCTCAATTGCATATTCTTTCCCTTCCCTTCATCTTTCATATTATTTCTTGCTCATGGGATCAGTCTCCATGGAAGGGAGTGGAGAGGCAGAGGGAAAAAAACTGGCATACGGAACGAACGACTATTCAACGACCCTCTACATGGCACTTCTTTTGTATCCATCGAAACGGCAAAACATTCAATCTTCATCCTTCTCTGCACAACAGTCTCTCTTTGCAGACAATTTTGAAGGCAACTGAGAGAGGAAACAGAAAGAGAGAGACGATAGAGAAGAGAGAGAGTGAGAGGTCAAAGCGGATTCCATCCCAGTTATGGGAATCAAAGAATAGGAGAAGAGAGAAACGAACCAAGCAAGGAAAGAGACCGTTGCATTATAGAAAGTAATTCGTCATCTATCGTATCTTCGGTATTTCAGATCAATTGATGATATCAAATTTTGAGCAATTTTCCAATTTCCTCAGTGATGTGGCATTTCCTATTTCCATCTATCAATCTTAAACTTTGCCTTCCACTTTCAAAATACCTTCAATATATCACCATTTCCAGATGTGTTCTTTCATTCTTCACTCTTCACTCTTCTTCCTTCTACCTTCTCCTTCCTTATCCCTCTACCCCTTTCCTTCTCAGCTCCTTTTCACTCCAACTTCTCCTCCTCTCCTCATTAATTCATTCCCTATTTCATGCTAATTGAGTACACGCGGGCAAAGTTTCTTTCTGAGAATCCGCGTGTCTACCTCTCATCCTTCCATCGATTACTATCCAAATTCCTCCACGATATTGCCCCAATATTGCATCCCGGATCCAGGGAACCGTTGGTCATTCACTTCTATTCTCATGCCCCCGGTGACTTCCTTCTTCTACTTCAATCCAGTCTCTCTCTCTACCTTCCATTACTCATAACAATACATCCAAAGAGGGGGGGGGGGGGGAGGAAGCCCTCTTTACAGTGAGAGAGACACGAATGATGATGTGCACAGTCTAAAAGAGAATGAAGGAAATGGGAGAAAGGGAGAAGGGAATGGAAAGAGGGAGGGAGAATGGTTCCAACTTGAGACAAGAACCAACACACATAAAAACGAATCGGAACATTGAAGAAACAGAAGAATTGTGAATCGGAATATTCAATGAGCAACTCATCATACCATGCCAACCTGGGCCATTCCACTATTGTAGTCATAACCCGAGCACAATTCACTTAGTCTCTATATTCTAGACATTCTAGTTCATCTTCCTTCTTCACTGGAATGCAGACTTAATTACGCTTGCTTCATTTGGAGCAGTGAGAGTGGGAGAGGTGAGAACTCTGCGAGTTCCCTCGTCTTAGACCATCTTTAAGTGCACACTCTCAACGTTGCATTCTAAAAAAGCAGTGCAAATGTGGTATGAGCATTACCCCCTCCCCGCCCTTCTTGGCAGTAACAATAATGAAAGTAGAAGACTTACACTTCGATATCCATATGTCTCATTGAGTTCCACTTGGGAACATGATGTAGGCGAGAAGAGGAAGAAGGAGGAGGAGGAAGAGGAACACTGATCTTACGACGAACGTCCATTCTTGTTGAAGAGAAGACTCACGATGAAGAGGAGAGACAAGGAAGGAAGAGATGGAAGGGTAAGTGGAAAGAAGAGGAGGAGAACGAATCTGTTGAGGGAGGAGAGAAGTGTCGAAGCGGAATTCCTCCGACTTGTGATGAAGTGTACGTGGTTCTACTCCGGTAGGGAGGAGGGGGTGAAAGGAGGAGAAGAGTGGGGGGGGGGGGGGGGGGTAGAGGGGAAAGGGGGAGGAGCTCCGCCTCCCGTCTACTCTCACCCCCCCCCCCCCCCCCCTAAATAACTCTGCACATCTACATATATGCACTATCTATTCATATCACCTTCGATAGAAATAATGCTGCAAAACAGTTGGGAACTGAATTCGCAACGTGTAGAAAAGGGAGAACGGAATTTGTATGGTATTTCCATTCCTATTCATTTCTCATTTCCCATCCCAAGTTTTCTCTCGACCTTCAAATCATAATTATATTCCAACACTGCATATCGGGCCTAGCAAGAAGGGGAAAGAGTGGGACAAGAGGAGAGGGATGGCCTCGAGCTATCATGAGATAACTCCTTCTTTCATCTATATTCCTTCTGTTCCATTGCACTTCAACCAATTCATCTATCAACATGAATCTCAATAGGTCGAGTGCTCTTCCAATGTCTTTGTTCCCTTCGTTAGATGTCAATCTTAATCAGACCATGAGAGAGAGGACATCTTCTCTTCCATTGTCCTCCTTCTCCTCCTCTTCCTTTCTTCGTTCTTTCTATCCATATCAACTCATACTTCCCTCTTCTCGTCTTGTCTCCCATGGGAGTTCTCACTACCTCCGTCCTTCCTCCTTCATAAGCCCCTCACACTCTTTATTGCCCAACTCATTCAATGGTCGAATTGCCCGCCCCGTCTCTTCCCTTCTCGCAGACATGTTCCATCTAATTAAGCCACCAACAACCTTTCTCGTCTACAGCATTCTTAATCATCCTAAGGCATCTGGAAGAATGGGAGTGGGTGACCCCCCTCCCCTCTCCCATTAAACCAAGTTGATACTGTAACCTGAGTTTAAAAAAGACGACTCACAACAATTTTTTCTTCGCAGCGTCGTCCTCTTTACCCACAACGGCTTCTGGTCTTCTGCAAGGGAACAAATAATCTTTTTTTTAAAGTTTTAGATTTAGAAACAGCACACAATAATATCAATTATTATTCCAATAGCATTTTAAAATGTCTTTCAGGTCTGATAATGAAAAAATATAACCAAGTACACGTAATTCCAGGTAGTTTTTGACTAGTTTTTTCATGTATGGATAAGTGACCTATTATGCTTTGCATGTGATCCAGTAGGCGAGAAAGTGAATGAAGCAGCACGACGAACTCCCCCTTCTTGACGAGAAGGCTGCAATCATACATTTTCATTGCCAACCGAGGACGAAAAGTATATAGTGATCTGACACTAATAGCACGCCTCTAATGACTTAAAAACCTATTCTATTGTGGATATGATGTGATCTGACATTAAATTCCATCAAATATATAGTGGTCATTAAATGACCAGGAAAAAATAATTATTTCTTATTCTTTTAAAATTGAGGGAGTTCTAACACAATAGCGTATCAGAGATCAAATGTCACTCCCGAAAGGACCTATGCGTACCACGGTTTTAGGCCAATTTGAACAAAAATTAGAGAAAAACAAATCCCCTATCGACAAAAACAAGGAAATTACTCGAACCATAGCCACCGCAAGTGCAATAGCCTTCAGCAATTTGTAATAGCATACCACACTCTGAGTTTCATAACCTGAGTATTTGATCCTTGTAGCGTATTGATTAAGTTTAATACTTTCAAAGGTAGGACGGTTCGGGAAAATTGAAGCCTATAACTATCGATCATGGGCTGTCTTAAAAAGTGATCGAGCACTCACTCAAAATGCGAGTCGCTTTTGTTAGAATTTAGTGCCAAAAATGCTTAAACGTAGGATGTTTGCGAGGTATGTCGGAGAAAATTCGACAATCGAGAGCATGCGTTTTTGCTAGTATATCAGTTAGATAAATGAATACCTTTCTATCCGACTCGTCGCTCTTCCCATTCTTTGCATCGGATTCTCCAGGATGAAGGAAGGAGGGATTAAAATTAGAAGAAGAGCACGATGGACCTTCATCCGAAGTTATCGACGAACCTGCATTTCCATTATTTAACAAAATAAATAAAGGTCATTTTTTATACCCCCCCCCCTAATTTACCGCACCGAAGTAGTGATTGGGAATATCTTCATAGAGACAAGATAAACTCCTTCTGCTATCACAATTCCTTCTCAAAGAAGGAATCCATCTTGATCGTCCATTCACTGGCAAATTAGGACTCTTTGCGAGAGGAGATGAAAGGGAAAGAGAGCAAAGTTCATCCGATGCCTCCCTTTTCTCAATTTCAGATGAAGGTGATGATCTACCCGATATTAAGGGATCGATCGATAATTGAGAAGATGGTGAAGATGAGATCATCTGAGGATACGGAGAGAGATATTCATATATACGATTGGAAGGACGAGCAAAACAAGAGCGGAATAAACGTGAATGAATGGAAGTGTGAGTGAGCAGAGTAGTGAGGTGAAATACAACTGGAAGAATTAAGAGGGAATTAATTAAGGATGAGAAAACGAAAAAGGGGACGGGTGACACAGGAAAGGAGTCGGGAGTGTGAGAAATGAGTGGAGTAGATGAGAAGAAAAGGAGGGGGGGGGAGAATAGACACGAAGGTGTATTCAGAGACGGAGAAGAGTATCTCTTACCTCTCGAGAAGACAAATTACCATGTTGAGAAAGAAGATAGAAGACACTAGTCAAGGATCGAGATTCCCTTCTAAGTAGCAATCAAAGACTTGATTGATCAGAGTGTGGAAGAAGAATAAGGAAGGGGGGGGGGTAGAGTCGGATGGATCAAAGGATGAATACAGTGAGGAATGATAGATTCAATCGGGGGTTTACTACCATCACCATGCTTCTCGATGATAACAAAGGAAGAAGAATTGAAGGAAGGGAATAGCCTCTGATGTTTCTCTTCTTCTCAATGAGAGACGGGAAGAGTAGAAATCCAAGACGGTAAGTCGGAAGAAAGGGAAGATGACGGGGCGGAGAAAATGGGAAGAGGGGGGGGGGGATAAAAAGGATGGAGTGGGAGATTGTTAACGATGTTAACGTTTCTTTTTTTCCGTTTTCAAGACTTGATTTGTTTGCTTTCAGAATAAATAAGTTTAAAAAGGATAGATAAGTTCGATAGGTCGAAACAGAAAAAAAAGAGGATGAAGGATGGGGAATAGGGAGACAGCGGGGAGGGGGGGGAGGGGGGGGGGGGTGTTGGTAGAGTAAAAAGTAGACTGAATGGAGTGATGACTGTTGAATTGGGAGGAAAGAGGGAGGAAGGAAAGGGAAGATAGAGAGAGAGAGAATACATGAGGGCACTCCTCACTCACACTACGGAAATGAGAAGAGTTACCACTTGGGGAGAGATTGAGTAATGGATAGAATCATGGATTGAGAGGATACCGTAGTCTGCCTACGAAGAATGGTTGACAATATGACATCGATCAAACAAAAGAGGAAGAGGGGGATTTCGAAGGGGGGGGGGGGTGAGATCGAAGCGATGCTAGAAGAAATTCAGAGAATAGGAGACCTTTGACACGAAAAAAAGGGTGAAATCTCTTGGATAGAAGCAGAGAAGAGACTCCTTTAAAAGAGACAAGTTATTGGAAAGAAGTAGCACGTATAGTAGAATAGAATCAGCGATCTGCCCTATTCATTTTGTTTCCAGAGAGAGAGATTGGTCCACATCAAGTGATACGAGTGGGTAGACAGTGAGGCAGAGAGAAGAGAGGGGTGAATGATCAGAAGAGAGTTTATACTAATCCATTCCATGTGATAGGGAGGAAGGGAAAGGTAGGCTATAGGAGAGGGACAAGGATAGTTAATAAAAAAACTAATCTCGGCTTTCGTTCTGCTTTCGAATGTAGGCAATCAAAGTAAACTTGATTTTAAAAAAATAGAAAATCGGGATATTTCCAATCACACCTTCGAGGAGGGGGGAGTAGATGTTGTAAAAATCAGAGTATATAAGTAAATTATATAAAATAATAAACATACTAGTGGTTGTAATGGACGGAAGTGTCATTCGATGTCGATTGAAATCGTAGTCGATAGATGAAGAACCCGTTGAATTCTCAAACGACTCTGAAAAATAAAGATTAATCTAATTATATATTTTTAAATGAGTAGACAGCATCTCGCTTATTATTAGAACACTTGGTCACAATGTCATGTACCAAACAAACAAGAAGTAAACATTATTACGCTACGATATCACAACATGTGAAGGAAGGAAACTGAAAAGGTAGAATCAAGTACAACTCCGTCCATTGTATTCTACTAAAGGGGAGAAGGATGAAGAGGGAGGAAGGAAGGAGGAGGGGAGAAGAAAGGATAAAGAGAAGAGAAGGAAGAGATATGAGATTGTTGCCTTTCTCATTGAGATGAGCTAGGAAGGACGGGCAAAGGGAGGTCAAAAGGAACGGGGAAATATCATCAATAATCGACTGAGTGTTACCGTACCCAATGAGGGCATAATATCCTCCCTGAAATTGAGTACTTCCACGTAAGATGTCGGACGTGTACGACTACCTATAATGAGTACGATAATTGGAGGGGGGGGGGGGGGGTCGATGAATGGGCACTACTTTACTTTAGTGTCCATAGTTAGAAGACTATTTTATTCCTCGCTCATTTGCACGCTCGCATTCTCATACCCAATAGTTAGAGTGCGGCCTTTGGGCACTAAAGTAAAGAAGTGTCGATAAATGATGTAGATGACTGACGATGATCTGTATTGTTTGATGGAGGAATAGCAGATGAAGATCGAGAAGGAAGATGAGAAGATGGAGGCCATTCTGATGAACGAAGCATCTGAAAGAAGATAGATAATGATTGAGAGAAAGAATGGAACAAGTTAATACGACTTCCACGAATGGAAGTGAGGTTCAAAGGTGGCAGGAAACACTCTCCCTCCCTCCCTCTCTACTCTTCTTCCCTCTATCTCTCTATTCTTGACTATTCTGAATGGACTATGAATGAACACCCATCAGCATATTACGGAAGAAAGAAGAAACTGGAAAAAAAGAGATGGAAGGAGAGATAGAGACTGAGATAGGGAGAGGGAAGGAGAGGGGATGATGGAGAGATGAGGGATCACCGCCTTATTCCCTTATCACGCATTTGTTACGAAAGGATACGAGACTAGAGGTGGAATGGACTCTAGGGATAGATGAAGCATCTTACGATGAGGTCTGGACAAGGATTATCTGCTTATTAAAGGGAGATTGACCCCTTCTCCTAGAGAAAGAAATGAACAAGAGGAACAGAATGAACATCATTCAAATATCTATTATTGTTCCCCTTACAATGATTCATCGTTATGAGGGAGATAGGGTTGAATAGAATGAAGGAAGGAAGGAAACGGCGTAAATGAGTAAATATGAGAAGCAAAAGAGCATCAATTTACAAATTCCGAGCTGAGACATAAGTCGATAGTTATCTCCCTTTTCTGAGATATGAGAAGGGAGTGAGAAGAAAAGGTAGAATAAGCCCAACGATGAAGGAGAAACGACTGAGTGATGACGAAAGAATAGAAGAAGGGAAAAGCAAAAGAGAAAGCGAATTGAGACAGTTCAAGGGAGTACTCAAAATAGATTATTCAACATGACTGACTCAAGAGAGAAAGACGAAATGGAGAGAAGAGCTGAAGAAAGGAGTCGTATATCTATTATGGGGAGAAATATGTCACAGATATTCTTTAGCAGACAGATCACTCAATAGCCTCGCTAGCCTACTCTAGGGAGGAGTGTAATAAGTGAAGTGAGGATAGAGAGAGAGAGAGAGAGAAAAACAAGGAAAAAGATGGACAACTACAAGAGGGAAGAGGAACGGCTTCCATTCTATTCGCGATAAAATAACAATGGAAAGGAAGCTCTTGAGAGAGCCGAAATCTCAGCCAATACCTTTTGTGGAGAATGAGCATTGAGTGAGGATGAAGAGGTTGAAGAAGGTCCCTCAAGGCTGTAGTTCGTCGAGCGAACTATCTAAAATATTTCAAATCAATATTTTAAAGTAAATTCTCTTATGTTAGAGATAAGCGAAACGGAATTAACGAGCCTTGGACATAGGAAAATTATTCTTCCTTCCCTTCGTAGATTCAAGAGTGAAATATCCATCATTGATTACTTCCATTGCTTGGTAATCGTCGTTGAGTGCGAAAAAACCAGCCTGAAAATAAAACTATAAAAAAAACACAACAATAATGAGATATAGAAACACAAATACAACATCGCAACAACGAAAATTTACGTGAAAAGGTGATTTCGTCATAAGCATATTGATCGAGATTATCGTATTTAAATTTTTGAATATACAACTGTTATAAATTTATTGTATACTTACTTGATCTGCTTTTTCTATAATTTGTGAGATGTGAAACGTGAAGTTTCCGAGAAAACGTCGTCTTCTGAAGAAATTTGGATGTGGATAGAGCACAGTTAAATGATTTCCTTACTTGTTTTCTTCATTTTCCTTCGTCCTCTCGATTACAGATATTGTGATGCAGTCGTGATGATTTTTCTCGCTTAGCTTGCTAGACAAAAAAAATTTAAACCGTGAACATAGCATCAAACAATAAAATGTACTCACAAAGTGAATTGCTCGTTGAATGCGGGCTCATCGCAGTTTTCGATGGCTTTAGTTCTGCAAAACGACATGGATAAGATATATTTATGTCCAATCTCTTTCACCTTTGTGGTGGGTGTGAGGAGGAGTCACTTTTATCTGAACTTCTCTTTCTGTTTGATTCATCTCTCGATTTGTGTACCATCTCCAGCTGAAATGAGCGAATATTCAATGTTATCTCGATCTACAGTATACCTGAATATATGTCGACCGATTTCTTCTTTTGTATTCGGGAGGTCCTCTTCCCAATCTATTAGCGACAGCTTCCGAGAAATATTCAGCCCTGTCCACATCGACGAACAGTCTTTTACGCGAGTATGCCATTCGGAGGAAGACGATACCTTCATTATGTATTCCATACAAACTAGATCTTGGACTGCTCATCTTCCTCTTTCTATCATATCTCAACTCACCTTTCACTCCATACGCACTGGCAATCGGAGCTGGTAGATTGTACTTCGTCGTTCGAATTGGCTCTAGCACTGGAAAATGATATTAGTACAATGGGATGGATAGGATTGATGCACCTCTCTTAGGGGAACTACTAGTAAATCTTCGATGAGATCGAGTAGAATGATAGTCAAAATAGGAAGAATCTGATGACCTCTGAAAGGGACGCTCAATGTTACATCACTACGCAACATTTCAGTAAAATTAATGTTACAATAGTACGAATCGGCTAGAAAGAATGAATAAAAGTAGCACGAGACTCACATCGGAGAATGCATCTCTTCTCGGTTCTTCCATTCTCGGAATCTCATCGTATCGATGCAGATCAAGATTCATTCGAGGAGGCGATAGAATCTGCTCATGTCGATTCGTCATAGTCTACAAAAAGAAATAATTGATAAGGTGACAAGCGTATCCGATGGTGTAGGATGTACTTACAGCAAGGGAAGGAGCATCGATTACGGATGATGTATATTGGGGACGGAATGTACGCAATTTCCATGAAATAGGAGGAGGAGAGGCGAATGGACGAGGTGATGATGAGACACATGGAGATATTGGAGATAGTTCATGTTCCTGAGATATGAGAAGAGAGATAGATCTAAACAGATATTAATCTACCTGGATCATTCCCAATGGTCGAGTATGTCGATTGGAAGAGTGTTTGTTGACTGATGAATACTGTGCCATAGGATCGTATGCGTCCTGAAATGAATACCATAAGAAATACGCATGCGTTACGGTACCTCGTTAGTGGTATAACTCTCGTTTGTGGACGAAGATATCATCGAAAGTGGAGGCTTCTGATAGTTACGAGTAGACTGAACTCGATGTCGCATTGGAACTCCGCATAATGGTTGTCTGAGAATATCAGAATTATCGATCAGGAGGAAATATATTATCTACCTGGGTACTCTAAGATGGATAGAGATGGGACTAAAGGGATATCGAGGAAGTTTGAGTATTGAATGCGATGAACCCATGATAAATGTGTCATGAGCCATTGTTGACCCCACAATGACGGGTGGGGAATGCCCTGGCATCTCCCTTGCCCTACCCACCTATCGGACCCATAAATCTAATACGATTATTAGATGAGTGTCAACCCGAGAGGCCGCCCCTTCCCCTTTATTCAAAGGTATCTCTGGCTGGCGATAGATCATGTGAATCTCCCCTCTTTTATTCCCCTGATCTAGAGAGCTCTCTTCCTATCTAGATTCTTTCTGAACGATTCATCACATCGTAAACAGACGATTCGTATAGATCAAAGAATGAGAAAGTATTCCCACCTCCTTCTGTCCTCATGGTACTTCTTCTCTCGACCCTGGCTCCTGTACTCTTTGCGGTAGTGCCTAAAGTATTGCGTAGTGGTAGTGCGGTAGTAAAGTAAGCGGGATGGCCGAGTGGTGTAAGGCGCCGCTCGCCATTCGAAGGGTATCGAGTTCAATCCCCCGCCGTGGCCAACCAAGCCTTGCTATCCTCCCGGGGTCGGCAAATTGGTAGTAACTTCGGTTGCGAAAGGTAAGGCTACCCGAGAAAGCATTGGACAGCCGGGTATGTAGTCCGTCTAACAGCTGGCCTTACCAGTGGGTCCCACCTAGCGTTGTCGTATGACTGTAAAATCGCTTGACGTGGATACACCTTTACTTTTAAAGTATTAGAATCGAGTATAAAATAATTAAATACAATAGGGGATATGTTAAATGTACCCGATGGGAATGGGAGGTTCTGAGCTTTCATCGGAGAGTGAATGGCATGTTTCTCTTTCGTTATCGTCGGAGAAGTATTCCTAAAAAAAGAAACTATCATTAATATCACTCCAAAATTCTTACCGAATCGGATTCACTTGAAGAATTCCCGTCAATCATAGTTCTTTTGGCATCTTTTGGTATTTTTGGTATGGACTTGTGGGATCGATAGTGAGACATCTGAATGAAATACGGAAATAAAGTATTACGGTAGTCAGTTCAATGAGCATGTTCAAATCAGGGGCAATACAAATACGATAGATGGTATCGATTGTAGATGAAAGGAACAATTTAGTGATTGCGTCACCGAATATATGAATAGATGGGAGTGAAGACAGAAAGGATACGGAATGTCAAAGAAGAGGTCAAAGGGGAGTAGAAACATCAATATGTGAAACACAAGAGACGTAAGTGAAAAGAGAAAGAGGAAAGATGTATGACCGGAACCAATAGCGAGATAGGTGACCAGATGTTGATAGCAGAGGGAAGGAATGAAAAGAGGAGGAGGGGGGGGAGGGGGTAAAGTCAGCCCGCTATATGTTATGACCGAACAGCAGAGAAGACTCGTAAAGATAGCAGATAGTAAAGATAGCAATTTTCAGCTTTAAAATTCTTACCCAATCACTTGAAGAAACATCGTCAATCATAGTTCTTTTGGCATCTTTTGGTATTAATGGTATGGACTTGTGCGATCGATGAGACATCTGAATGGAGACCGATAAAATCAATGAAATAAAGAGCTGATGGAGCAAAAGAGGAGACCGATAAAATCAATGAAATAGAGGGCTGACGGAGCAAAAGAGGAGACCGATAAAATCAATGAAATAGAGGGCTGACGGAGCAAAAGAGGAAATAGAAGGAAAAGAGGAACAGATGAGATGATGACGTATCCAGCTACATAATGAATGGACAAGTCCATTAATGAGAGAGATGTGTAATTGGATGGAGAGACTGATTGAGGGGATGTAGTGCCAGAGATGGATTATTCGACCAGGGGGTTCATTACCAACTCTCGAGGGGATTCTAGGATAGATAGGTCAAGAAGAAAGTGTGAGAACATGATTCTCGCCCTCTCCATTGCTTACGCTATCTCGCTATCTCTCTCTCTCTCTCTCTCTCTCTCTCTCTCTCTCTTTATGTGATTCCTTGTGAGTATTCAAATAGCTAAACATCTGGGAGGGAAAAGGACAGCAAAACGTGATGAATTGAGGGAGGGATCGAGTGAAATCTAATCGATTCGACCTTGAACAACGGAAGGAGAAGAGAACAAGACGATTTATGAGACTGTTACAAAAAACGAATTAAAGATGAATTGGGAAAGATTCAATTGGAAGGAAAGGGACTGAATACCACCCACAGGGCACGGTTATAAGGTGAGAAATACGATGATATGGTGAGAACATAGACAATCAATCAATATGGGAAGCGAATCGAAATTACAGAAAGTATTTCTCGCGCCAAAAGGAAATTTAAAAGCTAGTGAGAGAGAGGAACGCGCTAGTGGTTGGAGAGACTGTGGGGAGAGAGGAGAGTGTAGAGAAGAGAGAGAGACAGTGGTTAAAGGGAGGAAGAGGGGGGGGGGGGGGAGAGGGAGAGGTGGGGAGAGGAGAGACGTGACCTGGACCGTATCCCTTCCGTTGTTTGTGTCTTCTTGCAAGGGTCAAATAGGTCGTCATTTCCGGCTTTATCTCGGGTTGTAAACAGATATATCACAATGGAAGTGCGATAGAAGGAAGGGATATGGATGGAAGAGGAGGACAAAGGGATGATCATACTGTACATATCACGAAAGAGATACATCTTGTTAATGATGATCACTATGGAGGACCCGGTCTCGATAGGTAATAGCTCCAGTAAATGATATTGAAAATGCCGAATAGAGAAGGGAAGAGCCAGATAGAGAATGTATCAATTCGATCAGTAGAAAGGGAACCAGCCCAATCCCAGACACGACCGAAGATTCTGAAAATAATGCATATTTGATGAGGGATGGTAATCACGTCTCTGTATCTATCTATAAAAGATCAAGTAATACAATGGACATTTCTTCAGTGGCATAGTCATGTTCGAAGTACATAGGATATGTCTTCTTTTCATGATAAAAGAACAACACTGATATATCAGAGTGATTAATTCGTCTCTTCATTCCTCGTACTCTCTCACCAATGAAGATTAGATTTTTTTTCATCTTGACAGAACTAGGCACAAAATGAAGAGTCGGTTTACGATTGTAAAGAAACGTTGGTTTAAATCATTTGTTCTAAGATGAATATATTTGTACATATGTATAGATACGTAGAGACCGCAAGCTCCGCCCACTTGAGAGGGATAGAGAACCTACCTTAAAAAGGGACCGAGGTTTAGCAAATCGAAAAACCAAAATGGTCGATCAAGAGCGCGTTGGATAGGCCTCAGGCACATCTTTTAGGGGGTCAATGGGCACTTTGTGTAGAAAAATTTAAGTTGGTGAAAATTGGGATAAACTAGTCCTGGATAGGCGAATAACGCATTTCTAATGTACGTTGCAAAGTGCCCATTGCGCAGATTGTTCTTTTATTTTTATGAAGAATTTTAGAGAAGAAAAATCAAGAATCGAAAGTATCCCCGAATTGCTAAACTGTTTTGAAGGTTTTAGTACGCGCGTATTTATTCCAGCCCGATTAGCGCTAAACACAGTATGAAAGCGGGCAGAGCTAGTCAAATGAGGGAGAAGGGAAGAGAGACGACCCTTTTCCCTTCTCGCTCCGTCTCGCTCTCCCTGCTGTTTCTTTCCCGTCGTGACTAGCACACACCGTCCCTAGACAAGAGGAAATTTCTCACACAAATTGTCTCTCACGACTGGGCGAAGCTATCGCCGTCGAACTTTGGGAATGAGCTTGAAATAGGCTCAGCCCCCCTTTTGCCTTGTCCTGGTTTCGGCCACTTCTCTGTTGAGCCCAGATCGCATGGTTTTTGGCTCATAACTCGGTTCAGGGATGAGATATCGACAAACGGTAAAAAGCATGAAGTTATTCAGACCAAGGGGGATTCTTTAAGCACCTAAACATGACTTTACGATAGATTCGGTCTAACCCGTTGCGGTCTCTATGTATACGCATACCCCTTTCGTTCACTCCTGATCAATTCACCAGTGAAGGGGGAATGTATCAGACATTTCTCAATGGTTGGAGGGGAAAATGAGGTCTCATCAACGAGTAACAATCTATCTTCTCGTCTAAAAAAACGCATTAGCTTTCATTTCGGAGAATCTTGCCTACTTTGCTTTGATTCTTCGAGATATGATGAATTTCGCCGATGTATCTTCAAATGGTTTCATTAAAAAAAAACAAAAAAAAATAACCGACCATGATCCGTCTCTTCGAGAGTTCCGTAATTGGTCATCGCATGCAGAGTAGGCATTGGACTGGAGGTTGTGGTCTGATGATTATCGATTAACGAATGAAAATTACAATGACATACATCTCCTTCTGATGAACAGTGATTGCGACAGAGACGAGGAGACATTGACATTGAGGACTTATCCACTGAAAGGCTATTATTTATTATTGGATTAGTCCATTGGAAGAGACGTCTCTAGATAACATGATTGCTGACCCTGATTGAGTCTGTGTAGCAATGCAGCATGTGTTCCTCCCTCTTCATGTGAGCGTCTACGAGGAGGAGGAGGAGGGGACTTCTCACGAGCCTCAATCACATATTATCAACCATTTCTCATGTGAACTCCCTCCCAATAAGTATTTCTTCATCCACAATAAAAACGCTCACTTCTCTCCTGGAAGAGATGGATCCAATTATCGCCAATTCGAGTAATGAAGAAAATACAAAAGTGAGGCAGACTAGCATCCACACATCTGAGTATCCATCAATTTATCTTTTGGAATCTTTGGTTTATCGTACCTAATGCCTTGACATAGCTAACTCGTGGCAGATTCCTCATTATATTTCCAAATTGAAAAGTGAGGGCAAGAAGGGAGTTTACTCCCAACATTGTTCGTGCTGGCATCATCTTTGCTCCCAGACAGAACGAAATCCAACTGGAATTATATACATATTAGCTGTCATTGGGCTTTCTAGCGACAGCTATTGTACCTGATGAATATAGTTAGATACGTAGGAATGTACGCTTGAAATATGTACCATCCATAGCGTCGAGTGAACGTAAATGTCATGGTCAGCTCATTCCACATTCCAGCAGGATAGATCTAAGGTCTGTATTATCGACAAGAGACTATATCATTCTTTGTTATTCGTTAGCCAATTCAATAAAGCAGTCATCTTGCCTCTGTTTTGATGTAGGTAGAGTAATTAGATAGGACAAAATCAGGAAGGACAATTTCTTCCTTTAGCAGGGAGAGAGGAGCAGATGTTGAATTGGTCCATTGCATATCCACCTGATCAATAATTGTTTAGAAGGAGATAAATTCTTCCTGAAAGCGGCAAATAGTTAAGAAGAATATGACCCACTTCTTTGTTATTGTAGCTGAATGATTCGAGTGTTAGATAACATAATTGATGATCCATAGGAAAAGAAGAGAAATCCATCGAGCATGGACCCTTTACTTGCACTCTGACAATGAAAACAACATATTTCAAGTTAAAGGAGGAGTAACAGGAATGAATGTCAGAAACTCCCACAACGAAATCCCGGGACTTGCAAGTACAGTAGTTAGCCGTTGGCTCTTTGCCAAAGTACCTGTTCCCTTCTTCCGTCCCTTGTTTGTGAGAGGGAGGAGTGCGATCGATGGGAAGAGACTAGGGGAGACAATGGTAGATCAAGGCGCACTCTCTTCCCAGTCAAACCCTCAGTTCAAAATCGCCGCCGTTTCCTGGACTCACATGGGAACCGTCTCAGGGCACATTTCCTGATCTTGATGATAAATTCAGGGTCTACTAAGTTGACTGCGCTGATTCCAAATCTGTTTTCAAAAACTGCCACCGAAGTCGTTGAAGCGAGTTGTCGATTTCTGAAGTTTTGCACGTGATTTCTCAAAAACCGTTCGCGCGAGGTGTAAGGAGTTCGCTCGATCCCCTTACCATCAGCAGCCGTAGCCGAGTGGTTAAGAGGATCGGCTCGCTTTCCTTTTGGGTATGAGTTCGACTCCCTCCCGATGCAATTTTCTTTTGCCGATTTTTTTACACTATTTTTCATTGAATTTCAAGTAACAATATGGTTTTGAACGAGTTATGACATGCCAGAATCGACCACAGAACATTTTCTCAAATCTGGTGTGATGAATAAATTCGAGTTCTCTTCTCTACTTGAAGTGCTATCAATCAATGAAGGTACCCCCGCGATCAGATCAATTTGGTGTGCAAATCCTATTCCATTAGATTAGACGAAATTCAAAGAATTGCGATTCCACGACCTATGAAAATGCGAACGAGTATGCAAAGTGTTTCGCCAAAATTGACTCCATTGCTTGATAGCACTTCAAGTAGAGAATAGAACTCGAATTTATTCATCACACCAGATTTGAGAAAATGTTTTGTGGTCGATTCTGGCATGTCATAACTCGTTCAAAACCATATTGTTACTTGAAATTCAATGAAAAATAGTGTAAAAAAATCGGCAAAAGAAAATTGCATCGGGAGGGAGTCGAACTCATACCCAAAAGGAAAGCGAGCCGATCCTCTTAACCACTCGGCTACGGCTGCTGATGGTAAGGGGATCGAGCGAACTCCTTACACCTCGCGCGAACGGTTTTTGAGAAATCACGTGCAAAACTTCAGAAGTCGACAACTCGCTTCAACGACTTCGGTGGCAGTTTTTGAAAACAGATTTGAAATCAGCGCAGTCAACTTAGTAGACCCTGAATTTATCATCAAGATCGGGAAATGTGTCCTGAGACGGTTCCCATGTCAGGGGAATTCTGGCACTAGGCCAACTCGCTATAACTCGGTTCATTGATGTCGTAGAAACACGGGAGTTTCGGAAAGCTCATATGGTTATAGATTGCTACAATGTGGAGTTAACAGATTTGTCACCGAAATATTCATGCTACTCCTCCTTTAAAGAGAATTGAAGGGTAAGCAAGAACTTTTGAATCTTTTCCCGTCTTGTGAACTTTTAAGTCGTTCTCGAAGAGAAAAACTCTTCATCTCGCACTCAACCCCAATGAATTGAAAAAAAACATTTTGAGGGCGACATTTAGTAGAACATTCTTCAAGACTTTCAAGGAACAACATGCCTGTAATTGACCCAAACTGTTCCATTGGGATATATCATAAGGAAGACATTCTTGAACGGACTCATGTGGATATGCGCACTCTTACTGTTGATAAAAACCGTGTTAGGCTTCCAGATCTTCTCAAGAATCTACAAACGAGAATATTTGGATCTAAAAATGTGTGTCCCAAGCTCGATTTAAAAATTTCGGGCTGTGGAAATTTCGAGCTGAAATCTCAATATACGGATACTTAATATCTAATTGGACTTCTAACCTCCGAGTTGAGTGATAAATTGTATTTGCAAGGATTAAGATGCTCGTATCTCAATGCATCGTCCATCCACAATTCAGTAACATAGATATCCATATCGAAATCACTCGTTATCTCATTCACTGCATTCACTTCCTGCACCCAAACCTTAGATGGTATATTCATTGATAATCTTACATTAAATGCTCACTTCAATCCATACGGTCACCCCTGTCTCCGATGGTGTTTTAAATGAGTTGTAAGAGTGTAATAATTTCTCTATTATCGTCTTATCACTTGTACAGAACTCATCTTCAATTTTGGAAACGACACTGAAGTAAGGATGTTGCTGTTATTTGGTTGTCACTAAATAAAGTTGCTTACCTTCTCTCTTCTTCAACACTCTTTTCCTCTTCAATGGAATCAGACGACGTGCCGACATTGAAAGCTGCCGATTGCGTGAATGCTTTGTTCTCCTGAAGAGGGACGAGACTCAAAACAACGAATGAATGAAAGCTCGCGGATATTAAAAAAGGTTAGTCTCGCGCCCTTGTTAGAAGCAAAATTCAATCGTTGTTATACTGCTGCACTCCATTATTCGACACACTTTCAAACCTGAATGAATCGCTTTCTCATGTCAGCGAGAATGCGATTATTATATTCGAATAGGCGCCAATAATATTCCTATAACCCGTGATATCACTACGGAAATGTATTCAGATATAAATACCAATAGTTGCAAAAAAATACCTGTATGTCAACATTTTTATTGTGGGATGAAGAGTTCGTCGCATCTCGTTTGACTCTCGGAAAAGGGACAGAAGTTGGACGAAGTTGTGAAGAGACGAGAGGAAGAAGGAGAAAGACGATGATCATAGCATAACCTTCCCTGTGATTACTATTTTTATATTCATTAAAATCAAGAAAAAAAGAAAAAAAAGGTGGATAAGAGAAGTGATGGGTGCTCGTAGTAATTGGAGTGAAGGGTAGGAAGAGAAAGAAGGGATGAGAAATGAGTCTCGTACGGTATTGAGACGGACGACTTCGAAGAGAGAGAGATGAAGTCAATTCGACGAGAAATGAAATGATGGCCCTTACACTCTTGAGTGCGAGATCAGATAACTAGAAAGAAGGTGTGAATGAGGACGAAGAGAGAAGAAGTGAAGAGAAGCAGTCATTCTTTTGTTGGATTGAGCACTAGAATTGACCTGGCTGTGAGATGCAATAGAATGTAGAAGGAAGTGAGAGCGAGGGGACAAAACGGGCCAACCACTCCATTTTTCATCAAACTGAAGCTGTGAGGATTCACGAGTAAAGGAGGAAGAAAGGAGCGAACTCTACCCATTCCAAGTTTGATTCTGCCTTACTCTAATACTACTATAATCCCGTCTCTCCAACCTCATTTGTCTTTGCCAGATTGACTAGCTCTCTCTTCCCTTCTCTTCTTCCATCCCAATCCACATCCCACCTTCACCCCCCATTATTCTACTCCCGGAATCCGAGCAATTTCTCAAACAAGCCCTTCAAAGATACTCTCGAATGCATAGTTTTCGTGTGTGAACTCAAGAGATGGAAGGAAGAAGTGGCAAAGATCTGCGGAGAGAGATAAGTGAGAGCGTCTATGATCTACGTCGACCATCAAAATGATGAATGAGGGAAGATTCATGCATAAATGAGAAAGGGAAGGAGGGATATCACTCAGGGTCACTAAATGGCTTCTCCTTCGTGTGAAATTGAATCTACAGTGGAAGGTGCGTGCAGAGAGGGCTCAGATGACTGAGGACTCCTTGTCTCCCTTTCTCTCCTCCCTTTCCTCAATAGAACGAGAGGGTTAGGGAAGGATTACATCTTCACATGAGACCTCTCTCTCCAGTCTTCTAAAAGGAACCTTCCTCCCCCCCCCCCCCCCCCCCCCCGGCAAAAAAGTATGGCTCATTTGCGGATAATGTTTTGTACAGCACGGTTTGCTAAGCATTACGTCCCATTTTTTGTAATCACTGCGCCATTTCCCGATCGAGAGCAAACGTCTTGCACTGTCGGGGAATCAAACCAACGACCAGTGGAGCGAGAGACTATCGTCTAACCAACTGCTCCACGAGCACTTTCTCATCATCGTGTGCCAACAGCGCTAACATGAGAGGGAGTCGGTTTATCGGTGGTATCTCTTCTGAGCAGGAGGCAACTGAACGTGATGAATTCTCTTTCCATGAGAGTTGAATATTATGTCTCCGTCCGTCCGCTCGGCATTCCTACAATGAAAAGAAAAAAAGTAGAGACGGGAGAGAGGGAGGGAAGGAAAGGCGAGATTAGTTTCCGTTCCCTTCCTCACTCAAGCATGCGGCAAAATTCACCCGGAAAGGGACCATGTGGGTATGAAACATAAATAAGAATATTCTTAAGTACCTGAAAGAGGCACGGAATGCCCTGCAGACATAGCAAGCTACAAGGGAAGAACAAACACAGAGTACGATGAAGAAGGAAATCAACATTACCATTCTGCAACGAACATTAACTGGAATTGTTTAAAATATTTAAACTACGGATGATAACTGTTATGGCTAATTGTATTAAAAGCGAATTCGAATTACCCTACGATCGATTTTATTGGTGACCCTGTTAAAATTGATGGATAACACAACATACGTGATGAACTTGGGATCAATAATCATGCACACATATTTGGAAGCAGCTCCATTGCACTTGTCAACGAAAACGCATTCAGATTTATCACAATGAGATCGACCTGAGAAGTCAAAAAATATCTTAAGATCAAAGATCAACTTACATGTTTCGAGGGAATCGTGACAGACCATCTGATCAGTATAGATGGCGTTACCCATGTTCCTGTTGACCTATTGAATGATCTATCGAGTGATCTACCCTCTCTTTCCCTCTTTCTCTAATCAGGTTCTTCGAGGGTGTGGTCACAGCCTCTTTCACGTGTTCCCATTCACCAAGAGAAATTAATGGATTGGAGGGGAGCAAGGGTTCGCACAATGTTTACTCTTTTACAGAGGTGTTGAAACACTGTTCATCTTTCCCTTCTTACAGAGGTGTTCAATATTATCATTCGTGAAGTATGAAAATAAATGTTTATTTTTTTGAAATGATGATAACCCGTTCTGACAAGGAAGTTGTCATTGTCCATAAATCCCTTTTTAAACTACGTGTTTTGTTCAGCCGAAGTGGTTTGTATTGTTCATTGGTGAGGGTTCGGGGAATATAAGTCCCTGATACTCCATGATTTACCGCAATCAGAATAGGCAGAAGAATGGTAAACAAGAGCCGAAGAACATTTGTTTTAGTTATATATTTGCTTTATCAATCTCTATTCCCCTGTAGATACCCTGTAGATCTTTCTTCTCCTTCCTCTTCTTCACGAGAAGAACATCCATAGTAGAGACTCCTCCTTCCTCGTTACTCATAATATATTTGACCAGACCAATCCATGAATTATTTTATTTTTTCGCCTACTCTCTTATTCCTTTACAGTGGTATTTACAAAGCATATGCAAATTTTAAAAAAAATCTACAGTACAGACACCGTCTTTCGAGCTCCCGTGCAGTAGAAACATATTTCACTTCTTTCAATTCGCTATCTGTATATTATATAGGTGCGTTTTATATCAACACCTTCTTATTTATCCTCGCTAAAAATCTCATCTAGATATTTTATTCACTTTCCAGTATACAATTAACTGAGGGTGATAGACTAGAAATAATAAGCGAAGGGAATGGAGCGAAGCACACTGAATGGAAAAAATAATCCCGAAGATAGAATATTGAGACAAGCGAAGATGGAGGAGAGTACGCGTAGCGAGAGGATTGGATAGAATGCAGGAACGGGAAGAAGACACTTCGGCCTATTCTATCATCGAGTTAAAACATTACGTATTATCTCTTTCCAACATTGTATCTGAGCAAAGATAACTAACATGGTTATTATGAATCGGACATAACCGTCAAAGATAACAGCAGATCGTGTTAATGACTAAGAATAAGAGAATGGTTAGCGTACAAACTCGTAGAAAATAGAGAAAAATAAAAATAGGAATCTCGGAAAGAGAGGGCAAGGTATGCATACAGTAAATGAATAAAAATAGATGAGAATAAAGGATGGCTTAAATTGAGCAAATTGAAACAGTGGAACACACCTGAACAAAAACATTTGACAAGGAAAACAATCATAAGAATGACACGATAGAACTGTGAAAATTTAGGATTCTAAAAAAACGTGACCAATTTGGAAGAAAAAGATTGACCTATGCGTCTACGCCAGAGATGGAATCAAGGATGTGAATATGTGATCGAGGGAATTCATTACCATTCCATCCCTTCTCCTCTTTCTCTTCTTCCTTAAATGAACATCCGAAGAATGATTCCAATCTTTCGAGCATCGCTTCGAATGATGACATCAGCACCTGTCACCATATTTTTTTAATAATACTAAATCAATGGATAATCTCACCTGATGATATGTTGTCTGATCAGGTCCAATAGCTGATCCATTCACTTTTAGAGCAGCACCACACGAGGACATTAACTCACTGCAATTCATACTAGTCCATTACAATGTCCTTTATTCATAAAGAATACCTGAATGCACCCTTGAGATCACTCACTCCCTTCTCGCCATATCGTTTCTTCTGCTCAGTCTGAGTGAATGCCTCTGCATACACCAATGGACCCGCGTTCACCTGCAGTATTCCTCAATAGACGGACAATGGATGGATGGACATACCGTAGGAAGCACTGCTCCTTGCAGCAGTAATTGAAGTCCCTTGATATCGAATGGTCGCGTTCCTCTATTGGATGAATCCACGAGCACTTTCATTTGAGATGCTTTCATTCTCAATTTCTGGCAGGCGAATTCAAGGGGAGAATACGTCTCTCGTTTCTTTTCAGTTACTCGCAAACGACGACGAGTGGATGGGAATGAACCGAGCACTGAACATATCCGATTTTCAGTCTCGTAACCATACCATATTCGATTTTTGAACATCGCAATTTAGCTACAAATTTTTCAAAGGCATTTTTCTTTTGCATGAATATATTACTAACCGGTGAGGAATGTCTTGCAGAGAGCCGTTTGTGTAACTGCCGGTTCACCTTCTCCTCGCTTCCCTTCCGTCTGCAATACCAACAATTCACTTTCTTTCCCCAATTTTATTGTAAACATTTCTTATTAACAGAATTCGTATTAAAAATACGATAAAGTTTTAAAATTGGGATGTGCATTGTGCATTTTATGTCACGAACAAAAATTTTGGTTCTCTTCAAAAACTCACAATGGACTTTTCATAAACGAATTCGCGTAGATTGGTGTGAGTATGATAGGAAAGTATCGTTTGGTCGTCCACCACTACTGGATCAACGTGAGTTACCTGCAATAATTTACATACACCATATGTACCATTGCTTTTGTTGGTCTGTACATGTTATGTTGGTACATAGTAGCCGTTACTTTTGTTCGTACATACCATAGGTACATATTTCATAACTGTACATAGTTGAATCTCTTATAATACCTGAACGTAAGCAATATTCTCATCGAGACTCCGCTCGTCCAATTCTTTCTCTGGCTCAACCTGCACTCGATCGTGTCCGACCACCTGAATATTATTATATATTATTAATAGACAGTGATTATGCATTCCCTCTCGATTAATCAATCCTACCTGTCTACAGTAATCTCCGATTCGTTGCGAGACCTCCGCCAACGAAGTCAGTCCATGCTCTCTGTACACCCACTCAGTGTCGTGATCCGCGCTGCACAGCAAATTTAAAATATAAAACATAAACAAGATTGCATCGTACATTTTCCAATTTGAATTTCGAAAGAAAGTAATGGCTTAAAAAGAGGAATCTCACTCGAAATGGTTCTTTCCATAGAATCGAACTCTGAAATATGCTCCCAGATGTCTCTTTCCACTCGTTTTCACTTCCACTGCTCGACTGTACGACTGTTGCAATTCAGCGTATACGGAGACCAATGACTGGAATATACACGACAATTCACTCCTCCGTAACAGATGTATCACTACTTACATTGAAGTTAGCGTTCTTCTCTAAACTGGGTACGATAAGTCGATAAAGGGGACCAATCGCTTCGTATCGTTCACTCTGAGTGAGCAGATTCGCTGTTTTCTCGATCTTCGATGCTAGATTCTCCTAGAATTAATATTGACAGCGAAATTCCTCTCTCATATATCCATCAGATTTGGAAACATTCTACTCACAATGGTGAAGCCTGCAGGCTGTATATTCTCTCCTCTCTGTTCAGTGATCACTCCCTCATCAACTCCAATATCTCTTGAGATCCAATCGAGAACCGACCAATCTACTGACATCAACTCTCCTGACATTGAAAATAGTACTGACTGCGAGTACGAGATAGTTTGTAACCTTTCCTATTCAGCTCTCTAGCACATACTGCCACTGAATGTGCCATGCACACTGCTGCTTCACTGAAGTAACGAGCAGAGGAATGGAGAGACGAAAGAGTCTCCAGCCAAGTTGATCTCAAGTATTACATTTCTCTCGCCCTTGATCAAGATGCAAAATTCGAATAATCCTATTTCATCAAGTAATTACATATATAACAATATAAAACAAACCGGAGTGCGGCGGATCCCCTATATGAGTCTGCCAATTGCATGTGGAGGTCCGCGAGTCGAATCTGGAGAGAACGAATACTAGTATTACAATTACTCAATTTCCCTCCTACCGGATCATTCTTGGCCTCATTGAGTGCGCCTGTAGCAGTCATCACTCCTCGCAGCTGTCTATTCAACTCCTGCAATGTTTCGACATCATCAACCATTCTACACGTAGCGATCATTTACAGTAATTCTTCCCCGAACTGAAAAGGACGGCCCTATGAAAGATATTTTCTCGATAATAACCAATATCTCTTTCCCGAACTGACCAGTACGGCCCTATCAAAGGGACTTTGTTTTCTATGATCAGACACAGAAACGAGTGCATCTAGAGCAGTCAATCCCTTCTCTAATCTTCCAGTCGCAGCGAGAGATGGAGTCGATCCGAGTAGGCGGGCAAGAGCAACACCCGTTTGAGCACCTAAGGGAATTTATACTGTTCTGAGATTGTACCTAGTGATCATTACCTGGTCTGCCCAGTCGCTCACTGGCCGACACAAGTCGTTTCGGCTGCATTGAATTAGGCGCCACTGCTGCACGCATAGCTTCGTTCGCTGTAATATTAATTTCACTTCATGTGACTTCATATGAATAATGTATTCGACAATTTCGAATGATTCCTATCCACTCAATTATTACTTATATACAACGTGTGTCTTCGTTTTTTCTCACCCAAATGAGTAGCTGCATTCTCGTATCCTGCTCTTAGAATGATCTGGAGTAGTGCAGCTGCAGCCATTTGGACAGAAGTGAGACGGGATGAGATGAGAAGGAGAAGACGTTCGATGAGCACAGAAAGGGCATCCAATGGACCAGAATCTAGTAGACGACGACGGAACTGAAAAAAAGAAGAGATTGATCATGAGAAGATATCTTCATCGAAACGTCTTTCTATTATACTGTTTTCTGAAGAATATATACATAAAGGATAATATCGTACATCGCCCACATTACCGAACAAACGACCATTTTTTACTTTTTTTAAAGTCTGCGAATTCGCATCGAATATTCCTAATTTTTGTTTCATATTTTTTGTCCACCCACAATTCCGCGTGATTTTTAAAATTGAACGGTGAAATATGTATTTAAATGGGTGAAAAATTGGAGTCGAAAGTGGCGACAAGTGGGGCAGCTGGCTCCAAGTAGTAATCACCCTTCCGGCATCACTTTTCGCTCGTGCGGCTCCAATTTTTCACCCATTTAAATAAATATTTCACCGTTCAATTTAAAAAATCACGCGGAATTGTAGGTGGACAAAAAATGTGAAAGAAAAAATAGGAATATTCGATGCGAATTCTCAGACTTTAAAAAAAGTAAATAAAGTAAGAAAATGTTCGTTTGTTCGGTAATGTGGGCGATGTACGATATATACCATATTGACGAATAGAGCGAGTGCTGCAATAGTGTGTAATCGGACACTCTCTGGCCAATCATCGCTTAGAAGTGAAATGTGAAGATTCTGAAGACGAGAAAAGAGAATGGATGAGGATGACCATCCAATGCACGACGAACTCTGCAATATTCTCATTAAACTCTTATTATTTCATGAGAATTATATTTTTGGAAAGGAGCAGGAAATACTGACCGCCAGATGCTGAGAAAATGTCTGAATGACATCAAGCACGATAAGTGCAATCTCCTGACTGAGATTAAGCATTTGAAGTACAGCGAAGGGAGGAGCGCCACCCGATGAAGAAGAAAAGGAGAAGGAATCACTAGCTTCTTCCATACGAGACACTCAAATAGCAAGTTTAGATAGACTTATACCACTCGAGATAAAACATTTATATTTTTATTCTAAAGAGTGAACGTACGAGTGGTTGGTTTATTCATGACATGACTTGCTCTCTGCATCATTCGATTTGTCTGCTCGAATGCAGCCATCGCATGTGATTTGCCACGATATCTGCAACGTCACTTCTTTATTTATAGTATAAGAAAAAGATGAGCTAGAACTGTACCTGAACACATCGACAATGACTTCCAGTAGTCTGAGAAGATCTTCCGCTTTCTCCCCTTCCATTTCCGACCACAACGCTCCCAGGATCTATAGAAAGTTCAATGATGAAATGTTGCCCGCATGTCCAATCGATATACACCGTACCTTCTTAGGAAGTCGCTGTAGAATATATACGACGCTCATTAGCACATCTTGCACTTCTTCCTGTAATCAATTATTGATGAGTGCAAATCCTCAGAAATCAATCGATAGTTCTCAATTACCGTATCAAACTTCTCGGCGAGAGGTGTCACTTGAGGTGAGGGGACTACTGTGGACGGACTTCCAGTGGAGTTGACGGAAGATGGAGTAGGGACAGGTGAGGGACTGACAAAATATATATGAGATAAAACTATAAAATGAAGTGCACTCACCGGAATACATTGCTGAAACGAGCTGAGACTGGAGGAATTACTCCTTTCTCGAGACTACGCCATTTATTCGATGTACGCACGCCTTCAAATATACCATAATGGTAAAATATTTACATTATTTAAGGGCCGAATATGTGGATACCCAGTGATGAATCAGCGTAGTTAGATCCTCCATTCTCTGGTGTTGCTGATTCGAGTTCATTCAGATTATCAAGAGCGAATCGGATGAGAGGAGTGTACAGAATAGCGATACGACGTTGATAGTTCTTAAATTATGAGAAAATTGAACACTTGGAAGTTTAATATTTTAACTCCAACTATTACAATATGCAATCTACATGTATGTTTATATCATATATCTTTACATTCTGCAATTCATCCAACCCAGACAAAATTGTACTCACAATATCGGCATATCTCTTATCATATCCGTGCTTGGCCAACACATTTCTCACGAGGGAGATCGGCCTCTTCCTGTACTCTCGCGGCTCACGCAGACACATTGTCAATTCCTAGATAACAATATCTCTTGTAGGTATACAGGAATAACATCTAATTGCAGAAATGTATTTTTCGGATACGTGGTTTACATTTGCCATTTGGCTGCAAACTTCATTTCCAAGCCTTGTTGGCCTTACGTCACGAATGATTCGACCCCTATCACGAAATTCATCAACAAATATTGCTAATTGCCCTCTATCTCACCTGAAGGAGTAGTCCGACGGGAAAATGCCTCCTACAATATGGTTCACTCAGCCACCATTCCTCTCCACAACGATTATCTGCAAGAAGAAGTAAATTACTATATCATAATAATTTAAAAGGTAATATTCATATCACGAACATCGATCAGTGTCAGTTTTCTCGCTAATCGAAGGAGATTGGAAGAGCTGGTTGAAGAATCGGGCAAGAATTCCGGTGGAGTCTGCAAGATTTGAATCCATTAGTGTACAAGAGACAAGAAGAAGACTTGGCAAGTGCAATGTTGGTAACGTACTGGCACTACTGGTATTCGTTTCTGTGAGTGTACTTTCATACTGCACTCTCTGAATGAGATCAGTTGAATCGAAGAGAAGAGGAAGGGAAAGGGGCAGCCAATGTTCATGACGAATCAATACTGTCAATAGATCTGACTTGTACTCACGAAGGATCTGAAAATCATTCACATTACAAACAATCAATCAATAATCGATTTTCCATACCCCTCGTGATTCGGCTTGATCCAAACGGGATACAATTGAGTGAACCCATCGGAACACAGCACCCCTGTCCATGAATGATAGGCAACACTGCAATAGGACCCGTTGAATTCGGAATGGATTTTGTGTAATATATTTATTCGAATGTGAGAATCATTTATTGATATCATTATCATTAGATCATTATCTTACTCTCATGAATACAGCCAATGCCGTGTTGGCAGTACGTGTCTCAATCGGGATCTCTTTATGCTTAGCTATCATCTGTGGAACGAGAGTATCGACAAGCCCTCCAATCGTCTCAACCAACTCCACAGAGAATCGCTCGGCTCGAGTGCTCTTAAAAAATATTTTATTCCCTACTAATTATTTGAGTTTGTCCTCAAATATAATACAATTGTTCATCATGTGTTGGAGCAACAGTAGCATGGACCCGTCTCTCTTTTTGCTCACCTTATAGAGCGCTTTCCTCACAATTGTGTGGGCGACACTCCTCGCAGTCACATCCAATAGGAAGGATAGCTGTCGATAGACAGAGGCCAACTCGTCCAACGAAGGCTGCACAGACCGCAACTGTAATCAGAAATTGAATACACCATAATCTAGCACTTATCCTGGAATATCCGTGTCCCATCCTTATTGTTAGACAGCAACAATGAAAAGAGTGTCGAACTGACAAGAGTGGGTAGATGCTTGCAGATGGCGTAATGAAGAGAGTCTTCATCACTGATCGAATCGCGTTGATTTAATTGAGATCGAACGAAATGACGAAGAACTCGACGACGTTTAGAGAGAGAAACACGATCGACGATTGAGATCACCGTACTGAAAGCGGCCAAATCAATCTGTCTCTTTCTTATTCTATTTAAAGCTTCCATTAGTAGAATACTTCCTTCGAGACGGTGCTGATCACTGTGTTCAATCTGGACATTTATTTTTCTGGTAATTTCCGATTCAAAAACTGAATTGTTCTCATGTTATATCCCCGAACTACCTGAGTGTGGCAAGTGCGAGGGAGTCAGTGGCTGCAAGAGTGAGAGTAGAAAGAAGTCGATTGAGAACAAGTGGAAGAAAGGGAATCAGATGGATGATGTCCACGTCACACAGACCCTGCAATTTACCGAACATCATTTTTTTTGGAATAGTTATGAAATGTCAACATTAATAAAAGATATTGTGAATGAACAAAAATGCGTCTCCCAAAGCAAGCATAACACAAGCCCACAATCAAGGCCCCGTTCATATTTCCATGAGAATGTCTTACCTCGGTCCTCTGATGAACTTCTCTTACAAGTGGATGATCATCATCCAATTGAATAGGAGATTCAGCAAGTGGAGAACACGAACGAGGAGTTGATTCTTCCGGAGAAGGTGAACGCTGATCACCAAGAGATAGACAAATGCCACCGTTCAATATCCATAGTCCAACACTTGTAAAGCCAGCAAGTTTTGTATACTAAGATAAGTAAAATTGCAACAAAATGAGTTAGTTTGCAATAGCATATGTGTAATGGCTGGTATCGTATGAATAAACAAACCTTAACAAGCATATCGACAGCTTCCCCACCCAGCACCTTCTGTTCGAATCGTTGACATGACTAAAGAATATTTTTAAATTACTTGTTTTTGTTGTCGAAACAATGTATAGATTAAAACAATATATTAAGGATGGTTTAATGATTGACATATTGTACTACCCCTTGAGTTACCTGAAAATATGCTTGTAGCTTAGGTTGTGTAGTGTAGACGGAAGAAACTAGTCGTAATCTGACTCGGAATAAAGGTCGAGTGTCAACCCATTTAACGTCTGGGCTCGTTTCTTCCTACAAAATATATATGAAATTTGATGAATATCCTATTAACTGAAACAAAAGCGTGTTCTCTTCACCAACCGGTTTGCCTATTCCAAGTGGTTTGCTTCTGTAGTATCCTTTCGGTAGTTCTGCCGCAACACATAGAGAGAAGTCCACTTCGTCCGATTCCTCAATATTCCTATTGAGTCAAACCCCAAATAGATTCGATCAATGTGGTATTCAATTGCTAATCCTCCCCTATCATCTATATTCATATCGGTTTCTCCTCCTCACCATTAATAATCGTTCCTTCTTTCCAACCAATGGTAACCATGCGTATCCGATGCCTCCTTCCACTGAATCTGTCGGACTCTTTGCATTCAATTGACCCATCACGGAGACATGCGAGAATGTGAACAGAAGATGGTCATATTGACCCAATGAGAGAGGGAGACGCAACTTCATCTCAAAGAGTAAAAGATTATAATAGAATGTGCATTCAACTATATAATCCTTCGAATACCTCATCTCCAAACGAAGGATTATGTTGGTGATGTTGAACTGCGCACGATGAAGATGAAGCGAATGGACCGTTCGGATTTAGTCGATCGAGAAATGACTATGAAGGAATGGATTCGGTAAAAAAACTAAAATACGTCAACTGGCGACGACATACCTCTTTTGACACATCCTCTCCTCCCCTTATGAATCTAACTGTGCACGAAATATTACGGGCCTTCGAGAACACTTTTTGGCTGTCATATCTGAATAATTTAAAGATTCGTCGTTTATTTCTAATTTGGGAAAAGATTTTAACAAAAAAATATTTCCCGAAACAGCAAAATGCAACTTCGCTTTAACGATAGAATAAAAATAAACTTAAAAAATACATACTTAAGTGCGAGGGGATAGATGTACATGAGATTGACGAAAGAGGAATGAGGCTCAGCAACTGTATCTCCGAAGGATTGAACATCGAAAACAGGAGGATCGTGTACATCGTTCCTCCAAGGATTTAGAGGAAGATAGGAGGAGGAAATTCTGACTGAGATACACATATTAAAAAAAACTTGAATTGCCGGGCTAAAGTATATTTCTCCGAGACTGTTTTTTCGAAATGGAAATAATTGATACTCACGAGGAAAGTCGAAGATCCTAGTGGAGGAATTGACGATAACAGATGCAGATGCGCCAGGAATTAAGAATTTGCTCGCCTTCTCAAATCTGAAAAAAATAATACATATTAAGAAAAATACAACAACCTGCTAACATGTAAGGTGGCATTAATATTCGATTGCCAAAGAATGTTGTTTCTTACTTGGCGAAATCAGAGAGATATTTGTGCAGATCCGTGTCGCTCAGACGATTCTGATCGCATCGATACAATTGAAGACAATCCACACCTGTAGTTACACAATACATATGAGGAAGATGAAACAATTCACCATTGACAACTCCTTTAGATCCATTGATCTGCCCAGGTACAATCGTACCCAACTCGGGGAAGATTCGCCTTAAATAATTATTCAATAACTTGGCTGTGAATCCCGTATACCTCGCTGCGAAAGCGAATCTCGTCCGAAATGCACCCAGTCTCGCACATGCTCCCTGTGTTGTAAATAGCTATCGATCACTAGCTATATTGCTACCTGAATGTTCCTCTGAAGTTTGAGCGTTCCTTTGATGTCTCCAGTAGTTTTCATGTACAATTCACCATTGAGATCACTTGAAAGCACTCTATCTACTCTGATGACTAGCCAGATAGAAGAAGATGCTCCGCCCGCCACCGTACAAACCATCTGCACACCAAATTTATTATCTAACAGACTAATATTTATATCACAAATCAACATTTACCAATAGTAATTGCCGTTTGATTCATATCCAATCTATCCTTCATCAACTATTATTGGTAGATTCCAGTACCTTTTTAGCAGCAGTACTCGCTATTGTCTCTCTTCTCAATCCTTCCCCATTCTCGTCTCGTCTCGGCTTCCTTCCAGATATCAACATAAACTGGAGGTCGTCATCATTCACATCCACATGGAATTCCTCTGTGAGTCGACGACCTGATCAGGGCTACTATCATAATCATCACATGCGAAATTATACTTTTAAGTGTTAAAAATATCGGAAATTGATGTGATAAC
This sequence comes from Pristionchus pacificus, assembly GCA_000180635.4. Taxonomy (NCBI): domain Eukaryota; kingdom Metazoa; phylum Nematoda; class Chromadorea; order Rhabditida; family Neodiplogasteridae; genus Pristionchus; species Pristionchus pacificus. The sequence continues at coordinate 39,291,427 of CM026575.1, forward strand.
TCACCAGTACTCGAATCGAAAATGAACATTCTAACGAAGAGAGGTTCGATCTGTCTCACTTCGGTTGGTGAGACTGGCAATCTCAGATCCAATTTCGACAGTTCCACACTGAATCTACAAGTTTAACCGTTTTCAATGAACGTCATCATACTATATGGCAGTGATTGAATTATTCAGGCCCACCTGACAACGGCATTTTTGTCAAGAGTACCCGCAGTACTCTTGTGTCTTCTAGGAGTTGGCGATGTAGAAGGGGAAGATTGAGTAGACACATTTGATCGACAGGGGAGCAAGGATGAAGCCTCTCCTTTCGCATCCGTTACGGGCTACAATTTTAATATCTAATACACAATATGCATTCAACACACTTACTATTATAATTTTCCCAGTAACGTTAGAGCTCATAGATACATCGTATAACAAAATGAAAGAATGTAATGACCAACCGCTAATCGATGGTAGAGTGAGAATATATTCCTTCTGTCTACAATTGGCGGCTGAAGAGCACGTGCCGCTGTGTTCCTTCCTCTCCATTGAGTCATATCACGAGCTGCAATCATATACTTTATAGAATTACCAATCATTCTCACCTCCGAGACTCTCCTCGGAATGAATGCTGTCCGTGTCTCCTCCACTCACAGAATCCAACTGCAATGGAACCAATGTACTATTTCCTATAACTACATATATGAAAACAAAAGATATATATATATGGCAAGTTACACTAACGGTGGAATTGAGAAAAACAGAATTGTTTCCAGTAGTTCCATCAGTGCATCCAGAAGAGATTGAGATACGATCACCTCAAATTATTATTATTATCAGGTTGATTAAAAAATTTCCGAGGTTTTTGAATTTTCATGTTAAAAGCGATAACTCAGCTGATCTATAGCCAATCAACTTATTTACTTTCTTAAATTATGCAGGCATATATACACTTTATAGCGCGCATGCAGGCTAATCAATTGCTTCAGTAGGGCTGTCACAGTGCGTTGTCAAAGTGAGCGCGTTCGTGATTTGTAAATACTGTCTACTTCTGAGGCTAGAACTTTTTTGAGCTCCTTTATTTCCATTAACGAACTTCACCGATCGTAAGGGTATTCAGTAGGCATCAAAATAAAATTATAGCGATCGGCCAGCAGTGACCGCCAAAATAAGGACAGCCGCCTTTTTGAAAACTTGCGCAATGTAGAAACCATTTTATTCAGATTATATAGGAGGGAATTCGAAAGAATGAACCTGCACAGTCCGGTAATACTGAAAAGTAAAGTACCTGTCCTAATACGTATACCTTAAAAATTTGGTAGAGATATATTCACAAATCGATGAGCAGCAAAAAATATGCTGTTCATGTCGAAATTTGAACGTCGAAATCAGCACATATTAATCCCCTGATAGCAGCGCTGTTTAAAAACCGTGTATTTTGTACTTATCCGATAGAGAAACCTTCACCACACTACATATTAATAGGACAAAGCTAGGGCTTCAAAAATGTTTGTTAAGTCGGCGTCGACCCGAAGCTAAGAAAGCATATTTGTTAAACTACTTCGCACCTAATTCAACATTTTTAACTACTACTTGTCAACGACTCAATTGTAATCCAATTTCAGGTTACCTTTGTTGTGGCCCACTATCCTCCTAAATAATGGTGTGGATGAACACAAGCTCGATGTAAGCATTGAGGAGAAATTAGAGAAAAGAAAACCTCGGAAACTTATGAATCAACCTAATACTTTTACGTGTTAACTGATACTGATTTTCATCCTACTAATTTAAAGAACTATTCCCTAACTAATCCAACAACAAATCCAAGAGAAAACGAACTCTTATTAGCGAGTGCGAGAGCTCGATTGATAATCTGTAGCCATGAGCTTAGCTCTCGAGGATCATTTGAGTCGGGAACTACCATTAATCTCTTTCCTTCCTCTCTCTTCTCTCTTTCCTTATCTCTTTCTGCTTTCTCATCGTCTTCACGACATGGCTCAATCTGAGAAGCATAATTAGAATGTTTACAATATCTCTTCCTTTTATCTTGTAGACGGCCAGCCTTATACATTAATTGTTCCCATTCAGTCTCACATTAAGTTAGCTAACTCACTTCCATTACAGTTCTTCCTTTTTTCGTCGCTCTCAATTGGGCTGAATTCACACGTAAAATCGGCTTGCCTACAACATATATTCATGAGCAACACACCACATCCAAATGAGAGAAAAGGATGAAGGAATAAGTGACCTGTTGCATTTCCAGGTGTTTTCTGTACTTCGAATGCTATAGTTCCTCCTTCGAGACGTCGAAGTATACACCAGCGACGTTTCTTTTCTGACTAAAATCACAAAGGATTATAAGAACTTGATCGATAAGAAGAAGGAGTGTTCTCTTGTGCAAAATCGAGTGAACAAACGATAAGTCTATCATGGTCCTACGATTCTCAAGCGTCATCATGTTTAAATCGATCAATCTCTGACGATACGGAACGTGAGCGAGATTACAGCGAATATAGAGTCTACGTGTGAAATCACGCTGAACTTTTTCAACGCTCTTAGTCAGTTCAACGCTGTGTACAGGGTTCCAAATAACAGAGCCATATTCTAGATGGGGTAAGATGAACGTTGTGAACGACTTAGCGTAGATAGTTGGGGAGGCACTACGGAAGGATTTGAACAACAAGTTTACTTTAGAACGGGATTTAGAGATAAACTTATTAATGTGTTCAGAGAATGAAAGAGAGGGGGTGAAAAAGACGCCTAGATCTTTGACAAACAACTTCTTATCGGACGGGGGAATGAGGGGGGTACTATTTATGTGATACTGCCTACGGGGGGTTATGATTACCGTAATGCATAACAGTACATTTTGTCTCGGATAAGCCAAGATTCCACATAAAGGACCAGGAAGAAACAACGTTAAGGGCAGATTGAAGGTCGTCAGAATGAATGGAGGCCTCAGCAAACAGTTTAAGGTCATCGGCATAGACAGAATATTTAATTGACTTAGGGAAGTTAGAGGAAATGTCATTGATAAACAGGATAAAAAGAAGTGGGCCTTCTTCGATACTTCATCTTTCCTCTACCATTCACCCCTCGTCCTCTCCGTAACTTTCACAACCTTCGAATCACATTACCATTCCTCCCGCCTAGTTCCCATTCCACCGTAGCTTCTCGAACCATTACACTATGGAATTCATTGCCCGCCTCCTCAGCATCATCTAGAAGTGACTCCTTCCGCTTATTCGTATCATCCCAACCACCCTCCTTCTTCCCTAATTCCAAAATTAAATCATGGCTCGATCTTTGATCTCTACCCACCCCCTCCCCATTCCCCTACCCTTGCCAAGAACCGAATCGACAACGTCGACGGACATCCGTCTCTGGTCAACTCTCTCGCACCTCTATGCACATTACTCTGACGGAATAAATAATGAATGAATGAATGAATGATAAAATAGTCATAGTTACGATTGTAGATTGTACTCACCTTGAGATTATCAAGGAGTGATGGGTCATTCTTAACTACTTGTAGGAATCCTTCTTTGATAACGTCACTCGATAGGATAAATCCCTCCTGAAATAATGGGTTTCAATTAAATTATTTAATGACTGTTCATTTTTATTGATTTTTGCTCTTTTGGCTCTACCTTATTGGCTCTACCTTAGTCAACTTAAAATATTAACCTCTGCAGCTTTAGCTTCTTCTTCCGCCATATCAGACTCGAATACAAGTGAGGAGAGTGCAACATCCATATCAGCCGATGATCTACTCAATTATTAATTGCTGACGAGTTTAAAGATCAGATAACTCACGAATTGTGCAAAACATCGTAATCACCAGAGAATTTGGAATAGTTGAAAACCACTGATTTCTGGGGGTTACTGTACATGAGAAGGGCGTCTCTAGTCAGAAGCCAGTTCGCATCTCGCAGATCTGAAAGAATATTTCGATCGATCATTGAAAGGTAAGTAGTAAAGGTAAAGGTAAATGCCATCCCGTACTCTAGGCACACGAAGTCCTGCGAGAGCCCACTGCTAGGCCAGTGACTATTTTATAAAGCCAATTCAGTCAGTAGGGCCAATCTATTCTTCGTACCTACTTTACCGCGTGATCTTGTCCCTCCCAATTCCCCTTTCGGGCACCTTGGTGGGGCGGAGAGCGGTGTCATGGCCGGGAATCAAACCCGAGTGGATTGGAATGGAAAGACAGTACCTGTAGGATGTACAGCAGGAATGGCCGTTGGCTGATCGATATTAATTGTAGTTTCCTGAATGTTGTTCCAATCATACAACTCTGGACAACCCGAAAAAAAGGTGCAAATATACTACTTGTACTAAAGTTATATTCATCATGCCATCAAACCTCGATATCATCCCTAGGGAAGACGAGAAGTTCCCTCTGTGGATCATTGTCGATGTTGACACTCTTCTCCACAAGGAATCTTTCGTAATCCAAAGGCTGAGCGACAGGAGCTTTTCTCTGAAGGAAAATATCATAAATATTGATACTAGGTATCAATATTTATGATGCGAATCGAAAGGTCACGAGTTCGGTCCCCCGCGCCTGCAGATCCACCCAACCAAGGGGGTTAAGAAATGTTGGTAGTGCCTAGTAAACACGATCCAAATTCCCCGCCAGCGTGCACACAACATGCCGGTTAGTCTTTAGCAACAGGCCACTGTTCTCACAGGTTAGGCCCCAGTTGCAGTTCAGACGTGGGGTAGTCGACGACGCGTTACGCGTTAGTAACCGACTCAGTACTTTACTTTACTTTAGGTATCAGATGAATTCCATGAAAGAAGTATTCAGCATCTTACTATTCTCACAATCAATTGTTTCCTTTTTATCTTATCGATGCGTGGACTACGGGAAGTAAGTGAATTCCACAAGAACATTTTGCTATTCACCCAACTGATTGATGCTCTCCCCCCCTTTTATTCATTCCTCGTCATTTAGATGATTCATACCGTTGGATTCTGTGTACTTATAACATTCCTGGCTGCTTCTCGTGCTTCTCGAGCCAATCCTGGTCGACCCACGCCTGCTGTAAATCTGAAATCACGTTATACCAAGTATAATCAATATCAGATAATAAACGAAAGACTTACTTTCGCAAGTTAGACTTGTCATTGAGCTTGTTGGCAGCTGAACTCGTTGAAGCCAACGAATCAGCAACTAGCGTAGAAGCATTACTCGATCCCGCAGAAACAACCGATCTATAAATGGTGGATAGAACTAATTGAATACTGCAATCGATACCTTCGGTCTTCGCTTGGGTTTGTCCGTGAAGAGAGGGAGGCTCCCCTCATGGGAAAAACTGCAAATGAGCGGGAATGCAATTAGAATGAATTCAATTCGTCACGAAAAATCATCGATTGAGTAATGAGACAAACGTAGATAGAGTAACTTGACAAGCAGTTCATGTGCCTCCCAAATATAAACGAATGTTCTCCCCCCCTCTCTCGCGCCCTTGTATCTCTCTCTCTCTGAGATAGAGCCCATCTGTGTAGCTTCTGCCACTCAAATAGGCCCCTTATTCATGCTATCTCCGTTTCTCTCTCTCTTCTTTCCTTCTCATTTCCCCACTTTCTGCAATCGAGCAAACGCTCTCTCACACTACCATCATACACAAGAAGTACCACTGTAATCTTCAAACCCAACGGAAACCGTTTTTCTCCTAGAGTATACATACAAAGTAGCTGAAGTAGCTAAGAAAATGAAAAATGCAAACAAAAGTCAAAATCCTCAACTGGAGCTATCAGTGAAAAATGTGATATTTCGGAATTTGCAGGCTAAATGAATGTAAACTTAGATAAGCAAAACTTTAGGTAAAGGTCATTTGAAAACAAAACAAAACAAAACAAAATGAACAGATACGGTATTCAGAGTTGGAGCTGGAAGTTCGAGCTGGAGCGTGTTTACAATTTTGAAGAGTAAATTAAATAATAATTGAATTGTTTGCAAATATTATTCAACTATATTTGGCTTCGCCATGCCACCTGAATTTATTAAAAATACGAACTTTCCAACAAGACACTTTCCGAGAAACATACTATTCGCACGACGAATTTTAACATCATATGACATGAGGAAATTTATAAAAAAATCGGAACATAGCAATCACAGGTAAATCTAGAACCAGCAGTAGTCGTGAAAAAGAACATCGTACAGGGAGCCATTTCGATTTATATGTAAGAGGCATAACGGTATTTCTTCGTGGTAAAAAATGATTGCACTATCAAACAACAACGAATCAAGTAAGAAATGGAAATATTTAAATTCTTCAATGATCAAGGCCATCGGAACACGAGCACGGAAGAGCCAACATCGATACATTGCTATTCATCTTGCTTTCTTTCGGTCTCTTCATTATCACCGCCGAATTCCTGAAAAAATCAAAACGTTAAATGGATATCTCATAAAAAATATATTCCAAAATAACAGATCAAAGCTTCACCGCTTCATCATCATCCCTTTCATCCTCCACAAATCCTACTCCATCTCCCACTTCTTCATCAGTGTCGCAATCCACTGGATCTATATCAGCCGCATCCTCAAAATCGTTTACTTATAAACTATTTTTCTTGCAGCCAGTTCCTAAACGTCCCTCCAGTATTCACCTACTTCTAGATCAAAGGGATTATAATCCGGGTCATTCTCCTCGTCTCCTTCCCATTCCTCATTCTCGCCCATTATCTCCAGAAGCCTCTCCGGATCTAAAATAAAAGAAATCAACTTAGCGGATAAGAAAGATTGTAAGATGCAGTAAGTGGCTATTATCTGAAATACACTTACCATCAATCAAATGTTCGATGTTGAATTCTCCGTCATCGTTGTCATCGAAATAGTCCTGTCATGTTTAATCATTATAGTAATACCATCACCGTAAACCACAATCCACATATTTAACTGAACTTTGTTTACTACTGAATTGATCGTGTGTTACACGTGCAACTATTGCAGATGGACGAATAAAGGATTTAAAATGCAAACATCTTCATCGAAGTCATCACTGTCACCATCTTCATAATCGAGATCATCATCGTGTTCAATCCAGTATTCATCCATATCATCTTCGTTCATTCCCTCGAATAGACGATTAGCACACACACCCTGAAGATAATATTGTTCTATAGTTCAATATGGATGTATATACTGACATTATTTTCGGTGAAGTGCTTGTAGGGATCGCCATGATCGAGTCTTTTAAGGCATAGCCAGCAGAAAGCAGTTGCGCACTTGGAGCACTTCATCTTGTTGCAACCATTATTCTTCTGCAATTGCAATATTAAGCAAAATATTTGTAAAAAAATAGCGTAGAGCATCCATTTACAAGGTTAATGAGGAGCTAGATTGAGGACCATAGCTCAGCATCATTAAAAAAGGAAAAATAAAAAACGCTTGCCTCAATATCAGTCTTGCACTTGGGACACTTCTTGCTGTTCTCCAGCAACCATTTGTCGTTGCGAAGATTAGAGATCATCTTCTCCAGTGCATCCTGTGAACGATAGTTACCAATTTGTAATGATCCATATCGTATTAAGGGTTCACCATTTGACATGGATTAACTATGGCATGTAATGGTCACAGTATAACAGGTGAATAACGACAACTATTATTGTATCCTAGCTATCAACGGTACCTTTCCTCCCGCTCTCTTCTCGAGATCGTGACGATTATCGCCCTTCTCGTACTCTTCCAGCAGCTTTAACTTCTCATCTAAAAAATCGAAAAATATCATTGTTGTCCAAAATACTTAATACTATAAATGGAATTGGAAAACACATCAACACATCATCCATTTTCTCAAGAATGTTTGATCATGATCCCCTCCTAACCGATTTGCCATCTGCATCCCTCCACTCCATGGTAAGTCTTCCGACATATAACGCAGAATGCGTAAGAGCACGCGTCGCATTGGCCAAGCTGACGATTACTGGAATAAAAAAAATATTATATGCTTCGCTTGCTATCGACATTCAACTCACACAGGATTGACGATGACGTACTTTCCACATGCGATACGTGGACAAATCGCCATATCGTCCATTGCACCGAGTGCCCTTTCCAGAAGAATTGCCTCATATCTGAAAAAAAAGAAATATGTATAATTGAGAACTTTGACACTACTATCGCAATTGCGAACAATAATTTAAAAATGGAAAACACACCTTTCATACTCTTCTTCTCCAATGGCTTTCTTCACAACCTCCTGAGCGGCAATCGAAGAACACGAATCAGCCAGACATTCGAATGTTCGGATCTGGAAAAAGGCATCACAACTAAAAATTGCGGAAAAAATATCACTAGGTAAAGAAAAGTAGATGCTTAAGTATTATTCTAGCAGTTTAACTCACCCCTTCCGACTTGAGCAGACCCACAAAGTATTGCTGCACACACTTGTCACAGTATACGTGTCTACAAGGAAGAAAACGGGCGCAGCGAGAGCCTGGCTCATTCTCGAAGCACACCTACAATAAAACAACCGTTCATGCGAATATGTTCTGATAGCATATTTTAAAATGATACCACTTCCCACCTCGCAGTCGTGACATTCTCTTTCGAATACAGTCTGTTCGATGGTAGAGGCAGCCTCCACAAGTCGATGAAGGATAGTCGCACCGTCGATGCCCTGTTAGCACGCATTTTCACATCCACGTTTTCAACATAAAAATTTCAAAAAAATAAATTATAAATACCATAGCTATGCAATAAGGAGTGTTGTCCACGCGATTCAGCTTCTCGAGGTTCTGAAATCAAGAGAAAGATCATAGGATCAAAGATCATCAATATTCTCACCATAATGAGTAAAAATATAAACATAGTAACATTTTTATCCCCCCAACAGCTCTTCAAAAATATACAATATTTCCAGGTTCGCTATGCACAAAAAACGGACCTCACATGCCTTCTCCCTGATTGCAAACGCAATACTGTAGAGCATTTCCTGATCCTTCATAGAAGAAGCAGTCTCCTCGATAACTTTGTTCATCATGGCACACTGCAATTGCAATATTCATTTAAATATAATCAATTAATCCATTCAGCATCAGTAAATTGAACGGTAGTATTGAAAAGGCTCACTCTCTCACTGCTCATCCAACTGCACTCGATGCTGATGGAAGGAGAAACGGCAGGATAATCATCCGGAAGAGAGAAGATCATGTTGCAGTATTCAAGAGCTTTCACCTCACGATATTGAACCTCTACAAGAGGCACAAAGACATTATCGGGCAGCAACATATTGTCGATGCAAATTCACAAAGATTTCAAATGAGTGTATTTGATGCTTCATACATCTTAGACAAGTGGAGACTGCGCGAACGAAGAATTAAAGAAGGGAATGAGCAAACTAACCAACGCCAACCTCAGCGAAAATGACAATCGGTCTTTCGAGCAGTGGTAAGTCGATGCGGATCTGAAATCAGACCATTTGTTACGAGTCTTCTAGTACAATAGAACCCGGAAAACTCGCTCAGGGCGGAATCAAGTCTGCGACGATGGAGAATATAAGCAAAATATACGGCGCAAACCTTGCCATGAATAGGAGAATCGTTATCGGAATGATTATATTCGAGCGAGCCGTCGAAGCATTCCAGCATACTCCGAAAGTTATCCAGCTCCTCAAGCTGTTCACGACGACGCGCCCCCATCTACACCAACTGATAAAGTAGAGAGACAATAAATAACATTGAGGCAAATAATAAAATAAATCAATTTTAAATCACAACGACGCCAAGAAGAGAAGAGCCGGGAATTGTGTTACGGAACTACGGAAAGAGGGATTACTGTTTTTTTAGCGTCTCAAGCCCCTGAACTGCCGTTAAAATAAGCATATTATATTGTATTCAAAGAGTTAATTTAAGAAATAATAAAATCATGAAAATTACTAAATAAATATTGGTATGACTATCTAGTAAATTTACTCATTACATAAAAGACAGATTAGATACGAATTGTTGTGCAATTTCTCCGACTGTGAGTAAGAGAGTGACGAGGCAACTAGAGACAACCAATCACAAAGATTGCACATTTTTTGACACTTATAAATATCTGACGAGTAAATAGTGTTTAATCACTAAATATTTTGAACGAATAAGGGAAGTGCCAAGAATGAAGTCGTCGAGCGAATACCTTTCCCAAAAGTGTATACTCACATGTCAGTATTAGGTTCATTTTTTCATTTTTTTGTTATTCTTCTTGGAGGCATTTAATATGTTTTGCACCTCGTCGTTGAGAAAATTTCGATCTGTATAGAAAAATTTAAGATGTTCTCTCCTTCTCGTGCGGGAATTCAAATAATATTCTTTGTGAAGACCATCTGCTAGCATGAGAGACAATGGCCTCTCATTGTAAAGAAATATATGGCCCGGTCCTTGGCCTTCTCAAAAGAGTGTGATCATTCGGAAATTCAAATAGCATCCTTCATTTTTCGCCATTACTTCACCCGATCTCCGTGAGTCTCCGTGCAATGCATCTTAAAATGGAGGATGCAAATCCGAAACAACATTTACGGAATAGAAACGCAAACAAATTAGGGTATAAGTAAATATTTAAAATGCAAAAGATAGAAAACTTCAAAGTTGGGAGTTTGTAGACATTCGAAACGCGTAAGAACACGCGAAAACGCGCCCTCTCTCATTCCCCCCCCCTCCCCCCTACTCGCTACTTCTTGCATTTTCCTCTCCATGGTAGTTCTTGCATTTTCCTCTCCACCTTCTTCAAGCTGAGCAGCAGTAAAAATATGAAAGTTTCTGATTCTCGCTCCTTTCTACAGAAGCAATTAGTACTTCATGTAGTGAAAGGAAGAACCGGGCAATGTCCCTTTCTTCTTTGTAATTAATGTAGCACTTCCTGGGGCCATCCCCCTTCGTATTTTCTCACCTGCAGGTGTTCTAATGGCATCACTTCATGAGGCCAGAGGGGAATGCCGTAATCCTACCAATGCTGCCCCCCTCCCCAATCCCCTTCCTCACACTGCACAACCACGTTCAAATATTCGCGCTCTCCTCTTCCCGCTCCTCTCCAATCACTCCTCTAGCGCAACCCCCTGTGCGGTAATTCAAAGATCGCTCCTCCCCCTTTTCCACCCCCCCCCCCCCTCCCCCATAGGGAGATTAACCAAGTCTCATTCAAATCTTAAGGGACGAGGATGTAGATAGTTGGCCCCGCCCAGAATCTGAACCAATATATAAACAGACTGGAACATCTCTTCACTTACTAAGTCCCCCCTCCCCACATGCTGAAGCCTATTTTATTCCTTAGAGGTTATGACGTATTATCATGACCTAGATTACCCTAAACAACCGCATATCTGGGAAGCATTTGAATTACATGGGACAATGGTTCAAGTCATTATCGAATAGTAGAATGTTCATTTAAGAGCCAAATATAATAGTCAGTTAGATGGATAAGTGCGGTAATTCAAATACCATGCGACTTCTATCTGACCATCTGCTGATCTTGTATGCAGATTAGCCTGACACGCCTTTCCTCTCTTTTCCCATAAGTCTCTCATCTGTTAGATGCTATCCATTCAAAGGAAACGCGCGGGAATCCTCCTTCATATGTCGACAATTAATTCTGATTTCAGAGGGCACCAAAGTCACAAGTCATTCTTGCCAGCAATGGATCGTCAGCCTAGCTTGTATGTCGTCAAACGAGGTAGGTAAACTGTCGAGCCAAGATTCGAGATTTATCTTTCCATTCAGATGGACGGAGCGAGCCAATGTACTTTGACAAGATCACTAATCGTATCACGAAACTTGCATACGGTCTCAATCCAGAGTTCGTCGATCCCGTAAGTCATATTAGCAGCCTCGACATATCGATTGGTTACTGTATCCTTCTGTTCGCAGAGAGTCGTTGCACTGAAGGTGATCGTCGGTTTGTACAAGGGCGTCGCCACTTCGGAGGTTAGTAACAATCTCTCCAATGGGAACACTCTGTCTATGAACGAGATAGCACTCGAAATTAACTCTTACGTGACAGGTTGATACTCTGGCTGCTGAGACAGCAGCAGGAATGACGACAGTGCATCCCGACTACGCGGTACTCGCTGCGAGAATCGCTATTTCTAATCTGCAGAAGAAGACAGAGAAGGTACGAACGAGTAATATCCATGTTCGGATATCAAGTTATATATCGGTTTAGAAGTTCTCAACCGTCGCTCGTTTGCTGTACTCTCATCGTCTTCCCCACACCGACAAACATTCGCCCATGATTGCACCCGAGATATGGAAAATCATCGAAGAGAATGCAGATGTGAGAAGACCCTGATATAACAATTAAATGTCCCGTGGACTGTAATTACAAGAAAAATCTGAAAAAGTATTGTAGGTTGCATATTTCCGATTTCAGCGCTTAGACGCGGCGATCGTCGATGATCGTGATTTCTCTTATTCATTCTTCGGATTTAAAACCCTCGAAAGATCATATCTGCTGAAGATGAATGGAAAGATTGTGGAGAGACCACAACACATGCTAATGAGAGTGGCCATTGGTATGTTTACTAGTGGACGATACGTGAATAGTTGTTATCTTAAGGTATTCATGGAGAGGATATCGATGCGGCCATTGAGACATACGATATGATGAGTGAACGATACTTCACTCATGCATCGCCCACACTCTTCAATTCAGGCACCTGCCAGTATGTTCACCACATCACAAATTATTGACACGATCTCTTGCGCTATAAGAAATCGCTCCTAAAATAGCGCATTTGGGCATTTTATCACGATCACGGCAAGGCGAATTGCAGACCTCAAATGTCGTCGTGTTTCTTGCTTACGATGATGGACGACTCGATCGATGGAATATTCGAAACAATGAAGAGGTAGTTCCAGTAGTTAACCACGGTATTAACTCCATTCGATATTAAACATCCTAATCATAGATGTGCTCTCATTTCTAAATCCGCTGGAGGCATCGGTCTCAATGTTCACAACATTCGTGCTAAGGGATCTCTTATCGCCGGAGTAAGTTGGGGAGAAAAGTTGTTGAAATACGGCAAGTAGAAGTGAGTTGCGTCAATTTCGTTGCGCTTCTATTGTTGCGTGTACGGCGGATACGCAACTTCACAGACGCAACTGAGATTGAGCAACTGCGTTGCGTTCTCTCTTTTAAATTTATGACGCAAGTGGGCTTAACAATCAAACAATAGAGTAGGTGTATGTTATCTATTCAGACGAATGGAACCTCGAATGGACTCGTACCGATGCTGAAAGTGTTCAACAACACGGCCAAATACGTTGATCAGGGTGGAAATAAACGACCCGGAGCTTTCGCTATTTATCTTGAGCCATGGCATGCTGATATCATGGAGTGAGTGCAACAACCTTCCATTTTTGATATTCATTTACGAAATGAGCCTTACGTATTATGGATTAGGAAATATGAGTAGGGGCCGCAAGCTCCGCCCACTTTGGTGTGACATGATTTTACCAAAAGGCGAGACGGGGAGTGCACAAGGTTCATTCTAAACCAAATCACTCGTTCTAAACTGCTATAGATAGCTCTTAGTATCCCTAATCGATATAGCGGTGTCCGAGAAATGCACAACTTCACTAAGTTGATCAAAATTGGACTTAAACTAAGGGAATAGGATCGATCCTCGACGAAAAGGGACTTTTCCAAGGCTTCCAATATGACAATTCTGCTCGGACAAAGTTTTTCTAACTGCTTGGAATATTTTACGATTTCTAGAGAAAAAATAGAATTTTAGCAGTTTCCCCGGGCGAGTGCATTCACGATTTATAAAGGAGAGGCGGGCGGAGGGGGGCGAGAGAGGCGGGGGGGGGGGGGGGGGGGGTGGGGGGGGGGGAGAGAGGCACACGCAAATTAGGCTCCGCACCCTCCCCTCTCGTCTCGCGTTTCCCTCCTCTCAAACAGCGCGTTTCGCGCGTACTTCTCGGTCTCTAGCACAGCTCAGAGGTAAGATATTAACAAACGGCCAAAAGTATGATGTTATTGGGACCATGAGGAGTTGTTTGAACCCGCATTTGACTGCATTGTGAAAAATCGGCATCCTGGGTTGTGGCCCCTAAATATGAGGGATCGAAATAGTTAATAGTTAATTTTTGTTTCCATCAGATTTCTTCAACTCCGTCTGAATACGGGATCTCCTGATGAGCGAGCTCGAGATCTTTTCTATGCTCTCTGGATTCCCGATCTCTTCATGAAGAGAGTTGAAGCTGATGCCGAATGGACTCTTATGTGTCCCAAGGAATGTCCCGGACTGGATGACTGCTATGGTGAAGAGTTCGAGAAACTGTACACTAAGTTAGTTCAGGAGTACGCTTGTGTGGAAGCCGTTAAAGTGAAACTGTTCAGGTACGAACAATCGAAACGGGGTGTAAAGACGATAAAGGCGAGAGATGTATGGAAGCTAATGATCAACGCTCAAATCGAGACCGGTACTCCGTATGTATTATACAAGGTGAGAAAAAAAATGCCATTGATTGAAAAATGAATCGAAATATCGAATGCATCACTACAGGACGCCTGTAACGCAAAGAGCAACCAACAGAATCTGGGAACGATCAAGTGTTCCAATCTGTGTACTGAGATCGTGGAGTATTCATCCCCTGATGAAGTGGCCGTTTGCAATCTCGCGTCCATCGCTCTTCCCAGATTCGTCAAGGAAGGAGGGGAATTCGATTTCCAGAAATTAAGAGAGGTAAGATAGGGTAGATAGATGACTATTCAGAATGATCTCTTACCATTTGATTATAGATCTCCGCTCTAATGACTCGCAATCTAAATAAGATCATCGATGTAAACTACTATCCAATCCCTGAAGCAGAGAGAAGCAATAAGAGACATCGACCGATCGGATTGGGAGTTCAGGGATTGGCTGATACCTTCCAGATTATGAAACTGCCTTTCACTTCTCATGCAGCCAGAGATCTCAATAAGGTTAGATTAAACGTATATTATTTTTTGTCTCTTGCATTTTTTCCGCATTTTAATGAAAAGCTGATCCGTATCAAAATCCAATATCAATTTAAGCGGATCTTCGAAACTATTTACTATGCATCAATGGAAGCATCGTGCGAGCTCGCTGAAAAGCTGGGCCCGTACGAAACATATGAAGGATCACCCGTCTCAAAGGGAATATTCCAATTCGATATGTGGGGAGTGACACCAACTGATCAATGGAATTGGAAAAAATTGAAGGAAAAAGTCGCACTGTGAGTTGATGGATGCTAATAGTGTCATAATTCATAATACAAATTGATTATGCAGACACGGAGTACGGAATTCTCTTCTGTTAGCTCCTATGCCTACTGCATCGACTGCACAGATTCTAGGAAATAATGAAAGCATCGAACCGTATACATCTAACATTTACAACAGAAGAGTACTTTCTGGTGAATAATTATAGATCAATTATATGCTTTCTCGGTAAAGTATTCTCTTACAGGCGAGTACACAATCGTCAACCAACATTTACTCAAGGATCTCGTAGAAATGAACATTTGGAATGAAGAGATGAAACAAGAGTTGATTAGGAACAATGGATCAATTCAGAACATTCAGGTAAATTTATTGTGTTTCTGTAAATCTAGAGGAACGGTATTAATCTACAGGGAATTCCTGCTGACATGAAGGAATTATACAAGACAGTATGGGAACTATCGCAGAAGGATCTAGTTGAAATGGCAGCAGATAGGTGAGGATGTTGTACATAGGATAATATGAAGAATAGTACATTATGGAAAAATACGAATAAGACATTATCCTTTTTTCCGTTAATTCACTGGTTGGGAAATATGTGAATAAAAATTCGTTGTATTCCAGAGGTGCTTTTATCGACCAGTCTCAGTCTTTCAACGTGCACATTGCCAAGCCAACATTCGCAAATGTAACATCCATGCACTTCTATGGATGGAAGAAGGTAATTGGGGATTATGAAGGATGACGTAATCTTTGAAATGATCTTTGCAGGGACTCAAGACGGGAATGTACTATCTGCGTACTCGTCCTGCTGTCGATGCAGTCAAATTCTCAGTGGAAAAGAAAGAGACGGTGAAAGAGACTCTTCCAGTTGAGGAAGACGAAGGATGTCTCATGTGTTCGGGATAATCATCATTCAACCATCGCTCATATTTGATCTCATCTCACAAAGTCCTATCTTTCGTACAACAGTCGCTTTATGCTTTTATGAAACTCATTTTTTGTACATTTGTTTTCAATTTTTTAAAAACATTCTTTTCTGATAAAATATTTTGATAAATCTTTCTCACTCGCTAAATCTTCGAAAGAGTATCGTTTTTGAACCATATTGCAAGAATCCTCATCTCTACATTCGGGTATCTCTACATTCCTTCATAATGATGACCGTATGCCGTCACTTCTATTGGAATATTAGAGAATGAGTGAAATTCACTCAAGGCCATAAAATCAAAACGTGCAGAACAGTCATAAAACATGTAGAGAAATGCAACTCATCGATACATATAAGTGTGTGTCGGAAATTTTGTTTAAAATATTATCTCCACATCATCCATGGATTCAACGATTTACCGATCACTAACTTATAAGATAAAAGTATTTTAATCAATCTCGAGTTGATTAAATGTTCGATATGTTGTGAAAGTGTTTTTCCAGAAGGATGATCGAACTGTACTAGTGACGGTCCGAAATGATTGAATCCGCAGCGAAACCGTAGTCGTTGTCGTCGCTGAAATACCAATATACCGAGGATTTAAATATACAAAGGAAGGAAAATTTGTTCGAAATTACTGTTCAACCTCGAAATTGATTAAAAAATAACTGAATAGTTTAATTGTAAATGTGCAATGGAATAATTTATAAAAAGTGTGCAACTTACTCATTGTGGATATAATCGTATTCTTCGCTACCAGCAAGCGGTTCCACAAGATCAGAGGGAGAATCTTCTATTAAATCCAGCAGTTCTGAATAAGCTTCGCAATTTAGTTTACATAGGACGCGTGGTAATAGAAAAAAGATAGTGGATGTTCTAAGATTAACCTTGTTGATCAAGCCCTCCATCCTTATTCGCATCGTATCTTTCGATAATTGTGTGAGCACTTCGTTTGAGAGCCATCTCAAGGTACTCCTGCAAGAGGGTCACACTAGTGTTTATTGCTGTATCTTCGAACAGTAGATATTAATTTCCAAGGGAGTAAATCTCGATGTTACACGAGTTGTGCACAGTTGTCCATTCGCATATAAAAAAATCTTTAATTAACATACCTGAATGTAATTGATGAGCTCGTTGTCGTTCAGTTTTCCATCACTATCCACATCGTATTCCTGAATGGTTGTATTTCGAAAATCCAACCAAACAATATCGATAGTGTTTTTACGTTGAATACGCCATTTGATGGACGAACTGTTGTTGTTTTCGTCGTTTTCAACTCAGCGACCTGAAATGGAATGCACTTCCTTTTAAGAAACAATGCGTATCGGTGAATGAGAGAAATAAGTCTGACCTCATGTCTTTTCAAGGCGTCATCATCGGAATCAAAAAAATTCTCGTGTGATTCATCTGAATCCGAGTCTGATATGTCAATCTGCAATCAAACGATATTCTTCCTAAATGTTATTCTTCAATGTTTTCTGTATTCCACATTAAATAATTCTGTGATTTGATTATATATTATCTAATTGTAAGTCAGTCACTTCTAGATCATCTTTTACTGTTCCTCGGAGAAGGATCACTGGCTCGTATTCACTACTTGATTCGATGACATCCACAAAGTATCTGTAATACCATTACGGAAGTATTTTTCGGAACACTGTTTTTGAACAGAACCTGTTTTTATCTGCTTCTGGCACTGTGAATTCATTAACATCCAACGAGTTGGAACCTACATTAGATACATACTTTAGTTTCGAACTTCAAATATCTTTAAAGCGCATTCTTACAAATTTTTCGAAATTTAAAAAAGACAATTCAATTACCATCTTTATCTAAATTGGTAAACCGCTGCATCATTGCGTTGACATATTCTTGATCGGTGTGCAAGTACTCATCAAAATCAATTTTTCCTGATAAAAATTCATATTCAATAAATTCAATAAGGATTTCACCATCTGAATTCTTATCCGCTACCGCAAAACCATCGGATGCGAGCAAAGCTGAAACAAACATTTCCTTAAAAAGTGAGAACCTGCAGGCTCAGACCTGTATCATTTATAAACGGAGCAGCGAAGGTTGACGCTACCATGCATAATGCAGCGAACAATCGAGAGCCCATTGAAAACTATAAAATATAGAAATAGCGAGAGAAAAACGAGCGTAAACTTCTATAATCGGACAAGTTCCGCAACGAGAGACAATGGAGGGGATTGTTGCTAATCCTATCTCGTCTCTTCACATGTCTCTCCCTAACTGTAAATATCAAAATGAAATGTGAACTTTAAAAATAATATGCAAGAGACATTGTGTAATTTTCCCGTTGGAAATAATGTAAAACTAAATTTAATGACCACATGCTTAAAATATAAAAAAATCGTGCTTCAGAGTGAATGTGAGCAGATAATAGGCCAATATTATCCCGCTATTGAGTGAGTCAATAGAGAGAGTATGTGGTATTGGATAATCTGATACACGATAGAACGAATTAAGTATGATCATTGTTCTTTATTTAATTTGAGTGATTGCCACCAGATATTTAAGTACCAGATAATTTCAAAGCAGAGAAATAAAAAAAATTGTTTACAACACTTTTTTTAACAGAGGTTTTAGAGAATACAACTCAGGAAAAAGTAATTGAGTAAACGAAATGATGAGACAGCAGATAAAAATTATGCATTCCGAAATCCTCTAATTCTAAAAGAGTCTAAGCATGAGCCATCTTGTCAACTGCAAGAATCCTCATCACTGTGGAAGAGAATGTACCCTCTCCACATGACGTGCTATTACGCTTTTTTGCTTAGCGAGACATATTGTGGGGATTGGAAAGAATTGTTCTTCCTTTCTCTCCCCTTCCCATCATCTTCTGTCATACTCAGCTGTTGACGCCTCTCTTATACGCTGCACTCTTTTATTCCATTCTGTTCCTATGTGTATCTCATTCATCATACTAACGAGGGAGTATGCGAAAGAAGAAAACTAACCCTACTAGTGACTGTATCGTGTTGACTCTGGAATTCTCACTGCTTTCTTTTCTCTCGTCTTAGTTTTTCCCTCCCAGTCTCCATTTCCAATCCTCGCATTCCTTATTGCTACTACTGGAGACACCTGACTCACTCTGTTTATGTGGAAATATTATAATTTGCAATGTTTTTCAATTCCCATATTCAATGTTGCTTTCGAGATCCAAAAACGTGGACCTGAGCTAGCTCATTGTGTTGAAACGTTGTCGTTGTTGTGTGCCGAGTACATAGTTTACGTAAGAGCCAAAACGGCTCTGTTAGCTTCCCCCCCTCTCTCTCTCTCTTCTAATGTAGCCATGACTGCAGTCAATTGCTGTCCATTCAAGGGAGGTGTGATTGAAGAGGAGCGAGTAAGACTAACTCGATTCAAAGCAAAATGCAGCAGTCCTCTCCACACCTTTCCGGTGTCATTCAAGCATTATTCATGTGAAAACTTGATGTCCATTCTGCCAATTTCTTCGCAATTCCCCTTAGTTCGTCGGAGTTCTTTGTCCTTCCGTAAACTCAGTTTGTCTTGATTTTTTAAATGACATTTCACACTTTCGTTCCGCCCTTTGTTAAATTATGTAAAATGCCAAAATCAATCAAGATTGAACTTTGTTTCTTCCTTCGAACTTCTATTCCCATCGTGACGAGGTAATGTTTGATATAATCAACGCTTGTCAGTGTATCGAGAACATGAACAATGGGAGAGAAAATGGTTTGAGTAAGAGACAAATTTGATGAAAGGAGACGCGTAGTTGTCAGCCTTCCGCTTTGAGTCCTCAATTCTCTCGTTTTCTCTGCTTGATTTCGCATCTAATCCTTCCTTTTTCTCTTTCCTCAAACCCATTCCCTATGAATTGTTGTTTCGACCAAACATCTGTTCATTTCTTTTCTTTTTTTTGTTGGAGGAAGAAAGTTTGCAAGAATGAAATGTGATGTCGGCTCTTTTTCTCGATTACTCCCTCCATTTTCTCGCGCCATTCTTTTCCTGTCTCAATTTCTCCCTGAGTGCAGTATGGGAATGGCCTACGGATGATGGAGATGATGAAAAGGAATTGCACTTTTGCCAGTGAACTCTTTGATTTAGCCATTTCAAAGTGCTTTTTTCATAAAGAAAAAAGTGTTAAATTGTAATTTCTATGCATTCCTGCTCATTATGATGAATTAGAAATTGTAATATCCTTCTTTTTTTTACGATATCCGATATTTTTTACGATATTTTTTTGATTTTTTAGAATTTATTATAGTATTTACGATGCTCTGTAAAACAGTTTAATCTTTGAATTTAGCAAGGCAAATCCGTTAGTATGCATTAATAATCCGCTTCAAAAGATAGAAGCCGATCTTTTTCAATTCAGTCATTCTCCACGGATCTGTTTCTGTCTGCTTACGCCCTTTTTCGCACCCTTTTTAACTTCCTCATTCTATTTTCCGCTTTCCGATTGAACCAATCAGTCCCAGAATCCAGTCTTTGTTGCCTTTTTTTTGTTTCAATATCTATCTTGCTCAGTACTCACTGACATGACGTGATGATACTACTTCTCACCGTGACTTTCTTATGCCAAGGTAAGAGAGAATTGTCCTTCTGATAACCAATTTTGCTAGTAAAATACCTTCCACACCTCTCTCAATGAATTATGGATATGCAAAAAGTAATGGAATTCGATCCATTATTTCATAAAATAAAAATAAATAAATAAAAATATATTGTAGCGCTCGCTCACGACAATTGCTTGGCGGGCTGTGTAATCACCGTCAAGCGAAAATTCGCTGAATCTGCTGGTATTTTTTCATTATCTTTCAACAAATTGGAAACGTTTGGTTTGGGATTTAAATTTTCAGGTCGTCATCAATCTCCGTTTTCCTCAACTGATCTCCTTTCTCCTCCTTTTCACTCGACCATTGCAGAACATGATGACATAACCAACATGTTCCACAAGATAAGAAAAACATGCGGGTTCGTTAAAAACTTTTCAAATCAGTTCACAGCACTATTCGTTGGGATTCAGTATTCGCACACGCAAACTGTCATGAACCAGCTACAGACTCTTTTTGCTTCTCGATACTCTTTTTTTGGTTACTTCTCTTTCTCACCATTTTTCGTGATGCTTTCCTTTCCCTTCTGCCTCATGAAAATACTTGAAAGTGGATGTATAGTGGAGATGAATGGGGATGTCGTGATCATTGAAATATTGTGTGTTCGAAAAGAATAACGTCAAAGCAACAAGTGCTTCATTTTTTTAGACAAAGTTTAGGAAATATAGATATTGCAAAAAAATTGAATTACATCTAAAATTATTCGTTGTATAAAAATATTTTTAGTCGCTCCTTAGTGATTATTGCAAGAGAGAATAAAAGCGATTTTAGAAAACACGCACAGCAACACACAAAATTATAGACAAAATAATAGGGAAAATCTAGAGGGTTTTGAAAGTAAGAGATAGATAGTAAACATGTGATGCAATTGGTTGGAGCAGAACCCATTTTCAATTAGATTGATCCAATTCAATAAAAACAACAAAACACAAAAGACAAGATACGACTCATTGGAGTGACGTGAATGACTTTGGAAAACGAGAGAAACAACCATTTTCGGGTGGGGAGGGGGATATTTCCAATACAACTTACTCAACATTATACTTTACTTTCGTCTTCTCACAATGTCAGGCTAGTTTTACGTAGTAGTCAGAGTGTGTAATAAATGAGAAGAGAGTATTTTGGGTACATAGAGATACAATACATAATTCGCAATAAAGGTGAAAGTTTTCCAAAATTTCAGTGACGTAAAATATTTCGATGGATGTCTCAGTCGATGTGATCTGAGCAGGGAACAACAGATGTTACAGCATTCTATTCATCATTGGAAGTTCTTCTGCTCTGCTGTAAGCAATTCCAATGCCAGAGGAGGTTAGTTTCAATCTCTCTTACAATTAAATAGAAAAATTTAAGAGTGTTTTGAAAAATATAAAAATATGGGAATCCACATGTTTCAAGTGAATACTATTTTGGTGGGAAGTGAATATCGATTACATTGTGTATTCACATCGTCCAGAGAAACGAAGAAAGATGTCGTGTTACTTTCTTTCGAAGTATGAGCAGTGGATTCTGGGTTGTGCATCAATAATGATGTTATGACAGCTTCTTCATTCAAATTTATGCCTTTTCTATGGCAAAGAAATGGCGAAGAAGGCGAATATCCTGAAAGAAAGCACCCAACGAGAAATCTAATAATTAAAAACATAATTTTGTTGCTTCCACAATCAAGGCGATTTTACAGTTGTTATGAGACAACCACGCATGGTGGGGTACACAGGTAAGGCCGGGTACGGCGAGGCATACGTGATCCCTTGACGGCCAGACGTCTAGGGCACGTTTAACTTTCGTAACTATCACACTTTTTTCCTAACAGTTAACGATATTAATATTCCAGTACGAGACTATATTCTTTGCGAGCGAACACATCTTCGACGGGCAACACTCAACTGCTCTCCTATCAATGTAACATTTTTTAAATCTAAAATCTTTGTTTCTCATCCTTGATGAGATTGTAGGCCATAAATTGACCAACAAAAAGACGAACTCCTTCGTTATCGTTTTCTCCGTTGTAGATTCGCGATCTCAACACTACATCGGTTGCGGGTCTCAGTCAGTTCTGCGAGTTAGTACTTTCATATGATTTCTTGGAAAGTGCGCCATAGATGTTGCGCATAGACGCAAGTGAGCATCTACAAATACTCACGAGCACAGTGTGGACAGGTATGAAGGCAATGACAACATTTCTAGGCATTTTGATCGCTACCAGAAGTGCTTTCATCGTGAACGTCCCGATTGCACGCCTCAAGCTGTAGAGGTTTTTTTTTTAAAATTTGAATGCACCGATACTATGCAATAATAATTGTATACAAATGGATTTTTCTAGCTGAAGCAGAGAATCGAAGTTGCACTGCAGCAGACTTATGAAAAGCTAATATCAGCAAGCGATATGACCGTTCCCCGTGAGAGTTTCAATGTTTATGTATTGATTGTCTTTGTGGATAATTTTCTAGGAAAATGCATATTCGCAACGTAGAATGTAGCGATTCGCTCGATTTATTTTCTGAATTGAATTCAAATATGATGACTATTAATGCAGATCTATGTTCTCAATGGCGTCGTGCAATGCCATCAGACATCGTTGCTCCCGATGCTACTGAAAAGACTATAGAGATGGCTTACTCGTCAACGTTATCAGAAACGAGAATGTCCACTTCAATGACTACGACCCCTACTTCTGTGGCAATTACAGCAATTGATTATATGGTGACGGAAGCGCGAAAAAGGTATCTATTTAATAATAATAACTTTTTCAATTCCTCGAACCATGAGTGATACAATTTGACCATCACATTATTTTCAGCACCTCTCCCGCAGTCATTCAAATGATGCTTCCAGTTCAAATGACGGATGCGCCCGTTGTCACTCTCAACGTAAATACATAAATATTATTCAGAAATTATAGTCCAATAATAATGGTTCGTAATATAGTGCGCTACAAAAATAAACCATTAATTTGTGAATAACTGCGTTTTCGGACTTATAAAATATTTGGAAATGGTCCATAGATCGGGGAGTTTCAAACTCAAAATTTTAATAATCAGGCCCACCATCAGGCTTCGCATGGAAGTATTCTCAAAGAGAATAGTCGATCGAGGAGAATCTACGATACGCTTACCGGACCTCACACATCGTCAAACGTACCTTTACTTGACCTCATTTCCATTATATTTACCCTTTTCGCTATATTTCAAGTTGAATAATGTATAGGAGAAACAAATCTTACCTAGCACGGGTTGTTCATTGTTCTCGACGATGTTTCGTTCGACCTCGATTTTGCTCCAATCTGATCATTGGGACGGGTAACAATCTCGGTTCTTTCACTCTCTGGTCATTCAAGCTATCATCTTTAGTCCCGATAAATATTTTTTTTCAAAATAACCCAATGAAATAATAGAAATATGTGATCCTGTACTTGTGCATTATTATTTACAATATCTGCATTGCTGAATCAAACTCTATTCACGATTTTGACTTTTCGTAATCAATTTATATTATCTATAGCAAATTTCTTGTCAGATTTGTTTTCGCCGCTGATTGTGAGTCATGTACATTCCATCAAATAGGAAAGAAGATCGCACACAAATCCTCTTCATTCACGTTATACATATCTCTGTCTGATCGACATGAGAAAAATGAGAATGGAAGAATCCAGATTAATCAACCGTTAAATAGATCACCGCGGTCGCGTGACGTATTCACGAAGTACTCCTAAAAGATGAATCATCACATTTCATCCACCGGAAGAAACTAGAGTCTGGCAACTCCCTTCGAACTTCTATAGTTTATTAATCTTTATTTTTTGGGTAGGGAAAACGTAAGTAAATATAAAACAGATGAATATGCACAGATATGCTTTGGCGTGTGATTTTGATTATGTACTTAGTACATTATTCGAATAGAATGGACAATTGACAATGGTCGATTAGAATGTGTCACAAAATATGAAATGCAAGAATTTGTCTACATGGATCAGATGGGCAAATCGAGAGGACCACATATATTTCAAACTCAAAATCAGGGAAAACATGACGAATGCAATGAAATGGAATATTGAGTCGGCTCACAGAGCCCATATGGTGTAAAACACTGAGGATTAAGGCTATTGAGAGAGGCCGAATTCTTCAACAATGAAATCGACGGGGGTTCCATTCCTGTTGAGGAGAGTCCAGAAAGAAGATTCCATTGATGATCGATGCACGGAGGTATTGTACGTGCATACGGCTTTGAACGGTGTCACGCCACTTCTAAAAATATATTAGTTATATCCTTAGAAGTACACTCTGATCTAACCCAAGACAGGGGGGAGTGCATAGATGTTGTTTTCAAATCGCGTTGAAAAGTACCTGGCGAGATTCTGCGCCAATTTCATCTCGGCCATTGTGCCCAATCCGATTCTACGATGATCAGCCTGTGTGAAAAGATGAGTGAGACCGCCGGCAGGAGAGGACAACTCGTGACACACAGCTGTACCATGTGGACCACGAATGAGAACGTAAGGAAGAGATGAGAGGCGACCACTAAATTTATTCACATTTTTACTTCATATATCTTGTCTCTTATTTATGGAATGGATCGATTTTCACAATTTTCTGTGATAGTGTGATTCTACTCAATTATGAAGTTGGAGACTAACCGTGCAGCCTCAAGAGTAAGTGAGCCTTCGGACGTCTCTGCGATAACCTCAGCATCATCATCATTCGCATTGTCGAAGGAGTAGCCGTAAGGGGGAGATAATTCAAGCTGAAGAGATGTTACTGAAGAGGCTAGTCTACTGAAAAGGATTGTACTTTCTGATAAGATTGATACGATTGATATTCATGATGGAGAATACCTCATTAAGCTTGACGATCTGCGACTGTCTCATATGGAAGAGATTGAACGGTTTGCTCGTAATGGAAGAATGAGATGGAAGGAAAGTGGGCAAAAGGCGAGCGAGCTATAATTATTGTGATGTTAGGACGTTTCAAATTCATTATGCATTAAATACTTGATTGATACTTTCTTCCAAACTTCACATAACTCCCATCACTTTCCTTATTTTGTTCATCGTCACTCTTTTACTCTATATCGAGTGCGTGATTTATTATACCTATATAAAGGTCGTGGGTGAGTGTGCGATACGAAGGGAAAGGACGCGACTTTTCGCCAGCGGAAAGTTGGCCTATTTTCAAAGACAGAGAGCGAGTGCGACAACGATAAGTCTCTCTCACTCTCTACTCAATATGTTCACTATCAGAGTCGGAAAGATATTGTCAAAGAAAAAAAAAGATGGTCAATGGAAAAGGCACGCAGACGATGATGGTGAAAGCAATCTCCTCTGTCATGTTTTCGGTACTCACCATTCGCCTTTCAACAACCTCGTCATTTGACGCATCCAAAATAGCATCAGAAATGCTCTTTACTGGCTATGCGAAAATAGTAATATTTTCGCAACATTATCTATTTACATTATCTATTTGTTTCTTTCGCTCATAGATCGTGTTACCTCGCATGCTAGGCACCTCTCAGCAATTGTTGTGATAGCACGCGTGCCACGCACATTCTTGGCAATCTGCAATCGTATCAATCAATGAAGAAAGTCAAGGATTCTATCATATTTATGTTCCCTTTACACGCAATACCTCAGCAAGGAACAGGCCGAGGGCGCCTTCGAATGTTGCAGAATCGAAGACGGGATTAGGATTGCGGACCATCAGAATGAAAGGGCTGCAATTCAACTATTGATGATTACATGATAATTCAGCTACAGTATCTGAGAAGTTTTCAACTTACTTTTCCAGTTTGTTCTCGATGAGAGCAAACCAGAAGACGGGCTGTCCGATGGGAAAGGAGAAAAGACGGAGACGTGTCCATTGGCTGAAGAAAATGAAAATAACCTCAAGTTCAGTTATCCGAATGCTTCATGATGGTTTCAATGATATCTAATATGGATATAATCCGACGTACGTTGGTTCCTTCATCCTATTGACTGCATCATGAATGGGAAGAAGATCGGGACTAGCTGCAGTCTGATCTGCTGCTTCTGCGAAATCGGAAGGAGTCGAATACTCGCGGAGGTGATCTAGCTGCAATTATTTTTTAAATATATTTTTTTATATTTTTTATTTCATTATACATTCTAGGGTATTTTTAACAGAGTGAGAACACTATCGGAAACAGTTACATAAACTTACAAAGGATGGCCGCTTGATCATTTGATCGACTGTGTGCTGAGATACACAGAGCATCTGGAGCTGAGTGGAGAGCGAATGGAAAGAGATGTCTGAGTGAGGAATCTGCGAAGAAACTGTGAAATACTTATAGCAATAGAAGTGAGGAAGGGGATCTTGCGAAATTCAGATAAACATTAACTAAATAAAACAGGCGACAGCTATTATATTTACTCGGAACATATACTATTAATCATATGGATTCGAAGAGAAAAGTTTAAAAAAACGAAAGAAGTGCTCGAGAATACTCACAGTGATTATGTGACCAGATACTTTGCAAAAAGCGCTCAATGATTGACCTCGGCAAATTCTCCAAATATCTTACAGAATGTAACAAAGTTGAAAACCCCACCATCCGACTCGGAACTCTACCGTAGTCTCACTGGTCTTCTACTCTCCCCAAAACTGCATAGGAACATGAAGGGCGTATATGGGAGGGCGCTATAAGTAGAGATGGAGGGGAACCGAGCGCTAAAGGCGCGTGACCTATCATCAGCTGATGCAACTGGAAATCATATTCAGCCATGTCGATCTGAGAGATGACTAGACTCCGCCTTATATTGATGTCATCAGACTGGAAGGACAGAGCGACATAGTGAGATCACAGGACATTACAATCTGATCCGGAGATCTGTTATATCACAACCAATTTACGTGAATACGAAGAAGGTACTTGAGGGAACTAAGGGCGGAAAGTGTGCGACATATGTGACCGGGAATAATTCAGAGTGACTCAGTCTGAGTGAGTATTACTCAGAGTGGAATGAGCACAGAATAGACATTCTCAACGAGATAGATCGTACTTGGCCGACTCTTGGCCAGTCTTTTATACTCGGCGATCTAGACACAAAAAAAGATCCAGCGGTAGGGGAAGTAAAGAGCAAGAGGGAAATTGCATCAGTGTGAGGGACGGTGGTGCAATTAATGAGCTCCAGCTACGAATCTACACTGCGAAGAGACTTTCATTGGTGATATTAAGGATGGCGGTAGGCACTATTTGAATTGGAAGGAGACATGAGTGATATTGAGTAGGAACGGATGAAGAAGAGGAGAGAGGTGAAATTGTCACGTGGTGAAAGAGGGATGTGATGGTGATTAGAGACGACGGGATAAGAATGAATGAAGAAGGATAGTAGTCACGTTGTACAGATTAAGAGAGAGAGAGAGAACACTCATGAGAACAATGACGTCATAAGAGCAATTTTTGGACAATCAGGTAATGCGTACTGTGAAATTATTCGAGTTTGAAATACGAATAATCGATTATTTCGCAAGCTCTCTTGACACGAAAACCAAAATGTTATAACTAGGAACTGATATTTCTGCTGCTAAGACCTTGTGAAAAAAGAGCAAAGCGACGCACATTTGTGCAAATGTTGAATGGTTCAAAAGTACGCATGAAAAAAGAGTTACTCACAAAAAAAACGATAACATTATCAGACCTATCCATTTCATATGAAAACAAAATTCAGCTTTTAAATCTGCTAAAGCTATTGAACACACATTCAACGAGTATTACGTGCAAGGGTTATTCAAAACGCAAATACACGAATATACAATATTGCGAATACACGTGATCTTTTCTCTTTATACGAGTCTAACCTGCTCAATCTATCTTCATTTCTTGCAGCTTTGTCTACGAAATCAGGAAGGAGAACAGTGAAGAATGCAATAAAGGCATAGATCCAATATAACCTGCTTAAACAAACTAGTGGCTTTGAGCTGGCGATACGTTTCTTCAAATATTGAAATTTTGAATTAGATAATCTTTCGCACTCTCCATCGACTACTTCAGCTGAACATTCCATTCATTTATAGTTATTTGAAGGGATATCCTCATCTATTTTCATCTTTCTCTTTGTTCTCTCTACGTAATTGAACGGGAAGAAGCAATAAAATAGAGGGAAGACAGGTCGAGTGACTTTCGAAGATCATCATCTCCATTCCTCTAACCCATTTATAGACCAGCGATAAAACAGCCACTCATTCGCTCAATGTATAACAAAATTAGTAGGCACAGCATACATTAATTAATTGGTATATAGTAAAGTATAAAAAATATAGGAATATTGTAATGAATAAAATAATATCGAAATATTAAATAATGATGAATATATCTTTGAAGTTCTTTCAAGCGATATTCGAAGAATATCGTAATCAATGTGGAATCTTAGAGAATCCCAAGTCAAAAAGATAATGAATGGTTACATCTGCCATGAAAATATTTAACTCACTTTATTCGCTCACTTTATTGCGAATATACTGTATTAAATAGATGTGGTATTGTATTGCATCAGTTTGACTGTTCCATCTCCCGTGTCCTCCTTTTTCTCCTCCCCCCACCGATCTTTTCTTTCTCTCTTCGCTCAAGGAAGTGTGAGCGGCCGACCGCGTGATTGGAAGAGGAATGATCATGAGAGAGGAGACGGGATAAGGGTATGATATTTAGGAACTAGAGACTAGAACGCAACCACAATGATTGACTAATGCAGATCTTGAGAAGTCATTGGGCTCCTCGATGGCTGAATTGAATACATACGTTAACAAATATAGGAGCAGGCTCAATTTATTAACAAAATGCAAAACAATACACGAGGCGGCGGGAATAGCGTACACGTATTCACATTCCTAAAGCGTTCAAGTTATCACACACCCTCAATTACAGAAGAGAAGTAAGTTTAAATGTCGCTGAATACACATAAAACAATTATTTAAGGATGCTTTTTGATACTTTGCGAAGGGGATGGAGGATTTCAACAAGGGATGGGCTAAATAATTGCTCCCTTTGGTAGAATATTTTGATTTCTAATTAGCAATTGTTTTTCTCGCAGTTTTGGGTGATCGAGGGGCGCGAGATACGGTGCCTGCAACCTCAGGCTGTTTTCGTCTAGAAGCCGCATCGGTCGCGGATCGAGTTGTCGCTGCATTCGTTGAGGGAAGAGGCGCTTTCCGAGGTATAGATGATCGAATCTTTGCCGGCTGCAAATACAAAGGGTATCTTTTTTCTTTTTTTTTGTATAGTCTCAACCCGTTGAAATGTCAGTTCAATATAGATATGACATGCCTCAGTCTTCGCAGCAGCAACTCTACTTCCTGCATGTGCTGTCGGGACTCCTGTTGTAGGCCCTACTCGCGGGAGGGATCGTTCCTTAGCGAGAGATTCTTGTGGCATTGGCTTGACCACAGACTTTGGCTTCTCAGGCACCTGCATGTAATCCAATTTCCCCAATTTCACACATCCCCTGTTATTATGATTGATTTATGATGCGTATATCAGTTTGTCGGCAATCTTTTGTGCACTGTTAACTAATGCTGACCTTCTTCGGACTGGGTCCAGGAAGACTGGCAGCAGCTGCCTTAGCTGCTTCTGTTGGCTGAATTATTGTGTGTGTCTGCTGTCTCTCGAATCGACCGCCCTGCAGCAGTAATCAATTATCTATTACTCAATGAATATATACTATACTCTAGTTGGTATCTTAACTCACGTCTTCAGTCTCGATTGCCCTTGCCCTTGTCGCTTTCACCGGACTTCGTCTTCCTTCTGAGCTCTTTCTGGTTACAGGCTCTTTCGTCAACGTTGACGGCGTTACGTCCTTTTCTTTTTCCTTTGAAAGCTCCTTCGAAGATGGGGATCCACCTGGTGCTGGAGATGTGATCTTAGAAGGATGAATCTCCCTCGCTGCTTGTACCGGATCAGTTTTCTCCTGTGAAAACATTCGATTTTCGCAGTAATTTTTACGTAATTGCAAAAAAGCTTATCAACAATTGGAGTTCTTACCGTTTTTCGCTTTTCAGTATTCTTCTCGGAACGAGGAGAAACTCCTCGAAAGGTTGATTGCTGCTGCTGTACCTGCTGCACTTGTTGTATTGGCTGAGGAACTGTCGTAATTTCGATCTCAGTGACCTTCTTCGAATCGACTTTTTCTTCTTCCTCCATCGGCGCTTCTGCCGGCTCGCTTCTCTGAAATATCGTATACAAAATCATTTTCAGTGGCATACTCAAATTCATTGCAGTTGCTTAATTTAGTGCTAACCACATGTTGAGGACTGCTTTGAGGACTCCTCTCGATAGATTGAGTCCGTTTCCTAGCATCAAACATTTGTCCCGACATTGGCTGCACTCCCGCAGAGGCCGATCGCTTGTACGTCTCAAGAATCATTTTTAGACAAATTATGAGCGTTCTCTTTTGTTCTATGCTGATAACTGCTTGTTAAATCAATTTAATTATTAAAAAGAAGTACAAAGTTCTCACTCGATAAAATGAAGATAATCTTGGTGGCGTCGCTTTCGGCTGTCGCATTTCCACGAAAAGTCCAGCTGTATATTTTTACAATTCATAGGCAATAAGTAAACGTCACTTTTGCAAAATTTTTTTAAAATATAGATAATGATTTTTGACAGTGTAGCTCACTATCGTGTATTCGCTGTTTTTCGAAATCTGGTAGAAGGGCGAATGAATCGGCCCTCACGACTGATGCTGCGAAATGGAGAATATGCTTGTCGATGAGGTCACATAGACGATGGACGAGAGTGATGAAGCGCTGCAAGAAGCACCAATTATAAAAAACAATTTTTTTTAATTTTGAGTCATCTCTTTAATATTTCAAAGTTCTTACAGGACTGTTTTCCTCGACAGGAAAACCACGTTCATCTTGTCGAGGCTGAGTGTTTCTGAACAAGAAAAGTTGAGGTTGCTTCC
Organism: Pristionchus pacificus; assembly: GCA_000180635.4. NCBI lineage: Eukaryota > Metazoa > Nematoda > Chromadorea > Rhabditida > Neodiplogasteridae > Pristionchus > Pristionchus pacificus. The sequence goes on from CM026575.1 coordinate 39,323,037, forward strand.
ACAAACAAGGCGGATTTAGAGTAAAAATACTATCACATTTAGTGTGGTACTCTGATAAGACGAGGCTCACATAAATCTTTGTCGGGCAGATTTTTAACACTCGTTTACGTTTCGCAGATAATACCTTTCGTAAGCTATCACGAAACAATATTTACTCGACACAACTTTATTCGCTACAGATTGCTTTACCCCTATCGATACCTTAGTTTGATTGTTCTCTAAGAGGAAGTAAAATTCTCTCACAAATGAATATTATTATCTAAATTATCGCTCACCGAATGCTTTCCCTTATCTCCGTCAGTCCGATATATGTTTTTATGGCAACATCGGCTGAGAGAGAATGCACTAGCGGTGGTAATAGCTCTTCGAGTAGTCCGACGTTCAGAGCGAGGCCCTCAAATTATTGACGAATCTCACAAACTCTGAATTTCACTGAGTTTGAATGAGTTTGAATTTCAGTGAATGCAATTATTTTGAACAAAAACGGTCAGCATACTTTTCCCTGTGTGATAAACGACTTGCTCGTGACGATTAGATGGAAAGAGTGAGCAAGGAATTGTAGAGCCAAGTCAAGAATCTGAAGTACCTTGTCATTATTAGCCCATGAAAGAATACATAACGAAGATACATTTGTCTCATATTTACTTAAGCAATGTAGAAAGAATGAAGCTATCTCGTCTGTCTGACCAACAAGGGTACTTTGAGAGATGCATGTGTTCTCATTAGGCATAAAGTTACTCCAGGACTACGAACCTCATTGACGTAGGTGGCGACAATGGTGGATGCATCGGATCTCACTCTTGGCAGACACGTTTGTAGTCGTTCGCAACTGAGGATTATGTCGATGAGAGTTTCATCATCCTGCAATCGGATTGAGGATACTCCCACAATACAACCCGTCTCTTCACTGCTTTTGGCCCAACCTATTCTCTCAGAGTATCCCCTCCGTTCCTATTCCCTAACACCTCCAAATTTAGAGCGGTTGTTGCCCGGCTCATGAAAGGAGTTTCCGACAACTCAGTAATCTTCCTATGAGGTACTGCACACTTACCATGTACTGTATTACTGCATCAAAACATTCTTTGTGCCATTTCTCATTTGCATGAAGAAAGACTCGTGACTTCCAAATGCGAGAAAAATGACGCGACTGCCATTGCATCACCTGAAAATTGAATCGTGCAGCCAAGGACACAAACGTTGAGTGATATTGAATCAACGGGGTTCTATGGAGAACAGACCTCGTCATATAAGGGTCGAAGACAGCGGATTGACTGTAGATGGGGAAGCATATCAAATGCTGCCGAGACACAACCGGAACATGGCTGCAACCATTTTTCTTTTTGCATTCTATTAATTTTCTTTTTAAGGATTTTTCTAGTGCAACCGAACAATACAAAAAAACTTTGATATGGTTTTTGTTCGCATAGTTAAAACTCACCCTATGGAAATAATGACAGCGTGTCATCTTGATGTGGAGAATTACCAGCTCAACTAGATGTTTGAGATTGAGATGAGTGGCCAGAGAGACTACCTCCCAAATGTCCACCTGTAGATTGAAATTGATATACATCTTTCGGAGAGGTATATACATACTACATGTCAGCCACGCACCTATATACTTACTATCCACTGAAAGGACTGACTTCTGATTAGAATGGAATCTCACCTCATCAGGTATCGTCGTAACTCCACCATAGAGAAACGAAAGAAGGAAATGAACTGTATTCTTCGAGTAGCCCTGAAAAATTATCAACGGTACTGATGCTCATTTCGCACACAGATTCTTTAAAATTCATGCTTCAACTCTGATTGCTCGCTCACCTTCATTTCAATCTTTGGCGACTTTTTAAGTTGTTGCCGAAAGAACGGAGACATTGCGGAGAGAATACATCTGGAAACAAAGACATATTGCATTATATGAATGATAAACCAATGCAATATTAAAATCCCAGGAAATGTTCAATACGTTTCTCAGCTTATCAGATGCGAAATGAATAGACAATTCCTGTTAAATATTCCGAGTTTACTTGTGGGCGAATAATTCTCCATTTTCTGTTTTTATAACAACGTCAGTGTCGATGTTGTCGAGGTACATCCTCAATAGATCTGCTGCAAGCGGACAAGACGGATGCTTTTCAGGTGGATCCAGATTCACTGTAAAAAAATGCCTAAGTTGTCGTACCCTTGTACATAAATTAGTATGTTTGATAATACGTGCAGTATTGGCACAGAAAGAGGAAACGGAGTGCAAATTAGATACAACAATTAACCTTCAGAAGTGGTCATCATGTCAATAGACGTGAGTGATGTGAGAGAAGCAACGGAGAGCCGCTTAGCCATCATTGCTCGACCACTATAATTAATATTGTTCTTTTTCTTCGATTTTTTAAACAATAAAACTTACCGAATGCCTTCCGGAACAATCCTATCAACATCTCCATCATCTCCGATTCCTATGAACATTGGGAATATTGCTTTCTGTCTTTTAGTAGGCGATGCAATGGGAGTTGTACGTGAAGGAGAGGCATCGTTTACGGAATCGAGTCGGATGAATGATGATACTGACGCTATAATTTTATTTTGTGTCGTTGAAGACAATCTATCTTTGTGATTTTGACATAGTATCTCGAGAATCTTGTTCTGAATATTTTATAATTTTGAATACAGTCGAATTATGTAGTACCATCAGTCCTTGCTGAATCCCTTCTTTCGTTCTCCTCCTCTTCTTCGGGAATGTCGGGACCGATCTAAAAAAAATCAAAAAAAATCATGAATTATATGTTATTCCTTATACATCCAAACCCCTACCCAGAATAGTTAAAGTAGCTGGAAAGGTTGTAAAATTGCAGGAAAAGGTGGTATACTTGGGAAGTGGGATAACAATTAACGGGACTGACGACTGGGAAATAACACGGAGAATTCAAGCAGGGTATGGGGCATTTCACAAACACCGCTCATTTCTCATCAATCGGGGTATCCCAATGGCTCACAAACGTCGATTATTCAATGGCTGCATTCTCCCCGCGGTATTGTATGGTTGCGAATGTTGGGCTCTGACCAATGCACAAATGAATCGATTATCAGTGGCTCAACGTCGAATGGAAAGATGGATGGTAGGTTGTACTGTGCTCGATCATGTCTCTAATGAGCGGTTGCGAGATTCAACTCGAGTTCGGGACTTTGTGCGAGATGCGCAGAAAAGGAAATGGTTTTGGTTGCACAAGATCGCGAATGACGACAATTGGAAGTGGAGCCGATCTGTGATCGAATGGTTCCCGACAAGAAAAAGAAGAAGAGGTCGACCAATGACTAGATGGAGCGATATATTCCGCAAGACTGTTGGCCCGAACTTTCTCAACGAAGCAAGAAAAGCCAGTTGGAATGCCATGCACATCAGAGCTCTCACCTAACCCGACCTCTTGATAAATGTGTTATATCGTGCGTTTAAAATGCTCAGCAAACTCAATGTGCTGTTTAGTGACTCCGCCCAAAGTACGACGCGTCACGCGTTTTAAACAAGTGGAACGGTTTATTCGCTTTAGCCGTTGGATTTCAATTTTTACCCTTTTCATTTGTTTATTTCATTTTTTATGTTTGCAATTGGCGTAAATATGCGCGAAAGTACCGTTATCACACCGTTTGTCGAGAATATGCGCGTTTCGAAATGCAGAACACTCAATTTGTGGCTCTGACTCGAAAATGACTCAATTTCACTCGTTTCACTCCTTTTTTTCATTCGTATTTAGATCCTTTCCAACCTATTTGCCCCGTATTGTTAGCTAATACGCTGTTTCACAGGGAGAACAACGTTTGGAAGGAAGAAACGGCCGGCGGGAGGAAGGACGGCAGCTGAGACACCGAAAACTGCTTTGTTTTCCTTTTAACTATATCTTTTCTAATAGGAACCCTTCTTAATAGTAAAATATCATGTTACATATGTCATTTAAGGCTGTAATGACTGTGGCTGAAAGATAAGCCCGCGAAACGATGATATCTCTTCGATGATTCCGAATTCATTCCACAAGCGACGATGCTTCCTGGCAACAGGTTTATTTTTTTTAAATCGTTTTATTTATACGTTTCTCAATTGCGATAGCCTATAGGTACGCCGGAGGCTATGCCCAATTTTTCATTTTGACGGTCACATTTGCTCAGATTAGTAGTTTTTACCTTAAAATTGGCAAAAACTTTGGTTACAGCCTCCCTAGTCCCTATAATTGTGCCTACAACCTGCCCTTAAATGCTATTCGGGCGGTTTTTCTTCCCGGATACTTCTAAATCACAAAGAAACTTACCTGTTCAGGAAGCGTCGTCGTTCGTGAAATGAATTCGACGGAAGAATCGAAGGAATATCATCAACAAGTGTGAAGTAAATAATATTGTATGTTGTTCGTAAACGATTCACTTCTTTACTTTAGTGCCCAAAGACCGTTCTCTAACTTGTGAATAGTGAGAAATTAGATAGCAAGAGATCGAATGAATGTGTGAATAAAACAGCTCTGTCCTTTTGGGCACTAAAGTAAAGAAGTGTCACGATTTATCTAGAATAGATGTTAGTTATTTCACAGGAAACGCGTTTATCCATTGATTTATTGCCAATTTTAAACATATAATTTCGCTTGAATTGTAATCAATGTCCTCGTAATATCGATTGATTCATTATTTCATGTAATCGAAAAATTGTATTATTTTAATGTACGATAATAATACTTATTTATCAAACGATTGCTCCATAGCGCAATTCATGATTTGGGAACATCAAATTAAGCCATAATCAAGAACTTATCTTTATCATTCCCTAGTGGCATACAATGTAACAACAACGAGACATAATCAGATGGGTGACAACAAATGTGGCAATGGAATGGATGGGGAAATTGAGAAGGGCGGCGTGGAGATGGGGGAGAGGGATGATTCAAAGGTCAGTTATTCACCCATCTGTTATCTATCCTCATTCAATATCTATCCTAGTGTGCGAATTCTAACTCAATTCCCACTTCGCATCCCCTCGTGAGTACTCCAAGGAGATCATCTAATGCACGTCCACTTTTACCCTCTAGATCCCTACGTCCTTCGATTAGTCCATACACCTCATCCATCCGTGCTCCTACTCTATCTGGCCCTTCACAGACTACCCATACAGTCAGTCGACCCTCCAACAGTGCTTCCATTGTGTCTCATCCCCCTTTCCGTTCTCCTACTGTGCCTCGTCCATTCCGAGTCGAAAGACACAATAATACTGTCCCCACTCTACTTCGTCATTTTAAGTCACCCACCATTCCTCGCTCTATGTCTATTACTGATCTCACTCCTAGTTTCTCTTCCATTAATTCCCATTCCGTTCATGCCCCTTGCTCATCTAATGTATCACCTATTGTTCCTTCCACAATGTCGCCCCTTTATGTCGACTGTGACCTATCCAGTATTCTACCCTCATCTTCATACATCCCTCTTGATTCCTTCCCTTCACCTCTACACACCCCTCACTCTCCTTCTACACTTATTTCCACTAGTGTTAGTAGCTCCCCCTCATCTAGTCAAACTCAACCTATTCCTACCTCTATCCCTAATCATACCTTTTTCTCCTCTCCTCCCATCGGCCCTTCTAATCTCTTCTCTTCACATTCTTCTACTCCTCTTTCCTTCCATCCTCCTCCTTCCCTTTCTTCTTTCCGCCCTTCTGCTGTTGACGTTCCTGCAATGGAAGAAGGCGATCAGTATTCAATTAGGCGTTATCACTTATCCATGTTTTTGAAGTATTGTAACCCCCCTTATATTCCCGACCCTGATCCTCCGAGTACTCGAAAGAACCACATTGTCCATTGTGAGAAGACGAGAGCTTTCATACTCCGTGCTCATGCCTTTATGGCTGAGAATGGAGTAGAAGACCTCTCACCTTCCCTCCTCTCCAAATTACTCTCCATTCACCCCCAAACTGTCTCTAGAACGATTGATGCTGCTAAAGATTCCCCTCCCATCACTCGATTTCCACCATGTGCCCCTCCACCACTCAAGCAGACTAAAAAGGCCAAGGAGCAAAGAATTGTCGGGAGATTCAGCCCGGAGACAATCGAGAAGGTCAAAACAATAGAAAAAAAGCGGAAAATCAAGATCTCGTTTCAGTTGAGGAGATACATGCACGTTTCCTTTTTCGCTCAGTACAAGCGTGTGACTCTTAAGCTGATCAAGGATGGAAGAGAGGAGTGGCTAGCTGAAGTATGCATTGTATTTAATTATTTCTTAAAAATAGTCATTCACAGAGCGACAAGGAGCAAACTGTAAACACTAGTACTATCCGCCTTTTACTGCATGGGATGAACTTTGCGTTCATTAAACTGCAGTGTCGTACTAGTATTTACATGAATGAATACTATTGTAGCTTGCAAGCCAATTTCCTCAGGTGAGATCGGCAGAGTATTCCAAAAGTACAATTTCCGATCGGATTTTTCTAGAAGCATGCTTGAAATAAGGACGGAAGGAAAGTGCCTGATATGGTCTGTTGATGAAACATGGGTCCATAAGGGTATGAGACCCAATATCGGATGGACGGACAAGGAAGCACAGAAGGCACCATTGACCTTCATTAAGAACGGTCTAACAGTGAGAAATAAGCAAAAGAACGGATAATGTTTGCCTGATTTTAGGCCGGCAACAGTGCCCAATGGGAGAGGGGAGAAAGACTTGTCATCGTAGCTTGTCTATCGGAACATGGATTCCGATGCCCCCTGATATGGAGAACTGGAAAGGTCGATGACGGTGGTGACTACCACAAAGAAATGAATAGTGAGGTGGGTGGAATAACTATTCACCACCAATATGAAACACAAATGCAACTAGAGTGAGAACCTATTTTAAGGAATTCGAGAAATACATCCAGAATGTATTCAAGGAGTTGGTGAAGGAGGCAGAGGAGAGGGAACTGAGACCCGTGCTGTTGATGGACAATGCGTCCTATCACAGCCGGTATGTAATTGCCCTGTTTTCACTATATATATAATTAACACTAAAGGGTCCTCGACAAGATGCCCACCACGAACGACCGCAAAGCGGTGATTTCCGATTGGTTGGTGAGGAAAGGAATTGATTGCCCCGCAGGTCTCAAGAAGGTTGGTCAAAAAGGAGAACAATAACCACGTACGATTTAAACAGAAGGAATTGGTCGATAAGCTCAAGAAGCTAAGCAGGAAGGAGCACAATATCTATATCGTGGATAAAATGGCCGAGTCAGTATTTTTTTTTGAATAGCTATTAATTAGGTCATGCAATTCCAGAGATTACGGGGTCACGCTTGTTCGAACGCCGCCATATATGGCGGAATTCGCGCCAATCGAACTTGGGTGGAGTGCTATGAAGCGAGCTCAGTACGATCTGATCAATCGTACTGATGATGGGAGAGTGATCAGGGAGAAACTGCTCGAGTGGATGGAAAACTATCCCGCAGAAAAGTGTAAATCCTATATGGAGCACAGCAGAAAAGTGGAGGAGGCACGTTAATCGTTTATCTATTTACTCATATTTTCATCCCCATTTTAGAAAAGAATAGCGGAAGGTGGCCTTACCTTCTCTCCTCCCTCCCTCACAACCGAAGAGGTCCTTGCGGCCGCCGCCGAAGTTGTCGACGATGAGGATGAGGAGGCGGTAGAGGACCTAGACGATATTTTTGATATGTTTGACGAAGAAGAAGAAGAGAGCATTCGAAGTGTGGAGTTTTAGCCTCCCATCCACCTTTAATTTCCTCTTGTTTTTACCGTTCCAGTTTGTTGTACGGCCAATAAAAGTATTTGACCGTTTCTCTGCACGGAAAGGCTATTCGCAAAAAATAACAGTTGAGCAAGTTGTGAAATTTAAATATATAAACCGTTATTGATCGACACAATGCAAAAGGTGTATATTAAATGCATACCTGGATATGTTTCTTTGTCAACGTCTTGATCTGCAGTACCTCATCTTGAGATGAGCTCGACTGGTCTTCGACAACGGGGTCGGCCATAGTCGGCCACCTGAGATATAAAATGTGCCAATAGGAATCACGCGCTCACTTCTAATTTCTCACTCGCCGAGTGAAACGAGTTCGCATTATTCCTCCTAAAACTAACTCGGCGAGTGGTGAGCGCTCGCCGAGTGTCACTCAACAACTCTAATAAATATACATGAACATCCATTAAAAAGTGAGAATACGCACTTTGAATACTTGCTTGGAGATGAATCCGTGATGTCTTTTCAGACTGCCCTCGTAGGCGCCGTTGATCACGCTGACGAGCGACTCAGTGCTCGCTTTGTCCTTTCGGTAGTCTCTCACCATGAAGATGAGCATGAGGAGCATGAACTCCTGTCCTCTGAACGGAATTACATTATATTAAAGCTTGATTTCTAAGGACAATATCGTTTTGCGTCATGTGCGTAGCAATAAACGCACCACAACAACTCAAAAGAAATAAATAACGAAAGAACACACCTTTTGAGCCAGAGCAGTCCCTCAGTTGCGATGCCCAGTTTGCCGCCGTTATCTTTCAGATCGGAAGCGATCAGCTTTTGCAGGGTGTCTTGCCCGATGCGGTCCTTTAGCCATCGTGTACGAACCTAAATTAACTTCATTGAGCGTAAAACAGCGGTTAAAAGCTTTGAAATGTGAAAGAAACCAAAAGGAAACAATTCTCAACAGTTGAAAAGAGGAAATACCTGTCACGTTTCCTGCGATGTCACTCTTGACCGGAGCGAAAGCGGTTCCCATGAAACCTGCATATAAAGCGGTTAAAAAGTACTAGAACTTGACAAAACTTACCGACAAAATCAGCCAATCCCTGGAACGCACTCAGGAATGGTTCCGTCGGAATGCCCGAGTCTTCTTGAAGGCATGGGAAGAGGTGTTCCTTCTTCGCGAAGTCTGTGTGGTTATTAGCAGGTGCGGCGCAGGTCATAACTGACTGGAAATGGTGAAATTAAACGTATACATGTTGTAACTCTATAGCGAAAACGAGAAAACTGTTATCGCGCTGACTTATCCCTATATTTTTTTGAAAGTTTGACCGATAATTGCGCTTATTCCGCAATTTTGACGAGTGTCTGCACAAAGTCCTCAACTATTAGCGAAAAGCGGCCATGAAAATCATATCAAACGTCAACAAAACAAGAAAAAACAAGAGGAAATAAGGAAACGAAAAAAGAACGGGAAAAGCTGAAAAGCGCGCACATTCTTACCTCATGGCGCACGATTATTCACAACTACGGTAGTCAACATTTGGTAACGCGTGGAACGGTTTATTATCTTACGATAATCGAATCGAACCTTATACATAGAATTCAATGAAATTTCTGAACCTCGCTTCTCCCTCCAAGAGAATAAATAGACGAGTTCATCGGCGATCCAGAGGCGAGGTCACGGAATGACGTCATCGTCGAGGGCACTGCGTACTTCAAAAACAAATGTATATTATTAATTGACCAGTATTCCGTTCGAGCTAGATAAATCAGAAGTAACATACCCTATTATCAAAGAAATAGATACTCACAATCGGGCCAGAATGTTGTCTAGATAACTGTGTTCGCAGTGGCTCATGTTCTTGCTGCAGATGCTGTTGTTGTTGTTGTTGTTGTTGTTGTTGTTGTTGTTGTGGATGTTGAATTTGAATAGGATGCATTAATGACGCAGATGAAGATTGCTGCATCGCCAATTGTTGTTGGAGTATCATCTGCAATACTTATCAGTACATTTCCATCTCACTGGCATTGTGCTTCAATTGATTCAATCTACACTTTTCGGAAATTAAAGTGCATACCTGATTATGTCCCATGGGAGTAATCCTATCTCCTCTGGGAGCTGGATCTCTCTGGGAAGTATCCTCCATATCGGATCGGAACTCCTCAAGTTCCGTATCCTCATCACCCATTGTGAAGGAGCGATTGGAGTTTCGTGATCCGGTATCGCCTGAGATCAAATCCTATTCTAATGAACATCGTGAATGTAGCAAATTAATTAATACAATAATTAGCTTGGCGAAAGCTCGTGCTGTTTTCATAACAGATTCCTGGCGACAATCTGAGCCTGATCTACAAAATTTCAATCAAAAAATACAAATTCAGAACGTAAAAAAATATTGTTTGGCTTGTAATAAGTGTAGTGAATAATCAAGGAAAGTGCGCAAGGATGTTAAAGCGTGTGCAGAAACTACTTTGTTGCGTGATCACTGCTCAAAACACTCGTTGTACACACATGATACCATGAGCTGCAGTAACTCGTTGAGTGATTGAAGAGAGTGATCGAGTAGAGGGTAGACCCTTCACCACTCGAAGATGACACTCTTCGCAAACTAGACAATCAACTTGTGTTAAGATAATCTAACAGGAATGCAGGAAGTTTGTTAAAGCACACGATGCCGTTAGTGAAGAAAATAAATGCTACGGTTTAGCACCTTTAATTTTCGTTATTTTTCCTAGAAGTGTATTCAATATTATTTAAGAAACTGACGTCGCTCCTCCTCAGCACCCTCATTAGTCGAAGGAAACATTGCGATTTCATCTTCAGTGTACACGGAATGAATGAAGAACTCGAGACCCGCCGAATCGATATCTCCTATAGCAACCTTAAACAACTTCTGCTATTTCGATTCAAGATCTTTAATCATATCTGAATTGGGTGAATATCAAACCTCTCTCGGCCCGCTCTCTATTCGTTGTCTCTCCATCACGGAAATTGTCGCCTCCACGTGTCGTTGGTAGAAACCAGGAGCACGCGCCCTAAATTGTAAAAATTGCACGATTTCTCTCAGTAGGTGGATCAGATAATACTGACGGCATTAGAAACTTTAAACTAAAGGAAATAGTCCCTGTCAGCACAACAAATAATATGCATTTATGATCGTATTAATTTTAGTGGCATATATTTTTTGTCTTTTGATCTCTTAATTTCCCACACTCTTTCGTCACTCTGACCGGTGAGAGAACACGTGAAATGAAGAGACGGCGACCCGTATTTCGAACTCTATTTGATAGAATATCGCATGGAACGTATATTGATAAAACTCAACAATTGCATACCGTAGAATGCATTCGTGGGCAGGAATCTTCTTTCCATCTGCAGATACCAGTACAAGATCCGCATTTTCAATATTACCGACCTGAAAAATATCAACGACTTTCTTTTAAACTTATTAAAAAGCTCTCACGTACATTTCTCGACATTTGAGCTGCAATATCGAGGAACGCAATCATTTCGACGAATGAATTTAACCGAGCACTCTCTATGCTATCCAAACAGAACTGATAGATTTGTGGCTGCCCAGTCAAAAGGAGCCTGAGCTAACATCAGAATGCCTCTCACTTTACTGTTCCGCCTTATTGGTATGAAAACACGGTCGCCTGAGAATTATTTCCTTGCACATTAACCAGTCATTTTCTTCGCCGATTCTTTCAATCTAACGGGGGATTTTCTGGAGTAAGCCGAGCAGGTCGGAGCTTTAGGATTAGATTTCCTTTGCATTCATTGTAAAGACAACGGCCTTTCAAACCATTGAACAACGTTTCGTTTTATGAGAGCAAGAGAGTGCTTTGGAAAGAGGAGAAGCGAAGCGTAAAACAAAGATAAAATCCAGAAGTATTCGGCTTATAGCCTGCGAGAATCCCAGTAAGATTTCCAGAACTGTTCAATTACAACAAATAAGAATTTATTGATGACTAATATATACATTATGCATCCTATTTAAATTGAATTTCCTCTCTTTGCTTTTCGCTATTACGATTTGAAAAAAAGACTAACCAGAGTGGCCATTGCGGCTCGCAAACTGGCTGCAAGCCTTTGCTGTAGTTTCTCTCGATCAGCGATGTACTCCTGTAATAGATAGCATTGGTTATGTATTAGAGTTCGTAATATGAGCAATCGCCTATTCATTTCACACTTTATATTACCAGTGTTACCGGAGAGAGAAAGCAGCAAAGTGAAAAGTCGAATATCCACACATTTTCATTTTCACATTTTCCACACATTTGTTAATTTATTATTTTTAAAAATGAAATGATGATTAACCTCAGGCGGCGAAGCAGTCCCGGGAGCGGTAAACACTACGGATGAAGTGCGCATCGAGTGATCCAACAGAGGTCATCGCATCTTAATTCATTCATTATTTAATTGAGAATTAAGCAGATATTAAAATATTTTTTGAAAGTGTAGAAAATTTTATTCATTAATATTAACTAGCCATACTGATGATCTAAAATCAAAGAAAGTGGGCGCTTCTGGCAATATCAGAGAAGGAGAATATGCAGTGGTGAGTGGTTTCATGTGGATTACTAAATAGTAATGGAAAATCACTATTAGAAGATGGAGGAAATTAGATAGGGAAAGATTCGAAAAGTAAGCTATAATAAGAGTTCGGGTTGAGAGAATGAAGTAAAGATGGATGGAGGAAAGGATGGGTCTCGTTTATTCCCTAGAGGGATGGGGAGAGGGAGAGCTCCGAGAGAGGGAGGAGAGGAGAAAGGGAGAGAAAGAGGAAGAAGGAAAGACGACGGAGAAGGAGAGATCGATAGGGCGAAGGAGAGAGGAAGAAGGAAAGACAAATCCTCAAAGTTCTAAAATCAGAAGAAGAAGCTTCAGGGGTAAGAGACGACGACCATCTGATTCAATGGTCATATCAGGGAAAAGAAGACATAAGAAATTGTCGTCAGAAAGAATTTTGAATAAAAAACAATGCAAAACATCGTATTAATCATATTATTTTTGTTGGAAGAAGTAGCCGAAAACAGAAGAGGGAGAGAGGGGAAGACTTGATTTCCATCATCGCTCTCCCCCCCCCCTCCATTGGATTATTCATAATTCGGGCTAGATTCATCTAACATTAAGCTTATCGAAACATTGCTTTTCCAAAACAACCCCTTTCCCGAGTGATATACTGTCTTGTCCATCTCCGGAGGAAACAGTAGGCACGTATCTAGATCGTGAAATATTAGAATTAAGAGTCAAATGATTTTACAAAAACCTAATGAGAAAATGACATTGAATCATTCCGAAAATATTGACACTGGCTGTGATTAGCACACTCGCTGCATTTAAGGCCCATTGAATTCATAGGGAATTAAGAGGAAGCAATTAAATGGAAACAAAATTCATGAGGTGCGAGACATACAAATGTGTGCAGTCGAGCGTGAAGGAAAAAATTTTCAAGTTTATAAGAGTTTCTTGAGTTTCTTCAAGTTTCTTGATTTATGCATACGCCCTTCAAAATATTTCTCGATTATCTGCTACTTCGATGTTCTCGATACTCGATCACTACAGATTATATGTTCCATAGTTTTTAAATTTAAGAGACGCTAAAGGGTATGCTGACCTGCCATCGGTATCGTATATCAGACAGAAGAAGTCGACTAGTAGGAGACAAAGAGATCAATGACTTGAGAGAGGAAAGCGACAGAAATGGATCGAGAGAATGAAAGCATTCTCTGTTTAAACACTATCTCGGTAGCAGAAGATTCGAGAGTTCGAGTCTAACAAGGAGGTCTAGCTCTTCTTTCTAAGACATACTCTGGAATGTCCTATGAATGCTTAATTGAGGTTCTTCCTGGAGAGAAGGCCGTCCTTGTTATTCCAACGACGAGCAAACTCGCAATTGAAAGCATGAATTTCTTTAAAAAAATCTTAGTTTGATCGGATTGCGATGACATTAATAAAGGTGTAAAAAGACAAAACGATTACATGCACGCGCATGTGACTGGACAAAATAGTAGAGAGGAGAAGACGGAGTAAAGAAATGGAGTCGACCGAGAAAATAAAACGAGTGGACGATTGTCGAAAACAGGCATAGAGAGTAACAAACTTCGAAAATTGAGTGAAAGAATGGACCAGAGAACCGGAGATCAGTATACAGACGGTATTTAAGAATGAAAAATCGTTTCCTTATGGAACCTATGGAAAAGCACAAGAAATATATTCAATCCAATCGTCTTTCATTAATTGTTGGCTTTAAGCAAAAAATCAAAGAACAGTCTAAATTTTCCAATGTTGAGTTGATATATTTAATAATCATATTGGGTTGGTGCATAAGTTTCTTCACGCCGCATTTTCTAATTTATTGCTCCTGTACTGAATCATTCCCAAATTCCCTTGATATAGGAATTAGGTAAGGGTACGAGGACTAAAACCATACATTTGAATTAGCTCATAGCTGCTTAGTATTTTAGGGTAATAATCGGAAACAAAAATCATGGAAAACATGACTTTTTGGATATGTTCATTCACATTGCTTTATTTTCAAAACAAGTGATCCCTGAGTTCTCACCAATATTAGAGGGATTAGGCAAGGGTTACTGGTTGGTATGACAGTGAAATATCAGGTTTACAAAAATCGTACGATATACTGGATGCCCAAAAGTAACTATTTCAATCGTTGGTTTACGACATACAACTTTCGAAAACAATATCTCGAGATTGAGTTCTTCGATAGTCTCAAAAACAAAAATGAGAATCGAACAGGGAACCTTTTCCAATTTGCACCACACTTGGCTTCTCTAGGTCAATCGAGACTAATTTACTACACGCGTTTCGAGAATCTCTGATTTTTGTGCTGCCCTAGCTTTTGAATATGTGGGTATATTAAGACGGTCGTTTGTGGTAGAGTTGCCGTTTCACATTCGTTGTGACATATTATCAATGCACTATGTGCCAATGGATATGGATATCTCAGTTCCCCAGGAAACACTAGCTCGATAAATAGTGAGCAAAAATGTGCACTGCATTGACTTTGATTTGATGTCGTATAGGCCTCAGTCGGCATACCGGGATTCCATCATGATGTGTTTAAAGAGTATTCAAGGGGTCATCGATTGCTAAAAACCATGCCTTGAATGATCAAGGAACAAGAAAGTTACAAGCGATAAGCTAACGAGACTTTTTTTGTGAAGAAACTTTTGCACCAGCCTGATATGTATATTCATTCAGTGTTTGTGAAAATATGCATACCGTGAAAACTGCGTGAAAATGAGAAACTCCGTACAATCCCCCTCCCCACGTTCTCTCTTCCCACGACTCGAGCTCGGGTGGCGCAGCTTACCTGTCCACGCAATACTTTTTTCTGAGTTTGAACAATGGAGCACAATAAAAAGCTTGAGGAGTGAGATTGGGAGGGTCTGGACTCAATTAAATTCCCATCAATGTTCATTCCGTTACACATATGGTTTGATGATTTGCAATAGTAACATAGTAACGGGTGAGCACAGAAACGAAGTCGATAGGTTTGAACCTTACCAGTGGGTCCTACCTAGCATTGTCTTACGACTGTGAAATCGCTTGACGTGGATACACCTTTACCTTTTAGATACCCTGTTAGTCTAATCAGATGGGGGGGGGGGGGGGGGGAGGGAGTGCAGCACGGGAATTCCCGTTTTCACGTAGTGATCTAAGCGGACTACTGTATATGAGTACAAGAGCATTCATGGAGTAGTAGAACGAAAACACATATTTTGAGATATTTAGACATTATCAAAATGGAAACATCACAAAAAAAATCTGTTCTAAAAGTTGTTCCCTGTAGAAACACGGGCAATCTCGTAGGCTTATACAGATAAATATTTCTTGATGAGTATGTAGAATTCGCTGACCAACCAACATGATAAGTCCATAATTGCGCATTGAGAGAAAGAGATACAGAGACGCAAAGGAACTTCTCGCAGATTATGAAGCAATCCACTGAAGAGAGTAGGAAAGAAATAGTGTGGCGAGAGCAGTTAGAGAAGACAGTGTGCTCTCGAATTAACGCGTGTTGATCTCTACGATAGAAATGATCTCAATAGGGATAGAGTAGAGAATGGAGTAGGAAAAGTGAGGAGTATGTGGGACTAGTTTGGGCAGTTGCATTGCAGTAACTCTCGTTGAGTGGGTATGGAGTGTGAATTAGGGAGGAGGGGCTGGGTGGTCTTCCGTACATTGTTCTTACTTATCGACTGTCAGAAAGATCGAGGCTGCAATGGAAATGAATATTGTGTTATACATTTATTTTTTTTGTAAATGAAGATATATCTAAACTGCTACGCGCACTGTTCTTAACTTAGAAAAGAGATCATACATTTTTCTTGTTAAGATACAGAAGAAAACATAAATTGTAAGTTTATATTTTTTCCAATAATATTTTGTTAACTGGCGATACACAGTAAAAAAGCATACGAGATGACACGCTAATGAACTATTCACCACTCTTCCCTCTCGACAGATGGACAATCCAAGAAGAAAAAGAATGAATTTCAGAGAGATCCACGAATAAAGCTGACGAGAGACAATGCAAATGTAGAGCTAGATAATACGAGAGAGCATTAGAAAGGGAGAGAAGGGAGGAAAAGCGTTCCACTCCCTCTTGTCCTTCTATAGCGCAGTCCTTGAATGGGTCTCTTCTCGTGAATTAGAGTGTGTATGGAACATAGAGAACATAGACGGTTAGTAGGAGAAAGGATAATGGAAGGCCATTTTAGGTCCTTCTCTCCTAATCTTATCTCGCTATGCGTGCATAGTATTATCTAGACAAAATCGGATACGTTAGGGAGCTGGAGAGTACGAAGGGCTAAGATGGACATGGACGTTTATAATCGAGGCTTTCAGAGTTGAGAATGCGCCTCATCAATCCAAGTTATCTCTCGCCACTTTGACCGGTGAAAGACTATGAAGAAAGAAGGGGCAGATTTTTCATCCAGATTACTCAAAAGGAGCAACGAAGTACAATCGTTGTTCCTTATTGGTAAATAAGTAATAGATGGGTGATAGCTGATTCTGGCTCAGAGAGAATACGTATAAATGCAGCTCTAAGAATGACATGAATGACCTCATATACCACTTAATTGGTAGCAGAACGGGTGATGTTTGCATGAAACAGGTGCTGAGTGCTCACTCTCTTTGCCATAGGAACCACCCTTCTCTCTCTCTCTCTCTCTCTCTCTTTCTCTCTCTCTCTCTCTCTCTGCATTGTGCGATCAACTAACAGTAGAGTAGGAGAAAGGGGAGGGAGATTATCCCTCACGAGTGAGAAACGGAAATTCAAACGCTCTTAGAAGGCATTTCAATGTTTTCTCCTTTACTGATTAAAAAAATCTACTTTATTCATTGGTAATAACCTACTAATCAGCAATAAATAATGCAAGCATCAATCAATTCACTTTAAGACGCGATGAATATAATTCTGTTATAATTCACGCGTCTCTCAATTGAACATTCAGGAATATTTAGGCAGTGAAGATATAGAATCGAATTACTGTGAATATCGTGCAAATGTGAAAAAAAATGATCATCCATTCGATCTTCCCATCATCCATCGAATGCGATCTCGAAGCCTACAATAAACCGTTTCTTAGAGTACATACATATAAGGATTTCTCAGATATTGAAACATTCAATTAATTCAGCTCACCATTTCCTCGAATGATCCGGCAATTCCGAAGGGACTGGCAGCACTACTGTGTTGTTTCGCATTGCGCTGAGTTTACCGAGTGTCTGAATAATATTTGTATTGAACACTCTTGAACAGATTGAGTCATTCAGATATTCATATTCAGATAGTTAAAATGATCTCATTCACATACATAGAACTTCATTTATTCTATCAAGAGATCTCTCCAAACATATTTTTAATGGTTACGGAATTATTTGTTGTGGTAAAGGTATATTCGCAAATGCATTATATCGTTTTCCATTTGAAAATTGTAAGCTCTTTCATGGTACAACAAAAAAAAATATGGCAAAGGAGATCAAATTTGAGAAAAATGATCTCATTCACATATGAGATTAAATGCTTACGTTACGCACTATACTATTTTTTCTTGCTGTTTGATCCCTTACCTGAATGAATCTCAACTGAATAGCTCCTTTAGAGGAGGAAAGCACATCTGCTGCTTCAAGAAGTATCGAAGATGCCTTAGTAGGAAGTAATTAGTTAAGCTCATGATCTGGGATGGCAAATGATGAAAAACACTGTCCCTTCAACAAGCTCTCTAGCCAGTGAGAAAGAACACGCGGAATTAGAATTACCTTCACGCATCCAATATAATTTTTCCATATAATTTTTTTACAAACTGTTAGAACTATGATATGTCTTCATCCAAATGTTCAATAGCATAACTATGAACATAATAAAAAAATGATACAATCACAAACTTGAAACTCTCCTTTCGCTCTCAGAATATTTGCTTTGCTCACGCGTACAGCCTCGGCTTCCTTAATTTATTTTTATATATTTAATGAATTATTATTATCATATGACCTTTATTTTCGTTAAATTTCGGTTATCTAGTACCCTAGGTCAAAGCTGCTGGGCTTTTCTCTTACGAAGAAATAATTCCGGTAAATTTGAATGGGACATATATTTGGTACGCTGTTGGATTTTCTGGTAAAGGTAAAGGTTAAGGTGTATCCACGTCAAGCGATTTTACGTCGTAAGACAACGCTTGGTGGGACCCACTGGTAAGGTCACCTGTCATCTGTTTTTGCATTGTACATTAGAAAAATGACAAAGGAGATCAAACTGAGACGTAACGACAAACGAATAATTTAACCTGTGCCATTACTCTGCACAGCGACCGCGGTAGCATCACGTCACCAATATCGAGACGATCAATACTTATTCCCCACGATCGAGTTGCCAAAAAGTCATTATAATATGAGAATGCAACAATTTCGTAAAAAGCATTTGAATAAGACATGCCCTGGTCCAATGATTTTGCAGCATTTACAGCGATATCTTGGCGGTCTGAGACGACTTCTGAGAGGGTCCTGAAATACGCTTACGGTGGCAACGAAAGAGCGTTTACGCAAACATCCTAGTTGGCTTCTAGTTATGATTTTTTCATATTGATTTCGACAGCCATTAACGATAAAAATTATTTAACGCGAGAAAGTGAACTTCATGAAAACAATAATAAAATAATGACGATATAACCTGGATCCTATGACGTTTCTGAGTGTTGTTTGAGTTAGATTTCGCGTGAGGGCATACGGGTCCTTTATTGAGTTGAGAGAAGCGATTGGATCACTGAATGTGTACTTGTGTGTACTTGCATTTAATAATTGGAAAATAATCAAGAAATGAAAAATACGCTGCTTTGAATATCATTTTTCTACCACAACGGATTAGGCTTTAAAATATCATATATCGTGGAAAAAGAAGAAGAAAACAATATGTTGTTCCATTTCTTAATTGTCCATAATTGTTCTTGCGCTGCTCAAATTCACCTCAGCCGATAGTAGACGACTGCATTCACTGCGATCACCAGACTGTCACATGTCAACATTTCCTGCATTGAATATAAAACCGCTCCACTTAGTACTCCTGTTTATCAATTCGTGAATTGTCACATTTTTCACCTCCACGATTCAATGAAATTCAGAAAATCGAAATTCAAAGGGCGAGTGAAACGAATAGTAATCGGCGTGTCCTAGCACGAAGTTCCTGCACCCTAGCTGTATCGACTGGAATCAGTACTCGGTTGAGTCGGTCCACTCCCTAAAGATGATCGCCTAGACGCAGTGTTCATGACGGCACGTAGCCTTGCCTACCCACCCAGCACACGCTGGGTCGACTTCCGCTCAATGCGTCGTCACTATGGCTGGGTGGATCGAACATTAATCCGATAAAATGAATACGAGAGTACAGTGCCCAAACCATTCCTGCACAATCAATAAAATTTCAAAATTCCATAGTGAGATTCAGAGGAATTACTAGCACTTCGGATAAAGTGATCTCTCATCGGCTACTTCACATGCTCAGCTTACGTGCGAAAATATTCATGTCAGTCCCACTTTAAGAGATAATCAAATGAAACACAACTATGTAGAAAATAACTCTCCAAGTGCAAGTAGCACAGTAACGAACATAAGGCTAATAAACAATCGCATAAAAATTAGATAGAAGCAATACCTGTAGTGGAACATCTAGAACCCGCACGCGTAGATCGACGAACCTTTTATAGTTTTGAATTATATAGATAGTTTTCAAACACTCAGGATAAGGTGTGAATAACTACATCGTGAAAAAGAGAACCATAACTAAAACCGTAAATATGTATAATAAAACTAACTTGCGTTCGTCCACCATTGGTAGAGTGAGTACTATTCCAGGTCCTTTTGACCCAAGTAGACGGCCCAGACGGAAGATAACCTTATGATATTCATATTCTTACCATTCCTATGAACATGCTCATGTATTACATATATCAAAAACTTACTACTCTTTTGTATTCCGACACAATGTGCACACAGAAAAAAAGCGAAAGAGGTAGAGTGAGAAGGAGAAGAGACCACGCGAAGATTAGGCACAGACGATCAACCATTTTCGATCTACCTGTCAGATAACGATCATTACAATAAATATTTTTAATGTGAAATGTGCCTAACCACTGAGTGACAATTTAAGCACTCCTGCAATATTCAAAGCTAATAGTTAAACGACTACGAACCGTGTTAAAGTGCCCATCGTTATCAGCCCACTCGAGAGCCACAAAACTTTTTTTGTTATTTTTTTCTTATTCTAGTGGAAAAATTCAAGCAAGTATGAAATTTTCGCTAAAATGAAAAGATACGCGAACTTTATTAATGAATTTTGTAATCAGTACCATTTTTCAAATGTTAAATTAAGAGTTCCTTTTATCGTGTGGAATTGGGAAATAATCTCACGATACCGGTAATAATAATGGGTTTATCCGGGCCTTCAATGCATGAGGATTTGCGAACAGTCCAGGAGCCGCACTTTGAAATTTCTCGCATTGGTACTGCAAATGAAAAATTTTAAAATCTCAAAGGTCTTGGGAAATTAAGAATCGTGATCAATAAGTTACTAAATCGGATGAGAACAAACTATGCATTCTCCGATTTAGTTGTGATTATCAAACATAGTGAGACGGTAATGAGAAAGAGTGTGAATGTGAGAGGGATAATGGAAGAGAGTCGGAAATTCCGAATTGTGTCGACGCCGAATTCGCAACCATAGTTTTTCTATTCATCAACTCACTCGCTTCATTTATCGGTGATGAAATGATGAGCATCGTACATGAAGATGAGCATGGAGAAGACATCGAAAGATTCAATGGAATGGTCGATAGATCACACTCCTGATGCACTTGTTGGGCAAGACATAAACGACAGAAAAAAGTCCTTTATTCTTTGAATAATTAGCGCAAGCAAGCGTGAGAGAGCTATTAGCTAAGTCCCTCTGCATGCACTCTCTCATTTGAATGGGATCTATCACTGGCAGATTTGCGAGAGACAGAGATATATTCGGAGACTGAATAAAACACTATTTTAATCGCAGCAGATGACAATAGAAAGCATAGAAAGAGATAGACAATCACTTATAGATGAAGAATTTTGTTTAATCGGGAGGTTATGTCTGAAGATCATATCAAATTAATGCGACAAATTTCAGTCTATTTTTTAAGCATAATAATATGCAAATATATGGATACGTTGAACGACCTATTTAAATCTAACATTTGCGTGTAGTCTCATATGAAGTGCGATTCAAGTTACAAATGGAAGAGGAATATCAGAAAAGCAGAGAAAATATAGTGGAAAGTAGAAGGAACAGTGAGTTATGACAGGAAGCACAGTAATCGGAAGTCATCGGTCGAGACAAGACCCTCAAAACAATCACAAGGATTGGTGAAAGAGACTGACGTTTAAAAAAAAGTTGAGACTGCTGAAACTGGTGCACATCAGAAGTATTACTTGAAATTAACATAATATGTATACAATATTATTGAAACTAGAATATAAATGCAGGTAGAATACAAACTATCTCAATTTTAGTTAGTAAATGTGGCTCAATTATAAGTAAACGTGAGATTCTTGTAATTGAAGGAGTCAATGATATTAAATGTGGCTCAATTATAAGTAAACGTGAGATTCTTGTAAATGAAAGTCAATGATCAGAGAAACTTTAAAACAAAATACATACACCGCTATATAAAATTAGTTGTTTACAAAAAAGGAAAATGCATATTCGACTTGTTATATGTATCGGACCGCTTCTGCTGGTGAATACTGTTAAAAGATGAGGAAATATAGTGAGGAATAATTGGTAAATAGTTTAGAACTTTATTAATCATCAACAAGAAGAAACAAGTCGAACGATTGTTAAATTAACGTTACATTAGAATCAGTTCATAAAGAGGGGTATATCAGGTGGTTGAAAGAATTTCAAAATTAATATTATTTCTGAGATTGAATTAAAATTAAAAGTTAAAATGAAGGAAATAGATAACGGTCGTCAGGATAAAACAATTTGGTGGTTTTTTTAACTAAGAGTGAAAATCGGAAACAAACAAATAGAATAAGCATCAACAGTTGATTGTTAGCAATATCAGTTAAAGTGCATGAGAGGGAGATCGATAACATTAACCGAATAAAAAAGAGCTCAATAGCTGGGCAGCTAAATTAATAAAAGAAAGATCATTTGTTAACTTGAGATGGATTGGGTACATGCAAATTTTTCAAAATTAACAAAAAAATAGCATGCATGTGAACAAAGTTGAGATTAAATTGTGCTCATGGAAAGAGTCCGTCAAGAACGAAGTAACCTGTCAAAAGTGCGGAATCAAAGGGACGAGAGGAAACAACTGGGTATTAGTCCGCGGAATGCTTCAAGTATTCAAGTTGAGGGGTTCATTAATATCAATGATAGAGGCAATTGCAATTTGCAGAAAGGAGGGGGGGGGGGGTAGCGGTGGAATAATTAACAGGAAGATATCTTCATCAGAAGTCTGGATCTGCATCGTTTTCAGCATCATCATCATCCTCTTCATTAGTATTATCATTCGTGTCTCGAGGAGATCGACGGCTGCCTGTATAAACATGAGTTTGTTTCCTTATATTCGAAATTGTCGTCTAAATGTGACTCTTGGATAAGCATGATTAGCCTGTCCTACTCTGAATCATCCCCCCTCCCCATCCCATTAACTAACCGGTTGGTTCCGGAGGCACAAGATCCTGATATGTATCCTCTCTCAATTCGTATCCCACCATCCTTGCACGCGAGTCCAAGTAGTCACGGAAATGACGGAGATGCGATCCGAGTGTCTGCTCCGTCCGAACGTCCAATCGAAAATGTAAAAAAGGTAAAGGTTTATCCACGTCAAGAGATTTTACGTCGTAAGACAACGCTAGGTGGGGCCCACTGGTAAGGCCAGCTATTAGATATCAATGTATTTTCCAAAATTCCCAATCAATGATCTCAATGTATTTTCTTATAATAAGACGCACGCGAAAGATATAGGAGAAATAGGAAAATTCTCTGCCCTTTTTGGAACAAAATCTAATGGAAACCACACACTTTTTATGGTACTGGTTTTAAATTTGCAAAAACCTATCAACATAAGGAATATTTGGTAAACAAGGAAGTATTTGAGTGGAATCGGTACCTCATGACATCAGGCATAGTCATTGGAATACGGTCGATGGCCTCACGAAGTGGTTCCATGTCTCCTTCAATGGCCGAAAGGATCACGGACGGATCACCGAGCAATTGGTAGACGCCTTGATCGGGAAGACGAGGTGGCTGATATTGGAAACTGCAATCAAGTAATTATTCATTATCGTATCTTTCTATATGATTCACTCCTTATACTCACCCCTCACTCCCTCTCTTCCTTCCATACGCCCTTCCTGTCAACGAAGCTGCAGTAATTGCCCGTTTTCTCATCAATTGATGAAAATCGTTGCTATCCGCACCAGCCGGCACCTGCAGTCATACATAGAGCATGTGGAGTACGAATGAAATTTATCATTTCTATATGCACTGTTAATTATTGTTGTTTTTATCATTATATTTATTTCACATAGGAATAATACCTAAAACGATAATTTCGAAAATAATTTTGATATGAATTGAAATGATTTGCATTTAATTGTTATGAATATCAACTTAGCTGACCACTGGTGAATCAGCTCCCAGAACACGATTGATCTCATCGTGAGTGTACACGTTATCGCCCATCATAACATCGCGACCAGCCAAAGGCCATAGAACATCTGCCAGATGTAGTTGGTAGTACACCTGCAAAGGGACAATATGGAGGATAAGCATGTCTATTCGGTCATTCACTCACCTCTAAGGGATAGATATTCGTACTGGAAAGGGCACGAATTGCATCAGCTCGGGCTCCAATCTCGCCCAATGACATCCGAGAGATTACCACAGAGGAGACAGAGTATGGCGAATTACGGTCCGGATTCTGACATACATTTTGATTAAATATATGTATAAATCAAAACACGATGTTCCTAACAATAAGAAATGGTGGGATCGGAATAATTAACGCTTTTTAAAAAGTTTTTCTTGTCCGATCCGGAGTAAGAAGTGATGCACCATTTAAATGAGGTGTATCATACGAGGCTCAAATCGCAAGTTTGGAAACTGTATGCTACCCGTAAGAAAAAATTGAAATTTCTGAGGTTTTTCGTGCAAAATATGACGGTTTTAAGAGAAATTGTGCGGCCACCCGTTAAAAAGAATCCTATTTGCATGCGGGTACCTGATATTACAGGTGACAAAAAATCCAAGTACGTACTTGGCACAGGTATGATGATATGCCAACGTTTGAGAGTTTTGAGAAGAAATGATTATTTATTAGGATTGAAATGAAACAATAATTTAATAGATAAAAAATATTTTAAAAAAAATCAAACCTGTCTCGCTCTATTCTCGAGATTCGTTTCTTCCACACGGAAGCGCATTATCTCTTCCCGAGAAATACTACCTTTAATGAATATTCACTTGTTATACAGTTATTATATACGATTAAACTACCCATCATGTCATACAATTCGCAGTCAGTTTACAAGCTCTCTATACTAAACAAATACACCGAGATAAGAATATCATACCGTGTTCGTCAATCGCTCGTCTCATATGAGCCACCATTCTCTGATGACGAGGTTCCATATCATCAGTCAATCGTTGAGCGAGCGAATCGCGAAGTGCTAGCACCAGTTCCCTCTTAATTACTTTTGAACAACAAGCACTTCGAGCTATAAGACGTAAAATAGTGTAGTAAAAAGAGTGTGGATGGTCTCTTTTCATCCATTCATATATATCCATATAAATATGTTACCTGTTCTTCAGCAGTAAGAGCCGAAGAGATGGAATCTTCGTCCGGTTCCTCCTCGTTCTCTCCACCAACTAAAATATGTTGAGGACATACATTTTCATAACTACCGGGCCGGAAATCAGACCACTATATATTTAATGAAATCTATCGTCAGACCACAATATATCCGCTATAAAATCGGGTTTCTAGCCGTAGAACACTATATATTTTTGGCTATTAGTATCAGACCACTATATATTTTCGATCCCCGGTTGGCAATGAAAATGTATGGTTGAGGATAAACAATGATTATATTCCGACCCTCTCATCTTCATTTCAAGTCGGAACAAAAAAAAAACAAAATGCATAGGCAGATTGGTGAAAAATGAATGTCCTCTATATTGACCTCTTGCTTGCCTCTCTCGTTCCCTCTGATGTGCTCTTGCATTGGCCACTCTCCTTCTCTCTTCCATCTCCATCTCTTCATTCTCAGCTTCTCTCCTCTCTCGCTCCTCTTCCTCCATCGCTAAATCAGGATCCGAATGATTCTGAAATGGAGAAGTCTATCTATATAGAATAAAGAGTTCTGATCCACATAGCAAACAGATCATGATTGACCATATATCTGTTCATCAAGTGTGCTCTTTCCATTCTTCTTCGTTCATGACTGGGACCTGCATCGTCCCTCTCCAGTTCCCCTCTACGACTCAATCGCTCCTCAATCTGCAAGAGTTAACAATAGGAAGAAAAAAACATATAAAAATATAGGAGGAGAATTTTCAAAAACAGGCCATTTTTATACATGGTGAAATCGTCAAAAAATTTTGATATAAAAATGTTCTAACAATAAGACTTGGATAATTTTATCTTTGAAAACCAGATATATTTGTCGGATTAGGGTAAATATTTTATGATGATATATGACTTGCCTGCCTCTGTACAGTCTTTGCATATCTCTCCAATTCTTCTTTCGTAGCCGGTCGCATTCCTCCCTCACTTCCTTCGCTTTCCTCCACGTACAAACGCAGATTCAGTTCTGTCAATAGCATTCATTTTCCTACAGTCCGGGTAACTTTTAAACTCATTTTAAACATTCCGACCTAAAGATTTAGAAATTTTGACAAGAGAAGCATTCAGGTGCGATGAGAAAGATCATTACTTATCAGATCACTGTGTCACAGTTTTTTTCGTATGCTATGCAAATTCACAGGGAAATTAGGCAAATAGTGTGCTAACGGAAAGGACTGTTTATGAAGATACAGTGATATGGGAGATAAACTCACGTGTAAGAGAATCTAGTGACTCGACTCCGCTATCACAATCATCTTCTCCCTCCTCCAATTGATCTCTGCTACCACTGCTTCTCGCCTCTAATTCAGCTGCTGCAGCATTCGCTTCTTCTCTTGGGACTAATTCTATCCGATTCACACCCGGAGGAGGAGGCTGTGGAGAGTCCCGTTTTGAAGGACCTACAAATATCGTGAAAGATAAACGCAATTTGAAACCTGATCAATAAAAGGTGGAAAACAGGCATACAAAATAAGCCCAAAACCAGCATTGCAGAGTTTCAGGCCACTATAACGAAAATCTACAGCAATATAGGCGCACCATTGGCATTTCCAAACTTGGATGAGGATGTTGTAGGTTCCTCGAGTGGATGCTGAAATACACATCGATATTGCTATTTGAAACATAAATGATAGCAACGCCCATGACGATATAAATACCCGAAGACATATTTAGCCACTTTAACTAACCGCTTTCCTCTTCCGTTCTTTCTTCCCTTTTCCAACTTCTCCATTAGGTACATCAACCAGATTAAGTCTGTCTAATTGCTCTCTGGCATGCTCCATCGAATGCTCCGTACTAGCTCCGTTGTTTGT
Organism: Pristionchus pacificus; assembly: GCA_000180635.4. Taxonomy (NCBI): domain Eukaryota; kingdom Metazoa; phylum Nematoda; class Chromadorea; order Rhabditida; family Neodiplogasteridae; genus Pristionchus; species Pristionchus pacificus. Next base: position 39,349,964 of record CM026575.1, read on the forward strand.
GTTCGGTATGCCCAGGGGCTGTGAGTTGGGGAATCTTGGAACCTAAAAAGAGAGAACTCAATCAGTTACAATTCCATTTCAAGAAAGAAGCTTATTCGAGTGGGTCACCTATCCTTAATAAGAATAGTATCCAAGAATGGCCGAATAATATATATGCATTCATTGTCTATTAACAACCGTTTTGATTATAAAACATGTGCGGTAAAGATGTAAATTGAAGTTATGAGATAATTAAATATTGCCTGGGGCATAACTCCAGAACTTAGACGGGCTAAGGCGGAGGCGGACGGAATGCCATTTGGACGAAAGCGATTGAGTGTTGATGTTTCCGGATCCCTTCTTTCGGGCAATACATCGTAGACGGGAACACTATATGAACCGGACGAGAAAGCTGTCGAGGGAATCATCCGGCGGTCCATCGCTGCAACACATTCAGTGTACTAATACAATTATCTACTTAGAATTTTGGCAAAAAATCGAAAACAAAAATCTGCCAAACCCCTTCTTTTTGGGAATGTTCATTCACATCACTTTTTTTTCCAAACAGGTGCACAAATTTAAAATGATTAGCGCGCGTTTTTTACTCACAGTCAATGCTCGTCTCACTGCTCATGACATCGCTCACGACGCTCTCCGTACCGAGCCTACAACAAGGAGGATAAATAATGATAATTAGGAAGAAATCGACAAAAATGTTTCGTATCCAAATTGCACAGACTAACTGATATTAGAAGGTGTATTAAATGTAGAAATGCGTGTCAACTCACTCGCTCCTCGTGGGCACTTCAAAATGTCCAGTCTGTCGTGCGTACGCAGGTGGCTCAGTCGATCGGTTGTTCATCTCCATCACTTGTGACATAAATTCCTGCACGCCGGACGACTCTGTCTGTGCATTATCTGCAGCAGGAGCAGCTGTATCACCTGTCGATGGCCCGACGTACATGGGTGGTTGTCGGTGCAGCTCCTGAAATTCAACCTATAGCAGCTCCTCCCCTTCGATAAAATTTACACATTTTTGTATCAATGGACCAGCCACATTAAAAAACGGGTACGTAGAACGAGTTCATACCATTGTCAAAAACATTTTTTTCGCATGAAATCAGCTAATGACTTTGGCAAGAAACGGCTCTCATCATTTCGCGAACTATTTTTTTTATTCTTCTTTGGTAGGCGAGAGATTGTGCAAAATGAAGAGAACATTCATTGTGAAGCCGTTAATATTTTTTTCACTTGGACAATTTTCGAAGTGAGAAATAACTCAACAGCGTACTCACTTTGTACAATTTGATTTGGTCATCTTCTTCATCGGGTGACATGCATGACGAAGGAACAGACGAGCCACCAACAGAATAAGATGCCTCTGAGCGGGCTGAGTTGGCACTGCAATTAAACAATGTTGCATCTTCTTTCTATTTTTAGACCGAATTTTCCAATCGAAACATATAAATTAGGGTTAGCCATTCGGAAACGCATTCGGAATTCGGAAAATCCGTAACGTTGATTCAATTATCTTCTCATTCCGGAATGAGAAGATAATTGAATCGAACAATGGCCATTCCGTATCGATGCAAATCAATCCCACTCATCGCCGCTCTTTCTCTCGACAATGGAAAAGTGAGACCAAATTGTATCGATACGGAATGGCCATCGTGTGAGTCTCATTCCGGGATGAGAGTGAAATTACGTGATTTCCGAATCAATTCCGTCATTCCGAACGGTCAACCCTAATATAAACCCGTAACAGACCCTGTCGGCGGAAGTCTCAGATCGATCCTTTGCATGGGCGAATAAACAGGAGGTCGGCCGATACTAGCTCCATTTCCGTTGTTCCCATTCTGGATGTGAGGTTGCAATTGTATAGATGCAGCTGGTTGCTGCTGCTGCTGCAGCTGAAGCCGCTCTTCATCGTGCTGTTCTCTACGTGCCATCACTCGAAGAATGTAGTGACGTCTCGTAGCCTCGGTCATAGCGTTCATGATCTCAGCCTGGAAATTTTGCACTTTCATTTTAATACGTCCGGTTTGCGTTCTAGCTCATGTGACAAGCAAGAGAGTATACAAATCGAGAAGAGGCTGGTACACCAACTTTCACATTTATGATATTACACTGAAGAAAAAATATATCAAAGATTGCAATCACGGCACTAGTAAAATGTGGCAAAAAAGGAATAAATTACAGTACTCTTCTTATTAAAAGAGGACAAAAAAACGAAAAGGTCCATCAGAATACATAACTGTTGAATTGCGTGGAAAAAAAGCTTTGAGGGAAATAGGAAGGAAGCTTTTGAACCCTTTTCTTAATTCATCAAGAGCAAGAACAATCAAAGATATAAAAAAAAATGTGTTCTGGCAAGTAATAACGTTGTGACACAACTTTTTCGGGAAAAATCATAATTTTAATTTTAAAAAAGTGGCTTGACTGAAGTCCTAAACAATATTTTTTAAACAACAAGAGCTTTTCACTTTTGATTCCTATTTATATAATATTCGAATCGTTCTTCTTGTTCACAAAAATTGATTGTTGAAAGTATAAAAAAACGAATACAAAAATTCCCGAATTTCCCGAATTTCAAACCGGGAAAAACATTTAAAATAAGGTTGACCGTGATATTAATTTTTTCACGAAAACATTATTGCGCGCACCCCTAATTCACATTACCCGCCGCTCATCATCTCCGACAGCTCTGTAGAAATCTTGACGGAGATTGTCCAATTCTTCGAAGCCTTCATCTAAACAATATATTTAGAAGTATCAATACAAATTCCTATAACAAAATGAAAAAAATACTAACTAATATGTTCAATGCGTTGTCCAATCAGAATTTCTCGCGCATTCGGAGCATTGTTGAATTGGATTTGCATCTGCAGCATATTAACTGCGGCAGCAATATCTGCAATGTTTTCAAATAACATGAACGGCGGGCTCAATTCTGCGATAAACATTATTTACGGATGACCGTGACAAAAAATAAATGACTTGAAAGAATTTATGTGGGAGAGAGAATATTTTAAGGAGTGGTTCGACACAAGAATGACCGTACCAGAACATCATGTCTCAATTTTTAATCAGTTTCACTGCCTCAATTCAGATTGGCAATATTTACCGTACCCTGTGCTGTTTCTGGCGATAGTTTAAGATTCTCCTCCAAGTGGAAAGCGAGATATTGAAGTTGACGACTTGCGAACAAGAGAATTTCTCTGTTGGCATCCATATTAAACAGGTTGTTCGCAACTGAAAATCTCATTATTCATATTTCATTGTTCACTAACTTGAGTACAAAATGAAAAAAAACCGAAATCGATAATGTTATAAATATAAAAGACTACAGCTGAGCAGAACAAGTTGATACATTATGTTGAACACTTAGCAACCATCCCCACGGGGACGGAAAATTGGTAGCGACTTCGGTTGCGAAAGGTAAGGCTACCCGAGAAAGCACTGGATAGCCGGGTATGTAGTCCGTCTAACAGCTGGCCTTACCAGTGGGTCCCACCTAGCGTTGTCTTACGACGTAAAATCGCTTGACGTGGATACACCTTTACCTTTTTTACCTTTACCTTTTTAGCAACCACCATTTAATGGCTGGCAAAAGTCGAAGAACGGGATTGTGACGATGTAATTCGCAAGAACTAAACGCTGACTCACTGGCGGTGCGCACGAGAGTAATTGCCAGTCCGCTCGCCAACATTCCGCTTTGGGCTGTATTGGCGTGCAAAGGATCTTCCACGAACAACCGGATACCATCACGGATCGCACTTAGTTTTTGAAGCTCCTACAAACAAATAAATACATATCGAATCTTTTCAACACAATGGTCGATATAAAGCTTAAAATAACTAACAGAGTTGCCGTCTGATTCTACGCGCTCTTCGACGTTTTCCTGGTCCTGAAATGCAAAATATTCTTGAAAATAATTCAATTTAATTGTTTTTGTTCAAGAAAAAATGAGATTGACTATCGTCTGATAAACATATATCATCGACAACTCAAAAAAAGAGTTCAATAATGTTAAATATAGTAAACGAACTCTAGAAGGCGCGCCGAGCAATAGCTCTTCCTGTACAATCTGCAGCTGGCGCTGTAGCGCCGTGCCCCGATTAATCTGGCGAGATCGACTCTGCAACTAAAACAATAAATACAACATGCATATATATTTAAGCAGCCACAGTCTCACCATATGTACTTCTGCATTCTTCAAAACTCGTCTGCATACTTCGGAAGGTGGTATCATAGTCGAGGAGACAGTTGAGAATAATCCTCTACTTCCGGCAGAATGGGTTGATGCAGTAGATCGAGCACAGTCCGCATCCACAGCATTGCGAGGTGCCACCAACTGAGCACATCAAATTACTCACCTTATCATTTCCCACATTAAAAAAAAGTTAATCTCGACCCTCCTCATTCTAAATATGTATATTTGTATAGTGGAAAATAGCGAGAAAACAATGTCATTCAGGGGATCATAATTATCGCTATCCTTCTAACCTGTCCCGACTCAGCTACGCCCTCTCGTCTTGCATTCATTTCCTCCGATGTGGCACGCTTTTTCGTTTTCTTGTTGCTTCTTTCTCTTCGTTCTCTCGCTCGGGACATAACATCCAGTCTGGAATACACATAACATCCAGTCTGGAACAATTCTGCATTACTCCCGATTCAATCTAATATTGTTGTATAGTAATATAATTCTATGTAAATTATTAATCACAAGTAATTAATGTGACCCGTTGATGCTACTACAGTAGTCAGTACATTTCATGCCCCCTGGGCTCCCACCGCGATCTGCCTGATTTCTATCTGTTACTGTTCCTACTGTAAGTATTGCAATTCCCCGCTGGCCTACTTTTCGTCAGTTAGTTCTCTCCCCCTCGTTGCGGCTAGTTGTCGCTGCATATTCTTCTGTCAACTATCTACTCTGCAAATTCTTCAATAAAGCCGATTCTATTGGAGCTGCAAGTATTCTCTCAAGACACACAACTGCAAGACATAACATTGGCGTTCAGGACAATTCGGACTTCGGTAACTTTGACTGATTTTTATATCAGGGTGTCCCACATATTTTTGGAATTTGCTTGCCAATAATTACTGCATGATCGACAATCATTCTGATGCAATACAATATTACGTCATTGTGCAATTGTTTACACTTAGCCGCTTCTCGATTGCATCAGTCTTTGACTAGTTTCATCAGTTATAGTCATGAACACTGCTCGAGACTACCGCTCCGTTTTGCTTCATTATTTTCTCCTGGGTCGAACGGCGACGGAATCCCACCGTAAGCTGGTCCAGACTCATGGCGAAAATGCCCCCTCCCTTCACACCTGCTTCAATTGGTTCACCCGATTCAAGCGAGGGGATTACAATCTGGAACACCAACCCCATCCTGGACGCCCTTCTTCTCGTGTTCGGGGTCGTGTTCTCAGGGAACTGAAGGCCAATCCCAAATCTAGTGTGCGCGATATTGAGAAGACCATCCATATTCCTAAGACCACAGTTGCTCGAATCCTGCATGATGCTGGGAAGACACCTAAGCTCCCCCAAGTGATTCCGCATGACCTCACGACAGCTCAGCTGAAAAAGCGGGTTGACGTTTGTCAGGGATTACTCCACCGTAGATCCAATTTCAATTGGGTCAGCCACATCGTCGCCATGGATGAGAAGTGGATCACCTACGATAATCCTGAGAGGAAACTTCAGTGGGTGGACGTCGATGAGAAACCCCAGCAGGCTCCAAAGGCGGAACTTCACGGAAAGAAGGAACTCCTCTGTTTCTTCTTCTCCGTCCTCGGTCCCATCTACTGGGAGATCCTCCCTCCCGGCATCACCATCAAGGCTGACCTCTTCACTACCCAACTGGAAGAGGTGACGGTCAGGGTCCCTCCCAAACTCCTGAGCGAGGGCAAAATCCTCATGCTCATGGACAACGCGCGCCCTCATCATGCGAAAATCACCCAGAAGAAAATGGACGATCTGGAGATGGAATGGCTCCCTCACCCACCTTACTCCCCTGATCTGTCCCCTTGCGACTACCACTGTTTCCGCTCCCTCTCTAACTTCTGTCGAGGAAAGAAGTTCAAGAACCGAGACGCACTTGTGAAGGAGTTCGAGGCATGGATCAACTCTAAGCCCCAGGCCTTTTGGAAGAGAGGGATCGAGACCCTGCCCGATCGATGGAGGCAGGTCGTGACTACTAAGGGAGCATACATTGATTACTGATCATTTGTTGTTGTTGAAGGAATAAACAAAAAAATAAAAATAAATAAAAATGTCACAAATATGTGGGACACCCCAATACTTTTGTCTGCTGATTTGTGTTCTGTGAGCCGACTGATTAAGGAATCGTTTGCGACTTGTGTCAGACAGCTTGGTGCGTGAATCTGACGTGAGCCGACTGATTAAGGAATCGTTCGCATTTTCGTTCGTTTACCCACCCCTCGCCGAAGGCTCTGCCCGAATTTTGATTTTGAATCAAAAGAGACTGCAGAAATGGGTACTAATGAGGATGGTGAAATGGCTGCAGAGATTACTGAAATGAAAGCATTGATGGCTAGCATGGCACAGCTACTTATGAAGCAATGTGAGAAGAAACCAGAGAGTCTGCAGGAATTATCTAATGCATCTATGAATGCCATCGAGAGCCGAATCCAGGAATTCGTGTACTCACCAGAGGATGGAAACACATTCGAACGATGGTGGAATAGATATGTGGACATATTCGAAATCGATCTCAAGGAGATGGACGATCTGAAGAAGATTCGTTTGCTGATCAGACACGTCAGCACCTCTGTCGAGAGGACATTCGTGGAGTCGATTGCGCCAGTGAACTGGGCCGATATGACACTTCTGCAGGTTAAAAATAAGATGCTGATTCTCTTTGGTGATAATACTTCTACATTTGACCGCAGACGAACAATGATTGATTTGAAGATGAGTAAAGAGAACATTGAAGATGTGAGAGTGCTAGCAGCACGAGTTAATCAGACGGTAGAGAATGTACAAGTGAAAGATGCAACCATTGATGAATGGAAAGTACTGACTTTCCTGCATGCACTTGATCTGCCGAGATACTCTGATGTTCATATGAGAATGATGCAAACAGCAAGACAGAAAGGCAAAGATTGTACATTGGATGATTTGATCTCTGTATTCAATGATGTCGCACAGCTCAAGAAGGACTCGCTTTCCATCACAGAGTCGGGCAGAGCTGTACATTATGTGGATAAACGAACGAATAACAAGAATCAGAACAAACAATCGAATAAGTCGAAGCCGCAGAAATTCAATGATTCTGTTGTCTGTATGAGCTGCGGAAAAGCTTCTCATAATCGATCAGAATGCAAATTCCGTAATGCAAATTGTTACAATTGCAAGAGAGATGGCCATATTGCGAAAGTGTGCAAGAAGCCAAAGAAGGCACTCACTGTTAGTGTATCCACAGTATCCACTTCGGACTACCACATCCAAGTGAATATACGTACACGAGCTGAAAAGTGATCATTCGGAATGAAGGAAATCAGTTTCCTCGGTTTCATCATCAACAAGGACGGTCGCCACACCGATCCGAAGAAGACGGAGGCAATTCGTACAATGCCTGAGCCGCAGAATGTTGTAATGCTCCGCAGTTTTCTTGGAATGGTCAATTACTATGGACAGTTTATTGATGGAATGCATATTCTGAGATCTCCAATGGATCATCTGCTCAAGGACAATGTGAAGTGGAAGTGGTCGAAAGAATGCTCTAGTGCATTCGAGAAGATCAAGGAGAAACTGAATTCACAACTCAGTCTCGTACATTATGATCCACACAAGGAAATTGTTATTGCTGCAGATGCTTGTGAAGATGGAATTGGTGCTGTTATTCTGCATAGGTTTCCTGATGGAACTTTGCGGGCTGTGAGTCATGCTTCCAGGAAGCTGAAGCCTGCAGAGAGGAACTACGGACAGATTGAAAAAGAGGCACTTGCGCTCATTTTTGCCGTTGGAAAGTTCCACAAGTATGTGTTTGGCAGACGTTTTACTCTCCAAACAGATCATAAGCCGCTGTTATCGATCTTTGGCTCGCCCAAAGGAGTTCCTGCATATACTGCTAAGAGAATATACAGATGGGCTGAGACTCTGCTGATGTATGATTTCCGAATTGAATACATCAATACTGATTCTTTCTTCTATGCTGATGCTCTTTCTCATTTGATCAGTGAATGTCAGACAGAACAGGAAGTGAACATCGCGCTAGTGCAGACTGAGGAGGATGTCAACGACATGCTCGCTGCAGATATTCGTCGATTGCCAGTGACGGCAACTGAGATTCAATCTGAGACTAAGAAGGATACACTCCTCCAGGAGGTTATCAAGAGGCATCTCAAAGGATGGCCGAAGAAAGACACTAAGGATCCGTGCCTTACTGCATTTTATTCTAGAAGAGATTCACTGAGTATTGTGAAAGGATGCTTGCTCTTCGGTTCTCGAGTGATTGTTCCGCAGATTCTACAGTCGAGAGTGATGAAAGATCTTCATGCTGAACATCCAGGGATTGTGCGCATGAAATCACTCGCGAGAAGTATCTGTTACTGGCCAGGAATGGACCAGGAAATCGAGAAAGTTGTTCTCAAGTGTGATCGCTGCGCCAAGGCAGCGAAGTCGCCAGTAAAAGTACCACTACAGCCATGGCCTACTGCAGATAGTCCATGGGAACGAGTTCACATCGATTATGCTGGACCCGTCAGAGGCGAATACTTTCTTGTAATCGTTGATGCTTATAGCAAGTGGCCGGAAGTGTACAGTACTACAAGAATCACTGCATCTATTACTGTCGATTTTATGAAGGATGCAATTGCGAGATATGGAATTCCGCAGATTATTGTATCGGATAATGGAACTCGATTCACATCGGAATTGTTCCGTGAGATGTGTGCTGCATATGGTATCAAACACATGACGATTGCTCCGTATCATCCTCAATCCAACGGACAAGCTGAGCGTTTTGTGGATACGCTGAAGAGAAGTCTGAAGAAGATTTATGGTGAAGCTCCGAATCAGCAGATCATTCGTCAGTTCTTAATGGCATACAGAAGGACGCCCAATCCGAATGTGCCAGATGGCAAGAGTCCGTCTGAAGTGTTCATGGGAAGAACAATCAGATCAAAGATCGATTTGATTCGTCCGCAGATAATCAGATAAAATCGATGAGAGAATGAAGGTCCAATTCGATAAGCGAAATGGTACCAAGGACAGATGGTTCTCTGTCGGAGATGAAGTGTACTACCATGCGCCTGATGGTCCAAATCGGTTCCAATGGATTCCTGCAGTTATTATTGGAAAGAAGGGCAAGGTTATGTACGAGATCGAAGTCAAACAGAAGAAGCAACGAGCTCATGCGAATCAGCTTCGCAAGAAGTCAAGTGGAGCCGGTCAGACTGAGCTGAAAGGCACTTCGATTCCACTTGATCTTCTGATGGACACGTTCGATCTGAATAGAAATGTGCCTGTGGTAGATCACAGAGAGGAGTTCAGAGTAGAACTCGATGAGTTTCCTAATGAGGAACTCGGTGAATCGGACGATCAGTCCATCAATTCTGGCTATTCTACAGCCAGATCTGCTGTATCTTCTACTCCATCTTCGCCGATTCTTCAACGTGATCAACAGCCGATGCTGCCGCAGTTACTTCAACCACTCAATCAGCGACCGATGAGAATTCGTCAACCGCCACAACGACTCGAGGTCGATCCGAGACAGAAGTCGTACAGAGCGACGAAGCAATAATCCCGTCCCCTTTGCTACGTCCTCACCTCACCTCTTTCCCATTCTGTAATTTTTTTTTTAAGATCGGCAGCGCCAATCTTGAAGGGGAGGTGTTGTATAGTAATATAATTCTATGTAAATTATTAATCACAAGTAATTAATGTGACCCGTTGATGCTACTACAGTAGTCAGTACATTTCATGCCCCCTGGGCTCCCACCGCGATCTGCCTGATTTCTATCTGTTACTGTTCCTACTGTAAGTATTGCAATTCCCCGCTGGCCTACTTTTCGTCAGTTAGTTCTCTCCCCCTCGTTGCGGCTAGTTGTCGCTGCATATTCTTCTGTCAACTATCTACTCTGCAAATTCTTCAATAAAGCCGATTCTATTGGAGCTGCAAGTATTCTCTCAAGACACACAACTGCAAGACATAACAAATATTATGAAAATGGTATAATAGGTGAGGGGACGGGGGAATGATATCGTACACTCTGTGATGGCCAACACTTCTGCTCCTTCGATCGGGAACGGCCACTTGTTCACTGCGTGCAGCTGACGGAACAGGCGACGTAGCTCGAACTACAATTTATGAATAGTTGAAAACTTGCCCAAACATTTAAAGTATGAATATCTGGCATGAAACTCATATCCGTGTGAAAACCAACCGCCGAAAATATGCATGTCAATACCAAAATGACATTATACCCTGTCAATTTTCCGGGGATCAAATTTCTATTTTCAAATACGAAAAATTCGCATCTGTAAAAAGAACTGGAAATTAATTTCGATTCGTTCACTAGTTAAAGTTACCCAACAAGGACGATTTTGACCCCCTATTTGCTCATCGGATAGAGAATGGTCGAATTAGTACTGCTCGCGCAATAAAAAAGACAGAAAATCGATAATAGCCCTAAAAACGGCTTGGAAAACCGGGTTTGAGTTGGGATTGATCATCAGACCCAAGCGCAATTCAAATCGGAATATCGGGAGACTTAATTGTTTATCGCTTTGACTCCGCCTACTTTCACTTTCTGCGGTTCACCGACTCCGCATTTGTCTTCCCATATTCAGTAATGAAATAAAAATTAATCAATAAACTTAATTCAATTAAAATAAAGTCGTTCGTTGGTTGGTCGCTAGTTTGCGGATGCGGTTTTCGCGCGCATTCAAACGAAAATTTGTCCTGGTTGGGTAATTTTAACTTCAATTATAAATAATATTCTCCAATAGAGGAGGACCGGGTACACGGTACTACATCAGAGCAACTAGGATAGTTGGATGCACAAAGACCACAAACAGAAGTCGCACACACACACACACACACACACACGCTCTTCCTACCTGTGATCAGTCTCTCAGCCGAAGAGAAACGAGGTAGTGCTCCTCTAAGAGACACGGAGGAATGAGTAGACGACACGGAAGAGGAAGCTAAAGAAGGGGAGGAAGATGTTATGGATGATTCGGAGAGAGCCGTCGATAGTGTTGAAGAAGGGAAGACGCGATCCCCGATGGAAGATGCCACTGTTAAGGAGCAATGATCAATCCCTCGCCATTTATCGCCCTCTCTCTACCGCGGTGTATTACCGTATGAGAGTGAGCTGTGGAATGGACATAGTCAGATCATTGCTCTAGTGAAGCAAGAATAAACAGAGGTATATGAGAGGGAACGGGGAGGGGGTAAGATACGATAGAAGGGAAAAGAAAGAGCAAAACAAGCACTCGCTAGATAATTTTTGAAAAATCTTTGAAAAATTCTCGAGACAGTAAAACGTATGTGTATAGCTAGTGTTAACCAGCGCAGTACAGTGAGAGGAACGAAGTTGAGATGATTGTTTGTTTCGCACAGTTTATCCAGTTGTGCCCATACCGCATAGTGCCTATCAGCCGATAACGTTACAAATCACAACTTATTGAAGGACTACTTACACTTACCATACTACATATGGAAAGGTACAGTAGTAATAAAGAGGTAACAAACCATTTCGGAAATTGCATGGAGCCAATTACGGTAATTAAGTTTCTTAACCGATCATAATGAAAACAAATTGATATTTACCTGAACTGATTATCTGCGAACCTTCATCACGCTCCTTAAAATATCATAATTAATGAATGCGAATATCATGAATAGTTTGTCCATCTTCCTTACCGTAGTAAAGGCAGTCATCTCCACGTCTGTCGAACCTGATGACTTGATCGGTTTCGGCCGTCGAGCCTTCACCATCACCATGCCACCTGTATCACAGAAACTACACACTTTCATTCAATTCTTGATTCGCACGAGTGCTACAATGACCTACCAACTCCAATGATGCCAGCAACAAATGCCCAGATGAAGACACAGATAGGGAGAAGCGGTAGGCCAATGAAGATGGTGAGAATACCGACGATTCGTCCATCTCCAGTAGATGGATATTGGCACGAGTGGATGACGATCTCGCTGAATATCATGTAATATCAATTTATTTTCCATTTACCAGGGGCCTATAAAGCCAGCCATCCCTTACCTAGCCAGATTGTGTCTTCTCACAAGAGGGTCATTCTCTCCCGCTCCTTCCCTCCACATCTCAGCAGCATGAACGGGGTGGGTCATCCAATGGAGGTCTTTTCGCACAATCGACTTAGACATCACGCAACTGTAATCACTCCATCATACACACAAATACAGTATATAGAAGAAACATTGTCAGACCCCATAAAGCGAATATTGCCAGATCTTGTTAAAAGAAAGCGATCGGATGACAGAAGAACAACCTTCCAAAAAAAAATTGTTGCGACTATAACTACACCACTACACCACTAGCTGTTATTGAGCGCAAACAATTGAAATAATAATAAAGAGAACTGACGTGACATATGAGCGAACTGCATCCTGTTCGGCTGTACCATCATTAGCTAGGAAGGTGTAATGGACACAAAGGCCGAATATAAGAGAGACAATGCAGAGGCAGATGGCAACCAGCGTGTATCTGTAACAAATATGAGAATGACATCGCGCATTATCCTTCAAAGGCTTATCCACTTGTAGCTCTTGTTATTTATTACCCCACCCCCTCCCCCCTTGTATCACTCACCTGCTCGAAATAGCTTCGTACCATGCTACCCTCTCCCTTGCTCTCCAATCTTCTGCATGTTCCATCCTCATTGCATCAGAAATTTCCTTTTTCTGGGCTGAAATAACTGGTTCGCTCATGAATATCTCTTGGAATGATAAGAACAATCGAGCCTCCATTATTTTATAATTTCTTCGTTCAATTTCCACCTATATTTATGAACTACAAACAGGAAAAATATGCAATAGCGGAAGCGATTACATTCACCAACAAATATCTTAAACATAAATATCAATTAATAAATTGACCGTCGGATATCCATTCCTTGTCATCGTCATCTCCTATGAGAACAAGTATCTCCTTCTCTCCATCCCTCTCAATCATTTCCTCTCCTCCTGCTCCTCCACTAGATTCTCCTTGTCTCTCTTCAAATGGAGGCAGTGATCCCTGTCTCACTTGCTCCTGCATATCCTCCTTCTGCTGCCCACCGCGGTCCTGTACATTTCAATTCAATTCCATTATTCGTATACCCCGATTGTCATAAATGGATACAATATTATTGAGCATGTTTCTGTTAGGATTTCCAATTTGGAATCAAAAATTGGCCCGGATTAGGTAAAAATCCAAAGTACTCAGAAGTAGGCCATAGTGGTTATTCCTTTTTCGCCATAGGAGCATCGGGACATAAAAGTGGAATATGCTCGGTTAACAAGCTGAAATTTCATATGTTTATGTTTTCTATATGAGTGTTTACAGAAACTTATAAGCTCGACGAGCTGTTCACAATGTAGAATGTTCTTTAAATTTTAGGCCTAAGCACCAATATATGGCTAGATCTCGATGTGACCACTCATGTAGTCAGATATTTTCCAGTTCGCGCTTTCTCCCCTGCGGAAGCTGCCCCCCCCCCTTAAGTTAATTATAGTTCATGTAATCGTAAATAGTGATAACGTATAATTGTTTTAATTCCTAAATTATATATTTCTTCATTGCGCACCGTCCAGAATTCAATCTTCTTCTTAGCCTTCTCATGGTCGATTCCTTCTCTGATTCTATCCTCTATCATTTGCTCTATTTCCATCTTCATCAGCCCTGAAACAAAATACATATCTCTTCATATTTATCTGAAAAAATAAATATAACTAGTTAGGCTAGCCAACCATAACTCAACTAACCACTTGTCTACTTTAAAATAAGGCTGCTATATAATGCGAGAATAAGACGGTCTGAAAGCAATGTCACCTATCCATAAAGACCTTCAGCGTTTATTTGAAGCTGACAATGATTTAATTATTTGAAAATCTCAAAAGTGTCTATGGATAGATGCCATTGATTAAGACCCTCTTATATTCAATATGTGGCTGCACACTCACTTTTCTCTTTCCATATGTCAAATGCGCCCCATAAAAGTCCAATGAGACAGAAGAAGAGGCCGGGAAATGCGACGACCATCAGATGGTGGAAGAGAGAATGCAGACCGACAGAGCACACTCCCGCCACACCATCCGTCGTCACCTGTGGATAACAACTATCGCCATACAAAAGGGTTTAAAAGCTCAAAACCTCCTCGTTGGCATTTTAAAATCAAAACAGTGGAATAACGCACCAATTCGAGGACTAATGCAATTAGTCCGATAGCAATAGAGACTGTGACGATTAGAAGCACAAGTTTGGCACGAAATCCTGCTGCAGATTTATCACTGAAAAGTAACATATTATTTTCAATATAAAAACAAGGAATGCCAAAAACTACAAGTGGCGAATGTCGAAAGGGCTCAAATATTTCGTTCCTCACCCCATCTTCTCCTCCTTTTCCTGCTTTATTCTTTCTACCGCTTTGGTCGCTCCTGCAGCACTCAGAGGAAAAGCTGCAGCCAGAAAACCGATGGAAGCAAGGAGCGAGACGTGAGAGACTACTGCGGAGATCGAGCACCTCAATTACATCCTCCTCAACTTATTTAAAAATATTAATAATTGACAAAAAATAGTGCAGCCATCCGCTGAAAATGATATGTCAACGAATATAGGATATATCAGAAGACACGATTGCGCGCTCTAATGAAAGATGAATGACACAGGGGACAATCTCGTATTTCTACTCACCACGTCGATTCCATAGTGGTTCTGATGAGGACATTGTGTACTGTCCGCATGCACTCTGCTGCCTGCAATCAACAAGCAACTAATATATGCCGTGAAAAATTGAAAGGCAAGACGATATCTTCCATAATTATCCAGTTCTTGCAATTACGATCGAGCAGAATCGAAGATAAGTGAAATGAAATGAGCGAATATATAAGCCAGGTTTTATGTGAAAGGCCTGTCCTTACAAGAATGATTCAAAAATGGGATGTACCTCGGAAAAGAAGGAGATCGATCCGAGCCCCCAACATATGAGATATACAGCGAATGAGAGGAAGCAACAGGCAATCGAGAAGATGCAATGAGAATCCACGAAAATTTTCGAACGGGACGAAAGGAAGAACTGAAGTCGTTAAAATAAATATTACATTTCGAAAATCACTTACGAAAATAGCCAGACAGACAATAGCGAAGAAAAAGCAGATGACAGCACGGGTAATTCGGAAGGACAGAAATTTATCAGGGGAAGATATCAGCGGGTTCCTACAAAGTTACAAATATTTCCTATCTAACTGGCCAGAAATTTATCGATTAATTAGCCGTTGCAAAATACGGCATTTATCACCAAAACTATCAAAAATCAAATAAACTACAAGACGAGGCATTCAAACCAGTGATCGAAAAGTATGTTACCCATGTCAACTGTGTCGAGGTGGTTTTCTCTGCCGTTTCTTTATCGATTGATCTAATTTTTTTCCTACATGCATCTGAGCGTACCAGACGTAGGAAAAAATCTGTTGCAAGGGCAATCGATTGCTGTCGGGCACCTAGGTGCCCGAAATAAGGTGCAGTTGACATGACTTTTCGAACACTGATTCAAACCATAGTTATAATAAAGCAAAGATCACCTGCATGGAAGGAAGCATTTGTCGATAATTGGTTTGATCGTCTCGTGCATAGTATGCACTAGCGGAAAGATACACTGCATATCCTCGAACTTTGATGCGGATTCCCCGTACTTCAGCTGCGAAAATAATTAATTGAATTTCAATTCTAGCATATAAGAGGCCGTTCACGATTTTCTCGATTATTATGTTATGTTATTACAATAAGGTAAACGAACATGGCATGCTTCTTCTGTGAACACTGTCTGTCTATCCCACTCCGTTTTCAGCTCCTCTTCATTGCCGTTCGGAACGAAACGAGCAAGTGCCCTGCAATCATACAACTTCGTCACATCATATATATACTTCTATGAAATTGCATTATAATTTTTATTATTATTCCCATACATGAATAAGTTCGGTGACAAAACTTTCATCAGAAAATTCTTAAAACCGGGTAAATTAAAATGAAATCTTTCAAAAACTCTAAAATAGATAAAACCTAGCAATGTTTCGAATTTTAAGTAGTTTTAGACTAATTTTGTATACTACGATTATACTAAAGAAAAAATAATAATTGTGGCATACCCCTTTGCATTAGTCTTCTCCTTTGCCCAAGTGGCATTCTCGACAGTTCGCTTGCAGTCAATCAGTTCAGATGGGAAGAATCCCTCCCTGGGAAATATCATAATTTAGCCATGATATTTCAATGTACACGAATACGCCGGTCGTAATGAAGTAAGTATATAACAATTGACTATAATTGTTATTATAATTACTCCTTCATAAAGGAGAGTTGTATCTCTGTGTGCTCGTCTGTTTGTTCATTATTATAGTCACATTAGTAAGTCACGAAACTGTAAACTAGTGCAAACGTGTCAAAAAAAGCAACTAAAACACAAGTTCGTCAAAGGTCAAAGATAAAATCTTACTTGATTGCATCTTCACACTCGTTGCGCACTCTATTACACATGGTGATGCCGAACCGTTGCCAAATTTCCATCTTATGCATCTGAACATACATTATTCTATTTTATTGTTTTGGGGTTCACGCTCTTCTACTTTCATCATGCTTCGCACTGCTGATATATTTTTCTCAGTTATATATATTATATATATATATATATTCCGTTTTAATTTTCAGAGAGCTATATTTAGACCCTGGTTAGTAATTGTAATGCGAAATCTTCCATGTATTTCATCCACTTTTCTTTGTCTTCCAAAGAATAGGAATGGTCAGGGTTGAAATTTCCCTTGAAACATCCACATGCAAGGGCTAGGACGCGGGGAGTAAGAGAAAGGAAGAGGGGCTATTTAAAAAAAGCCAAGATCGTTAGTCTCTCTCTCTCTCTCTCTTTACTCCTAACCAGATAGAAGAGAGGAGGGAACGAGATATAGAAAGAGGAGGTGTAAAGGAATAGTAGGATACGGTCAATTAATGAGGGTTACAGATAGGATTGGAGATCCTGATCATATAGAGCTATAAACACCAGACCCAAAGACGAGTCCCCGCGGTCCTAATCTATGTGTGACAAAAAGGAGCTTCAAAGATCACGACAATAAAATCCTAAGTTGATATGACAACTTAATGTACATGCGGTTCATCTCACCCAGTTGCATATTTGCCTAGAATAAAAAGAGATTGATTGTCGTCTATGAATATCAAGTTAAATGACGCATGAGGCAACAAACAATACTGTACACTATTATCTCTAAGCTGTGGGAGTGCGCAGCCCCCTAATAGCAATTGTAACGGTGCCCCTTCAAATAGTGAATTATAGCTCAGCAGTGCCTACAAACCTATTTCGATTAGCTTCGTGGGGGGGGGGGGAGCTTATCAGAAACATTAATAGACAAAAGTACCAGTTTTCAGAAATCAAATAGAAATGGCAAACAGCGAATCGGAAATATTGATCATCTGTTTCATTTTCTTACTTTATAGCACGATTGAGAGAAGAGAGAACCATTAAGATAAGGCGTAAGATGCCTCATTATCACTTCTGATTATGTTAGAACAGAAATTTAAAAAATTAACGCACGGTGGATGTGAGTCTCGCGGAGAACTCATATACGCCGCATGGACGATAAATCATACCGCACAGCATAGGCCCGAGGAAGCTCCAGCATCTGGGAAACATATCATAATTTCGGGTCATACTAATCGCCTCTTCCTTTGCTATTAAATTGGTATGTATGCATGGAAATAGTAGAGAAAAGATACTTGGGAAATCGTCGGAGCACTTCGTACTCGGCCGGTAACTGATCTCTGCTCGAGACGTACATGTAGTTGATAGGTAGACCAAAGCATGTCTCCTCCGGATGAGGAGTAGTACCTAAACAATCGCTGTTGTGATCCATAACAAGTCATGGTAATGATAGCAATATTATATACATAGGTGCCCACGGAGAGTGGCGGGAAATGCCTATGATAGGGCACTCCCCGGATAGTGACGAGGGAAGCTTTAATTATATAGCAACATACTACATACGTTGCCATTTAACTGGACTTGTTAATACATTCATCTAGAGAGAAAATTTAATTTAAATTAAATAAAATAAAATAGCGAACAGTAGGGAACGGAGTCGTTTCCTTTGAGTGGAATTTGGGCACGGCATGGCTTCTGGCAGGACCATTTCTTTTCTTTACAACCAGCATAGATTTGGAGGGCATTTGCGATACCCTGTAAATAAATCTTTATCTAAGCAGATATAGGTTGCAATATATAAGTAAATGATGTGCAATGTATACACTCTATTCAATGTAATAAATGCACTCGAGGACCAACCTGCTTTCTAGGGTCATCATCGCGCAGTTGGTTCTTAAACTCGCGATCGAAATTTTCCCTGGCTTCATCGGGAGAAATCGGCGTTGTTGCCGATGCAATTAGTATGAAGTGAATTAATAATGCTGCTACGGTGGGTCTCATCTTTGATGAACTACTGATGAAGACCGGTAACGGTTAGGTGCATCTGAAAACAGGGTATTGACAATATAAAAAAAGGAAGCGAAACGAAGCGAAACATATGGCAAAGATTCCAAAGCACGCGGCCGATGTATGCATTAATGTAGAGATAAATTGATGATGCAACGTGATTATGTGCAAAAGATGTCGACAAAATATGTATATGCCGCCTCCGAGAGGGGAAAAGGGGAATAGAAATGAAGCACTTTTTTGAAAAATCAGCCGTCTTGTGCGCGTTTGTTGCGCGTTTGTTATAAAACCCGGCCCACGGACACGGTCTCTTGACATATCACGGCCATTTTTATTATTCTTTTCATTATAGTTTTCATTGAGTTATTCGTGCGGTCTAGTGCAATATAACAAATATACAGATAAAAAATATGAAGATTCTAAGGACTTGACCAGGAACCTTATAATTTGTTGTTTGTGGAGCGCGTTAATAGATACACGCATGAGTCATGATGCTTTTGTAAGCTAATTGTTTTTTTCTCTACGTAGAAAAATCTGCTGATAAAAGCTCACGAAAAGACAAAATAACACATTGACCACATAAAATACTATAATACAGGCACTCAATCTCTACAAGGTACGATTCGGGCAAACTGCATTTCGTACCTTGTAGTTTTCTCTCTGATTGGACGAGTTGTCATTCGACGGTTCACTCAGTACGAATCGCCAGCAATGTCAATGTTCACCGCTCCATCAACAATTTCTAACTATTTCAACATGATCCAAATGGACGAAACAAATCTGAAGTGAGTCGTCTGGATACAGTAATTTCCGGCCTTGTAAATTCGTGAAAAAGATGAGTGGGTAACGACGATTTCTTAAGATACCATACACTACTAAGGGTATATTCAGGTCGGATCCACCTTATATCGGAGGTGCGTTTGTTGCTGATAGAACATTTGGCGGACTTTCTGTCTCACAGGTAGCAAAATAGGAACAAATGTAAATACAAATATATGTAATTTTAGGCAGTGAATTCATTCATCACACTAAATCCAGAGCTTGTTCCACACACCATTAACTACAAATTTATAGCAGCAGGTACTTGTACAAAACTTCCAGAGTTTCTCAGCATACAAATGGCGTAACGGACAGAAGTATAGTCACACATCTAAAGATTCTCTTGTTTATCCAAAATTCGTTTTTGATAAGCAAATTCAAAAATCTGATAACGCTTATAGCCAAGACGAAAGTACCTCTCGAGTTCAAAGTAAATCATTTTGATGATGGTAAAATGGCTTCTATAATTGCATATCAGACCGAGAAGCCTGTTGGAATGGGACATATTCGGGTGAGATAAGTTTCAATCATAATCTCAATCTTCTCCTGAAAATTGTATAGTACACAAAAGATGCCGATCATCTCGATTCGTCTCCGTTTCTCTGTCCAGACTACATCGGACCACCCGATGACTATCCAAATACTATTGAACTCGCGCAGTCTATGGAAGGACAGATGAAAATGCTCATGGAGGTAAATCATTTTAAACTATATTGGCAACACGTTCGCTAAATGAGAAAGCATTGATTAATCAGGAAATAAGTAAGTTTCCGCTTGAAATTCGTCCGGTAGAATCTCCTTTGTATCCGTCGAGTGATGTGAATCGAACTTGCTTGTGGCTGAGGATCAAACCAGAACACCAACGTGAGCTCACGTTTTATTAAACAGTTGAATCTATTCTGAAATTTAATCCGGTTTACAACGGACTGTTTATTTTTCTATGTCAACAAAATGACAAATAAAAATAAAATATGAGTAGCAAGTTGTAATGCGGAATCTCCCCTTCTCCTCCCCTTTTATCTAGCGGATCCGCAAGGCGAGCAGAATTGATGGAAAAATCTAAATATTCGCTCTTTTGGCACGCTACACACTTTTTATGTACTTTCTCGATATCGCATGCTCTATGGGGGGAAATGAGAGAGACGTAAAAAAGGATGAGAGGGAAATAATACAAAAACTCTCGGATCCCCTGCATCCCGTCACATATCCGCGGAGCGAGAGGGATGAATGGGAAAGAAGCACCGACATACCCTATACGCTCCGCTATTTATATTAAGAATTCAACCGTATTATTCGATAATAAGTGTGAAGAAGGGCGAATTGCGATTTCGGTTGTCTATAGATGAACTGAAATCAACGGATGGCCTCTTCGTTGCCATGTTCATCTCGGATTTCACCATTCTTCAAGTTGCGTCAGAAATTTACCAAAAATCTAGCATCAAGGTGAAGGTGCACAGAATTAATAATTTGAGATTTATTTTAGGTCAAATCCGGTGCTTCCTTGCACCACTCGGTGTGGATTCATGAAGCAAATCTTAAAGTACGTCTTACGCTCTCGATGCTGTCAATTTTTTTTCAAAACTAATTTTTAGCCCTCGGACTGGTATCTTACCGTGGTAGAATGTGAGGTAATTTCCTATGGCAGAGTTCGACTTGAATCATATATCTTCAATGAAAATCGCAAGTGTGTCATTACTGTAGTACAGGAAGGATACATACAGAGAGCACCAGAGAACAAACCTAAACTTTGAAAGATTGTTGCGAGACAAGTACATAATAAATTTTGTTCGAAAGCGATTACCGCACTTCATTTACTTTCTTAAAAACTCGTTAATCCATCGCTCGTTTGTTTAAATAAGTTGATAGATGTGTCCGATATTAAAAATTCTCTGTGATAAACGAATTCATGCCAATTCACAATATATAACAAAGATTAATGTCTCGAGCATATTGTCATCTACATATTATTCTTAATCTTAAGTTCAGGATAATCTATTAGTGGCATGAAAATTTTCACAGAAATACTACGTAAAAAAGCTTAAACAGAGTTTTTTTTTAAATTTTCATTCGGATTCACTGCATTATAGTTCTTGAACAAATACAATGTTTATGACTCGCAGTATCGTTTCTCGAAAAGAAAGGAGAGAAAGTGATACGGTGAACCAGATGAGATCGATCCAGCCGCATTCAATCGAGTTATTACTCTGAGGTATTTCTGATACACGTGTTCAAATGCAAGGATGAGTTTTTGATGAGTTTTCCAAAGAAAGAGATGGTGTGGGGATGTTATTATTTTGAGCTCTAGTGTGGATCAATAAACGAACAAACTTTGTTTGATTATGGTAAAGTAGAGTATCCCAATTGATATGTGTATTTCAACTAGAAATAATGAAACTACAGAGGTTACAATAAAAACAGGTACGATAATCATCGTTTTTAGAGATCAATTGCATGGCAAGCATGATGAGGTTATTGTATGTGGTAGAAAGAAGGACGAGAGGAGTATGGGATTCAATTCAGGGATATACAAATCAACAAGAGAGTATCTCAAGTTATGAATTTCAAAAGTTACATAGTAACTATGGTAGAAGGAATGTATCTAAACAATAAAATCGAAAATGGGTTCATCAAATGGGTTAAAATGGGTTAATCAAGAAAAATCTCGTTTTGCTTTTACTATCAAATAGTGTTCATCTCCGCCAATTGGATTCTCGCGAGTACCGCGCACCTACAATTCTATCGATATATTGGTTAATTGTTAATATTAATGCCCTTTCGAGAAACAAGTCGGCTAATATACCCTGCTAGGTGATCACACTAAAACGAAGGCGGAGTCAGAATCGGCTAAATCAAAAAGCAAACACATCCAGCCACTTCAAATGGTTTCAATCAAATCAATCATTTGTTGAATCAAATCAACCCTCCCTTCGAACGATTTGTCTCTCACCGCACTCATCTCCCTCGTATATCTCTTTATAGCAGCCTGATGTGCTTCCTCGATGCCGTAGGTCACCTCGAGAACTCGGTCAAGAGTGGCGATGAAGGCTGCTCGTGTAGGTGCGTCCTACAAAAAAGTTACTATAATTTCTACTCATATATTTATATATTTGCTCGAGACGTTACAGGTATATATGTAGTGTATCCTGCTGTATTTCTTTTAGATACAAAGGTACCTGAGGAGTTTCTTTCGGAAGTGGTTGTGATCCATGAGGTACAGAGGTGGTTCCCTGTTCCAGACAATTCTTCCATACTGCTATTGTATTTGCTTTGTCGACTAATACGGTATGAACAGCCTCTAATTCTCGTTCGATGTCCACATCCAAAGAGTACAATGTTGTGTCTGCAAATTGTTGATTAAACAACCCCGATTCTCGTGTATTATCTTAGTGATTCTGAAAAGAAAGAAGTTTTTATTTATACCCCCCATCTACTAACCGTGGAATATGGCTTTGCCGAAATTTCAAGAGTTCCCAATTTACCCCCCCCCCCCCCCTGAGGTAGGGTACTATCTCTACTATCACTATCTCTCTAATTCTCTTGGGTCAGTAAATTGGTTGTGACTTCGGTCGCGGAAGATAACTCGCCCTAGAAAGCGTTGGACATGATATTGTAATCCGTCTAATAGCCGGCCTTATCGGTGGGTCACACCTAGCCTTGTCTTACTACTGTGAAATCGTTTGAACCTTGACCTTTTCTTAAACCTTCCCCTTCTCACCATGGGGTCGAGCTCGAACGAGGACGCGTTCGCGTTGCCGTCTGATGCTCGTCATCCTTATAAAATTATGGATCAATCAATGTTTAAGTGCACAAACTATTGTTTGTGCACTTAAACACAGTGAATTGGTCGAAGGAGAAAAGGAAATAGACAAAGTATAAATTTTCCGAACTGCACCATTCTGTGATATCGTCTTGAGTAGCCGCTTCGAAGATCATTTCGATGCGGTCGGAACGAATTCGGAAAGCCGATAGGCTAGTTCTTTCGATTACTTTCAGTTCTGATAGAGGAATACACTCCCGCAGAGCTGCGTCCCCTGCAAAAAAAATGAAAGAATATTTGTACAAAGTCCAACACACTGAGAAAGATGTTTGTATTATTTGTCATATACGCGTCTACTGGTGGGCTCATGAAACTCAATGAATGCAACGTGATAACATACACTTTATTTGTTACATTTAACACGCGTTTGTCCGGGATAGTGAAATAATGCAATCTAGTACCTGGTGAGACCAATGGCTTATTAAATATTTTTTTTACCTCTCGCCTTTTGCCATCCGACCTCAGCTTCCGTTAGCACCACATATCGTTTTTTCTTCCCATTTCCTCCGATTATCCTTCTCAGCGTTCCCTTCTCGCTCACCGCCGTATGATGGACGAGCGTACTGCAAAATGCTAATTGTCATATCGCCATACGCACATACGCCTACTTTTAAAAAGGCCGTAAATTAAAAAAAAGACATATGTCGCACCCCTCTTTGACGACAGAATAGCTCTCGATTGTTACTAGATCTTCTTCAGTCCTTCCTCTTTCCACTTTTCCCGGAATATCTCCATTCATAGATGAGATGGCATCTAGATACGCACACATTGCATTCTTGTTCTCGTCCGATGTTACTCGCGTCATCACCGGAACCAGCCAAGACTCCTGAGAAAACCAGTGTTTAGGGTAGAAGGGCGGTAAATGCTAGAGTTCTCTTGTTGGAATTATTTGCCTATTGCAATTCCATTCCACCATTCTCATTTCCACGGAATCGATTGCATATGCCCGGCGCTCAATTAGAATTCCACTCCGAATAGAATTATATTTCTTATTGGAATTCCATTAAGAAAATCCTCATACTTTTAAATTGTAATTGTATGCAAAACTCTTAAAGGAATTCCAATATCTGATGGAATTCCACTAGACCGCACGCTACACCAAAAATGGAACGAATGGAATTCCGGAATTGTTAACAACAAGAGGACCCTAGTAAATACAGTTTAAAATGTACACATGCTATGAATGCAAATGAATTATCTACAGTAATAACAGTCTCCACGTATCGACCATTTATCTGAGAAAGAAATTGATAGACTATTGCGTCTTGACCAAATTGAGGAGAGCTGCTCCTTTTATTCTCTAAACGCATTTCGAGAAAGATGAGCTGTGAAGTTGAATAGTAGTTGCGGGTCAGGGGTGTGCAAAAAATTTCCGGTCTCTGATTTCATCATGCGCTCTCTGTCTCTTTAGTCGCCGAGATTACTCTTTACTAATATATCAATGTGTCTGTCTGTCCGTTCGTCTGTTTGTTTGTTTGTATGTTTGTCGGTCACGCTTTTTTCAAATGCTTATAACTCGCTCTAAAACGCTTCCCCAGACCAACATCTTCCACCAATAGATTCGTAGTGAAAAAAAATTCCAAAAAAAATCGATAATTAATTTCGTCATCATTTCGTCATAATCCATTTTTTTCGCCGTTCTCACCGGAAACTCAACCAAATTGATCGTACTTGTCACCAAACTACTCAAATTGTTTTTTTTCAAAAATCGATCAATAATTTCGTCATCACTATGCAACATTTCGTAATAATGATGCAATTTATTTGTATTTTTGTTTTTATTTTTATTTTTATTTTCATTTTTCAGCCACGAAGATGTTTAATTTTGCCTAGGTTTATTTCCTTAACTCGACTTAGGATTTATTTTTATTTTGTCGTTGTTGTCGTGGCAAACAAACGTCTTAGGACTGAGTGGGATGCGCGAAGCACTCGCAGAAGACTATCACAACCCGGCGACATTGCAGCCGCAGGCTGCTTGCCACCCGCAGGGGCTACGCCCGGCTAGTTTTGAACTTATCTGGATCGAAAATATCGAATTTACCGCACTTTGGAAATCAAGGGATGTGTTGAGACGACACAGTTGGCCAGTCGCTGCAACATTTTTGATAGTAGGACGAGTGTGCGACCGACTCGCGAGTCCTGATAAGAGTCTGTGATGAGTTCCCTTCGTGAATTGGAAGGGGGGGGGGGTGGATAAAACATTATCACTGATTCATTTAACTTTTAAAAAAATGTTTAATCTACATTAACCTCTTGACATTAATCATCTGTTGTGCTTGAATTGACAATCGCACCTGTCCTGGTTGATCTCTCTTCACTCCGAACGATTTCGGATTGAGAATGGCTGGTGCAAAGAAACGCATCACGAGAAACGATGAGAGCGCCAGCAATTCCACCTACGAATATATGATTGTGGATGAATACTAGGTAGTTGTTGAAAGGTATCTAATCTAATATATAATCTAATATATGGGTTCTCAAGCTAGGGGCGAGCGGTTGGGTGCGTATTTCGTCCCTCCGTCTCCGGTTCCTCTACGCTCAGAGTCCCCTCCCAGAAGCGTTTGGCCCGCGGGAGGTGTAAGCCAACACGATGAGTCGCCCCTTCTACATCGGCACACTCAACACGCGGACGCTGGCGCCTAAGGACAAGCTGATCGAGATCGAAAACGCGCTCAACGAGATCAGATGGGACGTGATTGCTGTACAGGAATCGAGAATCGTAGGTTGTGCCTGCTTCAATTTAACATCCTCAGGCACAATCATATTCCATTCTGGAGGCACTACTGCGCACCACGGTGTCGCATTCCTTGTCCAACCCCATCTCGCAAAGAAAGCTGTCTTCCGCGGTCTATCGGACAGACTTGCAACCCTTCAACTTCCCGACGTCAAATTGTTCATCGTGAACGGCTACGCACCGACCTCGTCTAACGACGATTCCATCTATGACGATTTCATCGACAAGGCTGAAGCAGCACTGAATAGCTCTCCCAAAGGATATATGCCCATTTTACTCGGAGATTTCAATTGTCGAGTCGCGAGGGAGCAAGGAAACGAACGATACGTCGGTAATTATGCGTCGACGGCACCGAATACACGTGGTCGAACGTTTACGGAAGCATGTATGCGGAACGAGCTAAGAATCTGGAAAACTGTACCGAAGAAACGACATGGAAGGATCTGGACATGGCGTTCCAATAATGGCATCACGTACAACCAGATCGATTTCATTACGGCTCCGATCTCGGCGAAGATAATATCCTGTGAAGTCGTAGGCCGTTTTAACTTCAATAGCGATCACCGTCTCGTGAGAATGGTCCTCTCTCTCCCGATTAAGACACAGCAAAAACGGCACAAGAAAAGGATGGACTTCGATCCGGCCACGTACAAAGCTAATTCCAACCTCCTCGGATCTCTCCCACTTGCCCGACCTACTTCCTCTATTGATGCGTACAATAAGATTGACGCATTTACAAAGGCCGCAGCAACCAATTGCTGGATAGTTCCCTCCCTGGATTAGCATTTCTACACGAAATCTGCTTGCAAAGAGACATCTACTCCGTTCCAATCCAAATGCCACAGTTGAGTATACCATAATGTGCAAAGCGGCAAGAATCGGGCTAATTGAAGAAATTCGAAGACGAAAGGAAGCACAGGTCATGAAAGCAGCTACAATGGGAAGAAGTGTAGTGAAAACAACGAGGAACCTTCACATTTCCAAAAAACGACTCCTTGTTCCCGACCCTGATAGTGGTGCGCTTTCTCAAGATGCTACTAAGACGGCGGTCCGCGCCTTCTACGAAGATCTTTACAGTCCTAGTGTGCAGCTACCACTTGCTATCCCACTCGATTCCGAGGATCCACTTCCTCCCTTCTTACCCGATGAGACTAGAGAAGCTCTGAAATTGCTCAAATGCGGCCATTCGCCTGGATCGGATGGTATTCTTCCCGATATGCTCTATCATGCACGAGAACACCTTGCACCTATTCTGGCAGAACTCCTCAATCTACTCGTCGACGGTGATCAAGTACCAGTTGATATGGTCGATGCCATCGTTTCTCTCCTCCACAAAAAAGGAGATCCTGCAAACATCAGCAATTTTCGTCCAATCTCATTGCTTACCGTATCCCTGAAAGCAACAACAATATTGAAAAGAATGGAATCATCGCTAGAGGAAGCCGAATCACATACTCAAACAGGATTTCGGAAGGGATACAGCACTGTTCACAACTTGCATACAATCAAACAGCTAGCTGAAAAAACCCACGAATATCAAATCCCATTGTACATTGGACTTGTCGACTTCCGGAAGGCCTTCGATTGTGTTGAATGGAGCGCAGTTTGGCAGTCACTCTGGATCGCTGGAATTCACCCAAAACTAGTGCATCTTCTCCGCCGATTATACGAAGCATCGAGAACTCGAGTTAAAGTTAACGAAGATCTCGTCCCGGTCGCGATCAACAGAGGCGTTCGTCAGGGAGATACGCTCTCCCCACGTCTATTCAATACCGTACTCAGGATGGCAATGAATGAAATTGATTGGGAAAATGACGGAATCAGAGTGGATGGAAGAAATCTCAGTCATATCGAGTACGCTGACGATATCGCGTTGATCGCAAAGAGCAGACAGGAATTAGAAGGAATGCTGAGGAAGCTAATGGCCGCGTGCTCTCGTGCTGGACTAGAAGTAAATGCATCAAAAACGGTACTTCTCACATCATGTACTACAACCAGAGCTCCGATCAATATCGATAAGATGCAATTCAAATTCGTAGAAGCCGCAACCTATCTAGGGGGAACAATTTCCCTCCCTCTCGATCATTCACTCGCAATTGAACATAGAATTCGCCTGGCCTGGTATGCATGGAGCAGACTCTCACATCTCCTTACTTCGAAATTACTCTGTATGAAGACGAAACGGCGGCTATTCCAAAGCTGTATCTCATCTACAGTACTCTATGGATCAGAGACGTGGGCCCTACGTGCAAGTGAAAAAGAGAGGCTCGCAGTCACACAGCGAAAAATGGAGCGAAAAATGCTACGAATAACCTTGTTGGATAAATGGAAAAATGAGAATATTCGAGCAGTAACCGGGATCCGTGACTGGAAGCAGGAGGCGTTAAGGAGAAAAGCGGCATGGTCACTGAAGCTCCGAGAGATGAATATCGACCAATGGAGCAGATCTACGACTGTCTGGATACCGTATAACAGGAAACGCCCCCAAGGTCAACCGAAAGCTCGCTGGCGAGACGATCTACGACGAACTATTGGCGACAACTGGTGGAGCGCGTCTATAGAAGCATATCGACCCATCCTCATCTGACGAAAATCGTCTGACATGATAAAGATTATTAATATATAATTATGGTTTCATAAGTTGCGGAACATGAAATTTAACCACGCTTTTACATGAGAAAATGACCAATGTGGATTGCGAAAAAATATTTGCATTCATCATATTATATCACCAGTTGTTTTTTTTTGTTGAAAGCAGATTTTGTATCGCAAACCTCGTGCTTTCCTGTCATGGCGCGTACGACATTTCTTAGGTCTGAGAAGATCTCACGAAGGGGATATGGACACGTATTCGCAGAGGAAACAACACGATCGAAGCAGGCAGTGAAGTAGGCAACCAGGTTTGACTAAAGATTGAAATATTATAAGTATATATGGTAATGATTAGAGATGGTGAAGGAAGGGTTATTTTGCGATTTTTCGAAATCTTTGAGCTGTCGTACCGGGCGAATGAGTACGGAAACCTAGGGAAGAGTTGATTCCTATCGATGACAAATCTATTCAAGAACGTATTCCTCTTTTGAACGGGTCAAAATGTTTACATCCTTCCATTTTATTCAAAAACCCTTCCTTCTAACTGCGTGTTTTTCTGCATTTTTCGGTTTATTGACTAGATTATGCAAATGAGGTGAACCATTCCCGAGATCAAGCACTCTATTTGAAGTAATACAATACCTAAGCACATTCCTTTGTCAATTACCCTAATTCGTTCCTTCCCTAGTTTCTGCTGTTCAATTGAAAATTTTCTGAACCCTTCCTTCACCATCTCTTATAAGGTATCTAATCTAATATGATGTATGTGATAATTCACAAAAACACACATTCTCATAAAAATTCTCTTTGTCATCTTCTTGCCTTCGGGGCATTCCAGTTTTCTAAGCTCATACATTTCTGGTGATATCCTAAAAAAATACATCCAACAAACAAGCTTCTATGCCAGCATGGTAAAGACCTTTTCAATTTGTCAAAGTGAACAACATTCTATGTAGCCAATTAATTGAAGAAGTAAGAATATCTTTGAATCTCACAAAATCATCGCACTGACCTGGTTAGTCTGCAGATCTTCATCAACCTGTAATTTTGAGGGATCCACCTCACAACACAATCGATCGGTATATATCTGAATATCTGATTGAGAATAATAGACGATATGGTCACTTACCCTATCAAGGACAGGCTTAATCGTTTTGACGAGATAGTAGTGCCCGTAAACCCTCATCAGCTCATTCATCATCTTTATTGCCAATGATTGAGAGCGGAATAGCGTGTTCATGTCTCTGCTGTGAAAAAAGGGATCGATATCTCACAAACTACAACCCCACAAGGAGCTCAACTATTGCAAAAAAGAGAGACTCACTGGCACTTGGCAATTTCGTATTCGAAAAGTTTGCAGAGAAGAGGCCGAATGGACTGCGAAAAGGCGAAGATGTTAACTAGAGGCCGAGCGACCAATGAAAGATCCGTCTAAATATTGCTCAAATATTACCATTTCTTGTTTTGCGACTCAAGCGCTATAATCGTTGTCAAGACTCGAAAAAAAGAAGAAAATCACCTGCGGAATTTGCTCTATGAGAGCGACAAGAGTGACACCGAAGGGAGTACGGTCTGCAACCGCATCTGTAATGCGCATATCCTGATCTCTATCCCCCTGATGGACATCAATCCTATCCATCAGGGGGATACACATCTACAATCCCATTATTTATTACTAAATTATAACGTAATGAATATTCAGCTACCGCGCCGCATTTGAAAAAGATAATAATATTTGTTCGCTAATAATATACACTGTCCACACCAACATATTTTTCTTGATATGTTGTTAGATACGGTTCTTGTCCGACTCGATAGTAACCCAGATTAAATAGTGTGGTTTACTGTGACACATTTTCAGCATACCCTGAATCGCGTTGAGGAGCGGTTCATATACAGTCATCGGTAGCACGTGATCTGCAGTGTATGACAACCAAACGCGCATCTCTCCGAGTGAAGATGTAGAAGAAGCAGTGGATGATGTCTGAACGATTGAATGGAATATTATTTTACTGTATCTGGGATATGATGCGAAAATAAGAAGACGAGTGACTTAGGTACATCATACTATCGATTTTAAAACTGTCCCACAGCTCTGATTCATATTTATGTATATATTAATATATTAGATATGAATGATCTTTATTTCTGTCTCTAAAGTAAGACGAACATTAATTTTCACCTTTTCCTTCTTATCTCTTTTCTCCTCACTGCTTTTCTTATCATTCTCGGCACTCCGCAAGTAGAACCATTTCGAGGGCGTATTTGTGCAGTTTTCTGATGGCAGATCCACACGCACCTAACAACTTATTATTTTATGAAATAAAAAAAAATAAAAAATACTATCCTTCCGCCATTGATATTGTATTGTATGCTTGAGTATTGTGTACCTGGCCATGGAACATGGCGTTGAGACCACGCAGCATATCGTGCCACAGCGTCATCTGAAAATAGGAAAGTTGCTCGGAAAGTTGCCCACAGCTCATCTTTCAATATTTATATTTATGATTCCATATGTACATATTCTTACTACATTCATTTGCCAACCCGAATTCATTTACCACATCTAATATATAGATTAAGTATTTAGTGTCAAGTTCGCAACGATACTCAGCAAAATAGCGTATGTTTTCAAGAGTGTTGGTGAAAAAACCAAAGTTCATTCCAGACTAGGCTTCTGACAAATTGCACAATGATTAAGAACCGATTAGCCCGTGTCACAGAGAGACTAGTTGATACAGGGCGAGCAGATTGAGAAAGTAGAAATTGAAACTTCGCATCGAACACCGCGATAAAGACATATGTCAGAAATACGGCTGTCGCCCCGTGATGGTCATCACAACGTTTGTAATTTATGAGACCTTATTCTCACTTCTCTACTACTCAACGAGAGATCTAATAGATCGGAGAGTCGAGAGTGTAATGATCATGCAAACTAGCAGAGAAAAGAGATGAGTAGGTGGGAGCATCACATCTCATCAAATGATTGATTGCGCGTGATTAATATATTCCTGTCCACATTTGACTAGGCTCATATTTAAATAACATAATGGTGCAGAATAGATGGTTAATTGTAAAAAAAAGTCGCACCGAAAAGTATGTGTCATGCTTCTCGGTGGGATTATCATCAGTATCTTCGGTTTCGAATTTAATATTTTATTGATAATTGATTCACAGGTTAAGTCTCAGGAAGGTTAACAGAAAATTGACCTATTACTCACGCTCTAAGAATAATAAATATCATTGAATTGATAATCTGTCTATGCATAAATTTTCAGAGCTGACATGCCTCAAACTGGAGTCAGATAGATAGCATCTAGATACGACTTGACTACGTCACAAATATAGCCATCCGATTTTCCAGTTCCTTTCTCATCGTATTGTAACGCGATATCTCCGCAGCTCTTCTTCTATTCTTTCCCTTCTCTTATTCTAGCTGCTCTTCGGTAGATTGCATAGAATATTCCACCTATTTTTTTCTCTCCATAAAAAATAATGTTGTGATTATAGAGAGTGTTCAACACTGTTCTATTAAAATCCCATATGTGAGTTTTGATTTATCGGCTACTTGTTTTTCATTGACCTCTTCGCACAGAAGTACCCCTGCATATAACATCCTGCATATAACACCAGGTAACTCAAAAAAGGCCTGCTTTTAATATCGCTCTGAAAATACATATATGTAAATATTATATGTACTCTGGTTACAAAGTTCAACTTCAAAAGTAGGAACAAAATACGAAGATTATAAAATTATTTAAAAATAGATAGACACCCAAAAACAAACGGTCGAGCGAGCCTTTCTCGATCAAGCCTTCGGATCGTTTTGTAGCACATAATCACTCGCAATTTGCTCACCCTACCTATGCGATGTACGATAATCGGATCACGCATCGAATTATGAAGAACTACACAAAAGTAGAATTCTCTTATTGGAAAAATATTATTAATTATTTATTATTACAATAAGGAATGACCGGTCATTTTGAGAGTGAAAATCCTTTGTTCTCCTTATTGGAAATCCAATAACTAATGGATTTCCAATAAGAATCATTTTTCCAATGAGCGACCGCATTGTTCTTGCCCATTATTGAAAAATGAGAGAAAGAGGGGTCCATTTTCCAATAACGATTCATTTTCCAATAATAGAACTCTACACAAAAAGCCTTTTTCAGTGAGACTGAGAAATATAAAATATTAATAAAAATATAAAATGAATACGTACTTTAATATGAACGGGAGCATTCGGGATGCATCGCATCTCTAACCAATCATCCGATCCGCGAGATATCCCTATTCGAAGACGTCGTGTCTGCAATTCAATTCACACATCATAATGGACGACAAACGATAGAAACAACAAAATCTTTTATTGGGAAATCTCTCGAAATAATTCTTCATAGTTAACAACGGGGTAGGGCGGGATGGCCGAGTGGTGTAAGGCGCCGCTCGTCATTCGAAGGGTACCGAGTTCAATCCCCCGCCGCGGCCAACCAAGCCTTGCTATCCCCCGGGGTCGGCAAATTGGTAGTAACCTCGGTTGCGAAAGGTAAGGCTACCCGAGAAAGCATTGGACAGCCGGGTATGTAGTCCGTCTAAACAGCTGGCCTTACCAGTGGGTCCCACCTAGCGTTGTCGTACGACTGTAAAATCGCTTGACGTGGATACACCTTTACACCTTTAACGGGGTAGTAGGTTTTTAAATCACAGATCACATGCTTCGTTCATGGAAACTTCGGAAGGCCGGAATGTTTCCATTTTCGTAACAGATATCAACGATTTTTTTCAATTTTGCCACTGACCCATTCTCAACACGTTCAGCTGTTGGTGCAACATTACAAATACAACTTCCCCAAACGCTATAAACTCCTAAGTCCGATATACCAAAATGATCAGGAGAACCTCCTCTGTCAACTCTGGAAGGCTTTTCCGGGCATACCCTCTCGGTCAAAAAATGGTTTTTTCTCGAGAACGAAAAATAATAACTCAAAAAACTCAATAGCACCACGAGATAGAGCTCGAAATTCTGGTCGGGTACGTGAGATTTTGTAACATTTTTTTTCCAATTTTTAACGAACAGCCATCGAAAAACGTGTTTTTGGCGAAATGGGGGGTGCCCCCTCCTGGAGCGGGGGGGGGGGCATATTGCGAAATCGAGTGTACCATCGTGTAGAGGGTCAAAAATAACCCCTGGGCCAACTTTTGAGAGATTTTTATTTTTGACATGTTGCAGACCCCTGTGAAGGCTGGCTGAACCTTAGGAGAACAGCCTCATATCCTATCGAATCGGCCCTTCTAAATTGTTTGTACCTCTTTACTGTCTGGGGTAACCAGTAGATAGAGCTCGGCCGAGTCTTTGATGTCGAGATCCGAGTAGTCGATTACTCTGAAAATAAGCGGAAATGATTAGAGAAATCTGAAGGAGGATGACAACGAAAAATACTAATACATTTAAAATAAACAATGATTTTCACAATTTCCGAGAGCCTTGTCATGCTTATTTTCAAAAAAAAAACAACGATTCCATTTGAATATATTTTTTGTGACATCTCATCTCATTGTGAACGCAAGAACAAGACCTTGCTATTCTTCAAATTGGCGAAGAAATAAATTAACGGCAGAATAAACGTTTTAGCTTCGCGTAATAGAGGTAGGACGAATACGGAATGAGAGAGCAGATGGATGTACACTGACAGCCGCTGGTGTGTACATTATGATTGCAATGGAGAATAAAGAAGAGATGAGGAAGGAGAAAAAAGAGAGGGATATGGGATGGACAATGGAATTAGTTTTCTTCTTTTTTTTTCATCTTGATTGCAATACAGTCAATTATCGGCAACAACAAGACACCGAATTCTGGGAAAATAAAGATTGAGACGCAATGACTGCCGCCCGAAGGGGGCGGGCTGAAGAAAGAAGAGTGAGAAATGAAATCGGAGGGACTGGAAGAAGTGAGAGAGTGAAGATAGGCATCGTTGCAACTCAGAGACTAGACAGATGTTAGGAATTTAGAAAGGGGGGAGGGGGGAGAGAGAAAATGGCTGGAGGAGAATTAACCTGGATATAGGTTCTACGTGAAATATCGAGAAAATCTCGATAAACATGTTATCCTGAAAACATTTCGTGGAAAATCCATTTCAAAACATGTTAGCGATAAAAAAAAATCCAATGTATCTTAGATTTGCGGCGATTGATTTGATGCATCGAAATATGCGGAGGCTACGACGCTTCAGTTTCAGAACATGGCCCCCATATAGACGGAAACAACAGATAGAGAAGTGAAACACAACGTACATAGCGGTGAGGAAGACCCTGGGTGAGATTATCCCCCCGTTTACTAGCTACTATAGAACCACCTTAGCAGTTACTGATCAACGAGAGAAACATTTTTTTTCCTGCTCAAAGCCATTGATGTTGAGTTGTAGAACAGAGGTGTAGAACTATTAAAAAGATTCGAGAAAATGGAAAAAGAAAATGGCTCCGGAACATAAGTTTCATCACGATTATCGTGAAATCCAAAAAACAGGAGAGATTTCTTGCAGGGCCGAAAATAATTGGAGTGTAAGCACTGATGGCGCAAAATCATCAAAAAATGAAGCGCAGAGGAGATAAAGAGGTGGGTGGGTGCAATCTCTGTTTGCTCACGTAGATATTACTGAGAACTTGCATCGGTCGATCAAGCATCGCAATAGTTCTGCTAACAGATAAGTAATTCGATTAAAAGTATTCAGCACAATTAAATAATAAAAGAGGAATGGAAATATATATCAACATATAGATAGTCGATTATGATTATCGAAAGACAAGAGCTGCGAACAGTTCGTTCTCATTTACCCCTGGAGTGGGCGCGATTTAGTTTAGATCGAGTTAACAAAGACGCATGATGTTAAAAAGGACAATTTTACTAGCGAAAAAGTCATATACACTGTAGTAGATTCACATTATACTTATGCCTGTAGGATAAAGGTGAAGAGCGAAGAACGATCTCCCACTAGGTGTAACATGCGGTTAGAAAATGCGCGGGTTGAAGAACATTTCAAGAAAAACTTATAAATAGTTTTCATTTTTTGGATATAATAAGGCGAGAAAGAAACGAAGACGAGAAAGAGAGACGAATAAAACCTCCGATCGAGGGTGGGGAGGGAGGCGAAGGGGTGAGGGGGGGGGGGAATGTGTCAGCTGCAGGGAAGAAATGAGATAGGCGACGACGGGAGACCGGAAATGAGGGGCGAGGGGAATGAGAGACCTCGTGTGCCAAACTACCTTTCGAGCAGATTACAAGTAAACGTTTGAATTTTCGAAACGATGTACCCTCAACCAATCAGTGGAGAGCCGATTAAGCGCCGTACAAGTTTACGGGAGGAGGGAGTGGATTGTTAAAACGGACAGGCTTAAGCCCCCTATGTCTGTGAATAGCTGCTGTACACTTGTTCCATCGGAAGTGAATTTAGTTCATTTGAATCCACTCATTTCTATTTTGTCTCGGAAATATCGAAATTTTTCTTTTTTTTTTTATCTAAATGAATTAGCTTTCGATCTCGTGCGCCTTAGGAAAAAATTATTATTAAACGACGTTTTCCTTGCACTTATCGACTAGTTTGTAGAACTCACTTGATCCAGAATCGATCATCGAGTCTTTTGATGTCAACACAAATCTGTCCCTGGACGTCACGACAGCGAGAGACGACAGAGAGCGGGAGAGAGATTTCCCCACCCGTGTATCTATAAAATATATAATTAAATTTTACAATAAATATCTAGATAGGTATTCAATTGATGGCACACATCTCCAGCTCACAAATAATATGATATATGGTTTCCTCTTTACTATATAAAAAATTTTTTCCGTTCTTTTACAGTCCTGGCTAATCCCCCCATGAAAACGGGGCGCACGGGGCGTCCCGGGGCGTCCCCCAGCATCCCCCTCGCTTATGGCGCCTCAAGACATTTTCAAATTGGGCCCAATTTGTGTTCGTCGTATTCTCCGTTCGATTCTGCATCGATTCATGTGAAAAAATAAAATAAAATATTTAATTATAATTTACATTTTGATTTTCAAAGAATTGGCGAATACGGAGTACGTTCTACGGTACTTATCAAAAGAGATTCTGCAGCAGCAGTGGATAAATACCGCAAGGTGTACTCTACGATGCACGAATCGTTTTATTCGACAATTCTTTGAAAATCAAAATGTAAATTATAATTAAATATTTTATTTTATTTTTTCACATGAATCGATGCAGAATCGAACGGAGAATACGACGAACACAAATTGGGCCCAATTTGAAAATGTCTTGAGGCGCCATAAGCGAGGGGGACGCTGGGGGACGCCCCGGGACGCCCCGGGCCCGTTTTCATGGGGGGGGGGGATTAGCCAGGACTGTATACCAACCAATTAATAATAATTTTAAAATATAACTAACTTTGTGAGATCCTTCCTCTTGATAGACACCATTCCAATCGGTCTAGCAGTTTTCGCTGGATCTTTGTATCCCTCCAATACGACAAGATGCAGTTGAGAAAATCGAGTGACCTCGAGCGAGAAATCGTCGTTCAGCCCATCCCTGCTTTTAAATATAATACAAAATGTATCTACCAATGCTTATGTATGGAGGATCCTCTCTCGTGTTTGTTGTCCCTACGTTCAATATGCAAATATTCCACTTTTTTAAATAAAAAATTGTGGACCATCAACTAGAACTCACGCATTCTTCAGAAATCCGCAGCTCCGATGGATCTCCTTATTATCCAGCTTAGCAACGATGAAAATGGGCTTGTTCAACGAGCCCTTTAGACCTAGAAACACTTTTCATTATTCATTCTTCAAAATCACATGTTGAATTTTACTAAGAATAAATATGAATGGAGAACGAAAAATAGATGGATAGCGAATGAGGTATAAGAGAACGAGAGAACGAGAGAACGTACCTACCCCACGGATGGCTTTTTCACAACCCACCCCAAATTTTTTTTTGGTGATGTTCTCATACCAATCGCTGATATTTGGCCCAATATGGAGGGTTCTAGTGCACTCCCCGGAAAACGCCAGGCGGAAAACGTCTTTGAAAATCGTAACAGACGTATTTTGGGGCGTAGATTTCAAAAAATACAGTTTCGAAGCGATTGGATAACGATGAAAAGGTGATATTGCCGATTTGAAGCCAAATTTATTTGCCCTGAAAAAATTTTCTCCAGCGAGACCATGGAAACCTAGAAATTCGAAATCTACGTGAAAAACTACATACACTCTATTTTTTTTCAGAATTTTATCTGTAGCGCGCCGGAAGTTATTACATTTGGGGAAAAGGCGGTATGCGGTATCTCTAACAACAAACTACAGAGAGATTGAAGGACCATGAGGAACTAGTGGCA
This sequence comes from Pristionchus pacificus, assembly GCA_000180635.4. NCBI lineage: Eukaryota > Metazoa > Nematoda > Chromadorea > Rhabditida > Neodiplogasteridae > Pristionchus > Pristionchus pacificus. Next base: position 39,387,985 of record CM026575.1, read on the forward strand.
AAAGTTTGAGTAATTTCTACGAGATATTTATTTTAGGGTATATTGAAGGTCGCAAATTTTTTGGCACGTGCCATTTGGTCCATAACTGGATTTTAGGCATTTCCCGGCTCCTGAGCTGGCTCTAGCGTCTCAAATTTCGGCTCGGGGTGGCCTGTTCTAACCTCAAGAAAGCCGGGCATTAATTTTCTTAATACTAATTCGATATCGGAGAGTATTTTTCCGGCGAACGAATCGACTGCAAAGGGGTCCCCTTCCCAATATAACTATTTTTATGAAAGCTTGAGAATTTTTTCGTGGTTTTTTTATTTTTTTAACCGTAAACTTGTTCGTACTTTTTCGCCAAAGAGCGAAATTTGCTTGACAATTTTTAAAATATTTTTTGTGCCAAACCGCAGGTCTCTAGCTCACCTAGGAGCTGAGATACGCTAGAGCCGGCTCTGGAGCCGGGAAATGCATAAAATCCGATTCTGGACCAAATGGCACGTGCCAAAAAATTTGCGACCTTCAATATACCCTAAAATAAATATCTCGTAGAAATTACTCAAACTTTTGCCACTAGTTCCTCATGGTCCTTCAATCTCTCTGTAGTTTGTTGTTAGAGATACCGCATACCGCCTTTTCCCCAAATGTAATAACTTCCGGCGCGCTACAGATAAAATTCTGAAAAAAATAGAGTGTATGTAGTTTTTCACGTAGATTTCGAATTTCTAGGTTTCCATGTTCTCGCTGGAGAAAATTTTTTCAGGGCAAATAAATTTGGCTTCAAATCGGCAATATCACCTTTTCATCGTTATCCAATCGCTTCGAAACTGTATTTTTTGAAATCTACGCCCCAAAATACGTCTGTTACGATTTTCAAAGAATTTATTTTTCAACGTTGAAAAAATCGCATTTTTTGGCTAGTGCCTGGCGTTTTCCGGGGAGTGCACTAGAACCCTCCATATTGGGCCAAATATCAGCGATTGGTATGAGAACATCACCAAAAAAAAATTGGGGTGGGTTGTGAAAAAGCCATCCGTGGACCCCTCTCAAAAGATAGGTTTTCTCATGGATGGTCTCATAAATAGTCTAGAACAATTAAAATTACTAGCCTATGTCTAAAATTTCTAGCCTAAGTATCGAAGAAAGGTAAACCCAAATGAGAATCGTCAATACTAAACTGTACAATATTTTCAAGAGTGTGCACCGACAACATATCTTTTTATATTTTATATACCACTATTTCCTTGAGATAGTATATATAAATGAATGCAGTTGCAATGAAATACCTTTCACATTAAGTACCCTCACTCGAAGCACTTCGATGATGCGCAAGTCGCCTACTCGCTTTCCCGATTTTTGTACAATCGCATCATCTAAAAAAAAGCAATGTGTCATACATTTGCAAGGTCCATACTAGAGTTCGAAATACGGGTAATCGTTTCTTCATTTTACACTTGCTCTCTTCGATCTGACCGGTGAGAGAGCGTTGAAATGAAGACCCGTATTTCAAACTCTAGTCCATACTTATTTGAAAAGGACATATTTAATCTATTTTTGAAATAGCAAGCTTTTCATTACATTTTGATATACTATATGATTTTTTTGTCTAAAAAGACCTTTAAATCAGAACCGACCAAGTGATATTGCGTTCGATGTTGAGGGCTGTGATGTAAACCGATCTGGTGACTGCATTCCCTGAAAAGATCTTTCGATGAACCGATAGTATAATCAATTTCCTTAACGTGTACGATTCTAATTTCAGTGGGCCCAAACATACATACAGTCCGGTCAGATCCCCACATGAACATGGGTGTCCCCCGTGTCCCCTCGCCTTCCCACGGCTCGAGCTTTGAAAAAAAATTGCGTCGAATTGTTGATATTCGAACTGCTCTAGTCCTTCCGCATCGATTCATATAAAAAACGAAAATAAAAATACTCTTGGTTTGAAGAAACAATTTTCTGAATAAACAGTTATTTTTTGCGCCCTACCTGGACATACCGTAGTTGAGCTAATTCACAGCCAGTAAATTCAGAGCCGGCAAATGCAACAATTCAGAACTACGGTATATCCAGGTGGAGCACACCACTTACCTGTCTATTCAAAGAATTGTTTCTTCAAACCAAGAGTATTTTTATTTTTGTATTTTATATGAATGCGAAAGGACTAGAGGAGTTCGAATTTCAACAATTCGACGCACTTTTTTAAAGCTCGAGGCGTGAGAAGGCGAGGGGACGCGGGGACACCCGGGGACACCCATGTTCATATGGGGATCTGACCGGACTGTATATAATTTATAGTAATGTCTAGGGGCCACAATCTCCGCCCACTTTGTGAGGACACGATTTCGCCAAAAAGCGAGAAAACAAAAACACAAAGCTCATTATAAACCAAATAACTCATTCTAAATTGCATTGGATAGCTACTGCCAACCTCTATCGATTGAGAACTGTTCAAAACCCCCCTGAATTGGGGGAGGGGGGTGTGCGAGACAACCTGAAAAAATGGTAACGATACACTATTTTGACAACAGCGAACCATCCCACCTTCATTCTTACAGAGAACGCGTTTCAAAGCTCATATTTATTTTTGAAAATATGTCCAAACCTTATCTATGTGCTCCCTCTGTGGACTGTTCGATGTAACTGTTATCACTTCCTTTTCATCATAAGTCTTATCATCTCCCTGGCGGGCTATCGTAACCTCGATTCGTTCCGGTCGACTGTATAGCGGTGGGTCCTGTAATAACTTATTGAGAATGGGATGCCATATAAATTTGTAAATATCGAAATAACTACGGTATTTGAATAGCACATATTGCATCCGGCGCTAATCGCTATGTTTAGGAGTAAAATGGTGAGACACAATCAAATGCTAGAAAAAAGTGAGAAAGGGAGGAAGGTGGTAAAATATGGTCATGGAAACGTTAACCGGAAGTGCATCCGGTTTGCCCGCAGAAGCAGCTTCCGATTTTTCTCGCCAATTTTTGCTTTCCTGTTTGAAGGTTGAAAGTCCCTCTTTGTCTGTGGGTGCAAGTATGATTAGGGGAATACACCGGGTAATATTGTAAATATTCAGTGAGTAAGGCGGGATATATATTCTCATTTATTAAATGAATACCAAGATGGAGTTACTATATGTATTAGTTCACTCGAAAAAAGAATGCAATAACGTAGCAAAAAACAGATTTTATCTATAAATATAATTCTGAGTGCCCTTGCAATATATTTTATAGATGCTACTAATATAACATCCCACTACAATTAAATGGAAGGATATTAGAATACAAACAAGGATAAATATACAAAAAAATCTGCTGCTGCCTGGAATGAGTCAATGGGGGAGGGGGGGGGGGTGGGGGTAATAGAGAGATAAGAGAGATGAAGGGAAGGAATGAGAGGCGGGAAAGTATCTATACTCATGACACAATCTGACAAGCATACAAACCAGGAGGTGAAGCAGGCGCGAGAAGAGAAATAACGAGAGTGAGACCAACATCTTGTGCAGTTAGCGTCATCGTGAAAAATGTAGCGAGATACAATGGTTTATGCTATATATATTTGCATAGGTTGAGAGAAACGAGCATTAACGGGTTTCATAGCTGCTTTCACCAAGCAAAGGTGAGGCACTTCTGAAGATAAGATAGAACGGCACAGGGCTCAGTTTTCGGATCATTTGCAGTGCTTGCTCAGAAAGAAAAGGGCAAATAAGAGAATTTAGAGAAGGCAGACGTGAAAGAAAGCGGAAGAGGGAGAGAGAGATCAGAAGGAGAGAGGTTAGGTAACAGATAAGGAGAGAGAAATAAAGGTGAAGAAAGAGAGAAGGGAACAGTGAAACGATAGACAGCCGCCATCTTAGAGATGCAGAGCGAGAATCATAGAGAAATGAAGTAAGAGAGAGAGAGAGAGAGAGAGTTAGGAAGATGAGTGGGCTGATGCGGTTAGAAAGGTAACAACCTTCCTCTTATTCGTTTGGTGAAAGACATATAGATACCAAACACCTGACAGTTCCAAATTGTAATAGATAAATAAATTTCATCGTATATGTGTATACCCTGATTACATCGTACCTTGGAAGCTTTACCCATGGTTCGTTTGATATTTTCGAACTGCTCTCTGTCGCTAGACGATGGTGAATCGTTGATTGAGAAGGAATCCATGATGTTAGAGGAATCGGAAGACTTCTGAAAGATCGAGTTGAACTATACTTCCCGATAGCGACCCGCTTACACTGTGAAATCTGAATTACCACCAATTTCAAACTACTAGTTGTTCGACATCATCACTAGCAAAAACCAAGATCATCTTTCTCCGTGGTCTATCTCTTTTTGAATGCAACTTCTGGTGTCCATTGTGCTGTCTGCTGTCCACTGATGTCTGCCAGTGACCCAACATACTGCTAAGAAAAGTACCATGCTATTTGCATCGTTCCATAAACGAGTGACGCCACACCTTTCTGAGTGCAGAATCTATTGCACAAGTAGCTCTCTTCATTGTGTCGGGTAGTCCGCTCTCGCTCTTAGGAAGGGAAGTGGCCGATCCACCAAGGTCAGAACGATAAGCGAATGACTGAAGTGGAATCAACAAGTCAATAAGTGATATTCATTACGAAGTTATAAAAACAACTTCACAAGATTCGATTTATCCTCTCCCCATACCGTCTTTTCAGGCACATATGTATTAAATATATGTATTAATGTATGATTAGTTAGTCACAATATATAAGAATGACTCGCCTTGTTCTGAACGGGTGAAGACATCATGGAGGCAGTGCCTTGAAAATTTCGTAAATCGAAGCATGAATCATCGAGTGACACAGGAGAGACAAACGACGAAGAAAAGAAGAGGCTGTTGTCGCCCTCAAACAAATTAATATATTTTGAACACACTTGTAACCGCCAATTTTATTCGATAAACCGTGATAGATGTTGATTAAAAATCATCCAGCGATGGTTAGAAATGTTTTACAGCGAGAACGACAGTTAGGAAGGTTTAAATGGTCAAAAGGGAGAGATAATTTGGAGAAAGTATGCCCCGGGAGAGTAGACCAGTCACTAACCACAATCTGCCTTCAATTATCTAGCACTGCCAATGAAGCAGATACTACTCTAAAAATACTATTTTGAGCTCCCTAATTGAGAAAATTCCTCCCCAATTGTGAAAAATGTTTTTCATAGTAAATCAGCATGAGCTGATAACCACATCACGTGAATCATTCTGGCCGGAGAAAGTGCTACATAGAAAATTGAAAAAAAAAGATAGACTGTACCTCTGAAGGTCGCTTTTTGTAGAGAAATGACTTATGTCTTCGTGATTCTTGCTCATCAGATCGAATAGAAGAACATGAAGGGGCGTCATCCTCAACCGTAACGCAATTTTCCGCCGGAGGTAATAAGTATGATAAATGTCGATTGCATTTCAGTTTTTTTACAGTAGCATTATACAGTATTTCATCTATATCATAAATAATATTTAAATACAAGAAAGAAAGAAAAAAATCGATTTTAAAAAAAGATATTAATACCGGAAAATCATTGCCGAAGAATACGGATTTATCATTGAGTTCATCCAGACTTCCGACACTCTCGTTCTTGATACGACGCAGATTTGGATGTTTTCCTACCAACATTCCGTCGCCTGACTGAAAGAAATAACATTAACTCCTTTGAAAAAGGTAAAAAAAAAAGTAGAAAAGAACGTTTGTTGGGTAATGGGAGAGATGTATGATAGTAGTTAATAATTTGAATATCGTTTAATTTTGGAAACTTACGTCCTCATCCTCATTCGAACTATCCGCTGATGCATCAATTCGTCGAGAAGGAAGAGGAATCATCTCTACCGGAGCAGACATCTTCAGTTGTCGTTTATCGACGTGTTAGTCAAATATCTAATACCTTTCTGTTCTGCTCTTCCCTTTCCTTTCTTAATTGTCTACTCTGGGGGGAAAGTACTCGTCGAGACGATTGGTTCTTGGTGCGTGGTGAGTTTGGATTGCGAGGACCACGAGAACGCGGAGACATCGGAGAAGGCGGAAGCTGAATATATTTCCATTCTTTGATACGGTTATCTCAGGCTATGATGCTCTCCAGCTATTGAATGCCTAGAATTTTCGTAATCGTATTCAGAAGGGTGTAAAATGCAACGAGCTGTACTCACAGACATTATGCTCTGTGGTTTTGCACCGGCGTCTTCCTCTTTAGGAACTCTAATTTTAAGATTCTTCTTATCCTTTCTCGGCGGCAGTGGTGGCTGAATCTCTGTAATCGATAAGGGAGGAGCAGGCGGATCAGTTGATGGTGGGGACAACGACGCCACCGCTGCAATTAAATTCGCCATTTTTTTGCATTTTTCAAATTTTTCAAAAACCGTACCCGTTAAAAGGGGGTGATCATCGAAAATACTTTTAGCGGGCGACTGCTGCTCATCATCATCTGTCGAAACCGAAATTACTACGCTCGGATCAATCGCATTCGGAGAGTTTGAGGTAGCCTGCGAAGTGAGGTGAACAGGAGCTTGAAAGGGACACGTGGGCGGGAATGCTCCTGGTGAAAGCGGATTGGGGGCGAGGCCGCCGGGTGTATCCGGGATCAGCTTTAATTTCGGCGGCCTGCTGTACGTGTGCATTTGTTCGGCGCTCACAACTCGATCTGTGATCCCACCAACAACGCTGGCGACCACTGCCGAACTTGCAGGGGAAAGGTCTGACTCCGTTGAAGCAATGCGTGTCCGAGGAGGGGCAGAGTGAGCGGATGCGGGTACATTGTACACGCACGTTACGTCTACGGAGAGCTGCTGGGCGCTAGAAGGACGAGGCTCCGAACGTCGACAGGGTTCTGACGCCGACTTCATCTCGCATCTGAGATTTCAAAAATTCACTTAATTTGCATCGAGCAGAATACATATTTGGAGTATCGAGGAAACACGAATTGAAGAGAAGAATAAGGCCTATGCTGTACATGTATGAGTAAATATGCGAGCAACGTGGCATTGCGGGAGGAGAGCGTGAAATGTGGAGTGCGAAATAACTGCTTTGAAATTAGTTTATGTAAATGAGCCAATTCATCAGCGAAAGAAATTTTCTCGTATGAAACAGAATGGGACAAAATATATTGAAATAATATTGCAAAGATGATTAGTGTTTCAAGCATGCACAAGAATTCCACCATGATTGAGAGCGCTTGTCAAATCCAAAAGTCATAAAATCATAATTCTCCGCTACATACCAAAATTCTTTGAAAAATTAAAAATAAGTGTTTTTTTTAAATATTTCATAGCTTTGTTTTGATATGCACTCGCCAGGTAAATCATTCATCATTTAAACCATGTCTTATTGTACGAGTCGTTTGAGCTAGAACAAAGGCAGACGATAATTATATATCAGCATGTAAAACTCCCGGAAACTTTAGCATAAACACGATTCAATTTATTGATATGTTTATATTTTCAAGAGATCTCAGTAACTAAACTGTATTTTGCTGAGCAGTTTAATCACACGTGTACCGCGCCCTTAAGAGGAAAGCGCAAAGGAAGCTATTGAGACGAACAATGTGAAACGAAATGGAATGAAATATAATGAAACACTAGTATCTCATTATCAATACCCAGTGATCAATATGGAAATGACAACGAACAGAGATGAAATGCGATAAAACATGTAATCTAGAAACCCGCGAAACGCGCTGTGCTAATATTTAAATTCACAATCATCACCGAGGCAATTTACTCGTTGACTCATTGTATGGGAAATACTGGCCAAAACAAAAATGGAGTACCGCAGCAAAGTTCAAATGAAAGAAAATTCAATTATTGATAAAAAATCAATTTAGACAGAAATAAAATCGATATTTTGGAAATGAATCGTCATGAACAAAGTAAGATTTGTGTCGAGTAAACGATATATATATTAATATATCAGAATTTCTTTGGAAGGCATGAGAGCGGAATTGCGTACCGAATCAATAAATCAATAATGTGCATTCTCACTGGGGATGATCTAAATGTAAGTGTCGCTCTATCTCTGCTCTCCTTCCTCTCTTCTCTACCTTTTCGGCTCCTCTTATCATTACAAAAGGAAAGCGGCGACCGGAAGTGAGAGAGAAAGAGAGCACTGAATCGATTGATTAGCGCAAATTGCGTGATTATGACGTCGCTCACACACAGCTGATCATTTATGGAGGTGAGGGTGAGATTTATCCACCTTTTTTGAGCAAGGTCGGTCAATGTCTGAGAAGGTCAAGTGTAGCCTGATTGGGCGTGGGAGGGTGGGGGGTAGGAAGAATGGAAGAGTAGCGCGACCTCCGTATTTCACACACACCTCATCTCTCTGACTTGTGCGCGAACATCCTTACTTTGCATAAACGGACAGATCAATGTCGGTGAGTAGGTGGCAAGGAGATATGTGGGTCGGAACAATATGAACATCCTCTTTTGACCTAACCCTTAACCACATTGTACTATGTTTACACACTTGCTCGTGGATAACTAACTTCATTAAACCCAATATCTTGAATATTTTATTACTATTCAGAACTACTACTGTTACTATTCGCTTATTGATTATGCGAATATGGGTGCGACGACATTGTTGGCCATTCCACAGACATTCCCGCCTCTCGCGAGCTGAAATTTTGATAATTAGATGTAATGAGTGATAAAGTCATGAAAGGCCGGTCACATCAGATTCTTCTCTTGAGCAATGCTTCATAAATCCTATAGCGACTTCCACGCAATTCGCTATTCATCACAATCATTTATCAAATCAGTCCCCAATACTCCCAATTACTGTACTGTAATATTGTCGTTGTCGTCCAACGCAGTTTGCATGTGCACTTTTACCCCTTCTGTCTGATCTTCCCAATTACTGTACTGTAATATTGTCGTTGTCGTCCAAAGCAATTTACATGTGCACTTTTACCCCTTCTGGCTGATCTTCTCAATTAGCACGTCTAGCAATCAATTTGCATGTCTGCTCTCTTCACTCTCGCTCACTTTACATACTCCGCCTCGAGCCTATAAAAGGGTTTCACTCCCTCCAATCATCAGAGCTACACCGAACCTCTCCTCGTTCATACACGAGTATCCACTGTGCAGGGCCGAGACCCTCACAGTCAGTCATAGATCCTCAGGATCTCAGTCATTCCAATACCCTTCGCGGGTATCACCTCATTCACTACAGTATCCCTCGCGGATCTCACTTCTCACTCACCTCATCACGTCTCCTTCCCCGTCCTTCCCTCTGCCTGGCTTGTAATAATAAATTATTATTGTTACGTCACTGAGCAATCACACCGTACCGTACATCATCTACCGTACACCTCAGCTCACATTCAGTCAGCGTCACACTCGCACTAAGCTTGTCCCTGCTCCACTGACAACTTCCGCGTATCGTCGATACCGTAGTTTCAGTCTGAGTATCGTGGAGAGATAGTGCGAGTTCGCATATGGTGCATCTACCAATTCAAGAGCCCATTCAGTCAAGTCCCGCGTGGCAGCAACCATTCTTTCACTACCACTGATCTCAATCACGACAGTCACCATGACCAGTCTCTTTGCTCCTCAATACGAGCGCATTCATGCACTTCATTCACAAATCAGACAGTCAGCGTCTGATTTTCATTCACTCATTTCATCATGCTGAGAGATCAAAGATCATGCTGATCACGAATCCAAGGACAACATGCTCCGCACAGCCTTCAGCGGCCTCAGGACCACTGTCCAGTCTTTCGATGACGCAATGGACAGACTACAACATAAAGTCAATCGAATGGCAACTGAGACGAACGACCAGAAGACATCAAAAACAAAGGAAGATGGTCTTCTCGAGCAACTCGTGGAGGGAGAGGAGGAGGATCTCTACTATGATCAGGTATACCTCAAGGGTCGATTCCTCACTTCCATGAGAGATCAAATGACCAATGCCCTTGACGATGCTCTCTGCCGAGTCACATCTCGCATCCAGAGAGAGTCCATTCTCACTTCCACAACTCATTCCACTCATTCAACTGTCACTCAGTCCAATCAATTCACTCAATCAGCTGTCATTCAGCCTGATCATTCCATTGCGAATTTCATTTCAAATGATTTACCCACAATTCTCACAAGATTGTCGGGACCACAACCTCCAGTCATTACTCTCACTCCATTTGACGGAGAATCCACTCAGTGGGAATCATTCTACAGTCAGTTCACCAATATCATTGAGTCGAAATCCCACATTTCGGATCACGAGAAACTCGTGCATCTCCGTAATGCTCTCACGGGATCTGCACTCAGAGCAGTTCAAGGCATTCCAACTGAGGCCAAGAACCTCAAGCCGACAATCGATCGACTCAAATCAGTATTTGGGAAGAGCAAAAGATCAAACACCATCCTGATCAATCAGCTATTTGCCATCAGACCCAAGTCATCCAGCTTCGAGCATCAGCTCGAATGTACTCAGGATTTGATCAATAAAATCCATCAGTTAGATGACAAATCACTTGTCGATAACTTTGCACTTATCAATCAAATCGCTGGTACTATTCACTCGAAACATCTCGAGAAGATGTACAAAGAAGAGCCTTCTACCATGATGGAAGCGCTCGAGCTCATTGAATCAGATCTCAGAGAAATCATCGAAATTTCCAAACTGAAATCAACTTTCAGTTCAACCCGATCTCATCATCTGTCATATCAGAAACAGAAAGGGCCCATTCCAGTGTCAGAAACTGCGAATTCTAAACCATTCATTCCCAAACAGTCACTCAATAATCAATCATGTGTATACTGTGGACAACACAAGTATTCCTACTGTACCACTATCACTTCAATCTCGGAGAGAAAAGCAATTTTGAAAGAGAAAAAACTCTGTTTCAAGTGCCTTTCGCCTCATCCATTCAATCAGCAGTGTGATCGAAAGTGCAAGCATTGCTCGAGACCACATCACAACTCGATCTGTGATTCAAATGTCAACAATTCAAAGCTGAATCAGTCCAGCGTCAATGCAGTTGTCACTACCAATCAACCAGTCAATGGGGTAGCCAGACTATTCACTGCTTCAGCACTCCTCCAGAATCCAGTGAGCAATCAATCCACCACCAGACATGTGCTCCTCGATACGGGAGGAATGATGTCAATCATCTCTCGTTCACTTGCTACAGAGTTGAATCTCAAATCCCATCGCACTGAGCCCATGTGCATCAGTGGTGTGGGTGGAGAATCGACTGGTAGTGACGTGTTCGACGTGGTGAAAGTGAACATTCTCACGTCAAAAGGATCTCACTCAATCGAAGCACTCGTTATGGATACAGTAATCACAAGATCCATGAATCTCAAACCACTTTCTGCTCAGGATTACGCAGTTGTCCAAGCACACTGTGGCAATCATCCTCATCTCACTGAGAACACCATCGTTTCTCCAGACCTGCTGATTTCCATCACTGAAACACAGTATCTTCTCGCTGATTCAACCACTATCATTCTCCCCAGTGGCTACAAATTGGTTCAATCAATACTCGGTCCAATGATCACGGGTCGATCCAATTCACGAAACTCATCCATTCAATATCAGAACAACATTCTGACCAGTCTAATCACAGACGCTTCATTCGAGGCTAGAGTTTCACAGTTCCTATCAGTGGACGAAACAGCCCGAGAGTACAGTACTACCGAGGCCGAAGCCAGATCAGATCTTGACCACAAAGTGGAAGAGAATTTTCATAATACCACTCACAAAGTCGGTAATCACTATCAAGTTCAGTACTATCTCAAACCAGAAATCACTCAACTTCCTACCAATAAGGAACTCAGTTTCAGTCGACTCAAATCGACAGTTAATTCACTCATCAAAAATTCGAAAAATCTGGAATTTTATGACTCAATTATCAAAGATCAATTGTCTGCCGGTATGATCGAGGAGACAAATTCACTCATTCCAACTGATCATCAGTGTCATTACCTGGCTCATCAAGCCGTTTTACGTCCAGACAAACCCACTACTCCACTCCGTATCGTCTATGATGCGAGTGCGAAACTCAAGGGTAAATTGTGTCTCAATGACGTCATCGCTCAAGGTCCATGTACCCTTGAACAGATCCCCTCTCTGCTCATCAGAGCACGTTCCAGAAAGACACTCATTGTCGCTGACGTGGAAAAGGCATTTTTGCAAGTTCGAGTTCATCCTTCACAGAGAGATCTTCTCAGATTCCTCTGGATCAGAGACATCAATAAACCAGTCTCCGATGACAATCTCGTATCATACAGATTCACAGTCACTCCATTTGGTGTCAATCAATCACCATACATTCTATCCAAAGTGATCGAGACTCATCTCAAGAGTGCATCAAATGCAGATAACGATTATCTCGTCAATCAATTGATCAATAACGTATATGTTGACAATATCATCATCAATACTGATCTTCCCACTCAAGAGATTTACTCGATTTCAAAATCTCTATTCAATGAGATGCACATGAATCTCCGAGATTATGCATCCAACTCACTTTCATTCATTCAGTCCGTTAGCGAAACCGACAGAGCACCGATCGGTGTCCAGAAATTGCTCGGTATTCACTGGGATCCATCCACTGATGATCTCTCAATTCGCATTCCCTCACTCATCAGACATACTGCTGAGACCATGAGATCAATGCTAAGCACCATCGCTTCCATATACGACCCATTGGGATTACTCCAGCCACTGACACGAGTGACTGCAAGCGAAATCACTCGTGCAGCAGCTCTGGTGCGATAATCTCAAATGGGATCAATCAGTTGATCACTCCATTCAATCGCAATTTCACGAATTGCTTTCTGATATCGAATCATTCAATCTCACCATTCCCAGATATTCTGGAATGTCAACAGCCAAAGAGATTCATCTCATTGCCTTTGCTGATGCATCTAAGCTCGCAATGGGCGCAGTCATCTATCTATGGACTTCAGAGAAAACAACACTTCTCATGTCCAGAATCAGACTCGCACCAGTCAAAAACAAGGCAACAATTCCTAAACTTGAGTTGAATGCTCTTGTCATGGCTCACACGCTACTTCAATACGTCGTCAAGGCGATTCAGAAAGAATTTCCCACTACAATCATTCACACTCACGTTTACTCTGATTCTGCTATCACACTCTTCTGGTGTCTCTCTGATCCCAGTAAGAAGAGCAATGGAATTTTCGTCACAAACAGAGTCAACACCATCAGAGAAATCTCAGATTCATTGTCATCATTAGACAACATTCAATTTCACTCGCCTAAATATGTGCGAACAGAGTGCAATCCAGCCGATCTCATCACTAGAGGTCTCACTTCAATTGTCATGAATAACCACGATCACATGTGGTGGAAAGGTGCTCCCTGGATGAAAGAGTCGCCTAAAACATGGCCGAACGATCCAGTTCCACTTACAGCAGACCCACCGTACACTCGAGTGGTTGAATTCAGTCAATCTCCACTCATCGATCTCACAAGATATTCCACTCTAAACAAAGCAATTCGTATCACTGGATTCATCCTCAGATTCGTTCAACGAACTCTGAAAAATTCAACGAATATCACTCTCAAACAGAAGTACGATTCGTCATTCACTTCATCTTCACTTCTCAGTGCATTCGAAAGAACTCGAGCTTTTCAATCACTCATTCGAAATCATCAATCATGTCATATCAAACCCCATGAGGTTTGGATCAGAAACGGTCTCATCTCACAGGATGATTACGGTATCTGGCGAGCCAATACCCGACTCGATCATGCAGCCATTCAAGCCGAAACACGGCATCCTATCCTTATCCCATCAAATGAGGATTCAAGGCTGGCTCGTTTAATCATTGACGAAACTCACGAGTTCATGTTTCATGCTGGCACTGAAAACGTGCTAAATCAACTGAAACAACAATACTGGATACCACGCAGTCGTCAGCTGGTAAAATCACAAGTCCGATCATGCATCACATGCAGAAAGGCTAACAATCTGCCTTATCAATACACTCAAACTCCTCCATACCCACCTGATCGGGTATCAATATCAAGACCATTCCAATCAACTGGAATTGATTTCATCGGTCCCTTCAATTCCAATGAGAATACAAAGATGTATGCGGTCATATTTACATGTCTCAGTTCGAGACTATCTCACATCGAAGTCACCACTTCGCTTCTACCCTCAGCATTCATCAATGCATTTCGTCGTTTCACCTCCAGACGAGGAACACCCAGTAATGTTCTCTCTGATCAAGCAACAACACTCAAGTTGTCAAGTACATTGCTCAAAGGTTACAACAGTGAACATGCGCTGAACCCTTTGTTTCAATCAGAATCCATTCAATGGAAATTCACAACCAGTCATGCCCCATGGAAAGGCGCCGTCTATGAAAGGCTCATCAGAATCTTCAAAGATTGCCTATCAAAATCCATCGGGAAGCGCAAACTTTCAATCGATGAATTTGCGACAATCACATCAGAAATCGAGGCAGTGCTCAACACGAGACCACTCACCTACGTTGCATCCGACGAAATCAAATCATACTCCAATCCGGTACTCAGACCAATCGATCTCATCATGCCCCATTCAACTCTATCAATGCATATTCACTCATCAAGAGTCGATGATGACAACGATTATGTACCTCCTGGGGAAGAGAATATGAGTCGTTCCACTGCCATTCATCATTTGTCACGAACAATTGAAATTGTCAATAATTTCTGGTCCAGATGGCAAACCGAGTATCTGACCACAATCAGAGATTCCAAAAAGGATCCCGATCCTCTTCACTCATATCGATCCTCATCCATTTCCCCCAAGCCAGGAGCCATCGTACTCATAATTGACGAATCAGGGAACACTCCCCGCTCCTCATGGCACATGGGCAGAATCATCACTGTCAGTGGTTCAGAAGCCACACTCAAATCTCATGCTGGACGCACAATTCAACGTCCTATCAATCTCCTCATTCCTCTCGAAATCGACTCAGATGTCGATCCATCCAAATCGATCAAAGATCAATCAATTGATCATCAAATGACGACTAGAGCCAAGTCTCGGCGTCAGGCGGGAGGGCATCTCCCTCACATCGATGAAAAATCATATTTATTCTAGCACTTCTCCGTCATCAAACAATCGCCGTTACAACGACATCGAAAGGATTCGTTTTATTTGTATATTTCCTTGTTTCCCCCATTCAATTGTAAACCGTTAGTCGTCCGTCAACTCCCTTTTTACCCCTCAACACTTCTCATTCAACTCATTCAATCCTCACTCCAATCACTCCACTTCATTCAACAATTCAACTCATTTCGTTCATTTCCCTCAGGCGGGAGTATAGCGACTTCCACGCAATTCGCTATTCATCACAATCATTTATCAAATCAGTCCCCAATACTCCCAATTACTGTACTGTAATATTGTCGTTGTCGTCCAACGCAGTTTGCATGTGCACTTTTACCCCTTCTGTCTGATCTTCCCAATTACTGTACTGTAATATTGTCGTTGTCGTCCAAAGCAATTTACATGTGCACTTTTACCCCTTCTGGCTGATCTTCTCAATTAGCACGTCTAGCAATCAATTTGCATGTCTGCTCTCTTCACTCTCGCTCACTTTACATACTCCGCCTCGAGCCTATAAAAGGGTTTCACTCCCTCCAATCATCAGAGCTACACCGAACCTCTCCTCGTTCATACACGAGTATCCACTGTGCAGGACCGAGACCCTCACAGTCAGTCATAGATCCTCAGGATCTCAGTCATTCCAATACCCTTCGCGGGTATCACCTCATTCACTACAGTATCCCTCGCGGATCTCACTTCTCACTCACCTCATCACGTCTCCTTCCCCGTCCTTCCCTCTGCCTGGCTTGTAATAATAAATTATTATTGTTACGTCACTGAGCAATCACACCGTACCGTACATCATCTACCGTACACCTCAGCTCACATTCAGTCAGCGTCACACTCGCACTAAGCTTGTCCCTGCTCCACTGACAACTTCCGCGTATCGTCGATACCGTAGTTTCAGTCTGAGTATCGTGGAGAGATAGTGCGAGTTCGCATAAATCCAAATTAAAAATTAGGAAAATAAATTTGTTTAAATCCAACCTTGAAATAGCCTCCATCTCCCCAGAAGTCGCCCCACGAATTTTTCACCAGCCAATAGTCCTGAATTATGATTCCTGTTCGTGTTTTGGACATTTATTTTAATACCATGTATGCGACATAGCCCTTTGCATTTCGAGCAATTATATATTTTATATTAAATCATTTTTGTTCGAAGTATACAGGCGGGTTGATGCATAAGTTTCTGTACAAAATTACGATCTAGGGATTAACCTCTCCTGCATTCCCTGTTCAATTCGAGAACCCATGCTCTTCAATATTTGAAAAGGGTTGGATACTCTCTCCAGCGCATCTATTTCCAAACATATTAAATCAATATGGCGGACATGACCTTGCATCAAAGATGCCGAGTGCGAGAAAAACATACATGTTTTGAGTTGTCATTTGTTTGTCAGATGTGATAGGGCGAAATTAGAATCTCCTACGTGAAGGGCATTTACTGGGCATACTTATAAAAAATGTGTGATTTGACGAGCGTCAACTTCGGACCAGCAGCAACTCTTTGAATCGAAATCCTTAACCATGAAAATAATCAAAAATTTCTTTGAGTCATGGTAAAATCAAGCCGATTGAGATATAGATATCAGTTATACTGGAATACTAAGTACCATTCCTGATGAGTTCATCATAATATTTTAAAGGGCGCATGACATTGTATTCAGGAGTTTGAATTTTCAAACTTATGGGACTTATGGGACTTTCAAGCAGCGAATATGCTCTTTCTTACGATTTCCTGCTCTTCTGGGCGGTTTGAAAAATTCTAAAAATTGCTAGAAAAAATCTTCAAACCTTACCCTATCACATCTCAACTTGAGTTGTTTTGGAAATTATATTTTCTGGTGAAACTTTGATTTTATTGAAACCAAAGATTCAATAAAAGATTCACATTTTTCACTAGATAGATAACTATGAACAAAAATATTTTTCTCATGCTTCAAACATTTTCAACTGGATTCCAATTTAGTAATATAATGCTATAGTATCCTCCTGAATAATGCCAGAAGGGATTTTGAAACCGATCAAACAGGGCTTAATAATATTCAGATGAATGTTATACAGAAACTTATGCATCAACCTAATAGAATAATTTATATCCGAAGCATTGTGAACCCCTTTATTCTCTCTAGATACAGGTGAACATTGGATGCAAATTTCGCACCAAAATCCCGACAGGTAAGAACTGCATTTTCCCGCTCGATTCAAACAATAAATTCTTTGAAATATATAATCATATTTACATATTATTCATATAAATTACTTGCTTCATGTGTCATTTATACCTGCCCTCGGTCGCTTCCGTATCCAAGAATGGTGAGAGCGTGGGATCCTTCTGATTTCTGCGAGCAGTCTGCTTCCGTAGGATGGAAGACACCAGATCGATAGGAATAGAGACTTCGAGTGACATTCATTCCTGATAATGAAGAACGAGCCAGTTCAGGAGACTATCATTTTTCCATTTTGAGCTAAAGTGACGTCCCTTCAAATATCTTACTTTTGAACATGAAGACTATCAATCATATGATTTGTGTGTCAACTGTAAAAACTCAAAACAAAAACCCTATCGCTTCTCTTTCCGATTCTCAATAGTCTCACTCTTCAATATTGCTTCTTTCCCAGAGCGACAAGGCTAGTTGAATCCGAATAACTGGTACCCAGTTTGTATGGGAGTTTGTACAGTTTCTCTATAGTTCATTGTCATGCAGTTTGTCACAATCACGGCGTCTGCCACGAAACATCAACTTTCATGAACTGTATGCTACATGTGAAAGTTTTGTGAATGAATTCGTTAATAAAATGCGGCCGAGCGTTCCTTTAGCGACACTTTGTCTGTTCGTGAGACGATGGCTGACGCCGTGATGGATCGTGGAGAACTGCGTTGCAGCCGATTCTAGAGGGACTTTCCCGTAATATATAATTTCTTGTCATTTAACGTTCATGATAGTATGGTAACTCATCGAAGAGCTAACTCTCTCTCTCTCTTTTCAATGAAGAAAGAGAAAGATGGAAAAGGGAAATGTTGTCTTCACTATCCCTCATTCTTCCATTCTGATTTCATAATTCACAGCCAACGTAATAAGTATTACCGAAAGTGATAGGGCCAGTTTTAAACAGCCAATCTGCCATTGCGTCTTCGCTTTTAGAGAGAAGCCGGAAATCCTTGATGAAGACTTTTGTCTGAAATCACATAATTGTTATATGCTAATAGCTGGAAATTCTATATATTACTTCTATGAATAAAGATGAAGGACTAAGTCTTTGTATATCTTCCACTTACACATCCTCTTCCGAAGGCCATTCAAAAGTACATATTTGAAATATATTCCTAATTACTATTTACTATTTATGCTTACTACATTGCCAATGTGGCATTGTTCGCCCTCCTTGGCCGTATAGGGATAAGTAGATTCGGGAACGAGGCCATTCTGGACGACAAAACTAAATAGAACACAAATTCAACAGAAGAAATTTTTTTTTAATGGGCTTAAATGAAAATTATATAGCCAGTAGATAATTGAAAAAGAAGGGACCTCATGGCGTAACTTCTCACTCCACCTCGGCAACCAGTGTTACGAGTGTCACACTCTATCATCTCCTGTAATCAATTATTTAGAATTTCGCTTAAACGATCTCTATCGAGCGGAACTTCAGCATTTATACGTACTTCCAAAACGCCATTAAAACTCATCCATGAAATTCGATATTCCGTGAAAGAATATAGCGCCTACCGAGCCACCGTCTAGCGTTATCCTCACAAGACAGCATCAGAATCGTTTGTCTCTTTTATCTACCTCACCTGTTCCGATAAAGCAACAAGAGCATTTCCAGCAAGAACGTTTGCTGTTTCTACGGAGGCTACTGTCGCAAATGCCCAACACGATCCACAAGATCCTGCAATAATCATTATCCTAGTGTTTCCAAGATGAATAATCTATCTCTTCAGTCCTTGTACTCTCTCACCAATCAGAGTATCGAGAGAATACTCAAAATGAATTCCGGGTCACATGCGCGCACCAAAAATGCCTTGCATGATCGCCACTCGTTTCCAGATCAGACTTATCCGGTATTTTTCATTGACTCTTTATGGTAATCTATTCAGACAAGTCAAAATATCAAAATGCCTCCATCTCAAGAATGTTTGTAGTCATACTCAGGTGTGCGCGCCCAAGTTGTATCCAATAGAAATGAAAAAAGGCCTGTGGGGACCAAGTTGCACAGTGTGGGCAACTTGGAAATTTACTTGAATCCAACTTGGAAATCTTCTTCTTCTTGGATCCAACTTGGGAGCATGGTTACGGTAACGCTCTCATTTATTGATTGATAATGACATGAGCTGCTTCATACAGTGACAACAGAACCCGCACGGTAAATCCTTGCGGGGTCGCATTTAAAAAAAACAGGCCTACTGGGGACCGTAGACAGTCGACTTTAAAGGAGGCGTATCATGAAAAATTAGTTCATGTTGTTGAGATCATTATCCGATAGGAATCTAGAACGATATTAGAATGCCGAAATTTGAAAGTTGTGCATCCACTATGGGACGAGATATCCGCATCCAAAGTATCAGGAAAGATCAGGGAAAACCCCGCGAAGATTTCAAATATCTAATGGAACGCTAAGGGGAAGGAAGGGAAGGTATTGATTGGCTAGGGAGGGATTCCCATCGAAAAGATCTGATCTACTCTTGGCAATTTGCCAAAAGATCCTTGGCAATTTTCCAAGAACTTGTAAGATGCTTATCGTTGTAAGAGTCGCTACATTTGAATTTCAAAAGTTCATGATACGCCTCCTTTAAACGCGACGGAAATGAACTGCGAGAGTCCAAAATTGAAAATCGGGGGAGAGGGATGCTGTACTTGATTCTAACTAGGAAACCCTTTCCTGAATCCATGTAGGATTCAAGAGTATCGTACATCGCCCACATTACCGAACAAACTACCATTTTTTTACTTTTTTTAAAGTCTGCGAATTCGCATCGAATATTCATATTTTTTGTCCACCCACAATTCCGCGTGATTTTTAAAATTGAACGGTGAAGTATGTATTTAAATGGGTGAAAAAATGGAGTCGAAAGTGGCGACGTGCTGCCCAGCTGGCTTCAAGTAAAGCCTAAACGCCGGCTCTACAGTAATCACACTTCCGGCATCACTTTTCGCTCTTGCGGCTAAAATTTTTCATCCATTTAAATAAATATTTCAATGTTCAATTTTAAAAATCACGCGGAATTGTAGGTGGACAAAAATTATGAAAGACAAATTAGGAATATTCGATGCGAATTCGCAGACTTTAAAAAAAGTAAATAATGTAACAAAAATGTTCGTTTGTTCGGTAATGTGGGCGATGTACGATAGGAGTGAATACGCATTTTTAGGACCATTACCCGACGAAAACGCTCCTTCCTTTTAGCATTGCTCCTCTCTATTTACGCGTCTACTTCGGCAGCTTTACTAAAGAAGTGACAGCTCCCATTTGAAATATTCGAATGAAATACATCAAAAGGTAATAGGAAGCAAATTAGATATCAGAAAGTGAAAGTAATAATGACCCTGATTTTTGACGGGGGTGGCCTTCTCCCTGAGAGAATATTCAGCAGGTCGATTTACTTGTTCTTCAAATCCTTCGAAGATTGTCATTCCTTCAATGGGAAGAAGCGCTTGATCTCCGAGTACGAACTTCTGAAATTTAATCCAATTCGAAGAGTTTGAAAACCTTGAATGCTGCTTAAATACCAAACGATAATATACAAGAAAACAGAAATTAAGAAATACAAAACATATATAAAAATGCTTTACAAGGCATAATAATGATTTTATTCATAGATAATATATATGTATATATTATGGAAGACAACTCTAAGAAAACACGGCCTTTCATAAATCTTAATTGAAATATGTTAACAATGTTACTGTAACTATAGCGTACCTGATTGAAGACATCCGAAGATTGGTCCATCCACTGATGGAATCCAAATTCGACACGTGGCTGGCTGATTCTTTCGCGCTCGAGATCGATCATATTGTTGATGAAGAACTGCAATCAAGTGCAATATCCGCACATGTTAATTTTTGTTGAATATTGTTGCTAAAAAACCTAAACGCAGGTTTTGTTAATTTTGCAACAATTATTTTAGCAAAAGAAGTGTATCCTTACAGAGTATGCCTCATTTTCTTTCTCCACACTCTCGTAATTTTTTCCATACTTCGAGACAAATCTGTCGAATTCTTGTTGTAGCTCATCCCGCTCTTGCACTAGACTGAAATTTGATGTGTTTTTCATGATTCAGAGCTTAATTCTGATATATCTATCATAATTGAAAGCAATATTGTTGTAAAAATATTTATTACTGCCTCGATAACCATTTTTACCTGCCCATTCCACACATTTTCCCTAGCCTTTACAGAAAAAAGTATGTGAATAATGCGTTTGAAGCTTCGCAATACATACAATATTTATCAATGTCGCTTTCTGGGCGCTGATCAATACCGGGAATTTAATTAATTAAACCTTCAACAATTCCAACTTACAAGTAGCACATGACTATCATGGATAAGAGCATGGCAGAGATGATAAGGAGTGATTTTACCAGTATACTCGTCCATTCCCGTCGGTGATCATTAGTTAGAGCTCCATCGAGCTTAAGATGCTTTATTTTTTTTGTTCTCGATTTGACACGGAGAACGAGAAATACCAATTTTTATGGAAATAAGAGACAGAATAGCGAGGAAATAAAAAAAAAGACTGCAATTTATAATTATAATATTTGTAAGAAACATTTTTTGGTATAAGAACAAGGTAATACCTGGGCCTCGATAGGAACGATGAAGATATCGCTCTCTGCTTTTCGATAGTTACTTTCCCAACGCGGAATTCTCATTGCCTCAGGAATAGTGATTGAAGAAAGTTCGAGGGGAGAATCTTATCAACTCCCGCTTATCTATCGATTTCAAGATTCACAGTCGCGTGGCTTTGACAAATATACAATTTCTTTTCCCGCATGGGTATATATACTTCTTCATCATGGTTATCACATTAACATTCAATTCAGGTTGGAATAAATACATTATTGGAAAGCGCTCATAGCAATGAGAAATAATATGTATTATTCAAGCATCGTGCCAAAAAAATCATTGCTCATTCGAGATCGTCACGGTTCCGTATAGTTTGTGGCAGCCGATGAACTTCTGAAATTATGATATTTATGGCGTTTTTAGTGTCACTGCTCTAGTCGAAAATGAAAATGAGGAATGAGTGGAAGAGACACAGAATGAGTCGTCTGGGGTAGACCGAATCGCGACTAGTATCGTACATGGCCCCAATACAGAACAAAACATTTTCTGCATTTTCTACCTTTTTTGACTTTTTATTCTTTTTGGCGAAGTCGAGTTTACAATTCCTTATTTTTGTTTCATATTTTTGTTGACCCCGATATTCGGACGAATAAAAAAGTTTTCCTCTGAAATATTATTTCTGAAAATGTTGAGCAAAATATAGGGCAAAAAAAAGAAAAAAAAAGACGTGCCTGAAAATTCGCCAAAAGGAAAACAAGGTTTAAAAAAAGTTGAAAAGGTCTTTTGTTCGAGGGAAGGGCGATGTAATATAGAGACTTACGAATTATCTAACTTGAGAAGTCGAAAATGGATACGAATTGTCTCCTCTAGACGAATATCGTCTATGCAAGTAGAACAGATCATTTTTCATCTCCTTTAGATCATTTTCCGGTCTCTACTAGACGCATTTTGGTCTACCCCAGACGACTCATTTTGCGTCTCTCCCACTCATTCCGCTTTCTCATTTTCGACTGGAGCAGTTTACTCTAACAGTGGCCACTGCCCGAACATTGCAAAAAAAAATGTCATCAGAGTGTTTTCTGGTCACTCAATGAGTCCTTTCTTAGTTTGTTGTCCACCTACTCTAAGTGCCGATTCAAGGACCGGTAAATCCTTAAAGGCGGCTCTGGGACAAATTATCTAAACACATCGAATAATTTCCTCTAATGATAAATAGAGAGACTTAATTGATTGTTTGAAAATTGTTTCGAATGGTGCCATAATGGTACATTTTCTTCAGATACTTGTGCCCGTGCTATCAGAAAAATATTTTTAAAAACGTGACTAACTTGCTGGCTCTTAATAATCTGATTGAATGGGAGATTCCAGTATGTTGTGCTATCCAATTGGTCGTCTGCCTCCACGTGTTTCATCTGTGTAAATTCAACATCATTGTTGTTGTTTTTTTTTTAAATTTATTGTTTTTTATTCCTTGAACATCCAAAGTAAGCAAAGTAAAAGGGAGTCTTCCGGTGTCGTCCTACAAGTTGTTGGAAACAAGATCGTATAACTTGTGAGCGCTCTAGAAGAGCTTGATTCCAACTTTTGGGGTCACAGTCAAGCTTTCACACAAGAGTTGTCAAGATTAAATGTTCGCGGGTGTAGAGACTCTTCAATTCTCGTACTATCTACAGTCCAGGTTGGTTCCCCCCTGAAAACAATCCGGCCCGGCCGGCCCCGACCGGCCCCAAGCGGCCCCATGCCTTTTTGTGGCTCGAACAGAGTGAAATTTGATATAAACTCAACGGCGTTGTAAAGCTCGTGTAATATGATATCGATTAGTGCCAGCAGAATTTTAAATTTTTCTTTCAATAAATAGTACTTTAAAGGGAAATGTCATTAGTATTGCGAAAAATAGGGAGCGAGATTACGGTAAGTAAAATCGTCAACCTGATTCTTTTCAACTTTTTCACTTTTCCGCAAAAACTGACGCGCTTCCACACCAATTTACTATTAATTGAAAGAAATATTTAAAATTCTGCTGGCACTAATCGATAGCATATTACACGAGCTTTACAACGCCGTTGAGTTTCAAATTTCACTCTGTACGAGCCACAAAAAGGCATGGGGCCGCTTGGGGCCAGTCGGGGCCGGCCGGGCCGGATTGTTTTCAGGGGGGAACTAACCCGGACTGTAATAACTGTGCCCGGAGAGGAAGGAATAGACAAACTGTTCACCCTCACACCCGTATTTCTCACCTTTCTAATTCTCTCCTCCAACTTTCTTTGCGATACCAGCAACGATCGGACGTCCTTATCAAAAACGTACACAGTAACGAAGAGTGATAACTTCGGTATTCCATTCCCATCCTGATATAAGTCTATGTATTTCAGGTCCATTCAATTAGGTTCTACATTTAGCGTCATAAAGGAAATGTACCTAGAGAACACTATATAGTTTTTAAGCAGAAAATATGCAAGATCTATGTATAAGTTGGATTGCAGGGTCTGGATTCCCGAACATCTGCATTCCCTTCTTTTTTTTTACGTTTATTAGAAACATCGTGTGAACAGATAATGAGGAAAGAGGTTCCGACAATCGACGGAACTGCTTAAGTGAGCTTAAGTGAGCAGTCATCTGATTTTCAATTTGTAATGCTCCTTAGTCGATCAAAGAACAGCGAAATTATGGGAACGTGAGATGGTCAGACCATACACATTTCTGGTTCTCACCAGTGAACTAGCAGCGAGAATATTGTCGATAGCCTTTTCGCTGATGCCTTGCCACTCCAGGAGGGATTGCACGTTTGGAAGGCAGAAACGGAGCTCAACGTCATCGTAGACACCTTTCTGAACAAATATCTCAATATCTAATTATAAAATGTGTAATTTAATTCATAGAGCTAACTTGATCAGGAGTGGCACGTCAGCTCAAAGTTGTATATAGGGTATTATTTTGAGCTACTGTGCCACTTCGTCTCCGGATTCCGACATAGTTGTTTTTTTTGCAGAGATCGGATTTTTAGTGATTACTGATTTATTTTGAAAAAACCTTGAGTGGCTCGCATCCAGCTACTTTTCCATTAACAATTAGTTGAGCACCAAGTACTTTGGAAAGACCACCGAGCGATTCGCACGGACGACAATATAGGCTGAAAGTGTATAGATATAATGCGGTTATTCAATGCACGAAAGTCATTCGAGGATCACTGCTAAGTCATTGCTTATTCAAGGTATCCGAGATATGATTATTTTAGCTATACCCACATTCATTCATTCATTACATTGTACATATCTGAATCGTCATTATGGAACCCATTTTGTACTCTGTTCATCGAATGAGAATTGTGTAATAAGACCAGCAAATTGTGTGCCAATTCACATCATGTAATTTTCCACTATACGTAGCTCACGCTATATTGGAATTCGGATACTATAAGGGAGTGAGGACTAGCTCTCAAAAAATTTATCCTTCATCCCTCCCTCCACTCCGAGAGG
The DNA here is from genome assembly GCA_000180635.4 of Pristionchus pacificus. NCBI lineage: Eukaryota > Metazoa > Nematoda > Chromadorea > Rhabditida > Neodiplogasteridae > Pristionchus > Pristionchus pacificus. Next base: position 39,413,317 of record CM026575.1, read on the forward strand.
TGACATCATGCGTAGGAAGTAATGCAAGTCACGATGAATGAGACTCTTTTTCTTTGATATCATCGATCAACGTCTTTGCGAAACCCTTCCCTTCACATATTTTTTGTTGTTTAATTGTTTTTAGAAGATTGTACGTGCTAATTGCCTTCTTGCCCATATGAATGCGCACGGGAATTGAAATTGTTTAACAGAAATACGTAAAATCTGACACCACTGAACAAATGATCTATCTAATATCATCATTTATCTCATCCCTGCCTGCTTTATATGTCTACGGCATTTTGAGGTAAAAATGAAAAAAGTTCATATACTTTGTTTCAAAAAAAGTAGCGGCATCTCCAAATAATCGATAAATGTTATTTCTAAAATAGTTTTTTTACGCGGAATTGATTTCCCGGGCGTTTCTTCCGGTCTCAAGGATACGCTGGCTTTCGATTTCGGAATTCTCGGACAAGGGTCTCCCTATTTTACGATATGGCGATTAGCACGTACTGTTATGCTCGCAATGGCGAGAAGCACAGTATGGTGTAGGGCTGCATGCTCGGCACTATCGAATATATACATTTCCCCCGCTATAGCTATTTCTCATCTCTAACGGTCTGGCGAGAGATAGTCGGTTATCCCGATTCCGAACATGTAATACTAGGATTCAAGAGGTACACTTCAAGAGGAGGACCTAGGACGGATACGGGTTCCGTTCAAGAAAAGGGCTCCGTTCGTTTGCCAGAACTTTTGTGGCTGGATCATCTACTTCATGCGTCAAACGATCTCGGCTCAAAGAGACCGGATATTGAGAACATAAATCTGAGAAGATTGTATCCCTTAGTCCAACAAGGCTAAGTACGATGATCCCAATCCCCTCCCTAAAGTTACCACCCTGCAGGCCCATTGCCTTGATTCCAGGATTAAAAAATACTAGGATAATAAAATAAGTAGAATTAACTATACTTACCAACTACCGACACCCCCACATCCTGTCTCAGGACTTGCGTCTCTACACACATCTGGAGGTCGACTGGTGTCTCCAGTTGTCGATACAGACAGAAAGATAAGGATCTCGTCGGTGACGTCCTCATGCACATTCACACGACCCTTGAATGTATACATCTATAGGTGGCCCTTAAAAGATATATCCTCATATAAATAAGAACATAGGTAAACAATTACGTTAGGGGGCCGTTTACAAAAAAGTTTTCTCCCTTTCTATGTTGACCATTTAACGTTTTCGAAGCTTTTTTTAAGAAAGTTTTTTTAAGGAATTTTACGTCTTTCAATGGTGAAAGCATAGCACATTATGTTTTCGCATAACGAATAATGCTCCACCTTATTCCATTAGACTCTCATTTCGGATTTCATGGACGAGCTCGTTATCCATTTTGACGAACTAATACCACTATAATGTTAAAAGTAATGGTAATATATGTAATGCCTTATGATGATTAAAAGTCGGAAATAGAATGTACAAAGAAATGCACTAGAAAAGCAGATCGTTTGGCCAAAAATATTTTGTGATTATCCCAACAAATTACTTTGTCAACTTTGTCGACATCCCATACTCACATGCATTGAGTAGCATCCTGCATGTCCCTCGACCTTGGACAATTGCGCCCCGGCTTTGTTCGATCCACCCTGGAACTCCAGCTTCCTGTTCCACGGAGACGCTTAAATTTGATTTTTTGAACGAAAGGGACGAATGAGACATCTCTTAGCTCGCTTCATCGTTTCTTAGCAAGTGGCCCAAGTGATAATTTATCAGTTCGTAGGAAAATTGGAAACATAGGAATTTCAAACGTATTAGATCCTGCCGAATAATTTAGTATCGAAGATATAGTTACCCGGATGCTCTCACCCCTTAAAATCGGACAGAGCAAGTGGAAGAAATGATTACGACATTTCGTTTTGTCGTGGCACTTTCACGGGGCTTATTTCGAGTGGGAAATATATCTCTCATGCTCACTCGTGGGCGAGAAATCGTGCAAAACTAGGAGAGCGAGTCCTGTCTCGATAGTAGATGCTTTTCCCCAAAGACGAGTGTGAAGGTCGAAATGGCCAGTGAAAGTTGAAGTGTGAAAACGAGAGCTTGGCTCCAAGAAAATAAAAGAGCGGCTAAAAAATAAAAAAAAGCGGATAACAACTACTGAAATGACAAACTCGGTTTCCAACTGCATCCTTGATGGCGAATGAGGTCCAGCTTGAGGAACTGCCCGAGAACAAAATCAATGAGTGGAAGGAGTAATATCAGTGTTTTCATGCCTGAAATACACTAATATACATATACAAGACGTGAGAGATCGTGGCTCACTATAATCGATGGTTGAAGAGAAGGGAGACAGTTTGAGATATTTCTCTCTTCCTCCCTTCTCATTCCCTCAATCACATTTGATCGCCTCTTCCCATTGTATCTCTCTCTTCTCAGGAACGTGTGTATGAATGAGAGATCATCTAACCCTTTCAATTTCTCTTGTACTATCGCTTCTCTGATCGACGAAGAAGCATTTCGATATGAGATGGAAAGAGGATTATTCGCATGCATGCAACCTTTGTTCTCTCTCTCTCTCTCTCTGTCGCTGTGGGGGAGGCGAAGACCTTGAAATACCCTACGGATTATCCTTCTCTTATCAATCATATAGCTACAGTTGATAATGTTTCGGGGGTTCGAGTCGAGGGAAGTGACGTGGAAGTCTGTCAATGAAACTGTAAACTCTTACAAAAAAAACTCGCAGGCTCCTATAGTACTGTGAAATTTATGGAGAGTGAACCGCTCAGAGGTGAACCTGCTAGCAGATTATACCCAGAATCGGCTTGTTCGAAATCGACTGAGCAAACAATCAAACTCCATTTATCGTGTATTTCCTCGCGTCGTGTCATCAAATTGTATACAATATGTGAATAATCTCGAGGTTGAATTATGCAAAGTAATTAGGATTTGAGAAGGCAAAAGAGTAGAGATCAAGTTTGAATTGACAAATTGAAAGAAGAGTCCATTCCAATATTCTTTGAGTATCCAGAATATGTAATACTAATGTGTCATAACAACATGGGCAATAATCCTACTAACACGGCGATTAAGTCGTTCCGGAGCTAAAATCCTTCCGGACATAGGCTTGCGCTGGTTAGCGACGACGACCGAATCGTAGGGCCAGATCGTCGGCTCCGAACGAGGATAGGCCGCCACTGCGCTTCCCGAACCGCAGCGTCAGATCATCCACATTGAACTCACGCTTTGATGCGTGCCGCCTAAAAGAAGTATTTTATAATCGGTATACGAATTTCTTCCTAATTTGGTTATCTCGAAATGAAGTCAACATCCGGACAGCCCTACTCCTTATCTATTCTTGACAGAATACAACTAACAGATGGTCGGACGCTGATCGCTTAGCGACCGAAGGAAAGTAGTAGTAGCCGTCTTCTGCGTAAGCCTTAAAAATGTCAATTTAATTCGAATAGTGGGGTAAAACGTAGTCATCTGCAACTTACCTCATAGGGAAGAATGTAAGCCCGGGAAAGAAGTGCCAGAAGTGACAGGAGAATGATCGTGAGCAGCCCCGTTCGAGTCATTGTGATTCTGCATTCATAATATGAATTAATACTTACAAAATGAACGAAAAGGAACAGTGAAATCAGTGGGCGAAAAACTAAAGAGAAAGGAAGACGGGGGGTAGTTGTATGCGTGGCTGCGTTTCAGGCATGTGCGCAGCGCCCAAAGGCGAGTCGGCGTCATGGGAAAGAGTGAAGATGCGGGGGGGGGGGGGGGGGGGGGGGGGGGTTGGCGAACTGAGGGTGGAGCGGGGTGAGAATGATTCATAGACTAGTAAAGGAAAGCTTCAATTTTTCAATTATTTTGTTCAAACGCGATCATTAATATATAGACTATACAATATAGCGAAAGCGAGCTACTCCGATGAAAAATACTTTCGCTAATTTAATGGTACCAATCGTGTCGAATACCATTCAGCGAAGTGATTTTGATGAGTTTCCTAATCTCTGATTACGAGGAGCTTTACAGCAGCTTACTGCGCATATGCAGCGTCTCCTGTATGATGGTTACCAGGATTAACGAGCACAATATTATCTAATAACGTTAAAAATAAGTATATACGTTATATGTGCAGAGGTTGACGAAGGCTGATAACGCTTCGAAGAGTCCGCCAAGTGTGTCTAGGATGAGAAATAGACAATGGAGACACAGGTTCGCTCCACCGGATGTCGAAATGACTCTTCCCTCCCCTTCTTCCCCCGCTTCTACAAGACAAATGACCAATTGTTGTCGAAAGAGCGATACCCCTTCGGGACCGGAAGGATGACAGAATTAAATCGTCCGTGCCACGTCAAGACTACTGAATGTAATACGGATGAAATAACCTACCCAGTGATGTTATTTGAAGAATGGCAACAGAACTGTATCTCATCATTCATAGAGACGAAAAATAATATTAGCGACATCAAATTGTAGAGAACTCGGGTCGCATAATATATAAGGATAAGGTATTATAGCAGGCAAACAATTATTAACTGAAAATATCATAGGAGGTGCAGAAGGAGGGGAGTAGAGGGGGGGGGGGGGGGGGGGTGATTAGATAGAAAGAATCGAGTGCGCCTCTGATTAAAGATACGGCTTATCAGCTCGATTGCCGATATCTTTATAGGATCGGGAATTCTCTCGCGTGACGCAGCCCTTCTAAATGAGTGGGTGTGACGGAAGCGAATGGCTAGGGCGAAGGAAGCCATCGGAAACAAAGAGGCAATGACAATGCATGGCCCATACTTTGATTTACTTTACATAGTCATTTTGTGAAAAGATCTAAATACATATATGATCTATGTGTGTTTGCTATATGTCATATGTACATATCTATCAACATACAGACTGTTTACGTGAACCTCTGGTTCCTAAGTTTTTTTACTCGAAAAGATTCTGTTGTAACCATAGAAGGACGGCCAGATTCAGAGAGTGTCGTATCAATTAGAAAGATACTTTACAGTATATAGGAAAATTGAAATTGTTTGATTCCACGTTTACAGGATTCCAACATGATAACACCGACTACGAATATCAAGCCATAATTCGTTGTCACAAAATAACATTCATCTCCCAGTGTGAAATGAAACAGGCAGATTTAAGCGAAAAATAAAAGGCCAAAATATTGTAAAAAAATATATATGATATAAGAAAATTTTTAAGCTGGCGGGATTAACTTGTTGTCGGAGGATAATGCGGAACAGAAGTGGGCCTGTGACAATTTTTGAAAATGCACAATTCTTCCCTTATACATATTCCGCGAAGCCACGCCTTTTCCTGCGAAGAGTGCTTGAGGGGAGTTGAAACAATGCGAGAATCTTGCTCAAAGAGAGTAAGAGTGAGAAAGAGAGTTTAGAATGAGTCCAAATGAACTACAAATTATGGATACCGTGAGGAAAAATATACGCGTTGTTCTTATATAATGTCTATACAATTAGCTTTGTTTGAAATAGCTACTGAATATCGAATAGTTGCATATGTAAACATGAAAGCCGAAGTAGGGAAGATTGCAGTAGCCATGAATTCTATCTCATAAACAAGCAACTAAGATATCGGACTAATGGAGCTGGTGAAACTCGATCGGCAACTAAAGCCGAACTACGAGAAATGCGACTCTCACGATAGATCAGAGCTATTATATACAACGGCGTGGGAGGATCGAGAGAGAAGACGAATAATAATAGTATTTATGATATGTCAATGAAATAACGGTTAATATATGACGATGGATGCACAACTGGAATTGCCAAAATAGATAAATAATTATTTTTATGTAAATGAATTGCTGGATATTTGCAGGGAAGATCGTTGTTAGATGGTTACGATTCTTTCATATTTTTCGAGCTATTCCCTCCATAGCCTGAGCGAAACCAAGGAAGGCCTAGGCAAAGATGGCGAGATGAACTAACGATGAATGGAAGAGACTCTGCTCGTGATCAGCGCAAACCCCGCGATTACTGATAAACTCTATTATATTCTATTCTCCATAGCCCATTCAAACCCCCTTCAGACAACTGTGGAAAAAACCAGACTAATATGACGCCAGAGATCCTAATTTACAGATTTCCTAAATATGTTCACATAATAATAATAAATTTTTTTCATATCATGAATTAATGTTCATATGTGGATAGGGCTGTATTCGTCATAGGTTGTATTCCACCAACGTACACCTTGAGTTAGGTCGTCCAGCCAGCGTGCCCGATTCCTGTTGTAGGGGGTCCAGGCCGTTGTGGGACGGCTCCTTTGCTCCTTATGAGGTTGTTCGCGAAAGAATCCTCCAGGGTGCTGAAAATTATCGGTGGGCATTCTCGTTTTGCTCATAGAGCTTCCGTTGCCTCAAGACGAGGTCGCTTTAAAATCGGTTCTTCTGGTACTCCTGGAATTCACGCCAATCATCCCTTCTTGTAAGTCAGGGAGGTTTAAACAGCTCCATCTCACACACTTAATTTCCAACTAACAGCCGCGACTCCGCCCCCCCCCCCCCCATTACGCTCGTTGGCTGGCGAGGGGTGCGAGAGCGCTACTCTCTCCCTTTCCTACACTAACTATCTCACACACGCAACGCGTACGCAGCGCGTCATTTACATTCCAAATTGCAATAGATCCGGAACTCTTACAACGAAAATATGTGAGCGGTAATTTCAAAAAAAATCCGCCGTTTTTATCTAGATGTTGGTACTGAACACCCGTGAAGTAAATTCTGCTGTCCTGTCCTTTGATTCGATCATCTTCCTCGAGTCATCAAAAGCGGTAATAATAATAATAATTTATCTACGCCCGAGGCGCGACGATATCAATGGTACATTTGAGGTGTATATAACTGGAGGTGGGGGGGGGGGGGCTTTCCTGTATTAGGGGAGTTGGGAAAGGTCAGTGATAATGGGGTGTGCAGCAAGTCTACGCTTGAAAACTCGGATATTTGGTGCAGTGTGTATTGTGGATGATGATGATGAGGAAGAATCTTGGCATCAACGCAATAATTGTCTTAACTGGTATCATGTTGTATGTAAGGCCGGGGATATGTGCGAAGGGTGTCTCAATGGAATTGTAGGTGGGGATTAGATAAGTACTTAGATACTTTTCTGACCATTTCCCCGTTGTTGAAATTATCTATCTTCTTCCAATGTTTCTCTTCTATATGTACAAGTGAACAAGTAATAAATATGATTCAAACCGTAAGATCTCACAATTGATCTTTGATCTATGATCTAACTTGACACAAGGCATTCAGATGGAACTATATTGACTTGGAGAAAGGAAGCAGTAGTGATAGTAGGTAGATGGTGAGTGGAGTCTCCGAACTGATATTGATTGGTCTGAAAGGATACGGTAGCATTGCGATGCCTCCAGAAGGAAATTTCGATAAGTAGGATACTTGGCTTCTTGAATAGGATAGGAATTAGGAAATTATGTTGCCATTCGAGCTTAATAGTACTCCGATATATTAATTACGTCAATTAAAATGCAAAATAACAATTAAAATAATTTTTAAAAAAATTTAAAGTGTGACAGAACAAGACTCACTGCCGCCAAAATACCGTATTGAGTAAGCTGAAGCCGTCCGGTAATTTTTCTAAAGTTTTTTTCTACATTTTTATAAATTTGCACTTGTTTTTTAGTTTCCCGCATGGTTACCACGCGCAGAAGTATCTCGGTGCGCTCGACTCCAGTAAAAGAATCACCTGCACAGGTTAGTCTAGCTGATGCCCTCTGTTTCTTCTATTTTCGCGATTTGTAAAGATTATATATTTCGAAATTATATTTACACTTTTACACCTTATTCAAACTTAATTTGATTAATTCAAGCGAATATATCCTTCACTCACGGACGCCGAGGAAACTTCTGATGAAGATGAAGAAGTGAGTCTCTCATTCAGCTTCGGTTTAAATGTACTTGCCCGAATGAATACGTTATCACAGGACGATCATGAGGAATTTTCAACAACCATTCCCGATTCTTCCAAATTAAACATCTCGAGCAATAGTAGTTTCAACTCGTCTTACTCCTCATTCAACACAAGGTAAATGTCATTTTTATTCTGGTAAATTTTTATTGTAAATACTTGTTAATATTTGCAAGATTTAATTATGAAATATTTGGGTTGGCTAGACGGTAGCAGTGTAACGGTACCGCTGCCGTGGAGAGGTCGCGTAACGATACTGCTACGAGAAGAGGGTAGCGGTATCGTTTTCATGAGCTTGTCTTGAGCTGGAGAAGAACCGGGTAAAAAATGTAAGAATAATACAAAAAAATACATATTTACGTGATCCCTCCTCGTTGCGGTACCGTTTAGTCCATGTTGCCTACTCTATAAAATACGATAAAATATAATATTCAAACCGGAAATCAATACATTAATGGCATGCCATAGCACAACTTTTGCAGCAATCAGTCCGAGGCGAACATAAACTTCTTCTATGTGTTCCTCGGCTTATTCATCGTCTGCATTGCCTACTGGCTTTTTCCTGGTGCATCGGACCCCGTTCACACTCGTCAAGAGTTTGGACAACGTCTCGCTACTGTTCTCAAAGCGCATCCTACTTTCTCCAGCCAAGACCGGGCCCAGCTTAAATCTGCTGCTAACAGGTAGAGTAGTCCGTTAGTTAATCGATATTAGACTATCATTTTGTCTAGCATGTCTAGAGGAATGATATACAACTGTTAATAATCAGGTGGTTCGACAACTCGACGAGAGACCCTGTCGTTGTGATTCTCTATACGTCTGGTTTGTTCAAATCAAATATTTTGTTTAATTTATATGCTAGGCTAGGCGTTTCACGAATGCTCAACACCCGCAATTTAAAAAGCGCTCTCAGATTATTTCGCCGCTCTAAGTGTTGGGGAATGAGGTTTTTGAACCGCCGTGCGTTTGTTGTCTTGATATATGACGCCGTTAGTGTAAAAATCGAGCAGATCATAAGGGGTACAAAATTATCAGCGCATGTGCTACGTCTCTCTGTGCACTGTATTCTGAACAATTATTATAAATATGAGTATCGATCGATAAGGTTTAGATAGATCGGCTTCGCTCCTGGACGATCTTGCGAAAACAACGGCGTCGTTTCTCGGGAAGAAAACGACTATTGTTACATCAACTGGAAATACGCAAAGGGCTCACCTACACGCGACATTCGAAAACACACTCAGAGGTGTGTGAGTCATAAATTTCATATCCAATCGAAAGAAGGATTCTAAAGGAAATCAAGGATCATGCGTCAAAGGAGTACTGGAGAATAATAATAACAACAACAAAACTGGAGCGTGACGTTAATCCTCTAAAAAAATGAGACTGGTATTCAAGATTCCGGATTTTACAATTAGTCTTGCCGCTCTCCTGGCAGTAATATCACCTTTTCTGAATGCGCTATAGATTTTTTTTATATTATCTGCGTACATTCTTTTTTGTACATGTGAGGATTTTTCTGAGGTGTGAATTAATAACATAAGTGGGCCGAGTACAGATTCTTGTGGGATGGTTACGGGGAAAGAAGTAAGATACAGAACTTCTAAAATTTGACGTATGTCACATTTTGAAAACGTTTTTGTAGGCGACACCAAATCGACGATCGGAATGCGTGCAATTGAAGATCTTTCTTGGGACGCCCCGCTGGTATGAATGATTACTCAAACGTTCTGTATACTGTCAAACAACAGCTGAAATATTCTTAACAATTTTCTCTAATTGATAATTGAAACTACGATGAATCAATGCGGAAACATGAGTAACGTGAATGATTTGTCCTTTGCAAATCTCATTCCACATTGATATAGTTGAGAGGCCTACCTATGTGTGTGTATAGGTGTCCACGCAAACGGCAACTCCAGTTATATACATAAAGGCGCCCTTTGGTTGCGAAACTTATTGTGCGAAATTCGCATTAATGTTATAGCTTGCTTGCCTGATTTTATATGCATTTCAACATACTATTGTCATGCGGATCTCAAAAGCTAAGAACATACCACAAAAAAAACGACAGAGAGGAGGTCAAGTGGCTGTCACCTGATACCATGCGAAAAAAATGCAAAAAAATCTTTTCGCGCATTTGTTTTTGACCTTGGTACGAACTGGTCGTCGTAGGAGGACGGTCCAATGTACCCTTTTCAAATGTGCTGTGGTAAACTGTTCTTAATTGTTGTAGGTGCTGCACTCATTCGCAGACGCAGACCATATCAAAGTCTCGAGACCAATCATCTGGCTGCAGGTATGTTGCATATTCCGATAGGGTGGGACATTCGCCCCATTTGTTGCAATCAGCAGGTCCAGGCGTTGTAAAAATCTCTTAAATTTCGTTTTGCTGTAGCCGCATTTACATTAAATATATATTCACACCAGGTAACGCGTGATGAATCACTCAAGGGCCGGACGTGTGATGAAGCCATTGCAAGGTGTGTTTTGATATTTTCATTATGTTTTTTTTTATTATCAGCGATAGTCATTGCCGTTTCGAAAAATATGAATCTAAACTCAGGAATAATACGGTGATAAGACATTTCGAAAAAAAACAAAATCGAAAAACGACGTTTCGAAAAAAGTCGGTTCGAAAAATCCATTTCGAAAAAGGACGTTTCGAAAAATTCATATCGAAAAAATACGGAATGAAAATACAATTTTTATTTTTATTACCTTTAATTGTCTTATTCGTTTTGTTAGAAGTGTTACTTAGCAAAAAATAATTTCTCGAAACGTCCTTCTTCGATTTTGTTTTTTCGAAACGTCTTACCACCAATAATACGACAATTTGTTTGTGCATAATACGATATTTTGTCTGCGATATTTAGTCTGTGGGTGTTCATAGAAACGTTCACGATAACGATATTCATATTATTAGTTTCGCTGATACGACCAACTTGCGAGGGATGTGCGAAGTGCATAATTTTATTTTTGAGGACGGTGTATAATTAGTAGATAGTTGATGTATTGTTCAGTAAACTGACGTCATCGTGGTTGGCTTCTGGAGGCATCGTAGACAACGTGACCCCTGTGATCTCTCGGGTGCTACAATTCGCAATATGTCTCGACTGGTGATAGACCCATTGGTTGTTGATATTTTTGATCTCGCATTTCGTCTATCTGTGTAGTGTACCCATTTTTTCGTGTGAATTCATTCTGTAATTTTTGTATTTTATCCAGTTAGTGTTTTGGATAATGTCCTGTATTACTGTTCTCGGAACTGGATACCCCTTGGGTAAAATTTCACGTATCTCCGTTGTTTTACGTATCTCCGAAGTATTGCTTAGATTATGATTAGATTATTACGGTATGATTCATGATTCAAAATATAAATTTATTTGAAATCATTCGAAAAGCAAAGTGCACAGTACTTACAGACATGGTCAAGTGGGTGAGATCAATAATCAAACAAAAAAGGGGTTGTTGATGACTAGGGTAAGTCATTCAGGGGAGGGAGCGAGAATACATTGAAAATTTTCCAAATCACTGAGATAGAACTCGTTTGAAGCACAGTGACAATCAACAAAGAGCGAATTGTAAGCAAGTGATGCCGGTTGTCAGGTCGTGCTCACCAGAACCATGGTTTCCAGTTGCCCAATAGCGATTGGCCACCGGCCTGTGTGTCGGTTCCAAACATTCCGGTCAGAGTATTAGATGCAGCTGGCGATGCTGCGGTTGTTGTAAGTCGTGGTCGGGGAGTCGCTGCAGCCACAGTAGGTTGCTTCTGCAATTTCAATTTTCGTTTCGGGTATTTCGTAGCATTCAAGTTAGCTGATTTTGATCACGTACCGGGTAACAAGATGCAATCAGCACATTAATCTCTTCGCAAGTGGCGGAAGGAAGGTACATTTTGGCGAAGGCACAGTTCGATTTGACCCAGGTAAGAACATCACGAACACCGTACATACCCGCGTAATGCTTCACCTAAAGAATGGGAATATCAATTTATTGGCACGATATGTAGCGATAAAGTAGAATTGGTTTTAGGCTAATGAACCATTCGAAAGAGTAAATAATAATAAAAATTCCGTCGTAACGTTTTTTTTCTCCACATGGAACATGTGCAAGTTATGTTTTTAAATATTTCAACATTTTAAAAGAGGAAATTGTATCCTACCATTGGATACTGTACCTGGTTGCAATGTTGTGGCGATAGAACGAGAGGGTTACCATGAGAATCACGAGGAGCTTGCATGGGAGAGATGAAGGCAGAGGGTGTTTTAGGAGCGGCTGAAAAACACTAAGTTGATCTGGATATAAAGGAGTAGAAGGAACGAGTGACGCACAACACATCATTCTGCACCGACAGGAATTGTTGTAGTCGAACTTAACTTGAAATATTAAATGTTTCTGAAACTTACTCGGATTCTCATTCTGAATGTGGATGAGCGGTTGCAATCAGGATAAGTTACAGGAGCATTATATATTCTGATATCGAATCGCAGTACGACAACGGTTTGGTGGGAAAATGTATACCTTAATCCCATTGTTCACCTTTATCTGGGGAGAACAAAGGGGTCAGAATACTATGACAAGCAAATGAACCGCCGCCCTTTCCCTATAGTCTCCTCAGTTATTGAGTTCCTACTAGAGCACCTCCTAGTTGCCCCCTAGCTAGCAAACTAGTAGGAGCTACGTGATAATATATTGAGACACTAGGATACCTACGATGAAAAGATCGACTGTCGACTAGGTAGCCTACTATGAATGGAACCGGAGAAGCTCTTTTATTTTTTTGTAAGTGGCATACAAGGAAGCGCAGTACCTACTAGGACGGTAGAGCCTCAGATGTGCACTAGATGATCTAGTAGGAACTCAGTACCAGAGTCGCTTTTTCCTCCTCTCCCTAGTGTTTTGAGCGCTTATTTTTCTTAATTTTGCCCCCATTTGTTAAATCGACTTTTTGTGTTATGAGAAATGAAAATATGCGTTCTTCATTTAAAAAAAACAAGGAAACAACAATCAGAATTATCGTTATACATTATCGCGTCAAATTCCTCATTCGAGCCATCATAAGTTATAATTTATAACCAAATATCTATTTTATGATATCAGGATGAAGAGTTATGTGAGGGAATTGATTTACTTGGCATACTCACATGTATATTCCTCTATCTGTGATCTTGGTTTCTCCATTTGAAATTGAGGACGAGGGGAAGAGTGGGGAGGAGGAGGAAACGAAGGTGCGGAATCTGGATGACCTAAACGAGCCGATCCGATCGGTCTCAATTCTTCATCTGACTTTGACCATCCACCGAAGTTCTGTAAATTGGAAGCATTGGAAATTCATTTTTTTTAAACGAAATTTCGGATTTCGAAATTTACACAGGAAGAGCATACAGTCCTGGTTGTTTCCCCCGGGAACGCGGACCGTCCCGGACGGTCCCGGACGGTCCCTCGCGGTCCCTGGCATTTTTCATGGTGAAGAAGAGAGAAATTTGACATGTACTCTATATATTCGAGTAGTTTATGCGTTAAGCCATCGAATGACGTCGATAGAAAATCAAATCATTATTTCGGGTTTCCGCAATTTGAAGAAGAAAAATCGACTGTCCTGGCGAATAATCGTTGACACGCCGCGACGATTTTTTCAATTTTTTTCACGCTACCGTACCATTGGCAAGCCAAGTCATCCTATCGACTTTTTTTTTACTTTTCGTCTCTCTTTCCAAGTTCTTATCGATTGCTGTGAACTTGGAGAGAGAAACTGTACGAAAAGTTTGAAGTTCGATGACTTGGGTAAGTGCTAATGGTACGGTAGCGTGAAAAAAATTGAAAAAATCGTCGCGGCGTGTCAACGATTATTCGCCAGGACAGTCGATTTTTCTTCTTCAAATTGCGGAAACCCGAAATAATGATTTGATTTTCTATCGACGTCATTCGATGGCTTAACGCATAAACTACTCGAATATATAGAGTACATGTCAAATTTCTCTCTTCTTCACCATGAAAAATGCTAGGGACCGCGTGGGACCGCCCGGGACCGTCCGGGACGGTCCGCGTTCCCGGGGGAAACAACCAGGACTGTATATAGTATCTACGTTGAATCAATTAGAGTTCGATATTAGGGTCGCCGTCTCTTCATTTCACACACTCTCTCGCCTCTCTGACCGGTGAGCGAGTGTGAAGAATGAAGAGACGATTACCCGTATTTCGAACTCTAGAATCAAGGCATAAAAACAGAAAATAATACCCTACTAACTTGTGTGTCTTCATCCTGGATTACCTCGATGCATTTGTATCTAGAAAATTACTAATGTCAAACATTCAAGAAATCAATATGTTGAATGAAGAATTAAACTCACTTTTTCGTCTTGAGCGTATTTTTTCTCGATGCAGCAACTGCTACAAGGACAGCGAGTGCCAGTAGTGTCGTAGATCGCATCCCTACTCCGTCCCACAACTGAGAATGCGCTGCTAATGGCCAGTTGCCACTGCTCTTTTGTCTCTCTTCATCGTCATCACTATCTCGTATCATCTCTACTCTCTTCACTCTCTGATATTGCAGTGATCTCTTCCTGATCACGCCCCCGTGAACTAAGAAAAGAAGAGCACGATTGGAGGAGGGCGAACCGATGTCCAGTATTTGCCGCTGGCCTAATTAAAAGTGAAAGCGACGGAGAGAAAGAGAAAGAGAAAACTTGTTGATGAAGATGGAAATGATCAAGGAAAATTAGGGAAAGGACCTTCCTTCCTGGCATTTCAGAAGTATCCACATCCCAGGCCTAAAGGTAGTTTAACAAATATATCTAGACTTATATTTCAGGTTTAAATATCTCCTTTTCGACGCCTTGGTTAGCCCGTGGCTAGCCCGCCTTGCAGGTAAAATGCCCGACTACCTTTACCTTTACATTAACCTTCTCGATATTCTGAACTAATCTGAGAAGAAATACTTCTTACTACGGTCCTAGTACTTCCCCCAGCGTCCCCCTCGCTTCTGGCGCCTCAAGACATTTTCAAATTGGGCCCAATTTGTGTTCGCCGTATTCTCCGTTCGATTCTGCGTCGATTCGTGTGAAAAAAATTAAATAAAATATTAAATAAAAAATATTAAATAAGATTTTCTTTGAAAATCAAAATGTTAATTATAATTAAATATTTTATTTTATTTTTTTCACATGAATCGACGCAGAATCGAACGGAGAATACGACGAACACAAATTGGGCCCAATTTGAAAATGTCTTGAGGCGCCATAAGCGAGGGGGACGCTGGGGGACGCCCCGGGACGCCCCGAGCGCCCCGTTTTCATGGGGGGATTAGCCAGGACTGTAGATATAAACACTCACTGAAGACTCTGCCTGCATCTTGCTTTAGTGAAATGACAAACATTTTGAGACAATGTTTTTATTTATGGGGATTTCAGCATCTACGAAAATACGTTAATACAAGTGCGCAAGATCATGGCAACATTATGGTTAATTACGAAAAAAGCAAACTTTGCTGCCGTCTATGCCTACAGCTTTATTCAGATACTGCGCGTATCAGTTTTCATTCAAGCATTCAACAAAACACAAACAGCATAAGAAAATACGTTAACTCATACCCCTCACATTACTAATATTATTACTTTAAATATAAACAGTACCCATACAAGTAGGCAGAAAAGTAGGATACTTATTGGAAATGGTTCCGATAAGCAAAAAAAGATGATCGAAGAGTTCGTTGTTGGGGAGAGAGTGAAATATGTATGTATGTATATGAAGCGTTTTTTGATTCCAAATAGAAGTGTAATTCTGTCGAATTCTAACAAGGCAACAACGGAGAAGGTTTTCTCATAACAACACTGCTTGGATATGGAGAAGGAAGGAACACCAGTAGCATAACCAGAGTTTTTTTTGCAATTGTTTCAATGCCGGCTATCAACTATCGGCTGTATGGACTGGTTTTTCCAATGGTTCAATGCAGCCGTCAATCCAAAAAAAAACACCGATACTTGTTTGTGTTTTTGCCCATGAATGTAAACGTGGTAGGCTCTCGCCAAAAAACAAGAGAGAATGGCCAAATCACGCGGTGAGAGAAGTCTTATCCGCGTCGATCTTCCGAAAGTGACGAGCACACTGTACGACGATCTGTAGGAACCAGCAGTTGACGATGAAGGTGATCCCGGTTCCAACGGTGAGAACGGTAGCGATGAGCGGAACCACTGATCGGGCGAATTTAGATTTCGAAAGATGATACTAGTGATCGCAATTCGGCAAGTACAAGATTTAATGCGCAAATCGAGGAGACTCGCTTGCCAAATTGACAACACTAGCTAACAGTCTATTCTTGAATAACAATGTAGCAAACTTTTTTATTGAATTAGATAGCAAAAATGATGTACCTGTTTTAGATTGGATTGAGAGCAGGGTCGCGTAAGATTGTACGTTCTCTCGAAGTTCCATCTGAAAATATTATTAATTTTGGGCCGCATGTTCGCTGCAAATTACTTCTAGATACTCTCCGGCATATGAGTGTCCGTCGTGGACCGCAGTTCCGAAGAAGATGGTCAGAAGAAGAAGGAATGAGATAGTCACCAACTACAACATCCGCATTATGTCTCGTTTCAATAAGTAGGACTGTTGGCCTGAACGAAAATCGCACAGCACCATTCTTCAATTATATTAACAAGTGAGTCTATACGAGTATATTTATTCTGTCTATAATAATTTTTGCTATGTCGAGCGATTCGCGAGTCAAAATGATGAATTGATCTCTTCGTTAAACTCGCGTTTGAGTTATTTTTTACCCTAACATTTCTATTTTTCATTTTTTTCCTTTTACCATTTGTCTAGACATGTAATTAAAAGTTTCCATTGATTCAGAAACTCTTTTACATCACCACAATTCATTTTCACGAACCGCGAGGATTTCATTTACTTCCGTAATGTAGTTATAAGTGGGGGGGGGGGGGGGGGGGGGGGGGTATCGCACAAACCCCCTTTAATCAACTACACATCGCCAAATGTTTCGATAAAAATAAATGATTGAGCTTTCGAGTAGTAAAGCTAAGAATTGTTCATCCTGACAGCATTAATTCTTATCTTACACTGAGAAGAACGAAGGGTTGGAGAAGTGCTGCGTTCTCTCTTCTGATGCCAAAGAAGAGACATAGAACAGCGACCGAATCAACAACGAGAAAGAGCAGTTCCCAGTTCCAGTCCGTGTCTGAGTAACCGATTGCCTGCAATCAATCAGTAAAATGTTGTTATACCTTATTAACGAGATCTCAGAAAATTTAGTTAGGCTCCATTGGGACCTGACGTAAACGTGAAACGTTATGCCGAGTTTGTGGTTGCGGCAGAGCCGTGTTGTAACCCCTAAAATGAGTTTTTTACCCATTAAAAATAATGTTCTAGAGACGAGCTTTTAGAGAAGGGGCTATGTGATAGAATTGTCAAAACAGAATGCAAAATTCCGCTCGACTTATTCAGAGATTCCATTCGTTCCGCAATTCTGTCGCTACCCATAATTTGATTGCGAAAGTCTATGAAATTGCGGAATTTCAGCTATTCTTATTCCTCCGCAATCGCAAGACTCTGTTCAGTGTTTCATTGAAAAAAAATGGAATGAGATTCACAGGTAGGACAAAATCGCACCCTCAGTTTTTATCTGCAATCCATTTTTTCGGAAATTCCGCAATCTAAATGTGATCGACATATTAGGCTCCTTGTAAATTCTCGTTGCACTGACTGTAACTTATTCACAAGACCAATGACCAACGTTCCAGATGACGGATTCAGGAATTAAAGGGGGAGTGGTACCAATAACTGGCTAGACGAGGTCACTCACGGAGGACACCCAATGACACTTTAGAAATTCCATTTTTTTTGGATTTTCTGTGAGATATGATCGATTGGATGTTTGCCACGCGATCGGTCATGTAACGATAGATAGAGAGAATGAACAGATGGCGCATTCAAATCAGCGCGAGACACTCGCTTTTGATATTAATTTATCATATGAGGTCTATTTCTCTTTAAGCGGGTCTAAATGTTTCGAGGAGATATCATTTGCATATCTACGAGAATTACAATCATTTGTACATGTTTAAACCCCGATTCGTTAAATGGTGTTTCCCCCTTGCAAAGATTGGGATATTGAGGGATAGAGGGATCCACGCGTAGCTGCCCTATGGCAAACGTTCGCGAAAAAGGAAGGAGAAGTAGGCCGGAAGGGAGCTAGTGATCTACCTCCTCTCCTCTCCTCTTCCATCCTCTCGGGGAATCGATAGCTCGCAAACCATCACATTGAGTTTACTGAGCATTTCAAATCCACCATAGTGCTTGCAAAATTCCCATAATTGACTTCTCAGAAAACTTCCAAGAAAAAATTTACGAAAAAAAGACTTCCCAAAAAATAAGTTGCATTTTCATTCTTCTCATTCACTCTTTCCAATTTATTCCTTCCCATCCCACAAGTTCCGAGCGGTCTCCTTTCACAAAATGATTTCTCAAAAAAATAATTACGAGAAATGAGTTTTTCAAATGATATTTCCGAACTTTTCTTTACATCTCGAGGTAGTACCAGATACGGCTTCCGAGTTATACACGAAATTTACACTAATATTGAGCATAGGTGAAAAGAATCATTGTGTGGCTCTACCTAAATTCTCTCCGATAGACTCTTATCAGTACCCCTTAATGTCGTTTATGGTACAAAAAAGGATCGTATTAAGAAAAATGAGTATTTAATAAAATCAGATACGTCGGCTTTAACTCGTAAATGGAAACGTTCATTGGACCATTTTCCCCCTAATCGTCAGCGTTTCAGATATTACCAATATACAATCAATGTAGTTTTTGTAGTCAAACTCACTTTCATCAGTAGATTGAAGACAATGAGCACTAATGAGAAGGACATTACGATATCCGCCGCGCTCTGAAACAGAATTAGTGTTGTGCAAGATCTACACGTAAACATATTTGAACAAGATATGCAATTAGCGGTGAGTTACGAAGTTGGTACTGATTAACTAGATTACCGTAATCGACATTCTTCCGCAGCAGCATATGCGTTCATCCTTGCTGCCCTCTCGACTCCTCAGCCGCCACATCGCAGTACGGTAGTTCAATCGATTAACAATCGAGATTAATTTAATTCCCGGTGAGAGAAGAGGAGAAAAGTCTTGTAGACGATTGTGCGCACTCTTCACCGGTTTCTACTACAGGCGCTCTCTCGAATCGTTACGATATTTTCTCGAAGACTTTTCCTCTGTGCTCTCCACACTTTTCGTTGTCTGTACTCATAGCCCGAGGCGCAGTCACTTAAGTCGACAGTCAAATACTCTCTTACACACTGGAGCAGAGATTGCGCAGGCGTGATGCTATCTTACTCATAGCTGTTCCCTCTCTTAACTAAAGATATTGACGAACAAGAGAGGAGACTATCTAGAGCGTATTACTTAATTTCAAAATATGTATATAATACTCACCGTAAGTGTTCGAGGAAAGGGACGATCATACCAAATACTCCATAAATTCGAAGGATGTAATGGACATTGAAAACAATTTGAACAAAAAAAAAGACAAAAAAAAATTTCAAAATTTGTTGACTTTTTGTCTGATTTTGAATAATATCTCTGAATAATAATGAATATTAATGCCTCTGTTTCGATCCATTTCGGCCTATATTGAGGTTGCTACTAGGGATCGTTCGGAACGGAATGACGGAATTCAGAACTTTTGATCCAATTATCCCCTCACTTCGGAACGGCCGAGAGTCGAACAATGGCCGTTCCGGAACGAGGAATCCAATTGGTTCATTGTCCGAACTCATTCCGAGCACTAATTGAATCGATTCCGGAATTTTTTTTCTCATTCTTCCATTCCGACCCTAGTGGCTACACATGAATATGTCATTTGCGACCTCCTATTTTTTGAATTAGGAATCTAATAGAATAAAATTTAGGAAATATTGCGGAGCATATTTTCACGACCGTTGGATGGTAATCTGTACCCAACCGTGGCCAATCACGAAATTTTTCACAAAATGGTCCATTCCGAAATGGAGTTGAACGGTCGGCGTTCATTTTACTATCTCTTTAATGATGTTTTTGCATCATTTCATATCTATTGACGATGTTTTGACATGAATATATTTGGGGTCCACGGAATTTGGGGTCCACGCAAAAGCAAGACTCCGCCCACTTTTTGCTGATTGGCTGCTGCGTAGCACCCACCAATCAATATGGATCAACCACCGTAATTACTGCATAGCAGCCCCGCTCAAAACACCGGTCCCGGTCAGCTGAGTATCCACTCAGACTGACAGTCAACACGCTTAACAACTGCCCGCCAATTCAAATTTTAGGAATTTAAAAAATAAATATTCCCGGTAGGGTACCGCGTGTACGCCGACATTTACTACACCAAATTACTGTAAGTTTTCGCATCAACCTGTAAATCGTGCTTTGAAATGGCGTGCGAATAAAAATATAGTGAAAATAAAAACAATTCATGATTACGTGAAAGATGATGAAAAATATACTGTATCTAGCTGTACTTCATGATCACGGAGTTTGTTGTCTAGTTCTCTTTTCCATCTTAGTCGCTTCTATAGAACGCCAGGCAGAAACACTTCATTGTTAGACGAAGATACTAATCTGTCTATAGGTGATCATGCTTAGGCTGCTTGACGTCGGTTGGGAGCGAAGGATCAGTTAACCCCGGACGCTATTTAGGTTTAATTTGGCTTACATTTAGGTTGCTTAGGCCCATGCTGTTTAGGCTCATTGCTCAGTGCTTAGTCTGTCCACACGGTTCCATTGAAGTGCCCTTAAGTAAAGAAGCGTCCAAGGAAAATTACCAATAACTTTGCTACAATTTTTTTACATAATATTACTCTGCGACAATCATTCGTTTTATAAATGCCTTGTCACATTTGTATGTATGTGTGCATTATTAAAAGTAATTCTCTCTTTCAGAGTCAGCATGAGTGACGTCACGTATGAACTCAATGAGTTCATTATCTGCAAAAGTAGTTTGAGGAACGAACCTTTCGGATACCCCGCTAAGATCATCGAAATCAAGGTTGTGAACGAGGAGAAATGGTACCTCGTCCACTATGCGGTTAGTATTGTATTTTTTGTAGAAATTGTATGCGTGTTCTGCACTAGTAATTACGTTGATTAAATTGTCCTTGTGACAAATGGTGCTGCCTCAATACATCGGGAGTAAATGCAGAATCGAGGGGTGAGGGAACGAATCCTGGATAAGTTTTTATCTAGGGATCATGAATGAAGTGTGGTACTGGCACGCCTATAGTAGTGGTTATGTGACTTGTGGGATTTGTGTTCTATTAAATATACATCGCCTGCATGGGGAACGAAATTGTCATTCCTTTCCAGGGGTGGAATGTTCGTCATGATATCTGGATCATGGATGCAAATGTTTCTACCATGTTCTTCAAACACACTCCTGAAGTTGAGGCAGCGCACAAGGTACTCATATTTTTCTTTTAATGATCAAAATGTCATTTTATCTACTTTTGTCAACCATTTTTAACCGTTCTTGCAGAAACTCTTCGAGGAGAGCAAGGCTATGACTGTAAAAAAGAAAGATACTCTTATGGTATGTACTTATTGTGCTTTTTTTGACAATTGGTTGCTATCTACTGCAGGGACAATCAAAGAAGCGCGAAGGATCCGCGGGAACCAAACCGAGCAGCGTGCCAAAAATTGGGAAGGATGTGTGTTCAATTAATATAAAAATTATACGATTCGTCTTCCTATTTTCAAAACAATTCTTGCATATATATAAGGGGTGTATTAAGGGTTCAATTAATAAAGTATCAAGATTTTAGAAAAATTGGAAGATTGATAAATGAAAGTTTTGAATAATTTCGTGCATAGTTTCCGAACATGATATCAGAAAAACATACTTTATAGCTCTAAAACTCAAAACTCGGGGGTACTGCATGTTACGAGTCTGTAACCCTTGGTTGAAATAAAGAATAACGATGATATATTTGCAGATAATGGAGAAGAAGCTCACTATTATCCGCGAGAGATCCACGGGCAGTAGCTATAATAGGTGTGCTTCAAGACAGTCCATGACAGATGTGAGTATCATTGAACAAGATTGTTGTAATGTATTCTTACTGGTTTGGTATTTTCATTTAAATTATGGGTACTTATTTATAGTAAATGATATTTTTTCTCACGCACTCGATCACTCGCTCACTCATTGATCTCTACCCACAATATGTCAGTGCCGGAGCGATGCCGCGATGTCAAATCGCCCGTTATGAGCCCGTTTGTGTAAAAGTCGAACAAAGTCCGAGTCCCTATAAAAGTAGTGATATAAGTAAAGTGTTTTTCGGCATAATTTGTGCCACGGCCAAATTCTCTTCTTATGCAAATTTTGGCGAGATACGGTAGGTCAATCTCCAGCCCAATTATCACGTTTTTGCTGATGTTGTGATAACCGTTGGACCAAATGAAAAACGTTGAACAGAGAATTGCAGTCTTATGGAAAATATTAATTTTTTTCCTACATATTATTTGCAGGAGGGAGAAGATTTTTTTTTATTTTTCTGATGTTGAGAACGTTATTGTAAAGCCAACCGCGTCGTTAACTCGCACAAATCGAACCCAGAAGAGTCATGATAAGAAAAACGAATTGAAATTCAACTGTAATCGCTTGATCATGATCATTCCCGCTTGATCATCTGAGTGCGGAGCCCCCAAGAAGAAATTTTAGAAAATTTGCGGAGCCTTATCGTTCTCCGAAACGTTTTTCGCTCCGAATAATAATAATAATAAAAATTTATTCATATCAGGCATTAATGCTCAGATGAGGATAGGCCGGAATTCTTCATAAGTTGCATTCCACCAATGTGCGCCAATAGCTCGCGTTAGGTCGTCCCGCCAGAGTGTCCGAGGATGGCCGGTTGGGCGTTTCCTGTTGTAGGGGGTCCAAACAGTGGTGGCGCGGCTCCATTGCTCCATGTCCATTTGCCTGATCTTTAGAGCCCAGCGCGCTTTGCGTTTCAGTCCTTCCCGGATCCAGTCCCGTAGTTTCGTACAATCCCGCACCCGCTCGTTTGTCCAGCGGTCCTTTAGAGAGTTTCCAAGCATCTTCCGCTCCATCTTCCGTTGGGTCACACTTAGTCGCTCCTTGTCACTAGCTCTCAGTGCCCAGACCTCCGACCCGTACCCGTACTCCGAAACGCTCTACGAAACGTTTTTTTTATTGCGGTCTTCTTTGTTTCTGCCTTCACATTTTGAGAGGCTCTAATGCAGTTTCGAACTCCCTGATGTTCCTTCTTGTGCCTTTAGTCAATTCCCTACGTGCAAAAATGTGTAATGATGTGTCCCCCACGGGCTGATCGTTCCCAGAAAGGAGAGAAAACCCTTTCGACAATAAAGAAAAGAAAATAGATTGCTGTACAAGCAAAACCTTAATATAGAAAAAAAGGTATCAATATTTGGTTCATTTTTAAGGAGTTGATCATACACTTTCCTGACAAACTTCGATCACTGCTCCTCGATGATGCGGAACTTATGAAGACACATTGTATGCTCTGCAAGCTCCCCGCCCGTTACACTGTCGACCTAATCATAAAAGAAGTTCGACCTATTTTTTAGTTGATTAGAAAAGTGAGAGGTAATTCACATGTTTTTCTCCAGACAAAGGTGAGAAGAGAGGCTATATATGATAATAGATGAAGTGAGATTATCTTTTTTCGTACATCTGCATTCCTTCATTTCCATAGAATATAGTTGGGGGGGGGGGACGTGTACTAAACTCTAAATCAACGCTCTCTCTCATTTCTCAACCTAAATTTTCTGTTGTTGTCCTGTTTCTTTGAATTTCTAACATTTGTTTTTTTTTCTCACAAGTGTGTTGTTTAAAAATAATTTTTCATTTTCAGTATGGCGAGGCTGTTTCTGCCAATGGAGAAATCGTAGATATCGCTGGAAAAGACGAAAACAAGCATTGTTAGTTTCTTTAATATCTAACAAAATCCAAATGAATGAGATGTTTGCATTCACCTTTCTAATTAAAAATAGAGTTTCCATGAGGGGTGGCTAAACGGTAACTGCGAGGGAGGGAAAGCGTAGCGTCTTCGCTCCCGCTATATCGAACCGCAGCGGGAGGTTGCGGGCACGCCACCGTCTCCTTCAATCGTTGCGGAGCCACTACGTGACTTGTTTCCCGTTGCGAAGCCGCTATCCCGAAGCCCTGAATTGCCGATCCTAGTTTCATTACTCCAATTGTTGTATCCGTGTAATGGCTGGCTTTTCAGTGGAACTCGTACTCAACAAGCACGATTTGGTTCAGAGCAGCATTGGAATTCTCGACTACTTCAATATCTTGCTGGGGTGAGATCGAATATTTACGTCGATCATCGATGAAAGCTCGATTGTGCACGAAAGAAAAATGACGATAGTTTCCACTGTGAATGTAAATATAATACGTTCATTCAATTGTTTGCAGTAGTCGTCTTCTCTATTCGTGCGAGAAGAGGCAGTACGAGAATTTTTGTATGAATCCGTCTGCGGGCTCCCCCGGAAGGAAGGTGGATGACCAGGAAACACCTGAGTTGGAATCTATAAAGGTCGAGTTTTAAATGCTTGTATTATAATATGATGGAAAAAAAGAGCTTACATGCTTGTGATATGTCGAGTGCGTGGTCTTAATTTTTAAAAGTAAATTACAGATAGTGCCATCGTCCATATACGGCATCGTTCATCTCGTTCGTCTCTTGGTCCAGTGCGTTATATTTATATATTTCGTGTCAGAGGTCGAATATTATCTACTTTATATAAAGTACAGATCTGGGGTGTGCAAAATATTTTTCGATCTCATATCTCATCTCGGTTTCTCTGACCGTCGAGAGAGCATTGCGAAAAATTAACAGAAATTTTTTGCGCACTTCAGGAACAGATGTTTATTGTTTCAAAATTCACGTAGTCGTCTTAAAAAAACATATGCACTTTCTAGATTATATAAGAGAAAATAAGAACGCAACATTTTGAATGTTTTTATCACCTTAAGTATTTAACCCCAATTTTGTGGTCCTTGTCATGTCGTCTTATTATACTCTCGTTAACTTCTTTCAGACTCGGTTTGTTAATCGACCAAAGCGGTTTTGGTGGCAAGTCGATCAAGATCCTTCAT
Organism: Pristionchus pacificus; assembly: GCA_000180635.4. Taxonomy (NCBI): domain Eukaryota; kingdom Metazoa; phylum Nematoda; class Chromadorea; order Rhabditida; family Neodiplogasteridae; genus Pristionchus; species Pristionchus pacificus. Next base: position 39,438,397 of record CM026575.1, read on the forward strand.
GAGTCAGTTTGCAATACTATGTTAAGAGACCGGATAGGTAAGATTTCAGGATTGCCTGGACATCGACATCTCAGATCCCGACCAAAACTTTTTAGGGGATACCCCCATGGGTCCTCATCACCCACGGGGCCATTATTTGGTCATATCTCAAAAAAACCGAAAAGGGGCGGGGCTTCAAAGTTTTAAAAACGTTAATTCGCCATAAATAGATGGAGGGACCTAGGTCCAAAGTTAGTGTGGATATATTACATACTATCCTAGGTAACAAAAATACAACTTAAGTTGGTCCGAAATTCCGATTGTAAACTGGTTTTTCACACTTATAAAATCAGTCTTTATTTTTTTGTTTATCAAAAAAGTGAAAACCGCATTTTCTAATTAAGTCCATGTTGTAGAGCGTGAAATTCCACGTCAGTGGTAAACAAGAGCGAGAGAATCGATCGTACCCATCTGCGTCATTTCTGGCCAGAAGAGCCGTCAGAAAAAATTAAACATTTTCGAAATATCGATTTTTTTAGCTCTACTTGTAGAACTCATCGAGCTGATCATTTTTCATGATTTTCTCTCTATGACGAGTTATGAGCGTCAGAAAAGAGAGGTCACCCTCTTCCCTTCTATTGGAGTTCCTTCCCAAAGATCGATATCGGGGTCAAGCCAGGTCACGGAGAAGGGAAAGGGGTGACCTCTCTTTTCTGACGCTCATAACTCTTCATAGAGATAAAATCATGAAAAATGAACTTCAGCAAAAATAAGCAGCTCGACGAGCTCTACAAGTAGAGCTAAAAAAAATCGATTTTTCGAAAATGTTTAATTTTTTTCTGACGGCTCTTCTGGCCAGAAATGACGCAGATGGGTACGATCGATTCTCTCGCTCTTGTTTACCACTGACGTGGAATTTCACGCTCTACAACATGGACTTAATTAGAAAATGCGGTTTTCACTTTTTTGATAAACAAAAAAATAAAGACTGATTTTATAAGTGTGAAAAACCAGTTTAAAATCGGAATTTCGGACCAACTTAAATTGTATTTTTGTTACCTAGGATAATATGTAATATATCCACACTAACTTTGGACATAGGTCCCTCCATCTATTTATGACGAATTAACGTTTTTAAAACTTTGAAGCCCCTTTTCGGGTTTTTGAGATATGACCAAATAATGGCCGAGGGTGATGAGGACCCATGGGGTATCCCCAAAAAAGTTTTGGTTGGAATCTGAGATGTCGACGTCCGGCCCTAACAGTCCGATCCTCGAACCTTACCTAGCCGGTCTCTTAACGACATTCGATTGCGCTGTAAATAACGGTAAAGATGATAAGTATTTTCCTTGTAAGGGCGGGCTCTGCCATTCCAAGCAGCGACAAAAAAATGCATTTTACTAGGAGTATCAGCTCCTTGAAAAAACTAGAGCCTTTGTAATTTTCTTCTGTAACAACGAACCTTCGAGTGTACGAGTGCACCGTACCATCAACCGCACCTATTATTCTGATGTTCGGATGTAAAACTCCAAAACGATTGGTCACACATATTTTTGAAAAAAAAACTTTGTTCACAAAGGGTTAGGGTTGACGAAACTGAAAATTCCGTTTCCAATCGACCTAATTGCATCCATTCCGGAATGGATCTCCACAAAATTCATTCTGTATCGATTCCGTATGCAAAATCAGGTTATTCCGGAAAAAAGTGAATCTACGTGATTTCCGAATCCATTCCGTCATTCCGAACAGTCAACCCTAGTCCTCAATAAATGATTTTCACCTATGACCACCGTGTGATACGATCTTGATTCCAGACATGTCTCTAACTTCATGATCTTTCTCTCAAAGAATGTCCCTCGCTACCTCGACATCGAGAAGGTACGGTGGTTATCTCGTCCATATATAGGAGCCGAAGAGAAGTGGCAGGGAGATGGGATCCCCCATCCAACCAACCATGGTCATCGTAAAATAGATGTCGAGGGAGGATCACCCCATAACCACTCCTAGTACCGTTCCCAAAAGTGTCTACAGTACCCCAGCTTGAATTGGTTGGCTACCGTAACCTACCGTAATCCGGTTTAGAGGGTCAACTATTTTAGCCTTGGGTCATATTTGTTTGCCAAATCGTATGCAATTCACCGTACTCCGGAGTACGGTAGATTACTGTAGGATCGCTTTGCGATCGATTTGAAAAAAATGTGACCCATGGCGAAAATGGTTGATCAACTGAAATACGGTTGCGTACGGTACTAAGGGTGGTTATGGGAAAGTGATCCTCGTCACATATTTTACCATGACCTTTGATACGTTGGAGGGGGGATCTCACCCCCCCCCCCCCCACCGGGGAAGTATAGTGGGTATGAACGTGTTTATCATTAATGCTTTTCAGGATTATGATGGCGCGGATTTCGAGATTCCCATGGAGGAAAATCCCGAATAGGACGGAAAAGTTTCTTGTTCTAATGGAACTCAGTGTCTCTCAATTCTTGTTGTATACTGTTTCTTGTGTTTGGTGGACTACGGTAGTAGTCCCGTTTTCTCTTTCCATCTTTCATTTTTTTATTGTTGTGTATTCCATCCAAATTTTCTATGTTCCCCAACTATTAGATTTACTTTTTCAGTATCTCGCTCACCTTTTTTTGTGAATCTCGTTGCTACATTTTCACTGATGCGGAACGGAAAAGTTTCTTGTTCTAATGGAACTCAATGTCTCTCAATTCTTGTTTTTCACTGGCTTCTATAAAGTTCTTTTTTTAGGAAATGTATGATAAAACAAGCGAACGTGTTATTTGAACTCTTTGGCTTGATTGTGATCATTTTTTACGACATTTGATTCACCAGAAATTAGTGCTGGTCACGTCTTGGCAACTTTGGCTCTTCAAACCATTAATTAGAAAACTTCAAAATCTGAAAACAATTTCAACGATAACTTTATGATCTCTCCTCATTTCGCACGCTCTCTTGCTCGTTGCCTGCGCGCAAGGTCATTTAGAACTCAGCCAAATGCGCATATCTCAGCTCAAATGAAAATTAAAGATATGGGAATTTCGAAAGTGTAGTCGGGTTGCAACTACCTACCATCTCACATAGAGAACTCATGTCTAGGGGCCACAACCTAGGATGCCGATTTTTCTCAATGCAGTCAAATGCGGGTTCAAACAACTCCTCATGGTCCCAATAACATCATACTTTTGGCCGATTGTTGATATCTTACCTCTGAGCTGTGCTAGAGACCGAGAAGTACGCGCGAAACCCACTGTGGGAGAGGAGGGAAACGCGAGACGAGAGGGGAGGGGGCGGAGCCTAATTTGCGTGTGCCTCTCTCCCTCCCCCCGCCTCTCTCGCTCCCCTCCGCCCGCCGCACGCGCGTCCTGTATAAATCGTGAATGCACAAGCCCGGGGAAAATGCAAAAATTCTAATTTTTTCTCTAAAAATCGTAAAATATTCCAAGCAGTCAGAAAAACTTTGTCCGAGCAGAATTGTCACATTGGAAGCCTTGGAAAAGTCCCTTTTCGTCGAGGATCGACCCTATTCCGTTAGTTTAAGTCCAATTTTGATCAACCAAGTTGTGCATTTCTCGGACAGCGCTATATCGATTAGGGATACTAAGAGCTATCCATAGCAGTTTAGAACGAGTGATTTGGTTTAGAATGAACCTTGTGCACTCCCCGTCTCGCCTTTTGGCGAAATCATGTCACACCAAAGTGGGCGGAGCTTGCGGCCCCAACTCATGTCAGTTAGCCAGATGTTCTTGGGACACCTCCTTTAAAAACGATTTTTCGCACTTTTTTCAAGAGGAGCTTACTTTTTACTCTTCTGAAAAACAGTTTCTTATATACTTGATTTTATACATGATTGGATCCGTTAAAAATTTTATTCTCCTAACACCATGAAGTGCACCTCTTAGGAAATTCGGTTTAGAGATGCGTTCGAAAATAACCGCCCTCCCACTTTGCGATTTCATATTTTTCTCTCTACTCGAATTGCAGGCCTAAAAATGTGAAACGAAAATATTGTGAGGGTGACTGATTAATTAGCGGCTTTTTATGGGGCTTGATTCAACCGCTTTATACAAATTGAAGAGCATTTCTCTTCAATTTTTCGCACACTTCAAATTAAGTATACCTCTGTAAATCGCTCACTACAGACCGGAGAGTAACGCAAACGCTCTGAAAATTTGCGATGTAACTAATGGATGGTTTTGCAATGTCCCTGCACGATAGTCATGATTTTACAAAAAATTCACACTTCGAGTGGTAAATGGTCAAACTCACAATCAGGTCACCTGAAAAAGTGACATTTGGGCGCAAAGAATTTAAATGATGACCGAACTTCACCAAACTCTCAGGATCTTAGTTACTCGTCATAAGAGGCAGAATGATCCTTAGAACGAGTCTCTAGCACGTGTGGAAGCGGAGTTATGAAAATCCAACCCTGATTTTGCAAAAATCTAACAGCCGCTGCAGCAAGCGGCAGCAACTTGAAACTTTTTTTTCTGGGTTGCACTTTTGAACTTGAAGACTATCAATCATCTGATTAGTGTGTCAATTGCAAAAACTCAAAACAAAAACCCAATCGCTCCTCTTTCCGATTCTCCATTGTCTCACTCTTCAATATTATGTTTTCTTTCCCAGAGCGACAAGGCTAGTTGAATCCGAATAACTGGTACCCAGTTTGTATGGGAGTTTGTACAGTTTCTCTATAGTTCATTGTCATGCAGTTTGTCACAATCACGGCGTCTGCCACGAAACATCAACTTTCATGAACTGTATGCTACATGTGAAAGTTTAGTGAATGAATTCGTTAATAAAATGCGCCACTAACGTTCCTTTAGCGACACTTTGTCTTTTCGTGACATGATGACTGACGCCGTGATGGATCGTGAAGAACTGCGTTGCAGCCGATTCTAGAGGTACTTCCCCATAATATATAGTTTCTTGTCTTTTAACGTTCATGATAGTATGGTAACTCATCGAAGAGCTAACTAAGAGAAAAATGGTAAAGGGAAATTTATCCCTAATTCCTCCATTCTAGCGAGTTTTGTTAAATTTCATAATTCACAACCAACGTAATAAGTATTACCGAAAGTGATAGGGCCAGTAACAGAGCGGGGAGAGCGGTCGCACCTCTCCACAGCATTCTGACCCCCCCCCCCCATTGTTCTCTCCAGTGAAGGGTGAACAAGGGGATTAATTTTAGAATCGTTCCCGCAGGTGCGAAAAAAATTAAAAAATGAGCGGGGAGAGCGGTCTCCCCCCGCTCGGTCCTTGCAGTTCGATCCATGCAAAGTGCGCAAGTACGCAAGTACGTATGCAACATATTCATAGAAAATTGGTTGTTGATTAAATTTATAGAACCGATAAATGTACGTAGTAAAAATCAGAGTAATCTATTACGCTAAGCGTTCTTTTGGGGCTACCCGGTATTGTATGTGGATACAAATGGGCGGAGTGTGTTTGAATAGGAAATACTCGCACAACTCAAGATAGGGTATGCAAACAGGGAAAGAGTGGGCATTCGACTAACAGAATAGCAACATTTTTTAAACGATATGTGCCCGATGAAGTTGATGAGTTCATCCTACGTATCATGTACGACACACAATCGCCTGTTATAGTAAAATTGGAATGGCGTATAATGGAGTACAAGGGAATTAACGAGAGTCTTGGTGCAACTGTAATCTATTGGGTAAGCGGTAACAGTACATCGACTAGAAATGAAGGTGCCTTCTGACATTGATGGGATAAACATGTCAGTTTAAAAAAATCATCGATCTGAAATCAATAAAGTGCGACGAAAGAGAGTAACCGGAAATATGCGACTGTGTGACTATTTTGAGCATGAACGAATCGTGAATACCAAATGAGTAATTGTGGATGAGTAAGAGGGCTAACTCGAACCTTAATGTATGTTCGGATGTATGTGTGCCTTTGTCAACACATGGTGGTTTATACAGATTGTACACTCCGGAAGGGGGATCTCGTAATCAATCCATCGGATTACGATTGGGCTCGGTGTAGGCGATCTCGTCATTAATTGTCGCCGAGATTAGATGGGCGGGTAGCGAATGTGTCGTACGAAGACCTGAAATGCTTTTATATAGTACACGCAGAGGACAGAGAACGTTCAGAAATTGATATAAATGAAGGAGGAAACTCAAAAGGGGGAGGGGACTTCCCCTTCCCTTCTTCCCCCTTTTGCTTTGTGGAAGAGCCCCTTCTCCTCTCCCATCCCTTCTCCTCTGGGTGTTACCAATAACCCTTCCCTTTGCACCGCCCAACTTGATTTTCATGTGCCCTTTACAAACTTTGCGCTTTTATGTACAGCTAGAGAGTTCTCTTTTTCGAATTGAGATTGTGCTTTGCGGATACTTTCGACTTATGAAGCCAGATTATGACCGAAAATTTTGAGTTTACTCTCTTTAAATAACTACAACGCACAAATTCGGTGACGGTGAACTACGGTTGAGCTCACCTCCCTACGCACATTGAAATATCTGGCCGACCCCTCATCTTATCATAATGTGACCCCTCTGCACCAGAGTGTTTAATATCTGTCAAAACAGATCAGTGAACCTTTGTGTCAATGATAATGGAGAAAAATACCTCCACCGGGTTGCAGGGACTCAGCTCTTCTTTGTTCATGTTCACTGTCCACCTCTCGCTCATCCCTGTAAAATATTTTTCGCATTTATGGCTATTTATTACTTACATTAGATTTTTCCAGAAAAAATATGAATAGTTTACAGGGTTATAATTACAGAGTTTTCAAAAGCAGTAACATAAAATATGAGATCATGGCAGAACCGTTACGAAAACAATGCGTAAACCATGTTTACTATTGTCTTTGTGGTTCTACAATACCCTCCCGCAATATTATTTTAAGCGAATTCAAATTGGAACCTGCTTCTTCTCTCCTCGAATGCTGCATTGTCGACACCTCTCGCCCATTCCGGTTCAGAGCCATCTCCAGTCTGCAGTCGACTCGATGATGTGGTCAATCTACCGACGAAAGATCGAAGCGCCCGCAGAGTGCCCGAGACTGGCCCTGCAGTGAATATTATAGTAAGGTTGAGAAGATTCTAGGTAGGGAAATATACTAGAGAGTTCGGTATATTCGAGACAAGGGATGGATCACTCTCTCTTTTTTAAAAAGATCTTTCTCTCACCTGTCAACTCAGCGACAGAATGTGCGAAATTCTGTCTAGTTTAACCAATAATGGAATTGACGGCCCCTCTCTCCTCACCTGCCCCTCTCGTCGATTTCTCTGCCTATATAGTGAATTAGACTTGGTATTGACTTGGTACTGAGGTCTTGGTATCGATTTCTCTGCCTATCTATCTATATGGTGAATTAGACTTGGTTTTGATATTTACTGTATGCAACATTTATGATCTTAAGTATAAACTTCAGGTAAACTGAAAATCGTACCTCCCCGCCGCGTGATGAGCTATATTGTAAGATTGCGATCGACGCGTTAAAGCGCACGCAAAAAAACGAAAAAAATTCTTGTTGGGAAGCAGTTTTTGATACCAATTCGCAATAAACCTAATCATCCCGCTTAGGTTAATTAACAAATAAGGTTAAATCAGATTGAAAAAAGTGCGCTCCCCTATTTTTTTCTTTGTGTAGAATTGTGAGAACGGTAGACTACGTATATTTATGCAATTTACCCTGGCTGGCACTCATCGGAATTCCTTCATCCAGGTCTTCTTCCATGTCTGCCAGTCTCGTCTCGTCATCTTCACTTTGCGAATAATAGTAGATTGAAGGGGGTCGGGACGATTCATCTCCACTCTCCATTGCTGATGCAGCTATAGGAGCTACCACACCGACTGCAATAATTCAGACCATAATGTGACATCTGGAAATGGGCCTGCATCATGACTACTTTAAGGAGTATATTGGCTCTCAGACCGTCGGTATCAAGAGGAGGACCCAGGACGGATTCTCATCGGCTCAAGTGATCTACTTTCAAGAAAGGCCCCACTCAAGAAGACTGCTTCGTGAGTTTACTCTTTACCACGTAAGTCAGGACTTCGGCGGCCGGATGCACTACTTCGATTCTCAAGAGCCATCGACTAAACGCGACGGACCATCGACAACTAAAAGCTAAGAAGAAACCATCCCTTGACCCCTGTCACTGAGTACGAAGAACCCAATCCCCTCTATTAAGATGTTTCCCCCTGCATGCTCTATGCCTTGAATCAGGATAAATCGGGTTTCCTGTAAGAGTGTAGCAAAAAGAGCTCTTATTTCCACTAGAAAAAACTTTGGGTCCCCGATTTCCATGAAACTTGGTAGGTATGTACCCTCTGGGGTCAGGAGGAGCTCCATCTACTTGGTTTGGTCAATTATCGATTTTATCGATTTTTTAGAGCTGAAACTTTGAAAGGCCATAACTACCTTCATTTTCATCGCACAGCGAGCTGAAATATACCATTGAATTCCTCTCGAAATTCTCTAGAAAAAGTCGAAAAAGCACATTATGAAAAAATTTAGCCTTCGGTCTCAAAAATCGATAAAACCGATTTTTCGACTATAAAACTAAGTTTTTCTCGAAAATTAACCGGAAACACAAAAGGTTTTTTTTCAAAAATAGTTTTTTCAGACCCATTATGAAGTCACCACGTCGATCGTTTACGATATCTCTGGCCCCCGGAAGTCGTTTACTAGTAGAGCCCGAACATAGCCGATTAAACACCTTTTTGATCATAACTTGCTTCAAAATGGACGAATCAGGATTTTAAAAAAAAGGAAACGTAGCTTTCAGTAAGCTGAAAAAAAAGTTTTTTCTCAAAAAAATCATAGGACTTCCCGTTTTCAAGTTGTTCAGGGAAAACCGCTTTTTCTGCTGGATTTCTCACTATTTGACGGCGGGAAAACGCTTTTTGCGGTTTCTAAGCTTCGATAAATTTTATATTATTTATTTATTTTAATATTTTAAGCACTCATTCCGAAATATTCCACATTCCGTTCGGGTGGTCCCTCATTCACCTTTGCCCTTTTCTCCGGCCTTCCATCTCGTTTGTTTGTCTTTTTCTCTGGCTCCCTTTTCAATCTCTCGCAGCCGGTTTGAAAATAAAAAGAGGCTCACTCTCGCCCACTATTTCTCTGTCAGACACTCGCTCGCCTACTTTCTCCGTTCACCTCTTCGAAGCATGCGCTTACTATTGCTTCTACTCTTCTTTGGCTTATTCAGTGAATTCTCAATTGGAAAGGTTTTTCATTTTGTTTCATCTTGGAAGATAAGCATTTTTGTAGTCCTCGGCAGTGAACGCAGATGACGATGAATATGTTCCTCCTAATAAGTCGAAAAATCGGTTTTATCGATTTTTGAGACCGAAGGCTAAATTTTTTCATAATGTGCTTTTTCGACTTTTTCTAGAGAATTTCGAGAGGAATTCAATGGTATATTTCAGCTCGCTGTGCGATGAAAATGAAGGTAGTTATGGCCTTTCAAAGTTTCAGCTCTAAAAAATCGATAAAATCGATATTGGACCAAACCAAGTAGATGGATCTCCTCCTGACCCCAGAGGGTACATACCTACCAAGTTTCATGGAAATCGGGGACCCAAAGTTTTTTCTAGTGGATGACATTGCTACACTCTTACAGGAAACCCGATATAAATGTATGTATGTATGTAGACCGTCGGTAGGTCATTAAATATAAATTTCTTCAATCATTGTAAGTTATGATTGGCCTTTCATATGTCAGAGGTAAAGATATTCATAGATATATAAGTGCAGTAAATTATAACGATATTCTCATGAAAAAATCCGATTTTTTAAACTGTACTCACCATTGTTCAGAGTTTCTCTAACAACATGGATCATATCGTTATTCGTTTCTCCATGTTCCTCCACATCCATAAGTCTTTCTCTCGATGAGTACACTTCAGCTTCTGCCAGCACTCTCGATGATGTCGAAGCTGCAATCGCACAGAATTAGAACGAATTTGTGAAGAATTTGTTGTATCACGCTTGTCATGAGAGAGTCGAGCTAGAATAACAATTTTTAGGAATTGGGCGAAAAATGTAGATTGAGTTAACATCAATTTTGGTCACTTCTAGGTGTGTCCTAAAATCCACTAAACGTCCATTGTACTGAAATAAAAGTCACGAAAGTGCTTCCGTACGGTGCTATACTAAAGAATGAATGAATTAAAATTTAGGTAATGTATGTGCTCAGTTTTTCCTATATTGTGCGTCTCCTTAAGCTCTTTTGAATGGGTAGGTTACAGAAGAATTCACCAATTAAAAGAATCTTAAAAGAATAAAATAGTATATCTTTCTATCTTCTCTTCTTATTTCTTATTTATTTATTTATTCTTATTTACTTATTTCTTATTTATTAGAGATCAGGTCGGTATGGAAGTTGCGAACATCCCATTGCTCACCGTTAACTCATGAACTAAGTTGTATATCTACACATCGTGAGGGTTTGAGATCTATCTCGAAAAAAGTGCTATCGTGTTCATTTGACAAAAAAAAGGAGAATGATACTCACGAGTTAGCACGACATTACTGCCAGGTGTTCCCATTTCTGCTCTAGAAGATGTTACCGATGCTTCTTCCTCTTCTAATGCACGGTAAGGAACGGCGCGAGTTGACGGCTGAAAGGGCAAAAATATTCATATTTTTCTAATGATTAACAAAAAGGTGCCGTGGTTGAACAGAAAACAAACTACGATAGTGTAATATCACACGCCTCATGAGATAAATATTACAAGAAACCCCTCCCCTTGAGGAACTGTCTACAAGCGTTTGGGCTAGACCCTAGGCATAATTAAGGTAGAGGACGGCGGATGAGAAAAATTTCCTTGAATCAGGATAAATGTATGTGTATGACAAAACAAGGAAACAATGTCCTTACCAGATTCTCGGCAGCAACGGCGCGCGCAGCTGCCGCTCTTCTTGTCCGTTCATCTCCCGATGACTCCGAGTCAGAGTTCTTCGCTCCCACTCGCTGCTTACACATTGGACACACCTGCCGTTTCAATTCAATACATGTCATCAACCAATTTTTAAAATAAAATATCTTGAAATTTTAGAAGTGCTATCATTATTCTGCATGTCCGAGAGCCTCGAAACCGAGAAATAAGAATTTGAGAAGGCGTTTGAATTTTTACGTGCATGTCCCTATGCATGTACCGTTTAATATTAAATTGTTCCGCGTATTTCATATTCCAATCTTCCAGTTCGCTATTATTGCTGGACATATGTCCAGCAATAATAGAGAATTTATACCTAGCCATTTCCTGCATACCCAAGTAGCACTTACCACAAAAAATGTCTATCGGAGTATTAAATAACTAGGTCTGCTCACCTTACGATTGCGAGTCAACCAGGGATCAATGCACTTGCAGTGGTACACTGTAAGGCAACATTCAGTCTGTTCACATGAAACTCATATTTTTTGTAATCAAAAGCAATGAAACAATCCATTTGCCGCATTTTTAAGTTGTCAATGATGTTGAGGTTGAAAAATGTGTCACACCTGATCCGACAGTATAACTACGAAAGATTAATGATTAGATAAACGTCGTAGACCGAAGATAAACTATCGTACTGTGTCTGCAAGGCAGCACTCTCAGTTTTTCTCCTTCAACAAACTCATCAAGACAAATAGCGCACGTGTCGGGTTGTTGACCTGAAAAAAGCAGACAAATTTGAAATTATTATTCCACATATCACTTTTCTCGCTATCGTTCATGAATAAGCATGAGAAACAGCCTCCGTACCTCTCACATATTTTTTAATGGGAAGTTTCTTGAGATGTCTTCTGGACAGCCTCTTCCTGGCCTGACGGCGACGCTCACGACAGATTCGAATCAGCTGTCAAATGTCGATCAAAATTATAATAATAATTATAAACACAAAAAGATGCTTTCGTAAATATTCATCAATTATGAAGGAGCTGTCGAAGCAAATTATCCTTCTCACTAGGGATGGCTAAACAGAAAACGGAAAATAGCAAAACTCATTCTTTCATTTCATTCATTCCGAAAAGGAGTGTGGTCGCTTCATTTTCTATGCGAAATGAAGAATCATTCCAGAATTTCTGGAATGATTATTCTTCCTAAAGGTGTCAATCTTCTCAATGAATTTTTCGTTATTTCTCATATGTTTCAGCGATGTTACATATATTTCAGAATTCCGTAATAATTCAGAAAAATGAATTGGAGCGACACCGATTACAGAATATATGAATTGGGGGAATGAGAGGAAAAATCAATTCATCATTCCGGAATAAATTCTGTTTAGCCATCCCTACTTCTCAGTAGGGTTGCATGTTCGGTACCGACACTTGTCTCGTCTCACACAGTAGGGTGGGAGAGATGAAGGCTATGCCGATCCTACCTCTACAACTCACCAAGCTGGCCAGCAGAACAATGAAGCAGAATCCGATGACGACGACAAAGGGAATAAGATATCGAAAGAGATCGTAATATCCAGGAGACAACTTAATCTGTACGGCGTACCTATAAAAAAGTAAATGAAGAACAACCATTAATAAAAATGACAACAAATGAAAAACAAATGAGCGTGGAGAGAAAACTAGCACAAAGGAGTGGCCTACATACAATGTAACCACGATCACCAATCTTTGTATTTGAAACATGTGAAACAGCTAAACCTAACACGCCTGCAGAATCATGAGAGCAAACTGTGAAATGAAATATGTAATATTAATATCTCTAGCTTTTTGTTTCATACCTTTTCTCCAAAGATATATCTCACATGTAAATTCCTTTAATTATTGATTACATAGTGGATTAATTTTGAATCTTTGAAGATCAATCGATCCCACTCATAAGTTAGACATACCCGTCTTGTGCAGGATACCGTTCGAGAAGGCCCATCATGCAGTTGTAGCTGATCATCACAACGGGAATTTTAACCTGCAAACAAGGTAAACAACGTTGTACAATGGCACATCCAAAATCATTTTTTTGTAGAATTTTTCCGTATTATATATTCTTAAAAGTTCGCGTATATTTCTATAAGTGATTGTCAGTATTAAATAGGGCTTAAACACTTTCTTCAATAGCCTTTTTCGATAATAATAAAAATTGATATTTGACCAAACCTAGTGGAATAGCCTTCTCTACTATCGTGACCAACCAACGATCGATCGTGGAACAAAAAGAAATTTCCTCGAGGAAAAATGGGCGCGTATTTCTACACTCTTACGAAAATTATTTAAGGAGATAATGCTCACCGCTTCTGCGAATTTCCCCCCAGCCATCTCTACTGGAGCCTTTCCCTCGCTATTGTAGACTATGAGGGCATCGAATCCTCGAGTAGATGAGGCATTTTGGACATAGTATGCCTGAAGGGAAGGTGTATGTCCATGTTTGTCTCTCTCGATGATTTGCCAATAGGTACTGTGTTTAGAAGGTATTCCTCGTAGTATCTATCGTAGTTATGATACCATAATCACAGCCAAGTACGGCTCAAGATACAATTTCTGTTGTCATTTGATTTAAACCACTAACTTTTTCTGAGAAGTTACAGCTGCCTCTAGGCACGACTGCATAATTCACGAGACACGTAGTTTCATTGATGTGATTCATCTGAATGACACCAGTGCGTTAAAGATTAGTCGCTTAAATCTTCCTCTTCTCTTCACAGACCAATCATTTTCATTTTTTCGTATTTCTATATGAAGATCAAATAAAGAGTCCCTTTTCTTCACTTACCAGCCAGGGCTGAGCAAAAAGCTTTTCGTTCTCTCGTTTCGCAATGCTCTCTCGGTTTCTCAAACTTTTTTTTAAAGATTTGCGTTTCTTGTACGTCCGTTAAATACTACCTTACCTTCACTGGCTTACATGCATCCTCCGGCGTTACTGTTAGAGCGCATCCAATAGCCATTGGGCCGAATGTGAATGGGATCACCTTAATATACGATACTTTGATTAACTTTCAATTTTTAACAAAGGTAATACTCCGAATATACGATAATTGCCACACACATCGGCTCCGAAATTGGCGCCTGTTGCGTCGCACCGTTGCACGGTCCTTCTTATTCCCAACTTTGCCGGTTCCAACTGAAATACAATTAATGTTGTTGTGGTCCAAAGAACTATCAAGATGAAGAAAAGGCTATACAAGAACAAACGGGAATTTCCCATTCTTTTTGGAATTTGCTCTTATTCTTCACGAAGATTGTCTCCTCTTGGGCATCTTTTCACGAAGAATCAGGAGTTCTTCTTGGGAAGGGAAATGGGGGGACTTAATTCCTTCATAATTTGTTGTTTTTTCTTCACCTAACAGCTCTAGTCAAAACACAAATATGTCGCTAATAGTTGATAGTTAAGAGAACAAATTTATGGTGATTGTGAGTAGTCCACAACCTTGCATCTTACTCGTCCCCTCACCAACCTTGAAGCGTGGAAAGTAAAATGTCCCTCATTTTTGTTTCTACACTAGCGGACATAAGTGAAGGACCACTTTTTCGATTCTCGGTAACTTTTGATCCAGAAAAGCGATCAATTTGAAATTTAGATATTATCTGGAAAGTGTGCAGGATAATAATTTCCACACAAAACAGAACTGCGAAAAATCGATATTATTGCATAGTGATGACGCAATCGAAAGGTACTTTTTCGAAAAATCATTATTCTTTGGTGGTCTTTTTCCAAGTTTCAAAAAATTTTATGCATAGACATATGATCGAGGGTTTCCCCCATAAAAAAAGTTTCAAGTTGCTGCCGCATGCTGCAGCGGCTGCAGGGTTGCTGCAAATTCAGGGTTGGATTTTCATAACTCCGAACCACAGACGTGCTAGAGACTCGTTCAAAAGATCATTCTGCTTCTTATGACGAGTAACTAAGATCCTGAGAGTTTGGTGAAGATCAGTCATCATTTACATCTTTGGCGCACAAAAGTCACTTTTTCTGATGAGCTGAGTTTGACCATTTAGCACTCCAAGGGTGAATATTGTAAAATCATGGTTACCGTGCAGGAACATTGCAAAACCATCCAATAGTAACATCCCACATTTTCAGAACGTTCGCTTTACTTTCCGGTCTGTGGTGATCGATCTACGGAGGTATCTATACTCAATTTGAAGAGTGCGAAAAATTTGAAGAGAAATTCTCTTCAATTTGTATAAAGCGGTTGAATCAA
Source organism: Pristionchus pacificus (assembly GCA_000180635.4). Classification (NCBI taxonomy): domain Eukaryota; kingdom Metazoa; phylum Nematoda; class Chromadorea; order Rhabditida; family Neodiplogasteridae; genus Pristionchus; species Pristionchus pacificus. The sequence continues at coordinate 39,453,512 of CM026575.1, forward strand.
GCCCCATATTTAGCTAATTAATCAGTCACCCTCACAATATTTTCGTTTCGTTTCACGTTTCACCCATACTTAGCCAACAAATCAGCTACCCTACAAATATTATCGTCGCACAGTTTCAGGGTTCTCGCTCGGATAGAACGGATAATAAAGCGCAAACTTCTATAAGCTAAATTTGTCGAACTGAATATGCCTACGTAGATCGATCACCACAGACCGGAGAGTAAAGCGAACGTTCTGAAAATTTGGGATGTTACTATTGGATGGTTTTGCAACGTTCCTGCGCGGCAACCATGATTTTACAATATTCACCCTTGGAGTGGTAAATGGTCAAAATCAGCTCATCTGAAAAAGTGACTTTTCAGCGCCAGAGATTTAAATGATGACCGAACTTCACCAATCTCTCCGGATCATAGTTACTCGTCATAAGAAGCAGAATGATCCTTAGAACGAGTCTCTAGCACGTCTGGGTGCGGAGTTATGAAAATCCTACCCTGAATTTGCAGGAACCCTGCAGCCGCTGCAGCAAGCGGCAGCAACTTGAAACTTTTTTCTGGGGAGCCCTCGATCATATGTCAATGCATAAAAAATTTGAGACTTGGAAAAAGACCACCAAAGATTTTTTTTCGAAAAAGTACCTTTCGATTGCGTCATCACTATGCAACAAATTGATTGCTTTTCTAGTTCAAAAGTTACAGAGAATCGAAAAATTGGCCCTTCACTAATGTCCGCGAGTGTATCTACCCACCACTTCTACGATGTATTGTGCCGTCGCGCATCCAAAAATAAGTAGAAGTATCGTGATGTTGTGCTGGTTAGTCATTGATTCTGCAAAATCAGTCAATAAACGAGGTTGATGTTGATGGCAGCGAAAACAAAGAAATATGGAGGAGATTTATATGAAGGCGAGCCGATCTACATATGTTAATTTTAAAACTTTTTGTGTAATATTTTCATGGGCAACAATCAACGACACGAATGAGGTGTACGGGTTAGGTTGTGCAATACATCAGACAGCGGGGCAAGAGAAAGTGATTTTGACAAACAACAATGAAGGAAACACGCGACGCGAACGGGAAGGAAATGAGGAAACAAAAATTGAGGAGGGTAAAACTTGATGAAATTAGCAATTTTTCTTTTTTTTTTGACTGAAGTTTTCTCGAAATTTGTTTTCCACAATTACTTTCAAGCCATTCTTATAGAGAAAACACACGCGACGCGGACGCACACAAAGACTGGGCGGGATGGAGGAGAAGATGGAAGGATGGGGCAACCCCCATGGGCACGATTGATAATCAGCAGATGCAGACGAAAATCAAGGGTCGTGTATTCTATCAGCCCATGAGGAGAGGGGAAGAGGCAGACAGACAAAGAGAAGAGGTAATGGAACTTTGAAAGTGGAGAGAAAGAAAAAAAAGAATTCGGCGATATCCGAAAAGAGAATGACTTCAAACATAATGAGAAATGATGAGGTAGAGAAAAAACGTGATCGTTCAGCTGTGCTCACCACAAATTGGACCTAACACTTCTTTCGCGTCAAGCACTTCTGAGCGCATTTAAATACCACTGACACCGACACAAGGGCCTTTAAAATGAACCCATGTCTCTAATCGTTTCCTTGAAGCACCGTTTATTTTTGGAATAAACAATAATCAACTCGTGAATAAATCGTTGCATAATGTGCGATAAACAAAGTAGTAAGTATGAAATAAGAGCAGCTAAATTTCGCGATAAAAATAAACCAAAACTGACCCTTTTGTAAGACCTTAGGTGATATTTCTCCTTGGGTGCATTATTTATCTAACAACCGAAGGTATTCGCTTTCTTTATTCGCCGTAGATATTGAGTATTATGGTTAGATTTAGCGATGTGCAAACGATAAACTCGCTCGTTCTTCACAAGCAAAGACATAACAGTAATATCTTCCGTTGGTCCGAAAGGTGTTATGACGAAGGCTGTTGCTCCATCATACTTCTCCTTTATCAGCTGGTACTAGATTTCCGGAATCCCTTTATCCCTCAAGCTTCTCCAAATCTGCCTGCGCGGGGTTCTATCACAGCCTTTTCCAAATCTATGAATACAACCGCCAGACCCTGATTGAACTATGTCTCTGATCTCTAGTTGATTCAATAGAAACACTCTCTGATATGAGGTAGAAGATCCCCCGACAATTCGGAATTAGGTAGGGTTGAGATGCATGAGGCCTCGCAATCTTCTACCAATGCATCTCTCAAGGATCTTCATTGTATGGGAGACCAACTTGATACCACGGTAATTCCCACAGTCTCTGATGTCACCTTTCCCTTTGTACAGTGTATCTCACTCCTTTCCTCAGGCATTTTCATTTCTATCAATATTTTATTGAACAATCTTGTTAGATAGCTACCAAACTCCACCCCCCCCCCTCCCCCGCGGCTTCCCAAGCATCAACCGTAATCTTGTCCGGTCCATACGCTTTCCTCCATGGGCATTTTGCAACAACTCTTCTAGTGACTTCTTCTAGTGACCATTCAAGTATCGGTTGATCTATCCGATCACCTTCATTTAGACAAGTTTGGTGATTTTCCACATTCAGAAGTTCATCAAAGTGGTCTTTCCAACTGTCCCTCACTTCTCCCTCTGTTCTTATATGGCTTTTCCCCTTCTATTCTTTCCAGCAAATCAAACAATTCTTTGTATGCATTCGTCTTTGCATCATATGAGGCCGTACGCACAGCTACGCGAAATCCAACAATCTCAATCCATCAAAACCCTCCAAATCCTCGTTCTCCATGCACAGTGTGAACACCAAACATCTCAGGTCTTTCTCCCACGTGCCCGTCCAACCAGGATTACGATGTCATCTTCCTTCAGAAAAAAACATTACTCCTTAATAAAGGAGAGATCTATCTATTTTGCGGTGTCATATTCCTTCATTAAAAATATATCTATCTTACGGTGCCAATTTCCTTCAGTAAAAATATATCTATACTTGTCAATTATTCACTTAATTAATTAAATTATTCAGTACGTAAACGTATCGAGAACTGATTTTGTTCCACGGTTTCATAAAAAATACCACACAACAGCCGTGAAAATATGCCCGCAAAAATTTCTAACTTTGTGAACACTGCATTTGAAATGTTCACAAAGGCTCCGCCCACTTTTTGCTGATTGGCTGCTGCGTGAGGCCCACCGATCAATACAGATCAACCGTAATCAATGCGTAGCAGCCCCGACCAAAACACCGAACCCCGTCAGCTGAGTATACATTCAGACTAACAGTAAACACGCTTAACAACTGCTCGCCAATTCAAATTTGAGGAATTTGAAAAATGAATATTCCCGTCAGTTTACCGAATGCGTTCAACATTTACTGACATAAAATTACTATAAGTGTTTGCGTCAACCTGTAAGTCGTGCTTTGAAAAGGTGGGATTACATTTGTCATCATATTGCTTATATTTTTAAAATGTTTTCACTGAAGATAGGAGAATGTCAGTCGAATTTTAACAAATATAGACTTCACAACGTTTATCGGAATAATTTTTTTCTCTCGAACAATAGAGAATTGATATACGTACATGAAACTCATTGTTAGCGTGCCTAGAAAATATATTCACTGAACTCGATAAGGTTATTGTAATTTTCGAAATTGGGTGTCACTCGTCTGCGACTGATCCTTGAGCCCCACATACGCTCCACTAATACTACTTGCCCACCAATTTTAGAGCAATTCAATTTGAAAAAAAAAACATCTAGGCCATCTATGAGAAAAGGGAAAAAGGAGAGAAAGAATTCACCGAACTAACATTGTTCAGTGACAGTGACACTCCCGGGGATTAGAAAGGCCAGGCAGTCATTCTAACAACCTTATAAACTAGAAACCCAATGACTATGATGCAAACGAAAATGATTACGATGTATTCAATGCTAAACATGGAAAGTAGAGTAGAGAGAGAAGGAAAAGAAGGAAAAGAGGGGATCAGGTTCGATAGTGAAAAGGTATCACTATGAGAGATCGAATGGGATTCGGCATTCACTACACTCCCGAGGTTAGGCTTCTCATAAAAGAGGGTTCCTTCTAAGAAGAGATCCGATTCCCCTCCCGAGCACAAAAGAGAACAGTTTTCAGCAAATGTAGAAATGGAAATATGGACTTTTGTGGTTGATACAGTGCCTGTAGGGGAACAACGAATTACTAATAATAGGGGAATAGAATTGCATTTCACTTGGGCTAGCTCCTCAGTCATCGTAGATGTGCAGTTGAGCGTAACAGCAGCCCCGGAGACGCAGTTGTAGCATCCTTCCACGCCCGATGTAGTCATTGCAGAGCACTTGTTGATGTCGATGATCGTGTCAATCCTCGAGTTGACGAACGAGGCTTGTAGAGACAGTGACGAGCTGGTGCTTCAAGTGGCCAACAGGTCAGATTCGTTCTTGTCTCTTCGAATTCCGAATCCATTGCGAAGGAGTGGAAGCAGGTGAGGTTGATCGAAGAATCTTGACAAGTTTCCACTTGGGCAAGAGCAGTGAACGGACTTCATGGCCGATGAGCAGGAGCAGCTGTATTGCCGGAACTGGCAGTCAAATCGTTCCGCATCACTTCGAGAAGCACACTGTAGCTGGCCAGCAGAGTTCGGTAGATACTGTCCCGGTGGAGAGTTCTCGATCAACGCCGTACGATGGCCATCGGTCAAGTAGTGCCATCCCAGTAGTGGGATAAAAGGAGTAGATGTGGATAGAAGGGTCAGCTTGATATCTCGAAACGACATCGTTTCTCCCATTGTGAAAGTGATGTCTTCGTTGAAGTTGTTGTCTCTCGAGACCATACTCACGCGAGCAGTGACAGTTGTTCTCCACTCCAGACATCTGTAGGCCTCGTAGACGATATCAGTGGTCGGCTTGGAGTACAGTCGGTGGAAGATGCAAGTTGGGCTGCAGCTGATACAGCCGCAAACGGCGCAGCCGCAGCTGTGGGTGCACGCAGTGAAACCAGGAGCTCGAGACGTCTCGTTGGATATCATCGGAAGAGGAGTGTCGTGACGGACGGAGTCGCACACGATTCCTTCACAAGTTCCGGGGGAGAATGTCTCTCCACAGTGATGATGAGACTCGGTGTGAAACTCGTGGTCCCGTGAATAGAACATCGTGTTTCTTTCACATCGATTTGTGATCTCGTCGATTCGGATGATGAGAGTTCCAATGATTGTGGAGTTAGACGTTCTCATCAGCAGACATACTTCTTGGCCTACTGGTCGGAGGTTCAGGATGACGCTCTGCGTGACGAGGCAGACTTCCGAAGAACCGTTTCGGGTACACGAGTGGCGAGGTACCGCGAACGATGAGACATCAGAACAGCAGTAAGCGGCAGCGAGGAGAGACATACTGACTGCAGCGAGTAGAGGCTGGCGCAGACGTTTGTTTGCTGCTCCATAACGAACAGGTCTCAGTTGTAGTGTAGTACGGGCCGGAATCCTTCTACATCGGCAGAAGAGACGACCGCATAATCGAGGGATGACGAGAACTCCTCTGATTAGACGGACTATGGCGTTGGTCAGATAGAGAAGGTAGCCCATAAGAGCGAGAATGATGAAAGCCACGAGATGATCTTCGAGTGTCCAACAGACGTGGTTGAAGATGAAGTCTCGGCATAGGTGGCAGGTTATGCTTTCACATATCGTTCGACCTTCGCAGTCCAATCGCTGCTCAATCCCAGCAACTCCTCCATTCCAGGTACGGATCACTGCGGTGAAGCCGGAAATGAGAAAGCTGGTCGGCAGGGACACAGTGAGAGGGACTGGTCCAGCGACCTCTGTTAGCAGCGTGCATGCTCCTTTGACGCAAACCTCCGCAGCATCGAAAGGAGGTTGGTGAATCAGGCGAACTCCGGATTCATGGCATGTGGCTGACGGTTGTTGAGGCACTGGTGACGTAGGTGGTGGATAGGGGTGATACTTCCTCGTGACGCTACCCCAAGCGTAGATTGGGATCTTGACGTCCTTGTAGACGAGATAGGTGATGTCATTTCCGAGTAGACAAAACGCGGAAGCATGTAGATCCGAATCAGAACATGGGTGAACCTTGCAATAACTGGGAGTTCCCACAACTATTGCTCCAGCAGCAGGTACAGTAGTAGTTCCATTGAAGTGGAAACACTTGACATCAGTTGAAGGAACAGCTCCAGTCGTAACTTGAAGTTCAGAAACTAGTAGTGGAGTGTTGTCGAAGAGGACGACACGATTGAAGACTCCAGTTTTCGGGCGAGGGTCACAGTGGGGTTTTTGATCCAACGAGCATACATGATCAGGTAACCATCTCCGCATTTCAATCGGGACATGCGAAATGGTCGAGATGTTCTTCAGCGATCCGTCATAGGAACTACAATGGGGAGTCCATGAGGGGCAGGAACACGTAGGTCCACAGTAGTTCGAGTTCTCTCCGGCCTGTTCAGAGAGGGGACGAATCATTCCAGTCGGGCAGCGAATAGGGTACCAGCAGATGCGAGGCGTCGGGGTGTTTCCAATCTTCCCGATGTACGTTGACACTACAACTCCAGTAGTAACACATGGACTAGCGTATACGGCGCGTTGTTTCGTAGCAGCGTCGGCGTAGAAACCCTTCTCCTTGCAGCGGGTATCTACGGGCGGAGGCTTAGTGACCGGTACAGTTGACTCTACTCCCGTAGTGAAGATGGCCAGAAGGATCATCGCAAGCTGAACCGTGGAGACAACAGGTCGACGAGGTCGACGAGGTCGCAATCTCATCGGATGAGATCCATGAGAATCAGACACATGCTCGTCGGTGTCTTCATTCGGTGGAGGGTCGGTACGCTCGGTCGCCTCGTCGGCCTCCTTCTCATCATCGGTTGTCCTTCGAATCTCCAACGGATAGAGTTGTGAAATCGATCGAGTGAGGGTAGATCCACTCGAAAGGCGAACGGTAGCCGATCGTTAGAATCCATTCGTTGAATCAATGACCTCCGCAAGCTTCCATTGGCCTCGATCAAGCGAATCTTCTTCGACGATTACCAGTTCTCCAACGCGTGGTAGTCCCTTTTGAATGGAACGAGGGTGAGGATGATCACGAGTGTAGACTTCTCGTAGATTGACGAGATACTCCGATTTCCAACGCTCCCAGAAGAGATTCAGTCGATGAAGCGTGGTCTTCCATAGAGCGAGAACAATTCCTGGAGTACTCTGATCTTTGGTCCAATCCGGGTCATCCGATCTGTCGTCCTTCTCTCCATCCAGACGGGGAAGCGATAAACGTGCATGGGGTCGTAGGAAATCTATGGGGCGAAGTGGTTGAACATCTTCTCCGACATACGTGAGGGGCCTCGTGTTCACTATCGCTTCGGCCTCCTTAATCAACGTAAGCATCTCATCGAACGGAATGACGCTCCTTCCGATTGCAGCTCGAAGCGATGTCTTCACAACTCCCACCATCCTCTCATAAACTCCTCCTTGCCACGGCGACAATGGCGTTATGAAGTGGAATTCCAACTTTTGGGATGAGCAATAGTCGACTAGGATATTCGACTTCTCTGGTGTAGACAACGTTTCTTGAATATCGGACAGCGCGTGGAACGGTGTGGCATTGTCGCATAGAATCCATGTGGGTGCTCCATGAGTGGCCACAAAAATAAGGGTCTTGGTACTCTGGTCGGTCACCAGATCAAGATATACAGCACGTGACGAGAGACATGTGATCAGCATGATCCACACCTTGGCGACTCCATCAGCAATCTTCACTTTCAGCGGTCCAGCAAAGTCGAGCCCTATCCTTTGGAAAGGATACGCAGGTACAGTAGTCCTTGCAGTGGGAAGGTCGGGGAACTCCGGAATGGCATACGGGGTCGCATTTCTTCTTCTGCATTGTAGACATCCTTGGACAGTAGACTTGACAGTGGCACGGCCTTTCGGAATCCAAACACGTTCGCGACTGACAGCCAAGGTATGGGTGTAGCCGGCGTGATTGAGTGAATTGTGAGTAGATAGAATGAAGAGGCGTGTGATACGGCTCGTGCGTGGAAGGTAGATTGGATTCTTCGCATCTTCGGAAATCTCTGCGTACTCGATGCGTCCACGACATCTCCATAAGTTAGACTTCGGGCAGCGATAGAGTCGTAGTTGGCGCTGCACACTGGCAGAGGGAGGACTTTCTTCTTGTGCTTGACGGAACAGGAAGATTTCACTCCACTCCAATAGACTGGCTCTTGTCGATCCGAGCGTCGTTCTCCATTTGTTCGACACTCGAGTCAAGAACAAAAGTACGAACATAAGAGAATGAATCATTCTCTTCCATTGACTGAATCTTGTCGGGTCCATCAGTGCAGGAATAGGATCTTCAGGCTCAGCTTCCGAGTGGTGGGATAATGCAACGTACATTTTCGCATCGGATACGTTGACGATCGTCTTCGCAGGCCAGAGCTCCTCAGGGTCTTTCCAGAAGCTTGGTCCATGCCACCAAAGCGGATGGTTAGCTAATTCATGGCACGTTATGCCACGAGATCCACAGTCAGCAGGGTTGTTAGTCCCTTCGAGATGACGGAACTGCGTCGTCGGAGATAGCTCAGCAATACGTTTCACCCGGTTTTGAATAAACACAGGTTGTCGTTTCCCTCCCATGATCCAGTGGAGTGCTATGATTGAATCGCTCCACTGAAAACATCGGGAAATCCTCATCGGCAACTCCTTTCTTGCATGTGCCATGAGTGTCGCTCCCAAGACGTTACTCAACAGTTCGAGTCTCGGAATGTTGACGGCAGGTCGAAGGGGGGCGAGACGAGTCTTGGCCACGAGGAACGATGGAATTCCAGATCCATCAGGCCTCCGGGCCACAATGTAGATGACAGCGCAGTAGGCAACCGCAGAGGCATCTACGCAGGCATGGAGCTCAAACGAACATCCGTCGAGAGGGAAAGGAAGTACCATCCGGGGAATCGAGATGAGGTGGAAAGCGAGAGTCTCCAGGAGACCGAGCCACTTCTGTAGTAACTCTCCCTCGATGGCAGTATCCCATAGTGCAGAGGGATGTACTCCGGGTCGTTCCTTCCACAACAACTGCATGAACACTTTGAAGGGTAGAGTGGCAGGCGCTCCCATTCCCGGCGGATCGAAGATTCCATTGATGAATTTCAGAAGGTTCCGGGGTGTCCAGTGAGTGACAGTAGGGACCTTGACAGGAGGAAGCGAGTAGGTGTCGGTAACCGTGTTCCAATGAAGGCCGAGAACCTTCGAATGAGTCGAATCAGTGACTCCCAAATTGTTCTCCTTGACGAAATCGTTGAACTCAGCAGAATTGCTGATCCATTCTCGCAAGTTCATCGACGCATGTCCGAACAGCTCTCGTAGATCATGTAGGCATTTCTTTGCATCAACAAGGTTTGAGGCTCCATTGAACACATTGTCAACGTAGATGTTGCGTCGTAGAGACTCCGTGAACTCCGTCGGGTGGTTGTCCAACAACTGATAGATGGTCGCCGCCAGTAGGAAGGGGGATACGTTGAGACCAAATGGGACTCGTCGGAAGCGCACAATCCGCAGATTGTCCTTGCTTGGTGGAAGTGAAAGATCCTTCACCCAAAGTAGGCGAGTATAGTCACGCGAACCTTCGTCCAGTCCCACCATGTGGAACGCCTTCTCGACATCTCCAGACAGTAGAATTGGCCAAAACCGGGTACGAAGAATGACTCCGAGGAGATCGGGAAGAATGGAAGGACCCTTGTACAGGCAGTCATTTATAGAAGTAGATGTACGCGTCTTTGCGCTCCCATCCAAGACCGGTCGAACCTTCGTCGTATTCGAACTCTCCTTGACGACTGCGTGGTGAGCAAGGTAGTGGACATGGGAAGATTTGAAGTACTCGTCAATCGGGACATCCTCGAGAATCTCCTTCTCTAGTTGCTCCATGAATATCTGGTGATACTGTTCCAGCAGATGAGGACGTGAAGATCGCTTCAAATTTTCGATATTGGAGATCAGACGTCGGAAGGCAAGACCAAAGTTGGAGACCAGTGTACTCGGATCACACTTGAAGGGCAGAGAGCAGTAGAATCGATGCTCCTTCGAATCGTAGCGAGTGGTATCCTTGAACAGCTGAAGGCAGCGTGAATCATCGTCGTCATGAGGAGAATCTCTTATACCGAGAGTTTCGAGGTCCCAAAATCTCGATAGAAGTTCCGAGACATCAGGCGGGGCTTGCTGAGACGGGAGTTCCATGAACGCAGCGGTGAGAAACTCGACAACAGCACGCTCCGGTTTCTTCTCAGCCAAGCAGAGTACGGATCCAAGACGAGTTTCCATCACTTGAACTTCAGACTGAAGTCGAATCGAGAATCCAGGGTGGAAGAAGAGTGAAGGCATGAGATCCATTCCGATAAGCAGCTGAGGGCGGGAGCGACGATGAATGACCTGACCATCGGCTCCATACTCCATCCAAGGAATGTCATTGCAGAGGAAGGGGGTTGACTTGATGCGTAGCAGTCGTCGAGAGCCATCTCTCTGTCGAACGTAGATGCTGCATGGCGAGGTAGACTGTGCAACTCCCTTCTTGTTAGCGAATGTGCTGACAATCGTGACGTGGCGATCTGTCCATGGGATCCCCAGCTTTGAGGTGACCGAATCAAGGACGTAAGACTTGTTCGAGCCGCAGTCGAAAAATGCCAGAATGGGGATCTCCACTTCCGGATTCTCCCGGCTCGCAACGTGAACCGTGAGACAGAGAAGAACGTCGGGAGTGTTGACTATAGTGCTCTCCACAACTTGAAGAGTGCAGTCTTTCTGGCAATCATCATCCGTGTAGTCGAGTCCATCGTCGATCACGATGTTGGTAGTGGCCTTCATCGACGACTTCGGCTTGAACTTGACGTTCTGGGCCATGTTGTTGGTGTTAGGAGACGTCGTTGTTGGGGCAGGTCTAGGAGAGGCTTCCTTATCTTCACAGATAGAAGTGTGGTGCCGACTTTTGCACTTGATGCAGACGCGGCGAGAAGGGCACGCAGATGCAAGGTGATCGTCCTTGAGGCAGTTCCGACATAGCTTCCTCTGGTGGACAGCTGTGAGACGATCGCGAACCGTCGTGTACTGAGTGCAGCTCTCAGGGAAGTGACCAGCTCCTTGGCAAAGTCGGCAGATGATATCTCTTCTCTCCCTTTGCATTCTCGACTTCTTGCGCATTTCCTTCGTCTGTCTCGGTTGCGGAGCGGTTGGTGAAGAGACGGGGGCAGAAGAAGATCCAGAAGTCGGTGGAGAGTTAGAATGAATAGCAGGACGAGGACGCTGAGAACCTCTCTTGATCGCATCTTCAACTCGCTCTCGCTCCACATCCTCAGCAACCGAATTGAGAATATCGTAGACTCCGAGTGGTCTTGAGCTCCGAGCATTTTGAAGAACGATCCGTGTCTGTACTGCAGTAGGCAACTTGGATAGGATCAAGTTGGTGAGCACTTCCGATCCATCGGGCTCTCCATTCTCCGGAACTAACTGATAAATCAGTTCGCTCAAGTTGAGATATGTCTCACGCAGTCGACGTCCATCCGAGTCACATTCAGGAAGAAGACGGAGTCGGCTCAGCAGGGTCAGACGAATCAGGAAGGGCTTGTCGTACTCTTTCTTCAGAAGGCACATAGCAGTGTCATAGCTACGATCGACAAGTCGTAGTCCAGAGATTAGTCGACGAGGCTCCTTTCCCAGACAACTCATCAACATCGAGAGTTTCGAGACGTCATCCAATCCGGTGAAGATGGCTTCGAACTGTTCCGAAAACTCTTGGAAGGTGGTGATGTCGCCGTCGAAGTGGGGTACTGCTATGGTGTTCTGCATTGCTGCTTGGGCGAAGAACGATGGAGCAGCCAGTAGAGTTCCAGGTACTTCACGGACGGGCATTCCCACAGGCAGATGAGGAGCATTATGACTATCCAGCAGGGGAAGGGTGGCACTCCTTGGGACGATGGGTTGAACAGGATGAGATGAGGAGAGTGATGGCAGTCGACGGGGAGGAGGTACAGGGGCAGTCAGAGTGATGGACGGAGCAGCGGTCACATCACGGTGTACTGTAGAGGGCGGGGTCTTCACGATGGACGCATCAAGTTCCGATAGGTTCTCTTCAGGGGAGGAAAGATCGATCTCTTTCTCCTTAGAGATGTCCATGTACACATCCAGGACGATGCCGGCAAAGTTGATGGTCTCTTGAGCACGATGAAGTTCCTCGGTATAATCACCGTAACGATCCACATAAGCATCCATGATCCGACGTTCAGAAGGTGAAGATTCGGCGAGCGATACGAAGTCGAGGTGGTACTGGTTGAGCTTGGCGTGGGCGGTCGAGGCTTCGGAACGAGCATCAAACAGGAAGTCGAATGAATCGATGAACACTTCTGCATCGAAGGATCGAATCGCTTCTCTCTGATCATTAGACAACTGATCATCTTCTTCCTCACCAACAGCCTTGTTGATCGCTCCTTTCAGTGCCTCGGTCCTCTGGGCCAGTACGCGTCGTGCGGTTCCAATGGCACGTCGCAGCTTGCCCGACATCGATGGCTCGGTAGTTGAGTTCGTGGTCGCCATATGAGAAACAGTCCTTCCGATATGAACCGTTTATCGTTGGGGAAGTCGAGGCATGACACCTCAAACTTGGGTAATTAAACCGTGGTCCCTACCGTGGTCGCCATGTCACGACAGAGTAGGCCGATACTATGTGTGACTTATACTAGAACATCCGCAGCACCATTTATCGTATGGAACGAAAAGCCAAGGAAGAGCTCGATCCTCTTCCTTTTATACACATACACATGAATCACCCTCCTACAGGGTGCTAAAGTGATAGTTACACGTGTTCAAATATCATCGATTCTATAGAGAGAGAGATTCGATGACACCATCTAACATGTAAGAGCAGAAGGAAAGGTGGGGGAGAGTTTGGTAGCTATCCATCTAGCAAAATTGTTGCAGTATGCGCAAGTGGTTGAAAACAATTTACAAATTCCGCCAAGTGGATGATGGGATACAAATTTCAGGGAACTTTTTTTAGACGTAGATTTCCCACTAAATCCGGCAAACGACAAAATATTCACTCAACCAAATTTATACCAGTTCAAAACGAAATATCATAATTACAACGGGAGGAAAACACATTACAGCGGAAAGAGAAGATTCTCTCAGAATCTTCTCAGAATCAGAAAAAAATCGAGTTGACAATCTAATTAGTTATAGCGGAACGATAGATTAAACGATGCCTGGGGTTCATAAATATTTTCGGTGATATAATGAATACAATTATACATCTATAGCTTGGCGGCAGCAAGCGTATCGAGGAAGAAGCGCAGAGTGCCGTTGATGGGATGGACGGCTGCTGCAGGATACTGCATGTCTCGATCCAAGACTGCCTGTGAAAAAAATATAATCGCGAACTACCAGACATAAAATTTAATGCGAATTCTCTCATATTGTTATTAAGAGGTCGATTTAGCATAACACTATACAAATCGATCAGTCAATTCCGATCAGTGATCGAAAAGTATGTAACCCATGTCAACTGCTTCGAGGTGGTTTTCTCTGCCGTTTCTTTATCAATCGGTCGAATTTTTTTCCTACATGCATCTGAGCCTACTAGACGTAGGAAAAAATCTGCCGCAAGGGTAATCGATCGCAGTCGGGCACCTTTCTAGAAATCAGTGTCGGGCACCTAGGTGCCCGAAATAAGGTGCAGATGACATGACTTTTCGAACACTGATTCCGATATTTAGTTTAGTGAATAGCTATTCTTTCTTTTTCTTACCCGGAGAACTGTCGCCTTATCGTCTCCCGTGCAGATGAAGGCAACATTCGCGCTCGCGTTGATTGCCGACATCGTGAGGGTGATACGCTGTGGGGGTGCTTTAGGAGAGTCGTCCACTCCTACGAACCAGGCAGTCGAGTCCATCTTATAAAGTTTACGGTATCAGTTCGTAAGCATTGTAATAGGCACCCTTTTTTTAACAACACCATTTGCTCAAGTGTGCATAATTGATTTCGGAATGACCATAGTTACAACAACTAACTTTCAATCGGTACAGCTTCGAGTTGGGAAAGATACTTGCTGTGTGCCCATCAGGGCCCATCCCGAGGAACAACATATCGAACCTGCAATTTACATGTATTAAATGTAAGACATCATCCACGAAAGAGAGAGGAAAGAGGTCATGGATAAATTCGATTTCTTTCATATATTTATTTTGAAGTGAGGGCACCCATAAGGGGCGGGTGATGGAAATGTATAGAGGTTAGGTAAGGTCCTAGGTCGATTTTAGGTGCGTTACGGGCTCTCACCGTTTTTGGGTCGAAAAATTTCATACTTCAGATTTCCTCGTTTTTAAGTAAAATCCACCTAAAAAGTTGAGTAAATTCCTAATGTTGATAAAAAAGGCAATTTTCATCATGCAAAAATTGCATTGCAAATCAAACATATTTAGTAAAACTGGCTTGAACCCGAGATTTAGAAATAATAAGCATCCGTCCTGGGTCCTCCTCTTGATGATCCAAGTGGGCGATACTCGTCGGGTTGCCCAAACTGACGGACGAGAATTCTCCCTAGGGCCAACCCACAAAAAAATTTCAGGTCGAGAATTTTGCATCCTTGTCCCACCCCCCCCCCTCCTGCGACTATCCCGCCCATACAGAGAATGCGTTTAGAACCAGAAATAGTGACACTACAAAAGCGGTCCCTCTATTTCCTCTATTCCTCTATTTCCCGAACCTTGGGAATCGTCCGTAAACTTCTGGTCCGATGTGGTGGTTCTTTATCTTGCTCTCGTACGCAAGGGCAGTTCGTCCAACTGAACAAAAATAAACATAATAAATGGATTTTTTTCTGTTCCTCATCCCGTTATACTTATGTTAGATAAATAGCAAAACGAAAAACTATTTACCGTTGCGTATCTCGCTACCGGAGCGATGTTTATCGAAGTCTACTTACCATCATAAGCAAACCCGCTTCTGTCGGCACGATAAGGCATATCGATTAAATCGGCTGCAGCGAGGCACGCATGAAACGCCTTTGGAAGTGACTGCATCCATTGGCCGTAGTTCGAATCAGGCTCGCTGATCTCCACCTTCAAGTATAACTTTATATGTATGAGCAATTATTTAAGATTTTGAACAAATGTCATCAGGGCTCACAGGCCTGGAACTAGCGGAAACTTGCCATCTCACATTCAGAGATCCGTTACATGAATGCACAAATGGTTGGATATCAAAAATACTAACAATAAGATATTTTGATTTAAAAAACCTAGATCTTCCTAACCTAGACCGTTATCACTAATTTATTTGAATTAATTAATCAGTACGCTAGCTATAAAAAAGGAAAAAAAACGAACGATTCTCTCATCTACGAGGAATAATCGGAGTCTATCGGGATCGATTTTGAGCTTTGAGAAAACAGGCCCAAGGATCTTAGGCATCGACCCGCCCGACAAACCGATAGAGATGAAACCTGCAAGTATATACAATGTATTCGCAGTGTCGCTTTCTGAGAACTATAGCGAAGGAATTGCAAAGCGGCATCTTGCCATCACCACTTGCATATCCCCCTTCAGAACTGGGACTTTACGTTCATGACTTTTACGAGTTTACAGAACCAATCCGTAATATTATATTTTAACAGAAACCGCAAAACCTATAATATGATTGACAGTGCACTTGGTCGAGAACCGACTGGATGCCACAATTTTTTTGCGGTACGTTGTATTTTGCCAGGGTGTTCTAAAGACCACAAATGGAGACAATTTTTTTGTGTCGATTCTCATCACACCTAAAAATACATTTTCATAAGGTTTTCATAATTGAACTTAAAGTAAACGACACTTGGGAGCACGGTTGAGTAGGGTAATTGCGCGAACATGAGCACCGTTGGGGAAGTAGAGAAGGGGAGGGGTGGGAGGTCATATGGTAGGTTACGGTAGTTACAAAGTGAAGCTGATATATTGTAGCTTACTATGGCACACGCCGCCGGCGCTGGTCAGGAAAGGGAAAATTCTCATCGTACTTTATTTACCTGGGAATCTAACTTGGTCATCGATGATCCTCTGGATGTACTTGAGCAGCTCCTTCTGCATATCTTCTCTCGTGGGAAAGATAGACGTCTCCGCACGCGATCCTGTCCCCGTTGGCATACTGCAGGTAATTATTTCTGAATGAGATTGTAAATCACAGCCCATTGTGGTTCGGTGGGGTAAACGCGGTCATGCGTTTATTTCACACATCGCGGCCCCAATTAATAAACCACGCTGAACTGACTAAATGTAAGTACACTTCGTACGAGGCGATCAACCTACATGATCACACTTTTAAAATTAATAAATATTTAAAGGCTGATTTTTATCTTCTTTGTACGATACAAGTTTTGGTACCAAAATACAAGTATACAATAGTATTAATATAAAATATAAAATACAAAATACAATAGTATTAATTACTTTTGAATGCATTATTTTCATTGATTTCACTCTCGTCCATTCGGCCTATCGGCCGCTCACAACCCTCCAACGCCAAAAATTTGGGGGCGTCCAAATTTGAAGAAAGAATACCGCCCCAGTTCTATAAGTACCGAAAGAATGAGCTTTACATTGTAAGTTCAAATTGAAAGAGCTCTGCGAATACTGTACCAAATTCTTCGTTCTCAAGCCATTTAGGATATCCATTGTAACAATTTCGGTTGTCAAATTTTTTGTCGATCTCAACGTCCTCTAACTTTTAAGTACCAAGAAGGTCAAGGTCCGTAACTCAGCCCAGAGTGATTTTCGTGTTTCGTATTCAAGTGATGAAATGTTCAAAATTTCTAGGCCGCCTGCTGACTGCTGAGCTACCAATGTCATAGATTTTTGGGTTGCGGATCGGCGGAGTGATTTTCGTGGAAAAAATCGGCGCTGCGCGCCATTTGCGGGCCTGTGTTGTATTATTTTTTTCAAACTGCGGATCCCGGGAAACTATTCTTCCTCGCCCGACCTTTCTTACGGA
Source organism: Pristionchus pacificus (assembly GCA_000180635.4). NCBI lineage: Eukaryota > Metazoa > Nematoda > Chromadorea > Rhabditida > Neodiplogasteridae > Pristionchus > Pristionchus pacificus. The sequence continues at coordinate 39,470,485 of CM026575.1, forward strand.
GAAGGGAAGGATGATTACACTATCAAGATGCTCTCGGGACATGCAAGAAGAATGACAAAAAATTCAACACCATTATTGCATGACCCTCGGAGAAATATAAGGCATGATCAGCATATAATTCGTATTGTTATAAATTCGATCGATTCAGTACTAGGTCCGAAATTGCGATGAAAATCAAGCGTTTAAAAAATAATAATTAAAATATCGATAGGCCCAATGCTCACTCGTATTTTCCTCATCAGTTGAACGCATGAAAATCACTCTGGGATGAGTTACAGCACTCCAAACCGAGTATTTTTGGCTCCAAAAAAGTTTAACGATGTTTCGATAGGGAGATGGGGGGGGGGGGGTGGTGTTTCCAGACGAAAACCAACAGGAGCGCATTCCTTTTATCTTATTGTTAGAAAATTAACTTCATGATGTTTACAAACTTTGTAGTCAATATTGCATTATTTCGTCATCACTATACAGCAGGTTCCGGTCTGACTACACCATTTTCTTTTCATATGTAGCGGGAGGTTATGAGATACCCCGCCAAACTGCCAACTCTAGTTCTCTATAACAATCAACGAGCCGTGGGAGGCATTCATTGGCATATAAACATAGGAGGCAATCCCCCCGCTAGGAGCTGGGTGTGCGGGGCCCCGTAAGGGAAATCGAAAACTTTATGCGGAGCCCCCTAGTGGAACAGAATACATTTTTTGTGGAGCCCCCCTAACATGTAAGAGAACATTTTTTTTTTGAAAATTGAGGAGCCCCCCCCCCCCCCCCTGTCATCTAGCGGGTATTAGCCCACCACTGGTGACAACAGCAAAAAAATGATAAAAATACATATAATATTGCAAGATTTTGTTCAATACTCAAAGAAGTATTACAACGGCCTGCAACCGGTTTCTTTCAGAATAATTATCAAGACGCCACAAATGTTCTTTATTTTGAGCAATTGCTGATACATTGGTAGTGTGTTACAACCGATAAAATACCCGTTGAAGAAACGAAACAACGCACAATAACCAAACGAACCATCTGAAATTGTGGTCTAACTCAAAATGATCATAAATCACACAAATCATCAAATGATCATAACTGATCATAAATGATAGACCACTGAGAACGATAGATTACAACTCTTCCTCAGTCGCTTCAGCTCTGATCTTTCGAACGACAAGCGATGCAATCTCGGTTGCAACAGCAGCGTTAAGAAGATCGGAAGCCTGTAAATGGGGTTGGATAACAAGTGACTAAAAACAACTAGAAAAAGCACATGGGAAACTCATATTTAGACATTTTAGGTACAACATTTTACGCTCGCAATGCAACTTATGTTTAGATGATTTTGGGTCGTATAAACTGTATTACCTTATGATTAGCCGATAGCTCAAATGCTGCCATGATAGTGGTGTCATAGATGGCGACGCAATGTGCTGCGAGTAATCGCACACAGCCAGACAAACGAGCCATGATCGACCGAGTCTCGAGAGATATCACCTGATGATAGAGACTATCGTAGTGAATGGGGAGAGCATACAGATGACACGCCTTTCCCATTATGATTTTGCGTTGATTAGAGTCGGCAAGAGGGGTGGGCTAGTCGGCAAGAGGCGCCGAATAACAATCGATTGATTAACAAGAAATGTTTTCGAAAACTTAAAAAATAACGTCAAATTTAAGAGCAAACGTAAGCTCATGAAAGGGTGAAGGGCTGTAATAAGCTGTAACCTCTTCCAGATCCTGATTGTATCCTCCATCAGCATCCTCTCTCAATTCGGGGGCGATCCACACGTGTCCATTACAACCAATGACCACGGCAGCTCCGCACGGTAACGAGTGAAAATGAGCCTTGCGACGCTTGATCAGATAAGAGGGAACCTACAAAAGTAAAGGAAATTACCCGAAACCCAACCACTGCAAGTGTAAAAGCTTTTAAATTTTCTACTAACATATACCACATCATGGGTATGATGAGCTGAGTATTTGACCCCTGCAACAATCACTTTCCTCACCTGTACTGAAATGCCCTGTGCAAGTTTGCCGTATTTCAGATTACGTGTGTGCAGCTGAAGACTGCCGTCGTGTTGAACTTGTTGAACCTTGATCAATTTTTAATTATTAAAAATTAAAATGCGACGTCTTTAACACGTGTATCACTTAAGAAAAAGCTCTGGGTAAGAGGGAGAGGATGGCACAATAGCTCAGAATGATCTACGAGGGTTAGCCTCCCTTGTAGTGGGAGACACTTCAGGCTGACGATTTTTCAGTCAAAAGGCTAAACGGTAGCGGTTTAACGGTACCACTACGTGAGAGAAGTCACGTAGAAAATCGCTGCGAGAAGAAAAGAGAGTAGTGGTTCGCGGAAAACCTTTAATAACCGCTATTTTTCGAGGACCTATTTTTTCAGGTAAACTGTAAAAAAACGTTTAAAACACAATACAAAAAATAAACACCAGTCTTCCGGTTTTTCAGTAACGGATATTAACGATTTGTAACGAACCGATACCCTTTATCCATCTCGTAGCGACTACGTTACCTCATTCCCTCTTCCCTATAGCGATTCGTTTAGTCCGTATTGCCAATCCCAGATCTCACCATAACTTGTTCACGAAAAATCTGGCACGCAATCGTCAACACGTCAACTTGTTTAATTTAAACAAAGCGTAAGATGCCCTTTCGAATATAAAATTAAAATGAAGATAATAATTATCGATCTCAAAGATCAAATATCAACCCCTCCCATCGTTAGTGTGTATAGCCCCCAAGTATGAACTCTATGACTCCTTCCCCCTCTTTGAGCTATTGTGCCACTCCACCCATCCGAATACAGATGTTCTTACGTAGTCAGCATTTTAATTCCGTACACGGAAATGTTTTCTTCTTTTATCCTATGGAGTCAGATAAACGCTACCTCAGCCGAAATCAAATCTCCCTCCTTGAGATAATCCCTCATCATCAGTTCGTCCTGAAATCCAATCAACGATTGACATATTTGTAAACAATCGATTTGTGTACCAAATTCCATGAATTTGCTACTCAAATACATTCATATTCAAATCATTTACAATCATTATTGTAATTAAAGCAATCATCAATCCCCATGTACGCCACCAAACTACGGTGGCGAGTGTGGTCGTCCCACTCCGCGATCTGTGGTGCAGTGTGCGACATGCCCTTCTGTCCTTTCACCCCCTGGCGTCTCTCTCGCCCCATACTCTCTCGCCCCTCTTCCCTTACCACGAGAGCGCGAGGCGTGTGCGCGCTCACTCCCTCCTCCGCCCCTATAAAAGGGCGCGACTCTCTCCAATCCTCACATCAGAGCACCATTCGAACCTCTCCTCGCTCACACGCGAGTATCCTCTGTGCAGGGCCACGACCCTCACAGACCACCACGAGAGCCCCAGCAGAACCTCTCACCCTCACAATTCACGAGAGCCCCAACAGAACCTCTCACCCTCACAACACCACGAGAGCCCCAACAGAACCTCTCACATCATAATTCACTTCAATCAATTCACTCACACCAGACTTCATACAGTCGTGGTCAGTATTCACTTCATTCCTCTCACCAACCCATTTCGTCATAGTCCATCACTTCATTATTCCTTGTAAAGTACTGATAGTAAATCATATTTATTACTTGCTTTGCCTTTCACACCGCGACACCCAACCGTTTTCTCCATAATACTGTGGAAAATTTCGGTACAATTCGCAACGAACGAATGAGCTATTGTAACTTGGCAAAGCAGTGCATTATAACGAGATTCGAAGCGCCTCCGAACACGAGGAATTCAGCATATCGTTAGAATAATACCTCGACACTCTTCCTCCGCAGTTCTCCACCGGGAAGATTCACACTACTCAGTAGCAGACTCGAATCGAGACGAGAGCTTGTATCCACCTGAAATTCAACATTTCCCAATAATATTTAACGTTTATGATAATATTAGAGATGGCAATTCAATGTTTGAAAGGTAGCGAAAAAATTGGAAATGTATTTGCCAACTTCTCGTATTAGGAAGGAGGAATGTGATTTTGTCAACTTCTCATATTAGGTGAGAGGAATGCGCTGGTCAATGTCGATAAGCATTCTCTGCATTTACCTTCCATCGTTTTTGTTGCACATCCACCACTCGACCAACGACTACATCTCCCACCTCTCCATTATATCTGAGAATGGTTAGATTAATATTAACAGGAACAGATGGAAGGAATTCCGTCGGAGGTGGTTTCATTCTTAGCGGGTCTCTCTCAGGGAAGTAAGAATGCGCTGGTGGTCAACGGGAGTGAGGTGGAAATTAAGGTTGGAAGGGGGGTTCGTCAAGGTGACTGCTTGTCCCCAAGACTCTTTACTGCAGTTTTAGATAGGGCATTCCGCCAATTAGACTGGTCTAAGAAGGGAATTTGCATAAATGGTCGGTTCCTTTCTCATATCCTATTTGCTGATGATGCTGTCATTATCTCACACGATGAACGACAAATTCAAAGCATGGCCGTGGAACTAGAAAAGGTTTTGGCGGGAGTGGGACTGCAGCTCAACGGGGATAAGACCATCGGAATGACATCCAAACCCCTACCCAGAATAGTTAAAGTAGCTGGAAAGGTCGTAAAATTGCAGGAAAAGGTGGTATACTTGGGAAGTGGGATAACAATTAACGGGACTGACGACTGAGAAATAACACGGAGAATTCAAGCAGGGTATGGGGCATTTCACAAACACCGCTCATTTCTCATCAATGGGGGTATCCCAATGGCTCACAAACGTCGCTTATTCAATGGCTGCATTCTCCCCGCGGAATTGTATGGTTGCGAATGTTGGGCTCTGACCAATGCACAAATGAATCGATTATCAGTGGCTCAACGTCGAATGGAAAGATGGATGGTAGGTCGTACTGTGCTCGATCATGTCTCTAATGAGCGGTTGCGAGATTCAACTCGAATTCAGGACTTTGTTCGAGATGCGCAGAAAAGGAAATGGTTTTGGTTGCACAAGATCGCGAATGACGACAGTTGGAAGTGGAGCCGATCTGTGATCGAATGGTTCCCGACAAGAAAAAGAAGAAGAGGTCGACCAATGACTAGATGGAGCGATATCTTCCGCAAGACTGTTGGCCCGAACTTTCTCAACGAAGCAAGAAAAGCCAGTTGGAATGCCATGCACATCAGAGCTCTCACCTAACCCGACCTCTTGATAAATGTGTAATAATCGTAAAAAATCGGAACATGATTAGTAAAAGTTTGTTAATGACTTGTGGTTCTAAAATTGAGTGAAAGAATACGAAACTAGCATTTAATATTGTATGTTTAAAAATTAACGATTCACCTCGATTTCACAGGTTTGACGGTGATAAGTCTGTTCACTTGCTGAACACTGCCTGCGAGAGTCGCAATCAGCTCGCCATCTCGTGTGAAAGTCCCGTGGCCTCTTCAATAATACGAATCCCCAAATATAATAAGTGACACATCATAAAATATAATTAATTTAAAATAAAATTGTTTTGTGGAACTGATAAGAGCTTGATGGCAAGAGCATGATAAGAGAGTCGGATGAAAATGTGTGAACGGAAAGAGACAATTATAATATTAGTAATCGATGTTCCGACAAAACTCACATTCAATGTCATTGATACGCTACAATTCGAGTCTTTGGAGGAATGATCGAAAGGGACCATGCACGACAGAAGATCAACAAGATAACCACCAGTGTAGGTGAGGAGGCAGTGCTAGTCATTTTGCTAACATAACTTAATGCTCGCTTCTGCACCTCTCCGGACATCCCAATTTTTGCAATTGCAATATTCCTAATTCAATTACTCTCTTCTCCTCTCCTCGCCTCCATCCCCTCATTCTCTCCCCTCTCATTCACTTTGAGTAGTCGTCACTAAATCATCACTCTCTCAAATCAACACTCTCTAACATCGATTTACATTCATTCAATTTATTTCTGATTCAATTATCCCGGGGGTATATAAGAACACAATTCGCTCTTTCCACTTCAGTCCAGCGTTCTCCCTCCTGGAGGAGAGTGCGGGGAGCCTCGGCCCCCATTGGACAGTCTACCCTGAGAGGAGGGTGGACGACCCCTTTGCAGAGGGGTAATCTGCAAATGCAAAACACTCTGCAAAATGTTTGCAAAATGTTTGAAGAAAATGTTTGAAAAATGAAAAAGAGGTGCAGTAGTGCCACATAACTAAACTATTCGAGTGGTAGGCTCATGGGCGCGATGCAAAGTAACGGAAATAAATGAATGAATGAATGAACAATAGAAATCTCCGTGTGCGAATGACAGTCAATTCCTCGAGGAACCGGATTCTTAGAGATTCTTATTCACTTATTCTTCAGTAAGCCGGCGATCAAAAAGTATGTAAACAATATCAAATGCATTGAAGTGGTCTTCTCTGCCATGGCAGCGTGCCGCCACAAAAGCAGAGATAAAATACTCCCCTCAAAAGGACCTATGCATGCCACATTTTGAGCCTAATTTGAACAAAAAAAATAGATAAAAGCATACCACTATTACACAAAAACAATAAAAATAATACGAAACCTAAGTTAGGCACCACATGCCCAATCACCTTCAAAATGTTTAAAAGTACGCCACACTTTAAGTTTCACGGCATGAGTATTTGACCTCTGCACAAAGGCAATCAATTGCTGTCAGGCACCTAATTGAAATATGGTGTACTTGCCAGTATTTTTTGAGAGAGACGCCAGATATGTTTAAAAAATTAAACCACTTCTCATTTCGCAATGCTTGGTTTCTCTATCTGGAGAGAGCTTCACAAATATGTATTGCGTTAAATTATTGAACTTCCTTGTTACACACTCACCGCATGAATCCAGTAGTCGTACTGACTGCATTTCCAGGAATGACGAACTGATCGGATGCGTTGTCTCTATCACCTGATAGTTCGAGTGCCGCAGGAGCAGCGCTAGATGGGGGAGAAGAGATATCCACGCGAATGCCAGCCAAAGTTGCCATATTTCTGAATCGGATATCAGCACAACAACAAAAAAAATTAAGAATCGGTACTGACAATGAGATTACGGATGGTTAGCCATATCCAAAATAAGGCCTTCATGAAGACCGTAGGTAAGGCGAATTAGAGGCGGTCAGATGGGGTGCTCGAAAAGACCTTATAGGGAAACAGTAAGCTAGCAACACCGGGTAACAAATTGGAAAATAACACAGTAACTAAGAAAATCGCTGCCAACTAGATAGTTGCTAGCGGTTATTTCCCAGATACTAGTCAGCAACTGAACATTTGACTAATTGACAGCTTTTTGACCTAGACTCCGTTGTCAGCAACTAGTCACGAGAAAGCACTGTAGTTTCCGCTCTCGAAAGGCTACGTACACTGGTGAGCTTCGATGTCAATTTCCCGGGGATCCGCAAAAGGCCGGGTGCGGGGATCCGCAGTTGCGAAAAATCACAATACGCAGACTCGAAAACGTCGCGGAGCGGAAATATATAGAATTATAGGTATAGCAGCGCCAATTTGTGTTTATAGTATGAATCGCAAGTCCATCCGTTTTCAATCAATAGATACGCACGCGAATGGAAACGCTTCCTTATTCATACACAGGAACAAAAAAATATTCATTTTATCAACTTAGCGAAGAAAAATGTGGAACGGGGTCTTACCAAGGGAAATCAACGTTTAATAGAGAAGAACATATACCAACAAAAATACTGGACTACTAAAGGCAAACCAAAACAGTTTATTATAATTCTAGACGATAGAAATGCAATCGTAAGACAGGTGTAATTGACAAAAGAAGTAACTGTAGGTTCAATAATATTGATTTAACGATTGCAGAGAGGAAAAGAGGCACTGATTAGCCTCGAAGCAGAATGCGAGTAGAAAATGAACAGCCAGGGGGGGGGGGATAATGGAACAAGCGCTATTCGTGAACATTGATCGGAGTTACCGACGACAAGCACGTTTATGCAAACGAAAAAACGATCGCAATCGTTTTGTTAGATTGACTTCTGATGCAACTGAATGCTCAGAGATAGCCGGCAAGCAGGACTACGGTATCGTATTGAACAAAAAAGTACTGTACCTAGCCGCGAGTTTTCGACTGATGGATGGAAAGAAGGAAAAAGAACTGGAGACAGAGGACATAGAAGTACTATAGCTGCTCCTAACAAGGAGATTAATCGAAATATCGATTATGAATCGTTCGAATGAGGACATACGAAAGAAGGAGTGGAAGAAGGGTATACTGAAGATATGCTCCAGAATTTAAAACGCAATGGGATAGACAAGACAGAAAGGAAGGAGTAGAACAACGATGGGGGTTTCATGGATGGATGCATTGATGGATCTAATCTCAGACACGATTCCTGAGACAGTTTAAGAGATTTAAGGAAAGGGCAGGGATGATAAATGGTAGACTATATAGACAAAAATTGATGGAGTGGGTGTCTAGGACATCGCGAGCTGAGACACAATATGAGATAGTCTGTTGTGGCTAGCTAATTGAGGGTGGGAGCTACAGTGATCGACAAGTCGAAACGGAGTGCGTGATATGGTACGTGTCTACAGTAATCAACGGGGGTTTCGTGTGCTAAGATGAATGGGGGTCTAAGATGCTGTGCATGAAAGGTATCGAAGAGGGATGATAACCGGGGCTTCAATATACATACAAAAGGTGTGGCAATTAATGCGTGTTTGCAAAACAAGATGTCGATTGGGAAGGGGAAGTAACTACCAGGCATGCTTCTACAGGATCTCTACTGACCACCGTACCCCTCAATTGTCTGTCATCATAGCCACCAGCTAACGTTGAAGCAAAAAAGGGGGCTAGATGCAACTGCAAGACTAGTGTTTGTTACTACTTAAACAATTAAATAGAAAAGTACAGTAGAGGACAATAGTAGCATGAACATCGGGAAACACACAATCATTAGACAAACTGGTGCACAAACTGTCAGTCAATAAACCGCGCGAAGACAAGGCATGGGAGCGAGGGGGGGGGGGGATCTGGAGTGAAGGTGCGATGTGGAGAAGTGTGTGATTTACAAAGTGCTATAGTGCCACGGATTCGTGAGATTGAAATCAACAATTACTATCGTGTATTTGAACCATTGAACCAAGACAGACAGATGTTCACATGGGAATAAGAATAGGGGAAGGGAGGGTCGTGTGGACGGATTACAGTAAATAGGGTCGTGGTGTGAATTAGAGGGTGGGGGAGGGAAGGGGGGATAGAGCGGTGGTGATACGCTGCTTCACTACTCTTTCTGCTTTTCCTCGAGAGCAGCGTCATCAGTCGGACTATCGACAGGAGTTCCCTCGTCATCCTTAATTGAACCATCCATCAAACAACTCCTCTTCGCAACTTAATGTCACACAAATAAAACATTTTCAACGACTAATTACTACTCTCATATATTTCCGGCTTTCAACCTATATATTACAATGATTACCTTGGGTGGTGCTCCCTCAGTTCCATCGAATCTGTGTCTGGGTGAGTCTCTATCTCTGTTAAATGATCTTCCTCTGAACCCTCCACGTCCTCCTCTTCCTCCACGAGGAGACGAGAAACCACCACGAGGTCCTCCTCGTCCTCCGCTTCCGAAACCTCCACTACCCATCATAGGGTTCATCTACAAATTATAACATCAACCTTATTTACAATAACATCAACCTTATTTACAAAAATAACAATCTAACCATAGGTCCGGGAATGCCCATCAGAGTGGGCATACACATGCTTGCATCCAACCAGGTCGATCGGAATCTTTCGTCTTGTTGCAGACCCACTGGTCCACCCATTCCAACAACAGGCGAGGGTGGCATCATCGGGAATCCGCTGCCCATCGGGCCTACAAATCACCTTTAATAACATCAAAATATGATGACTTTAATTGTTTCGTACTAGGCCACTCCCTCCCCCCCCCCTCATGTATCCACTACAAAAAGTGCGTAACCTCTCATCATCATTGGATGGACAGCACCGCGAGCTGCTGCAGCGGCCGCTCCTCTCATTTGCATCTGCATATTGGGCATGTGCACTCCTCCTCCTCCTCCTCGATATCCGTTATTCCCTCCACGCATACCACCTGCAATGAATCATTCTCACTTTATTACTTTTCAATTCCATCATAATATTTTTGCACGACGAGCAGTGTTTTCACTAATAGTGGAAAGTGGTAACACTGATCAACAGAAGTGAAATGGAAAATAAATAGCCCTCTGACCTCTCCATCCACCGCTGCCTCCCTGCATACCTTGCATGCCGAAGGACATCATCTGTAACACATCAAATAGACCATCTCGCATAGTCTTGTGCACTCACCGGGAATGCACTAGCATCTCCTCCCTGTTGAGTTTGAGTAACGGCCTCCAGAGGAGGGCCTCCTCTCCATCCTCCTCCTCGATGCTCTCCTCCCGCATTAGTGCCTCCCTCACCACTCGAACGATCGACATACGAACGCTCGCCTGATATACATCAAATCACTCGTTAATCCTTCAACAACTATAATACAGTAATATTTAAACAGAATCTATAAATTTCGCACCAAATCCTCCACATTTTTCGACAAGTTCATTAGGCTTTGCACCAAATCCTCCACATTTTTCGACAAGTTCGTTCGTCTTTGCACCGAATCCACCACAATTTTCGATAACATCAGCAGCCTTTGCTCCTCCAAATCCACCACAATTCACGTCAAAATGCTCATTGATCTCAACATATTGCACGCCAAATCCTCCGCACGTCTCTTGTACCATCACATCATTTCTTCTCGTTTTTTGATGCCATCCTGTCATCGGCATCATAATATTTTCTCTATACTCACCCCATGCCTATTGGAAATTGGGTGAGAACCTACAATTTTTTGTTTCCGATTGTTTTTGTTATAACCACCGGTGGGATAGCAAAGATGACATATGACCAGGGATCAATTATCTAGGTGAAAACAACTGTAAAAGGTGAGTACGTTTTTTTCAGTTCAAAGGCGTCCAAAACCGGACGTTTTGGCAAAATCTCAAATTTGTAACATTTTTACCCCTAGTTTTCTGAGTCGGCCCGCGCGGGCACGTTTTATGTCTAAAATCAGAAAAAGCGGGTACGGTAATTTAAAATAAACGTACTAGTTGACCCCTGCATACACGTCCTCGTAGGCATTAGTGGACAGTCACCTTTTCAAAAATACAACATTCTTATTTGCAGATATCCGAAAGAATTCCCAGAGCCATTTTCAGACGCCCTCCACCACCCGGTCACCTTTCAATTCCAGTGGTGGTTATAGGTTAAAATACTAGAACGCGAAAACCATTTGTTGGTTCTCATTGAGAAGAGTGTGATCCGAAGGTGCTCATCCAATCTGCCATCGATTCCATCTCAACTCACCAACTCTGCCTCTTCCCCTTCCACCTCCTCTTCCTCTGGCAATTCCTCCTTCTCTCTGTCCTCCATTCATTCCTCCATTTGTATCCATTCCAAACTGTCTTGTCCCTTCTACGCGACCTCCCTCGGCACGCTCCTGCAATTGTCCGAGTTTAAAACTCCATTCAATTTGGCTATCCATAACAAATTGCCGATCTTTTCACTCTGCATGCTATCTTGTATTACAAACATTTTAAAAGGTTAATCATTTTATTTACAGTGCCACTACCGGTCTTCCAAGTTGGATTCTCCTTCCCCGCATCTCCTGTTCGAACAACAATGAACAGGGTCAAATAATGTCTCCTCAATATCCCACCTTGGCTCCCTGTGCCTTCTTCAGTCGCTCCTCCCATGAGAGCACAGATGCTCCTCCATCTTTGTTGTTGTATCCTCCATCACCTCTAGGCCCTCCTCCTCCGACGTGTTTGTTGCCTCCCATCGGAGAGAATCCGCCCATCGGCTTTCCTCCTCCAATTATTCATTTATACAAGTCGAAATATGGCGCGCTGCCTTATTTCAAAACCATTTCAAGAATGGAGAGACGGATTCATCATCCTGATAGCCCCTAATTAAATAACCTCCTGGAGAGAATGACAACCCACCCTTCTGCTGCACATTCTGTTGTTGATGCTGATTCATATGCTGCTGCTGCTGCGGAAGCATCATCAGCGGCTGTAACAATTGAACCATTCAATTCATTTTATTGAATATCCTTTACCTGGGGCGGGTTCTGGCCTAGGTTGGTCGTCTGCCAGGCATTTGTTTGGAACTTCTACAACAACAACAATTATACAGCTTAATTATACCAAAGTGAAGACAACATGGGAACTGGGTTCTGCCTAACTTACAATGCCTTGCTGGGGATGATTCTTCTCGGGCGAATTCCACTCGCCGCCAGTAGCTGTGGCACCCGAATTATTGCCGAGAGCTGCCGATGAGTACGACTGCTAAAAGAAAGAGGTTGAACACCCTTCCAATTCAGCTTATTGTCATCTGTACACCACTGGTGGGTTAGGAAAGGGAATAATTTGTACGTCGTCGATGCCCGCATAAGCTCCCGGTAGATTAAAAAGGTGACAACGGAATCCAAGAATAACATGAAATTATATATTACGCGTTTCACATATGGAAATGCCGATTCCATCGAACATCGAAAAATGCGCCACCCAAGTTCTCTCTCTTCTTTTTGATACCCACATGTGGCCCCGCAACTCTCACCGCCACTTTCCATCGTATGCAAAAAATTAACAGTGATAAATGTGTTTTTGGCACTTTTTACACCTTTGTTATAGCTTTTCGATAGGTATTCAGCATACCGAACGAAAGCTCTCGGCAAGCTTGACCGATCTAAATCTAAACTGAATTCCCATGGTATGAGTTCCATACCATCAAAAATTCCTACCCTTTTCATCTGTGCATAGACCTCCAACAACTTCTCATCGATCAAACTCACATGGTGGTGGTGATTTGTCGATTCATCCATGCTCATTCGGGCGAATTGGGAATGATCGAACGGAGTAGATTGTCCTCCTCCTCCAGCTCCACCAGAGTGGACAGTAGTGAACATGTTCTCGTCGCGCTAAATATATAGAAACCCTATAGACTATTTAAAATATTTCCGTGCTCTCTCGCTTCACTGATCCACGATTGAGCATAGCGAAAAGAGAGAGCAAGATGATTGTTCACATCAGCAAACATGTAACCATGTAGATGCAATGTTGGAACGTCGCTCTAACCTCTAACGCTACTTCTTCGATCGAATTACCTCACTAGCTAGACGACTAGTTCGCTACACAACCACTACTCAAGAGAACGACTACACGAAATGGATGTTGAAATGACGAAGAACTCAACTCTCACCTCGCTCTATTCAAATCCACTGTTCAAATTGGCTTTTCGATTCTTAATTATCACAAAATCCTATTGTCTAGAGAATAAGTCGAAATATAATTGAATTGTATGCACAAAGGAAAACATAAAGGATTAAATGATGCAAAGATATAAAATGATGAGATAGTATCTTACACGCTCGCCCCAGGTTCCACCGTAATCTGCAGCTGCAGCAGCAACTGCAGCTGCGGAAACGGCTGCACCCCCTCCCGGCTGCACCCATTCGTTGCCGGGTACAGTGCCACGAGCTGCGATAGTAGCGGCGTGGTGATAGAGATGTGCATCCTATAAAAAGGAACTATTAATTACCAGCCGATCCCCCCCCCCATCGGCGGGGCCTGATCGCGCGCATTTAACTTTTAAAAAAATTAAAGTTCCGTTACCTGCCTACGTGACTTTCGCAATAGTGACCAAACGTACACACACAGGGAGACATCTCTCCTTTATTAAGGATTATTAACAAGGTAGTAATTGATATTTTAATTAGACGAAACACACAAATTACTTGGCAGACAAATTACTTTAAACACAAATTACTTGGCAGCGTGATCTCTTTTTACGTCACTTCCATGCATACATATTCGTGTCGACCGGGCCAGTAATTATCAAACTACATTATATCAGACTTCTTAATATGTTCATGGTAAAGTATTAAAATGGTTGTTGAGAACTACCTACAATCAGTAAACACATTTGACAATCATTCAAACATTTTGGATTTACAACGAAATTGACACACAATTTGTCAGTATGTTTCATGAGTCATGGCATTACAAGAAGGAACATTCTTTTTGTTAAGTCCTGAACAATAACCGTTCAATGAAGCGATTATTGCTGAAACAACTCCATTATGGAGACTCCATACGTTATGTATCGGGTTGATGCAAAAGTTTCTGAGGTTTTTTGCACTTTCATGTTACAAGCGATAACTCAGCTCTTCTTTAACCAATCAACTTATGCATTTCCATATTGGATGTGGGCATGGATACTCTTTCTAGCGCACATGCAGGTTAACCAATTCCAATCGAAAGGCCGTCAGACAGAGCACCTTGTCAAACTGAGCGCGTTCGCAATTTGTGCTGTCTACTTCCGAGGATAGAACTTTTTTGAGCTACTCAATTTGCATAAACGAACTTCGCTGATCTTACGGGCATTCACTAGACATCAAAATAAAATAATAGTGGCCGGCTAGAAGTGACCGCAAAAATAATGGCCGGCGCCTTTTTGAAAACTTGCGTCAAGTGGATCCCATTGTATTCAGATTATATCAGAGGGAATACGAAAGAGTGAACCTACACTGTCTGGCAATACAGAAAAATAAAGTACCTGTCCTAATAACAATACCATGAAAAATTGGTAGAGATATATTCACAAATGAATAAGCTGCGAAAATGTCAACATTCACGTCTAAGTTCGAGGGCCGAAAGCAACACATTTTGATAACCCCTGTTTGCAGCGCTGACTAAAATCCGTGTTTTTTTGTGTTTAACCGATACCCCCCCCCCCCCCCCACATTACGTATTAATCGGACAAAGCTATGGCTTTACAAATTTTTGTTAAATCGGCGTCGACCCGAAACTCACAAACTCACATTTTTAGAATAACTTCGCACCACAGTCTACGTTATTATTTATTTCTAATAAACGATTCACTCGTTATCCAATTTCAAGTTACCTTTGTTGTGGCCCACAATCCTCCTAAATAAGGGTGTGAGTCAATTGAAGCTCAATGTAAGCAATGAGTAGAAATCAGGGGAAAAGAAAACCTCAGAAACTTTTACATCAACCTAATATAAATGAGTTATCTCTGATGTTTTTAATAAACTCCCCTGGCCACTTATTCTCTGTATCTTTTTTCAAGTTATGGCATACCTCGGGAGATTCCTTCATGTCAGGCGGAAGGGAAGATGTGGAGCTCACCCACGATGCCGTGTACGCTGCAGAGGACTGCTGATTCTCGAACACAGAGAGAGGAGAGCCTCAAGTATTTACATTTATTTAAGATATCTTCCAACAATAGGGAGAGAGTTTAGCCAACGAATGTTTTCACGATGGGTGGATACATTAGCGATCTTCATAGAAAAATGAGAAAATTATTGAATTTATTGCCGTCTTCTCACCATGGATGCCTGTCTCTCCTGTCTCACCCGCTCTTTTCACAGCGGGAGGGGGACGGGGATAACCCTGACTCTGTGGCGGCGGCGCGCCTGGATTGAAGTTGGCGGCCGAAGCTCGCTCAGCCATCTGAAAAAGGAAGGACATTATAACAAGCTCTATTCTTGGGTAATTTTTTTAAGGTTATTTAGAAGGAAATGAATTTCGCGCTGCAATTTGACGAGATATTTGAATTTAAGGCTCTCTGGAATTTTCATCAGCAGTTCAAATATTTTGCCTCTGAATATTGCAGTTAAACAGTGTATGGCGTAAACTGTATAATTGAATCATCTGGTTCTTCACTTTTGTTAGGAAAAGAAGTGGTAGCCATTAAAGTTATGCCTCGCAAATATTGCAGTTTGAATGACTCCTATTGGCGAAAAAATGATATAATAGCACGCAACTATAGACACGTCGCAAAACTACTAGGCATGAGAGTGATAGGCCCAGAGTAATACAAGTATCTTCCTCTCTTCATTCCTCCCGGCTTCTCTCCTTCTCATAAAAGTGCACGTCATCAAAGTATTTCTCTCGTTTCTCTCACCCAAATTTTCTCTAATGACAGAGTGAGAAGAGCGTTTCGCGGAATATATAGAAAAGGAAATACGCTGAAAAGCTGATAAGAAGACTGAAATTGAGCGGTAAATGTTGAGAGAACTACATCTACAGATGATATTCCTAAAAATGCCGTTAAACTGAAACGGCATTACCTGCAGAAGCCTAGAAGCTCCCTAAAAGATTGTCAAGTTGTGCGTCACGTCTAAAATATGCATCATACAAATCATCTTTAGACACATTTTTCTTCATTTCAGACGCGACTAAAACTTCTGCAATAGATCAGTAGAAGAAATGAGGAGTTTAATGAGATCGAATATTTCTCAAGAAATCCATCCGTTACGTGTTCTTTATACAATTCCATCCTTTACGCGCTTTCTCGCTCTATCCATCCCCCCTCATCTCTCTAAAAATCGCATTAAAATCATTAAAATCGCAATATACCTGACGACCAATTATCCCTCCCGAAACACTAAAACAACGACGAGGAGGCATATTGATTAAATAATAAATTCAGAGTATATGAGAGAGTGAAGATCTCTCACGCAATACCTGCTGCTGACCGTACGAGGCAACAGCGAACTGCTGTTGTTGTTGCTGCTGCTGACTAGTAAACATCTGTAAGAAAATAAATAACCAATTGACAGATAGTGCGTAATAATTTACCGGGTTGGAAAACTGTTGCATGTACTGCTGCTGGGCACGCTGGGTAGCGTAGTACTCGCTAGGATCGACCGCGGCATAGGCATATCCTGTAACGTCTGAGCACGGTTTAGAAAGTTTAATATATATTGGCGGCATAATATATATATATATATATATATATATATATATATATATGTACATAAATAGTGATTCATACCACCGTTCGCCTGCTTCTCGTATTCGCCGGCCATTCCATAAGTGGCGTAACCCATGTTCTGCAATATTGTGCGTTAATGATAAACTCGCGTGTGCAGAAGCATTAGAGTACGAGGCAGTCTTCGAGAATCCCTTTCAAAAAAAATGACATCATGGAAAGACGAAAATGTTAGGCCGTGTTCTCAGTACAACCAAGCTTGAAGCCAAAAGAGGATATTCGTGCCTTGTAAGCTTGAAGTATGTTTTCGCATGTATTTCAGCGCGAAATTGTTGTGATTATGCGTTGAGCTGATCGATCTCTTCATTAAGATGTACTTCATTATTTACTGCTTCACATTCCAGTATGGCTAACTTGTAAGGCCGAGGACAAGTTCGGCGCCTTTCAACGTGTATGTTCATTGAAGTCACCATAATCGTCGGAAAAACAGAAAAAAAAAACATAATTTTACAGTAGCGACCAATTTGAGTGTTTTTTGATTCCTTGGAAATGTGCCTTTGAAACTGTTAATTTGAAATTTTCGATAGGATCATGCGGCAAAGACAAAAAGTTGCCTACCGGAGTAGGCTGCTGCCAGTGTTGGTTCTGAGCGTACGCGTACTGTTGTTGTTGCTGCTGCTGCAGAATTATTTATTAACATTCGAATATTTTTTTTTATTAACATTCGAATATTTTAAGGAAAGCTTTTAAAATCTTAATTGATCGCGTGTACCTGCTGCATCATTAGCTGTTGAGCCTGAGCTGCTTGCTGCCGATCTGAAGCGAATGACATACAACAATGTGCGAAATAGCAAATTAAAGCCGAAAAAGAAGAATGTCGAAGGGAACCGATAAAAAGAAGTTAATGTAGTACCTACCCATCTCGTGGGGCATTACGTACACTGATCAGCCAATGGCCAAGCGAGAGAGGGCAAGCGCGCTTTCTGAAACGACTTTGTCAACGAATCGTAACGTACACTACTCGGAACAAACCCCATCGATGCAAGGATTTGTTATCAAACGTGAACACATGCTGAAAGATATCAGAAGAATACATTTTCAAATTATTCGCATGAATATAGGGTTCGGAGCTATATTAAGTTAGTCTTTCTTCAGTAGTGACAAATTGTTTCATATGGTTTCAAAATCAAACTATGGTCATGATGAGAGTATGGAGAACATTTTAAAACTAATTAGACTACTTTCGATTAACTGTCGCTGCGGCAAATTGCAAAAATAGGAGCGTCATTTTAAATAGTTGAGAATTGCGTCAAGGCACCTCTTTCACGCAAGCGATATTACGGTAGGCTAATGTCGAATCACCATCTGACTATTTCGCAACCGAAGCAACACTCACTTATATTTTATTTCGTTACTGTTTTTGCGTTCATAGCCAAGCAAATTTATTACATCTTGTTTTCAAAAAAACGAGTAGTCCATATTCCGAAATGCATACAAAATAATCACGGATAAACATCTGCGTCAGCAGGTATCGTACTTTATCACACGCGTACTAGTTTATTCGCGAAAATTTCCAAACTAGGGACATTCACGTGAAAATTCAAACTCCATTAAAATGTCCTATTTTTTGGTTGTAGGGCTCTCGGGCGTGCAGAATCACGATTACACATCCAGAATTTTAAAATATTTTTATTTAAGCGAGATACAGGCACCCATTCTTAGCCCCGCCCACCGTGGTGTAGTGCCAGCGAGTGCATGGTTCATTTGGTCACTTTATTTTCACGTGTCAGATGCGAATATTTTCAAATGCGTCTCGTTCTTTAATTTTTTGTGCTATTAGATAGAGCAATTTCTCTTGAACAATTATTGATACATATATAAGCATTTTTCACTTCACAGGGAGCGTACTTATCACTTTTAGAATTCTTGTATACTGTAGCCGTGCCTAATTCGGTAAGTATGTAGCTGAAGTTGAGAATTATACATTGTAACGTTTTCACAGGGTGTAATTAACTTGTTAGGTGCATGAAATATGAACAAAAACAGTCGTAGTTTGCAAACAACTAGACATGATCCCTGATTTCATTGACTTTTTGACGCTGTTTTTTATAAGGTTTGCGACCACAGATTTTGTTCATTTTTTGCATAGTGCTTACTAATGGTCTTAAAAACAAAAACATAATCAAACCGCGAAGGCGCATCTCTTATTTGATCGGATATTCGATAAAAACTGTTTTATGCAAAAGTTTAAACGCTAAATTTAACATGTTTGCGACCACAGATTTTTTTTGTTTTTTCTTACACGATATATTATCATTGAAGCTCCTCGGAAAACTGAAAATTAAAGAGGCGCATCCTTATACAGTCGCTTAATCACGAATAAACAATTTTACTGTGGAGATTTGAATTCCCGGGCAGTTCGACGTTCATTTCCTGGACCATACCTCTCCCCGGCTCTCAAATTTTATTTTCCGGTTTGCATGTCCCTATTTCGAAAAATTCAAATATTGATAATATTATTGCGTAAATCTCTTTCTCGTTCTCAATCTCAAATCTCATTCAATTAATTAATAACGTATATACGCGTATGCATGCATTTATTGTGAGCTGAGATTTCTAAATTGATTTCATCTACAGTTCGACGTTACGAAGATGTCGGGCTTCAAACAACAGACGCCCGTCTCTCAACTGATCAGAACAGGCAAAGGAGGAGGTGGAGTTGACGAGAGGAAGACGCGCGATTCTTTTCGCAGAGAGAAGGTCAAGGAAGGAGTGATATTGCGAACTACGTACATTGATGGTCACTGTATCTAAGCCCAAAGAAAGTCCTTAATTACAGCATAATTTAAGGATCTCGAGGAAGATCGTAAGCTCGGAATCGAGCCGGCCTGCGTTGACGTCGATTCTGGTCGTGACATCAACCCGCACATCCCCCAGTTTATCACACAGACACCCTGGTATGTGCCCGCGGAAGGACCCACGCTCAAGGTGTGTGATGCATCAATTATTTCGTGAAATAGTTAATTATTTATTATCGTGTTTCACCTTCTTTGCCAATTCTCGGGTAATTCTAGCATCAGCGTCCACACTGGGAACGCCAGCAAGAGGTCGATTCAGGCGTTCACGATTGGTACAGCAGAGGAGTAAAAGGTTAGTCGCTGTTACCTCCTGTTAGCTTTTCTCCCTGATGATTTTCAATTTGTTGGTTGTAGAAACGTCTTCAAAGCCAGTCAAGTTCAAGCCCGGTTCCTGTGATAACTGTGGTGCCACTACACATAAGAGGAAGGACTGCTTCGAACGTCCACGAAAGCTCGGTGCAAAGTGAGCAATAAATTCATTTTAGTTTTTCATAAATAATAAGCTTTCAGGCACACGAACGACGATATTGCTGCCGACGATTATGTGCAGCCGAAGATTCGCCTGACGAATTGGGAAGCTAAAAGAGACAGGTACTGTATCTTTCGTGCGTTTTGCCGAACAGTGAATAGTGCGATAATGGTAATATGATTCAATATGTTGATATTGTAATGAATACTGTTCAGATGGAATGGTTATGACAACGCCGCATACAGTGAAGTAATCAAAGAACATGAGAAGCAGGAAGAAGTTAGAAAGATCATTAAGGATCAGAAGGTGAGTTCCTAACTCTTTAAGGTCAGATATGGTTCACAAAACGATAAATCATAAATGCTACCATCTTATCCTGTTCATTGCAGCTTAAAGAGGAGAAGGCAGCTGCAGAAGCGGCGAAGGAAAAAGCTGAGAATAGTGCGGATGAAGGAACGGATGAGAAGGTTAACTTCGTACCTCTTGGATGATATCAATAACATGAGTATTTGAGATGGGAGAGGATAAAGGAGAGGGGGATGAGGATGACGAGGACAAGTATGCAGAAGACGCAGACATGCAGACTAGTGTGGACATGGATTCGAGAACCAGGATTACGGTAAGTTTATGCGTATCCGGTGTGCTAGATCGAGGATATTATCATTTTATAAATTCTTCCCGAAAAAAGGTTTACAATCTGGCATCCCCTCGTGAGATAATATGGAGACATGGTTTCATGGCTAGGTATTGATAGTATAGTTACGGCCTCGGAAGACATGTCTATTGAGTTGAACATTCAGTGACCCTTATGCGACACACATCTTCTTTATCAGGTTCGAAACCTGCGAATTCGAGAGGATACAGCCAAATATTTGTACAATCTGAACGAGAACGCACCATACTATGATCCAAAGTCTCGTTCGATGAGAGAGAATCCTTTGGCCGGAGTGAAGGGAAAGGAACAGCAGGCAGCCAAATTCAGTGGAGAGAATTTTGTGAGGTGAGGGAGCATGCAAAATCGGGCAATTTGTTACAGTCATTTTGGTGATAATGAGGAAATTATTCACTACTTGGACCGAGTTCCTCAATAGAACTATCCAATCCACCCCATTCGAATGTCCGAGCTGACGGGCTGACAGCTACTCAAGAAAATCCAAAGCAACAATTTTTTTTGGCGAAAACTGATACCGTTTAAGGTTTACAAATATGATACTAGTGGCAATTAAATGAACTAAAAAAATATTTCAGATACTCAGGCGAAGTTGTTGCAGCGAACGAGGCTCAAGTGTTTGCTTGGTCTGCTCGATGCCAGGTAACGAGTCATTTTTTTTAAAAATTGTTATTTCACAAAGTTCCCATTTCATGGTAGCAAATCTGGAATGTTTCAATTAGATGTAAATCATTCAGGGAATTGATGTACACGCACTCGCTGAGCCTACAAAACTGGAACAGCTTCAGAAAGACTTCAAGTCAGAGAAAAAGGATGTGAAAGAGGAGACAAAGCAGGTGAGATGTAGGGATAGGATAGATACTAGTGCCCATTTGAAAGAACTTCAATATTGCAAATGTTAGAGCTCTAGCGCTTTAGGAGGAAGAGGGATTTGTGAATAATAACCTCCAATATGTGGTGGTAAAGCAACTCGACCAAACAAAATGGAAAAAAACACCAGTTGTGACAACAATTTTTGAATGAAAACGATTTGGAAAAATATCGATCCAAATATAGGGACCGCAGACTCCGCCCATTTTCTGATTATTTCGAATCCACGCAACTGTATCCACACTGACCACACCACGCATTTCCATCAAAAGTACCCTATTTTCGATGTTTGTTTTCTACATAAAATTGTTTAGTTATAATTTTTATTTCGGATTATTATCATAATTTAGAACTTAAACAACAATCGAAGCTCATCGGTCCTTTGCCTAGTCGCTTCACATATTTTTAGACGTGTTCAAACATAAGACAAAATTAGAAAAATTTCATTGGCGTTTATCGACTTTGCTATAACGAGCTTTCTTTACGAATTTTGTTCCAGCGTGATCCATATTCACTGCACTTTTGCGCTATGAAGGTTAGGTACCCGCCCTAAAACGCCCAAATTCACTAGGGCTTGAAACGTTAATTCGCTCATTCTGTATTTACGTATTTCTAATCTTAAAATTATATTAGTTTCTGAATAATTTATTTTTTTTGTTTCACATTATTTCTCATGAACGTTCATCATGGTTTATAAACTCAAAAGTAAAGACAAAAAAATATAAAGTAAGTTTCGATGCTTTTGCAAGAACTGTACTGTGCAAATAGGCTCCTCGATTGCACATTGTTTAATGATAAGCCATGCACCGGGACATTTTAGACAGTGAATCTGTGAATCGAATGCATAAATAGAAGCCTAGCCACCTCTATTTGTCTTCTATAAAATCCGGTATTTGCAAACAGTCATGCGAGAGGAGGACATTCATAAAAGAAATGTTCCGAACTTTCGCTAAAATGGCATGCATGTGATACAAGAAACATCCCCAGCGAGTTTTCAAAATTCGAAATTGCTTAAAAAATGAAGGAATAGCGATAAGAACGAGTTCATGTTAAATTGTGTACCAGTGATCGGAGAATCAGAGAAAAAAATCAGTACCATATAGATTCAATAGTTCGTGCAGCCTGAATAAGTGGTGAATGCGGAAAAGTTGCCAACATTAAAAAAAAAAGTTGATAGGATCGAGTTTTGATATAGAAATCATAAGTCTGACCTAAGAAGTGCTCCAACTCCAGTAAAATTATCGCTTTCAATTTTGAAGTGCTCAACATGGCTAGATTCCTGTTTTCCCTCATTTTTACATTTAATATAATGATAGTAGGTTATAGATCCATCGATTAGAAACAAAGAAATTTTTTCGGAACGACACGCTGCGGTCCCTATCCAAATATTCAACTTCGAAAAAGGACATTTCGCACAATCCGTTTCGTACAATCGTTGTAGTATTTTTTTTTCCGATGTTTCACACGAGCAGTTATTATATTTCCATGATTATCCCACAAAATTGTTCGATTTTTAAAAAAAAGCCCTTGTTCGTTGTTGTATGAAATGTCATTTTTCGAAACTGAACGTTCACTGGTGGGCTAGGACAGGTGATAAGTTTAAAGATGCGTATGCCCGCATAGACATTTGGGGACTATCACCTATTCTAAAAAGCGAGTCCGAATGCCCGAAGGAATGTCTAGAGCCGTTTTGCAGATGTCCCCACTCTGTCACTTTTCGATCTTACTAGTGTAAACATTCAATGCGTTTTGTTGGAAATGAATTGCTCGAAATGTCTTTATTCGAAACTGTATTGTTCCATTTTGTTTAGTCGAGATGTATTAACACCCAATGTGTGAGATAGATTCAATATTCATTTCAAATTTTGTTTTTACCGATTTAGTATATTTTGTAAACAATATAGTATTTTACAATTTATTTTCAGAAATTGTTAGAGAAATACGGCGGTGACGAGCATCTACAAGCCCCTCCGAAAGAATTGTTGTTGGCTCAATCAGAGGCATATGTCGAATATTCGAGAAAGGGAGCTATAATCAAGGGAGAAGAACGGCCACTAATCAAGAGTCGATTCGAAGAAGATGTGTATGTCACTATCGCAAGAGGCCGAATCTGAGAAAAGTCACCATTTTGCCCCCTCCCTGGACATAGTATTTCGATTCCGGCCTCCATAGTCATATGACTTGAGGAGCTTTGCCTTTTGGCCTTGTTTACAAAACTGATGACGTACTACTTGTATTGCGAAATGTGGCGCAAAAGCAGCTAGTAAGTCAAAAATATCGAGAATTCAAAATTTCTCAACCGAATATGATAGATTCAAAATTCCTTTTACAGTATGTTAGGCATGCAGAGAGTACGCCATAACACTATTAGGATCGAAATTTTCACGATTCTGATATCGACTTTCCACTTTCGCTTTCACATTTATCGATTTCTTTGTATCTCAGTTCCAACTGGGAGCATAATTTCCTTCATGTGGCGTTACCCAGATGTCATGTGCACTACACCCACGTATGACCACTATCGGATTCCGGATCACATAGAACGAGAAGGTCCCTTGAATGATCGCGACTCCGTTCCAAGTCGGCATTTTTCATTAGCTCTCAATGCCAATCTAGCTGGTGAAATATGACGAATTGCCCTTGTGCACTCTGGACTTGCCTAAATACTGCAAAAGGAATTTTGATTCTAAGTTATTCGGTTGAGAAATTATGAATTTTCAATATGTTATCAGCGGCTTCAGTGATATAACCTATGTGGTGAAAGTGTAGAGAGTGTAGTGTATGCACTAGGGCTGCAGGTTCGGTTTCGAAAAATTCGCAACTCGCCAATCCCTTTTCCCTCTTTCATTCAAAACCGCGCGAGAGAATTGGGTGTGGTTTCTCCGCTCCCTCTTTGCATATCGTCTCTCTCGCGCGATTTTGAATGAGGCAGAGGGAAGGAAGGGGACAACGTTCGGAATAAATCGAAACCCACTTCATTCTGGCAAACCTAGTGGACACTGTAGAGTGTTCTGAACGATTCGAACAAAATTATGCAATCATTTTTTATTTCATTTTCAGATACCCAAAAAATCACACGGCCATCTTTGGATCTTACTGGGCAAATGGACGATGGGGGTTCAGGTATGATGAGTGTTTGTATTGTGTTTTGCTTCGCCTATTTACTCTCAATTTCCCGACCAGTGATAACTCTACATTTTCTCATTTGTTAAATGTGCGAACGTTCAATTTACAGTTTCCAAACGCGAACTATTTTGACCCCCTATTTTTATTTGCGTGTTGGATAGCGAATGGTCGAATCGCGCATCGGAAAATGAAGAAAACGGCCTGGAACACCGGTCTGATCCGGTAGTGCTCCAGACAACGCGCGCGCGTTTCAAACTATATAATATGGGGGGGGGGGGGGGGGGGGGGTACCTGAATAGCTGATTGTGAGCTGTGGCTACGCACTTTTACTTTCTGCGGTTTACTGACTTCGTTTTTTTTCTTTCAAGACATACTTGTGTCAAGTACGTGCTTGGCGGTTACCTGTACTCTCTAGTTTCGAAGTTCCGCCCCTTAATATCGCCTCTGTCCTCTCCCTATCCCGTCTTGACTATAGAACGCTCTTTCTACAAGTGCGCGGGAAACACTGGTACCCGTACCCGTTACCCTACGCTACCCGGCTACGCTACCCGTACACGTACTTAAGTATTGAGGTCCAGGTGTGTTTCCAGATTCAACAATGAAATAACAATACATCAATCAACATTTGTCCTGGTTGGCAGGATTTTGCGAAAAAAGCGACCAGAAAAAAACTCCGGAAAACGGAATTTTCCGGTTTAGAAACCGGAAAACCCGGAAAATTGTCAAATTCGTTGAATTTAGATGAATTTTTCGTTTTTTTATGTCAATTTTTGAAAAGTTATTTGTAGTTACACCTCGCCTAATTATTTTAACGGATTCTCAAGTTCAAAATCAATTTCGTTGAAAATTTTTTGGGAATATTTATATTTCAAGCTAAATTTTTGGACTTTTTAGGAAAAAATATTCGAAAATGCTCATAATATCTAGTGTAAATTACCGGAAATTTTCCGAACTTTTTCGGAAAAATTCAGCGAACAGTTCCGGAATATTTTTCCGGTTCCCCCACAACCCTGCTAGTTGGGTAACTATATCCCCCCCCCCACTCGAGCTGTTTTGAAAATGATTTTCTAACACTAACGTGCTGTGTTCAGATGTTGCCACTCGTTCGTGAAACAGTCTTACTGTATCGGAGAGCAGGGCTATGCAGTTAATGATGAGATGGCCGCACTCCCGACTGTGACAAAGAAGGAGACAAAGGGTTCGAGAGAGATGTCCACATCACGTATTAACAATCCCCCCCCCCCCCCCCCCCCCCCCCCCCACCTTCCTTACTTGTAAGATCTGATTACCTAGGTATCCGACATCTGTGGGCATTCCGTGTTTTTATGAGCGTATATACAGAGGATTTTACCCGAAACCTAACCACCTGCAAGTGCGATAGCCTTCAAAATCTGTTAAAACATTCCACTTCTTTGGTTTCATGACGACCTAAGCATTCGACCCCTGATATACAATGTTTATTTCAGAAGAAGCGAAGGAAGTGAAGGAGGAAGAAGTGACGAAAGAAGAAAAGAAGGATAGTTCGAGTTCATCGTCCTCATCGTCGGACTCTTCATCTGAGGACTCAGAGGGAGAGAGGGAGCAGCAAAAGGTGGCGGATCAAGACATACCATAGATACATACTTTTCTTTGCCAGCCAGGGCTGTTCCCAGACTACTATATATTTTCCCGTTATCAGAACAATATGTGTTGTCGATTATTCAGTCATTTGCCTCTGATCAATCTCAGACAATGTAACAAATATTGCAGAAAAAAAGAGAAGAAGAGGCGGAAGAAGAAAAGAGAAGATCCGAGAGAGAAGCAAGAAAGAGGGATAGGAAAAGGGAGAAGAGAAAGAGGAGAGCAGAGAAGATGGGAGGAAAGAGGAAGAGGAAGAGGTTTATTTTTCATAAAACTATGTCATTTTCTATGGACAGTAGGTTAAATGAGAAATATTTTGCAATATGTTCTTCGATGTATCAGTTGCCACTCACCTTCAACAGTTCTCATCCAACCTATTACCTTTTTATAATCGTTTCTGAAACTCAGTTAATAAGTATTTACGCTCATAATAATTGATAATGAGCGTTAATACGTTTATCATGTTACAGACACAATTCGAATGAATCGTCTGATTCGGCTGATTCATCTGTTTCTGAGAAGGAAGAGGACAATACTGAGGACGCGAAACTGCAAAGAGAAGTGGCCAAGGCTCTCAAGGAAGAGAAGCGAGCCAGAAAGGAAGCCAAGAAGGTATGCAATGACGAATCGCAAACATTGTAGATCTGCTATAAATGATTTGTTTTAGAACGAAAGGGATCGCAAGTACAACACGACGTACGAATTCAAGAAGCCGACTGAGCTCGAGGTCGAGGCTTATAAGCTCACGCAGGTACGAAGTAGTAGAATAACTTGTTGAATACTACCGAAATATTCCCGGTTTTCGAGATTATGTCTATCAAGGAAACTACCTATTATTTGAAAATCTTTTTAACCTTTTGCATAGGTCGATGAGCTTGTTACATTTAGGACAGACTGAACGATTAAAGGAGTGGCATAGCCAACCTTGCGTGAAATAAAAACTTACAAAAGGACAAGAATTATTTAGTTTTTGAAAAAAATCTGAGAAACATACCCGGCGTTTTATAGGCGTTATCTCCTACCTTTTTCATGTTCCAGCCGATTTCGCCCCCGCCTTCGGCGGGTCTGAGCGGATGGCAGGGTTCACTGCTGTTCGGTTCGCTCACCATCCATTTCGCAATATAGAAAGCTCGGGGGGTAACGGTCCGCTACGAGAGAGGGAGAGAGTAACGGGCCGCTACGAAGAAGGGAGAGGGTAGCGGGCCGCCACCCCTGTAGCGGACCGCTACGTTTCGGGGATTTTTTTCCACGTACTATTCAATAAAGCGCGCGCACTAGTTTAGACGGGTTGGGAAGAGCAGGCGGAGATGTGAGAAAGGGGGGCGGAGCTTCGCTCTCCTCTCCTTTCCACGAAACCCCGCTACGGAAGTAGCGGTCCATTACCTCTTCCCCCCCTCGTGGCGGTCTGTTAACCCCGTTACCATAGGTGCCCCCCCTACCCATGTATAGGCGCCGTCTCCCCGGTGTCGTGGGCACCTATGCCCGTTACCGTTTAGCCAACCCTAGTTTTATTGTACATCATCTATCGTTGGAATTGTAGGTGCACGCAGCAGATCCGATGGCTAAGTTCATGGAGGAGAAGAGGAACAAATGAAGAAAGAGTGGTACACATGAGTATTTTATCGTTTCATCTTTTTTGTGAATGTTCTTTTTTTAAATATTAAATTCAATCAATAAACATATTACAGTTGTTTGGATGTCATGTTGTACACGTGTAGCGGGGCACTTGTTTATCTTTTCTCAAAAAGTTTTGATTATCGGTAAGACGGTCGATTGTAGATGTCACAAGAGGATGAAGATTGGTTCGACATTTTAATGAGAGTTGATGAGAACATCAGTGGTGCGATTGTGCTCCCACTACGGTAGGGGAATATTTGTCCTAGATTACGGTATTCATGTTTTTTCGACCGCTTCCTCGTAAAATGCACACCTAAAATTTCAAGAATTTTGGCCTGATTAGATTTGTGATAACAAGTTAGCGTGAATCTATCGTTCAAACGTTCATCAATGTTTTCACCTACCATACCTGAGAAAGTGAACAGATATAGTCAGGATAGTTCCAAATATGATGCCATCCAGTGCACGACCACTTCTCAAGGTCATTGAGTACGCAGTTCACGGATTTCCTTGGATCATCGTATCTTCCATCACTGCAGTATTCGCATATGCATATCGGTTTGTCTCCATTTCTGTTTGATACACTCTTTATATCACATACATACACAAACAATTGTTACAGATGGAACGAGAATGTTCAGTATGGATTGCTGGTGCTGAACATAGGTGATTGATTTATTGAATAGTAAAGCCAGTTGATTGTGTGCAGGTCTGCTTGTGGATCTGGCTGCAGTGGGTCTAGTCAAGATAATTGTGCAACGGGAACGGCCCGTTGAGAATGTTGACGATCAGGTATGCGTTATATATTTTCACTGCCAACATCCCCTTTCCGTAGCTTTCCAGTCCTTATGTCGCGCACTTAGGAACTCTAAATCCATATAAGACAAATTGCACCAATTGGTGAAGAAACGGCAGAAGGAAACATCTCGAAGCTTACATACTTTAAGATTACTAGAGGGCCCTGCGGGGCTCCTAACAGAAGAGAAAAGTTAAGAGGATTGGCGCCTCCTCGTAATCTGAAGTATTTTCCGTAGAGCCTGAAAAAAGTTTCCGGAAATCGGGGAATCCCGGTCACGTATCGAAGCATAGGTCATCAGCGTATACGGTATTCGACACTTTTCGCTTCCACCAATCATTTATTGTACATGAGATATTTCATGGCACTGCTTTCTCTAATCTCTAGTCGAACGGCTAATCAAGAAAGATGCCTTTACGGTTAAGAGAGAAAACAAAAAGGCAAATGAACAACATTTGTTTGTTTAGTCAAATCTTATTTCAATGCCAGTTTCCTCGATGCAGGTCTTCGAAGCACCTATCGCCGACCAATATTCCTTCCCTTCTGGTCACACTTCACGAGCTACAATGTTGGGTGTACTACTGTAAGTCGTATAAAGAAACAAGTATTATGGATGCATAAGAGAAAATGCTTGTCAATAGCGAAAATGAGAGAAATTGCCTACATTCGTTTTTCCTAAAATGGATGTTTTGGTCCGTTTCATCGTAGACACTAATCGTCTCACGAATTATGAACTTCGTCAGAATTACGTCTTTCATGTGTGGGGCAGGGGTCAACTAGTACGTTAATTTTAACTTACCGTACCCGCTTTTCTTGATTTTGGACACAAAACGTACCCGCCGGAGGCGGGCCGATTCTGAAAAATAGGTATAAAATGGTAAAAAAGCTGAGATTTTGTCAAAACGTGCACGTCTTTTCGCCATGCGAGTGGAAAACGTAGCCGCATGAAATGATTGTTTTTACCTAGGTAATTGATCCCTGGTGTGGGGAATAGTAATGATAGAGAGATAAGTGTGTAAAATAGTGTTGTAAACGAATCTTTCTATATACGCTATAGGCTTTTTGCGTTTGCGGTAAGGAACAATTAAATGATCGGACGAATAATATAGCGTGCGTGTCTTTTCACTGCAATGGTAATTGCAGAAGCTACTTCTTCCCTCGATTAACTCCTATCGGTGTGGTATTCCCATTGATGGTCGCGTATTCACGGGTGGCCATGGGAAGGCATTACTTCACCGATGTTATTGGAGGTGAGCAACAGCATAAATGTAACGACTCTCGCTATTTCACAAAACTGTATTTCCCGTTCTTGGCGATTACTTATCTATACAAAAATACAAGGCTACATTAAATGTCACTTGAGGACTAACACTTGGCGGATTGCTTGGAGGTCTAGTTCTTCTCACTCCCATGGTTGTCAATCGATGGATGAAGAAACTTTTCTCATGAGATGTATCGAATTCCTACTTTCACGCATTTTTATGATTTCATTTCCACCCTGACAAATATTAAACTGTAGAGCAGTGGCTGTGTTATTATATTGCGAGGAATCGGGTCTGATCCGGCAATTGTATTTTTTCCCACAACATTCACGACCAGATAAATGAATGAGGCGATTTGATAGCTAATTTTCATTTTATTTAGAAATGTTGTTAATCAGAACTGGAGGAGAACCAACGAATTTAAAAATAACCACAGCAGACACAAAAGGGGCCAAACGGTTCCTATGGTCAGATGCGCTGCGGTCCCCGCACGCTCACGCTTATCGTGGTAGGAGCCCGCAACGACTCCACCAACCACTATACCGTAATCCAGAAAAACACTAACATTGGGGATTAATTAATATGATCGTTTTCACCCTTTTATCGATGTATTTGCAAATGTTTTCTAGACTGGATAAGATTTGAAGGATTACCTATTTTTCAAGCATAAAAACTAACCAGGAGATGCCCTACTTTTGCGACAAAGTCCCCCTTCGATAACATTGTAATCGTGAATGTGACCCATCAAACTTGAGTGTTTTTCTATTATTCTGGGATGTTTTAGTGAAATTGATTTTTATTTGACTAAACTGAGGGTCAAATAAAAATCAATTATCAACACTATCATCCTTGCTCACTTCTTCCATCGTCTCTCCAACTTTTGCATAAAAGTCCTCGTTCATTTTCTTGGCTAAATGACGGTAAAATGATGCCGTTCCATCTATGTTCAGAATGTTGGATTCTCATCGTGTCATTTACTCCGAAATTGGTTGGCCTTGCCATTTCGACTCCAATTGTACCGCATTTGCATTTCCTACTGTATTGTACTCGAAAATGTATGCATATGATAAATGTGTCTTTATTCGAGTCGAAATGGGTAGAAAACACAACAACACACGAATTCGAGTTGAAATGGGTAGGGGACACGTTTCCTACCCATTGTGGGTCAAATTGGTCGACATAATGGATCTGCACACATTTTGGACTGTAATGTGTAAGGCCTACCGCTTTGGACTCGAAAGGGGTAGGAAAACTCAAACAGGCAAAAATCCTTACACTTTCGACTCGAAATGGGTAGGCGAAATTGCCCTACCCATTTCGACCCGAAATGGGTAGGGTAGAAAATGGCCCTACCATTTCGAGTCGAATTGGGCAGGAGATTTTATCCTACCCATTTCGAGTCGAAAGGGGTAGCCTACCCATTTGTAGTCGAAATTGTATGCTTATTCACTTCCTACCACTTGTGACCCGAAATGTTGTGCCCTACCACATTTGACTCAAATATGTATGCATTTCCATTCTTCATTGTAATTCGAGTAGAAATGGGTAGGGAACGCGTTCCCTACCACTTTCGAGTCAAAATTTATCGCAAATAAATATCCTTACATATTCGAGTGCAATAGGTACAACAGCAATACAATTCACCATACAAATTGGAGTCGAAATGGCAAGGCCTACCAATTTCGAGTAAATGACACGATGAGAATCCAACATTCTGAACATAGATGGAACGGCATCATTTTACCGTCATCTAATCAACTTTGAGGCGCATAGACAGATATGATCTCTCCCGTGAGGTCTACTCGAACTTTCATCAATCAGAAATATACCCTTGTCACCTCCACCAGCCAACTAGATACACGAAGAAAGACAACTACAGCCACTCCATTCTTCCATCCATCTCCTTCTGAACTTACCAATAGTTATCCTTTTATGTATCAATGGCTTGAATATACATTCCACTATACCGTGCTGCACTTATATCGGCCCGAACTTCCGTATATCCGTGAATATCGCTCTATTTGTTGATTGCTCTTCTCGTGGCTCCGTGTTTTTGACCCACCTCTCTAACCATTGGCCGTCCTTCTGAATGAACTACTTCTCATTCGCTCCCCCATACCTAAAGCTATCCCCCCATGTCGAATTTATCACAAAAACTTATTTCGGACGGAAGTTATGATAATTTAAACTTTGTGAAATCCCCGTTTCGCTCGATTTTTTTTGATTTTTGACCCACCTCTCTAATCATTGGCCGTCCTTCTGAATGAACTACTTCTCATTCGCTCCCCCATACCTAAAGCTATCCCCCATGTCAAATTTATCACAAAAACTTATTTCGGACGGAAGTTATGATCATTTGAAGTTAGCAAAATCACTTTTTCGCACTCATTGTTTTGTATAAAAAGTATGCTATTTTCCTGCATACTGATGTATACAGAGCACGTATAACATTATTACTAAATAAATTACGGCAAAAAATTAATAAATAAATAATAAAAATAGTACTAAAATAAATATTTAAAAATTTGTATTTCAAATCATATACGTGTCACAGCTCAACTCAGCAGAATAAGGACTATTTTCCGGTTTTGACGGATTTACCGGAAGTCTTTTCAAGTTTTCGCTAAAATCCTTATAATTATGTTACTGTGCGTATTTTTGAGCTAATTTTTTTTCTAGTCGATTCGGCATCGCCGATTCCATAGGCTAGTACATTAAAAAGAATTTTATCAACACTTCTAAAAAATGGCTCTGCGGTCCCTACACTTACACATATCAATTATCTATATCCTTTTCCTCATCATCCTATCCTCCATCTCCATCAAACTTCCCAAATTGAGGGTCGCAAAAACGAGTTCATTCTCCTTTTCTCTCAATTTCATCGTGATCTTTGATCTCACAGATACCGTATTCCTTCTCTCAATCAGATGCATACTGTCCACAGTTCCCATATTTTTAAGAGTTCGCCCCCTACCCCCCCCCCCCCCCCCACCCCTGAAGCCGTGCAGAAATAAATAAAAAAAATTTTTAAATGATGATAAAAAAATATTCAAATACGCATAGGGAGGGCAGCCACGGCATTTGGGCCCTGTGCAAAACCAAAACTCCGCCCACTTGTCGATAATCGGCCCTTGTGTAGCGCGGGAATTTAAACAGTTTTTTTGCCTGCGTGGCTACCCTGTATGCTTAAGCATTGTGGTTGTCGTTCGACGTGTTTGTTTTGTTTTCTTCTTATTTTCGCTTAGTTTCCCCAGTATATTTTCTTTTTCGCTGCATTTATTTTCTCTCTAATGAATATCAGTTATAACGGCGTGTCGGAATAACTATTTGTGTATCTTGTTTAACATATTTCCGTCATCTGAACTGTGCTTTTACATTTTGTTTGAGTTAACGTAAATGCAGTTGATTTTCAGTTGAGGCTATGGGATATGGCTTCTGTCGATTCTCGCAAGGCAGCTGAACTCGATGGAAAAAGTGTTAAGGTTATTTTTTAAAACGGAATTTACTATTGCTTGCTTTCTTCCGATCGCATTACCTTGTTTTACAGGCCTAGTACTTCTGGGGACGCGCAGCCCTTCAACTCGGTCAGTATGGAGTACTCGGTATGGAGAAGCTTTTAGCGTCTTGCGAATGCTAACGGACAAAAGGTATTTAATAAACACCGACATCTTGCTGTGTTGCCGATTATTACCAAAAAATCTAATTGCATATAATCTAATTGCAAACTTACTTGAATAGGCGAGCTCCCGTTTCATAACCTGACCGTACCAGGCTTAATAATGTATGTACTGAAGCAAAAATTTCAGACTAATTGATGAGGATTTGGAGAGGTCGCGTGGTCGTCTATTGGACGAAAGCGAGGTGGAGGATGCCAAAATGGAAGCCCACGAGGGCGATCGACTCTTAAGAGGGAAAAGTAAGTCGAAAATTTTATCGAGAACCCGAATAGTTTATAATATTATGTCTTTGATGTTTCAATATATCCAGTGAGTCCTATAAGGGGATTTGCACATTACAAATCCATTCCAGTGTCTATCATGAACACTGATGGGCTAAGTTCCGCTAGTTGGTCGGGGGCTCTGCAATTTTAGAAAATTTTGTGTTATGGGATTCCGCAAAATATTTCATACAAAGAGGTGGCACCACAAATTTTCGAAAATTTATTCTTGGGAGCTTCGCACTCATTGTCAGGTGATCAAGCGACATAGCCCAACAGTTATTATGAATTCCGATTTCCAGCTGGAAGAGCTCGAAGGAACTGCTCAAGGAGCCAAATACAAGCTGAACAACCTCTTTGCACAGGTACTATTGCAAATCCATTGAGACTGCTTTTGCATTGCTAGCAGTCGAAGATTGATCATCCTTTCTGAAAAATTCCTTTACTCATTCTTTTTTTAGGTTGACGATCGCCGGAGAAGACGGAGATTCCTGACTATTTGTGTAGAACAATTTCATTCGAGCTCCTCGAGGACCCTGTTATTACGCCCTCTAGAATAACGTAATTATTTTTCTTCTTTAATTTTTAGAATCAGATAAAGCTTTAAAAGACAATTATATTTTTTTATAAATCGCACGACCGTGCGGACATGAGGGAACACCTTCAACGGGTCAGCCACTTCGACTCAGTAACAAGAGCCCCTCTCAAAGAAGATCAAGTATGTTGCAAATTAGATGCACGCTATATCAAGCCCCAATAACATACTTCATTGCAGCTCATTCCCAATTTGGAGATGCGTGACGTAGACGACTTCCTCTCTGAAAATCCATGGGCACTCCACGATCTTGATATTGAATAATTTGTTGATATTTGTATGCTGGTCTTAGATCAAGTTTAATATTGTTTGATTAGCATTAATATTGTCAATATGTCTGACTAGCATTAATATTGTTAATATTATCTCCATGAGAGAAGTATGCAATGATGTATTGCCAGCAACTTGCTTTATTGTTTTATCTCGTGGACAGTCCTCACTTATTTTCGTTCAGCTTATGTTTTGTCTCCGAACCCGTGACCATTCCATTTGCCCCTTAATTGTTTTCATAATTTATTTCATGCTTGTCTGAGTTGTACGTATAACACAATGTAGATAGAAATTTATATTATTAATAATTTATTTCCTTTCAAAACACACATTTCGATGAACAATTTCATCTGCTTGTACGGGCTCTGGCCGATGTCGGCGTGCGGGAACAGCTGCATAACCTTGTTGAACTGAGCCTTTGTAATGGATTGTGAACTGCCTTCGCCGCGTGCTCCCTGCAACATAACAAATATCATAAACAACATGAAAAAGGGGTTGGCAAACCGGTAGCGGTTCGCTACAAGCAGTTATATACAGCTACTCTTCCGACGTCTCAAAGCGACGTCTTAAAATGAAGCATACCCTACTTGTTGAGGCCAGCAAAAAGGGAACTGAGGTAATCCGTATCTTTATCGTTTAGGCCCTATTGCCAACCCTAGTATGAATGCCGGATAACCGGAAAACACAGGGAAAATATGAAAAAATGCGCGGCTAATCACTTACAACAAGAAAACTATTCAAATCGCACCTCTTTAACGGTCTCCTTGTACTCTGCGGCTGCCTTCGCTGACGCCTTGACACACTCCTTGTTTTGCTTCGTTCTGCTTGCCGCAGGGCAGGGAGTCGAACTCGTACTTGCGGAGACATCCAAAGAGACTTTGCAAGGCAAGAGACGATATTACCTGCAAGCATGACAATTAAGTAAAAGGGGAAGAGAAACAAGTCAACGCTTCCATCTATTACACGAAACGTAGTGAGCAAATTAAATAATAAGAGTCAAGATCCGTCGAGATTAAACTTGATATCACATATTCAATTGAAGTACTAGCGAAAAAAGGAACATACACGGCAAAGAAAAACATAAATCAATAACAACAACAAGCAGAATCCCGAGCGGTTCTAGAACGTTCTTTTGAAATAAACGTATTCGCTCCCAAATCAGGAGCGCGCGAATTTGAAATTTTAGCGTTTGAAAAATAAATAATCCCACCAAGCGTGCAGCGTGAACGACGACTGATCCAACACCAAATATACTGTAATTTTGCGCATCGACCTGCAAATCGTGCTTTGGAAGGCCGTGGGCAGCGTATGTTCCCGATGCGAAACGCGATACAGTATGCTAGCAACTTTTTCGAGCGAATCGAATATTGATTTTATTTTTTAGCCTTCTTCAAATTATTTATTTATTGACCTTTTTTGAATTTAATTACTATTTTCTCGCTAGGAAATAACTTTCACAGCTCAAAACTATCGCATACGCCACATTGCCTGTGCTAATTCCTTTGATTTTTGTAAAAATGAACACTTTAAAAAATTTGGCTTTTATTTTTTTTCGATTTCGCTTTCCCGTTCCTCTACATTTGGCCTTCCCCCTCTAAGAAACCACTCTGAAATCATTGCCTGGGTCCTCCCCCACCCTCCCGTTACTTCCTTTCCTGGAAATTCTCTGCCGGAGGTACCGAAACCTTGGGTTCTTTGTCGTGAATTCACCCGTGTACTCGATTTTCTTCCATTTCCGCAACCCCGTACATACGGTTGGCCTTCCCCCTCTACCAAACCACTCTGATATGATCACATATGTCCTCCCTCATCCCCCCGTTAGTAACTGTCGCGAAATTTCTCTGCCGGAGACACTGAAATCTTTGGTTGTTTGTAGTGAATCCGCCAGAGCGCACGTTTTTCTCATGGTTTAGCCTTTCCATCGCTATACTTGGCCTTCCCCCTCAGCCAAACCGCTCTGAAATCATTGCATATACCCTACCCGTCTGCCCGTTGCCAGCTATCGCCTTAATTTTCTGCCGGAGGTATCGAAACCTTCGATTGATTGTCCTGAGTTCCCCCCACGCCCGCGAGTTTCCGATGTTTTCGCTCACCCCTTCCGATAATAGACCTTCCCCCCTAACCAAACCACTTTGATATCATCACTTATACCCAAGCCCTCCCCCTCATTGGTAGACGTTAGGAAAATTCTCTGTCGGAGATACCGAAACCTTGGGTTGAATCCACATGCACGCACGATTGACTATTATAAGCGTAGTAATAGCTTTCCTATTATTTCTGTATTCAAAATCGATCGCATTTATGTTGTAGACACTCGAATAATGCTCACAATCATAAAATATTTATATATTTTTAAGCAATTACAATAAAATATTAAAAGGAAAGTGCTAAATAATAAATGTGTCCTAGCGCAAACTCGAGGGATCCTAAAGAGTACGGTAGGTGAGCATTTTCGTTCATTGCTTTTGTAATTAACATAATTATTGTTTTCGCTCATTTAAAAAAAAAAATTTTTATATTATGATTCGGCACTATCGAATGCATAGGTTGAGCATAACAGGGTATTTATTTAATGCCTTTAAAAGTTCGCCGCTGCCCTCCCTAAATACGCAAAGAAAAAAATGTGAGAAATGTGTTTGCTCCAACAGGACCAATAAGTACGGTAGATCGCAAAATCGGATTTGTGGCTATTGATTTTAATTTATTGAATTTAAATTAGTGTTATTAGAATCAGTGTAATCGATTCCGAAGGCGAAGAATAACACAATTTCTGATATATAGCATCGGCGAAGTTAAATACTGATTTAATTTTTTTCCTAGATTTAGCATTTGATTTAGCATTTGCTAAATCTAGAGCAGCCATGCTAAGCTTTAAGCTGAAATTTAGTCTCATTGTGGTTTTTTAAAATTTCATATGTGTTGTTGATGTTATTTGGCATTGAATATTCTGACCACATGAACCGCCATCTCTTTGTTTGTCCAATCAAATGCTGATGACTGTAGACCGTGTTTAAAAGTTTTTTAAAAGTCTATTTTTCGTGTAGTCAAGCCCAACCTTTATCGGAAATGTGCACAATTATAATTGCGATTATTCACTATTTCAAAATATCAGAGGGGCGTGCATAGCTGCTGCGAGAATTTAGGAATCCCTGTATCATGGGCTAACGTTAATTTTCTTCGCTTATTTGAATTTCCGGGTGTGCAACGTTTGTTTTTCCTTCTCCGGCTTTCGATAAATTCCCGGGCTGCATCCCCTAGGCTATTTCTTGTTTAAATGTAGTTATATAACAGGAATAAACTTTCACCAATTATAAGCTTGTACACTTTTCCGTAATTGTGAGCATGATTGATCACTGTTTCAGGGTTGTAAACATGTTCCGCGTTGCCGCTTCTCGTGCTCTTTCCACTTCCGCGCGTAGAGACGGTGACCTGGTTCAGCAGGCGTTCGTCAAAAAGATCAAAGAGTTTGGACAAAAGGGTGGAGATCTCGTCAACACAAACCCTGAGGTAACATATTTCCCTTATTGTTGTAATACGCAACTTTTCGAAAATCCGCCGGCACTACTGCAAAAGCGTTGGGAGCCCCAAAGGCCTATTTCACTATTTCACTATTTCAGACTTTATGATGTTAGACCAGTTCTGGGTTACTGCAGAAGAGCTAATCCGCCATACTGACGGTCGATGATATCATTGTATTCAAATATTCATTCAAGGTGAAGAAGGCCCTGCAGGATGAGCTGAACAGGCTTGCGCAGAAGTTCCACGTAAGATATCTATTTTCAAATCCTTTTTTTCAAGTAACTATAACGTGTATTTGCTGGCTTAAGTAATATCGTGATTACAGCTCGCCAACGCTGACATCGTCGGACGAATCCCCACCAACTTCGAATCCGCGAAGGTGGTAACAGCATACATCAATCACTGAGGTCGAACGCCTGAAAAATACTTACTTACTGGAACCTTGTATTTTTTTCTGGGGAACTCCCATCAGTGTTGAGCTACTAAACTTATTAGTGTGTGCTCCTGCAATCGGAGCCCTGCCGGACCCCTCACCCTCGCAATTTTTTGTGGTTTTTTAAAATAACGGACGGATAGCCTTTTTCACTCTTACACCCCGGCAGATTCAGCGGTTTGTTGGTGTGCTCAACACTGACTTCCATTGAGCTCTTCTCCACGAGTACAACATCACGACTTCGATCCATAAATATGCATCGAACGCGGTATAATTTAATTATCTTATATATTTAAGCAT
Source organism: Pristionchus pacificus (assembly GCA_000180635.4). NCBI lineage: Eukaryota > Metazoa > Nematoda > Chromadorea > Rhabditida > Neodiplogasteridae > Pristionchus > Pristionchus pacificus. Next base: position 39,509,615 of record CM026575.1, read on the forward strand.
ACGCGATATATTTCCGAAAGATGGTTGGACATGATTTTAATATATATTTACTGTTGATTTTATGGGAAAATGTTCATCTCCTCGACAAAATCGAGTGAAATCCATATCTAAATTTTGCTCAAAAAATATCTTTTCAACAATGGTTTTGGCTAGATTCGCGCGTACCATTTCAGAAACGAAAATATTATCAATCAATGCTCGAAAAGTCATGTCAAATGGATTTTGTCGTCTGACACCTACCCATAGGGGCACCCAAACCAAAAAAAGCTAGATAATTCACTTTTCAGGAACCTTTCCTAAAACTTTGCTCAATGTTGGGTACCTTATGTAGTTGTTGACATACTTTTCAATCACTGATATCTTGATAACATGATAAATTGACTGGCTTTACAGGTTGAGTCTTCCGTCGCAGCTCTTCTCGAGGGCCAATCGGTCTCTGCTCTCTCTGAGACTATCAAGAAAGAGAAGGTGAACATTCGTCCTTCCATATTATTTCTTATTTTTTTCGGTTATTATATCGATCTTTATGTGAAGAGTTGAAAAGGATCCAGGGAATTTATATAGGTAAAGGTACTTCCCGTCTTCGAGGCTGAGCTCGCGGGGTTCTGTGCCCGTATCGCAATAGGCCATTCGGCCGGCAATGGGTAATAATAATAATAATTTATATACGCCCGAGGCGCAGCGAGACAAATTATTATCATTATATTTTCCTGGATCTTTTCAACTTTTCGCAGGGTTCAGGAATTGATATTAACTATAATAATACCATATGTAAGGTACCTTGTCGTTTTTAGTGCTGAGAAGAATCATATCTCTATTGACTCGCAACATACAACGCAAATACAATGTGAAAAAAAGCTTATCTTTCCATTCTTTTTTGTCCCATGTTGGTAATGAGAATTTATGTTTTCCCCAGTTTCCCATTAGTGCATCAATTGTTGAATATTTATTTGATTTCCATGAAATATCATGTTGAGGAATAGAGCTGGAAATACGAACAGCTTTCTCTTAATTTTCCACACTCACCCGATCGAGTGGACGAAACAGTGTCGAAAATGGAGAGACCGCGTTCCGTATTTCGTGCTCTAGTGAGGGACATTGAAAATTGAAAATTCGAAAAATTCTGAAGAAAAAATTCAAAAAGTACTAGCAGTTAAAAAGAGCGGAAGAGATAGTACTGTTGTATTTTTCAGATTTTTTGATTTTCTTTATTTTCTATTTGAACCCTTTGGTCGATTTTTTGGCGATCCCTCTATATATACACAATAGTTATTTTATTCATTGCAGTCCGAATACGTAGCTACTCGTGCAGCGAAGAAGGCAGCAGAAGTTGCTCGTGCTGCAGCCATCAAGGGCAATTAGACGAAATGATTGTGATTCACTTCCTACGAGGATCAACACCCCCAACTCTTGATTGTTCCACTTTATTCTTCAATTAGTGTTTGCAGAGAGATGTGTGGATAAATTGTGTAAAATATGTCATCAAAATGTGGTTGTATGTCTACTGGTAGCAGATCCCACTCAAAAGTACCTGAGGCCTATGGAGTTAGTACCATATGCGAGCTGTTCCGTGCGAGAGTGGCTTGGCTCTTGAGCGTCCCTCGATCAATGAGGTGGGCGTGGTCTAGCGAGAGAGAGAGAGAGAGAGAGAGACAGAGAGCGAGGAAGCGCGGAGAGCCTTCCTCTCTTCCATCTCGTATCTCTCGAAATGACCACCGACTGAGTTGACCCCTCCATCCAGTTGGCAACGCCTCTCTTTGTGTTCATCATGTGTACTGTACCCATTCACACCTGCCTTATTTGAGGGCTGCTTCTAATTATCACGCAAAGCGTATGTATAATCAGCTGTTCTTTTATTATATTGCCTGGAGATGCTTTTTTCGAGATGTTTATATACACTGGGTTTGCCATTTTCATCTGCGTTATAATGATAAACTGTTGCCAGCCATTCTATTCCGATATGTCTTCTTGTATCGCGCAAAATGAATCATTGGCGAAAATGGAGGAAAAGGGGTAGGAAAAGAGAGAGACCCAGCCGCGCGACCTTTACATTTATAGATTTTATTCTTGCTGGTGTAGCAACAATCGATAATGTTCAATATTACTTTTTATACAATTTTTTTCCGATATTTTTGTTTATTTATTCTTGCCCTTTTCTGCTTATCAGTACAAATTTCCAACCCCACACCAATATTCTCTCTAATCTCTAGTCTGCTCCCTCCCAATTTCGAAAGTATTCTGTAGTACAGAGGGGGACGTTTCCCCACTTATGCCTCACACCATGACCCTCCCCCCCTGTCTCCATCTTAACTGTCATCACAAATTCGTGCCTTACGCATCGATCCCTCTCATTTTCGAGTTAGCGAGGCAGGGTCAGCCATGGTCCCCTCTTCCTCTCTACCCCTCTCTCTATACCACTCTTCTTCCGATTGTATCCCTTGAGGGATAAATGAAAGGGGAACATATAGGGCGAAGAATTATCACCCGCTCAACTTTGCATCCACATTCATTCATTCATTCAACCTTTTCCATCCCCCATCTCTCCTTTTCCCCTTTAGATTCGAGCACTAGTTGGGACACATACCAATTCTAATCTCGCCCCTTCCTCTCCCCTTCCTTCGCATCTTAGCACGCATCAAATGAGGCAGAAGTGAGAATTCCGGCCCGTACCTGTGCCAAGTATGTAATGGGAATTTGCGGCACCTATATAACGATTAGCCATAAACAAATACAATATTTGTCAATTATTTGCCTCACAATTCCTTTCAAAAGTCTTCATATTTTACTCAGAAACCTCAGAAAATCCCTTTTTAAGGTATTGTCGTAAATATTGTTTTCATAGTTTTAGAGATCTTGTGGTGATTGTTTTCTTTCATGTTCTCAATCACTTTCACTTAATTAGCCCATTTCACTTGGTAGGAAAGCTGGTTGCCTGGGGCGTAATAGTCTCATTTCTCCATCCTCGGATCCTACTCCATTTCAATTTCTCTCTTTCTCTGTCGTGCCATCCTTTCAGGCAATTACACACAGGGTTCTCTCTCCTCTCCTTTGCTCTCTCACTCTCTTTCTCTTCTCATTTATCTCTACTTTCCCTCAAACTCTCTTCTCTATTGCTCCCTCTACTACCTATCCCCCAGTGTCTATTCACTCGCCAGTATCTATCTTGCTTTCTTCTCACTTCTCTCAATTGACTATTAGAATTGCCACTAGCTTGTTGCATCATCAATCAATCATTCGTTTATCGTATTGTTCATATTTCTATTATTATACATTGATCTTACACTTCCGATTATCTAGAGGGAATACGAGAAGATGAGAGAGGAGTACTTTCTCGGTCGAGATCATGGAATGGGATAGATAAATATGAGAGAAGATGTGAAATAATGTTTTTTTCCTATTAAACACACAATAGAGGGTTAAAATTCACACATATGTTAAATACTGATATCAATGGATTTACTGCTTTCCATTTTTGTTATTTCACAAAAGGCTAAGTACTTTCTTCCTCTTTGATTGCGCGTTTATCCCACTCTGCACCTCTTCGAATTGCCGATATTATCCCTGCCCACATGTCAAAATCTATATTCAATTATGAGAGCGGAATGGGGAATAGGACTCTTAGGAATAAGAATGCGACATTTTATCTCAGGGATCCGCCCAAGGGATATGAAACACATTCTCGTACTTACAACGATTTTTGATAACAGTTATCGTCTGACTGAATTTCTCCCACATTTCCTAATAGCATATCTATTACTGCATTCAGGTCGGGTGGGGGGGGGGGGGGGGGGGGGGGTGAGATCGATATGTTGTACCTCCATTGAACCGTTCATAATATTGATGGTATCTCTCGAGCCCCTTTCTATTCCTGAATTCTATTCACTTTCATATCTCCGCAATATATCTAGATTCATCCCCTCTACCCCCTTTATTTCCCTAATGCCTATAGCTTATTTCTGACTCCTTCCCCCTCGAATCTCTGCTACAGCGTCTTGTTTTTTTCGCTGTTCATATCGATTATTGACGCCCTATTATTTCTTTCAGCGATCAGCGAATGACGTAAGAGATTGGACGGAAGAAGAGGCCAAAGATCAAGTAGTAATACAAGATGAGGTTGCGACTCGCGACCTGCTTGGTCCTTGTGCTGGCCGCATCAACTGTCGCGTCAACCTTTGTTAGTAATACAGTTTTTTTTATTTAGACAAAAATCGTTGAGCAGAAATTAACCTAATTGTTGTTGCTGCCTAATTATGGTCCATGCACGAAATATTAAAAAAATGCCTGCAATAATTTTTTGAATGACTTCTATCACGACGGGTACGTCTGGCTTTCCATATCTTTATCTTTCTATGGTCGAGAACACTTGAAAGAAATTGCTCATCTTTAGATGGCTAAGGTAATATTCCTCCTTGTATAGCTGTATTTTTCCGGCCATTTTTATCTTATTCTCCCTTTCCCCCTGTAATCGTTGTTTTTTTTCTGTCGTGTTTTCGGACAGTGCCTCGGGTCTTCATCGAGTCTTCTTTCCTCTTATTTCATTAACTCTAGCTCATTGTTAGAGGAACACGAGGGAAAAATTCCGGGGTACCTAGACTATTTTATGTGAAGTTTGAAGTTTTAAATTGGGACGCTTTTACAAGCCGATTAGTTTTAAAAATATTATGAAAAGTCTACAAACGCTATATGTTTCATTAATTAACGTTGTTCTGTCTCATATCCCCTCTCTTTTATGCGCAATTATTCGAAAGAGTGTTCTAGTTATATGTATATACGTTCCAATGGACTAGTGATGGGCAATACTCTAAAACGCCGGTTTTTTCGGGGGGGGGGGGGGGGGGGGGTTACAAGATGGCGTATTCTGGGGGGGGGGGGGGGGGTGCAAAAGTGAAAAATCGATACTTTTCGGCGATGCATGGTCTAACCATGGGCCCGATCGCGGGGGCGGGGGGGGGGGGGGGGGTGGGGGGGGGGCAAAGTTGGAAGGATCACTCATCACTGCAATGGACCCATGTCTGAACATGATCTTTTTTGATTCTCGATTTGTTTTCTTCCCCTTTACGTCTTTTTCTTGTCTTTTTCTAGTATATATATACGAGAGGGATGAAGTGATGGGCATAATTAAGGCTGTGCAGATGTTCATTCATAAGGGCCTCGATTTGGTCTTTTTTTTGTCAATATTTCCAATATTGAACTTTGAATAGTCCACTTTGAATATGAGATATCCACTAGTTCCGTTCTCCCATCTCTTCTTCTCCTTCTTATCACATCCCACTGATCAGCAGGCGGATATGATTTGTATGAGAAGAGATCAGAGGAGGAGTTGGCCTTGGAAGGATTTACCTGCCGTTTGTCCCCCTTTCTCACTCTGATAGGTGCCCTTATCTCTCCCTTTCGAGTGGGTTGCTATGTCTCCAACTACATTTCAAGCTTGGTCTCGAAGAATATAGGAAAAGAGAGAGAGAGAGAGGAAAGATATTCCCGAACGTCCCTAATATTTGTATGTGCATGCGAGGGAGAGGGAACGTTCTAACAGTTATTGGAACTTCCATATATTCTTCTGACACTGAGGGCGGTACCTCTTTGTGAATTGCCATTTGTTCGCTTCTCTCATAGGAATGATATGTTCTCAATCTGTAGAATGATAGGGGGAGAGGCTAGGGAAGGGGGGGGGGGGGGGGGGGGGCGTGGCCCGCCCGCTTTCCAACAATAAGACCCCTCGCCAGACGAAGAGGAAGAGAGGAATGCCGAATAACACATATATCTACGAGTAGTCCTCTCCCCGCACAAACTGGCGCTTCAGCTGACAGGAGAGTGAGAGATCTCGTAAAGTGGAGAGAGTATCCTCTGATCTGACCTTTCCGAGGGGGGGGAGGCTGAAGAAGAAAGGCACACATTGGGTGGGTATCAAAAGGAGTGGTAACGGTAGAAAGGAAGATACCAATCGACGTTTGTATTTGAAGGGAGCACGGAAATCGGAGAGGCCCAAATCCCCGCATCACGTATTTGATTTTAAAATGTATTGCTGCAAGTGTGTGTGGAGCTAAAAATGAGAAAACATAGCTCTTTAATGAGAAGAGATAAATAACATTTGCAATATTTGATGCCCACTTCTCTTTCCATGTGTTTCTCTAGTCGTCTATTGACTCAAGTTCCTTCCTGAAGAGGAGTCTTGTGTGATGGGATTAGAGTTGCGTGTCGAGGGAAATGGTCCCTAAGAGGGGGGGGGGGTGGGAGGGAGCTTTCCTGTGCACGAGTAAGAACAAAGCGGAGTGAGGAAACTAGGAGTAGATGACTCAATGATGAGGAAGAATCGGAGAGAATCATCTATGTAGGCGCAAATATAAAATATGACCGATGTATTTTTTTGCCTTTCCGATATTAAAATATGTTTCAATAATTGTCTGATTGCAATTAGAGTTTTCTTATATGTGTAGATTGTTAATTTATATAAATATCTACAGGGATCACTGCCCTCGAAGCGATCCATTCCCAATGCACCTACTGCAAAGGCTTTTAAGAAAGATGTGAGGAATATTAAATTAAGTAATTATGAAAGAGTACAAATATACGTCGTCCTACAAATTTTTACCTGTTTTTAACACATTCAAAAACGTTAAAATTTGTTTAAAGACATCCAATGGTACACAGATAGATAGTAATGCGCCGTTTTGTTTCACTACACTCCTTTCCTACTCACTGATGCTTATGTAAATTGTATTACCCGATGTATTCTCTCTAGTCTGCGTTAGATGTTCTACGATAGAAATTATGTAGCAGGGCATGCCCTTTTTCTTAAGTTACAAAATGAAATTAGCACAACGATAAATATGAATGTGAGTTTGCCTAACTCTAGGCAATGATTCTTCAACTTCTGGTGAGCAAAATATATAAAAAAAGCAGTTTGTTCTAATACCACGATATATCGCATTACAGAGATAACTAGTATCTAATCAGTCATAGTTAAGAGTGCTTGTGTGTTTCCTTATTCATTGTAACTATTACGTCAATGTTGCAGGAGGTTGAGGGATCTGGCGAACCGGCCAAAGCGGGTACTGTGGACACTGACGGAAGAAAGTCGATCGGGTATTCACCTGATGATGAGGACGCAGTAGAGGGATCCGGTGTGCCTCCCGTTGAGACCAATCCTTCGACGGTATCTCAACCGCCCAAACGGCCACAGACATCGGCATCTCCTCCTCAGCCATCGCCCTCTGACAGTGATGATGAAAGTGTGGAAGGCAGTGGAAACGAGAAGGTGAGTGGTTATCGTGACTTCAATTCTACGATATGAGATACGTAATGATTGGTTAAATTGTGTCTCAGGACGACACTGGATCGCCATTCACCCCTCCTTCACTGATGACCACAACGACAACTACGACTGCAGCTCCAAATGTGATGAGACCGGCGGTAGAGTCTGTCCCGTCTAAGGCCCCCATGTGGGAGACAGTGGCCGTTACCGAGGTAAGCAACGCTCATCACTAACTTTAGGGATTGCGGGGGATAGTTGACCTTATGAAGCTTACTCAACACCCGGGTATACTCAAATATACAGACTATGAATTCCAGGGTATGAGTTTAATATTTTTGTGGTATGGTTTCGCAAATTCTAAATGATATGGAAGTAGCGGTGGTTAGGTTTCGGAAGATATTCTTTGATTTTATGGAATTGTGAAATGGTTTTCTTTATTTTTTTGTGTGTTATTTTTTGTGTGTTTTGAAGGACCATTTGACACTGATGGGAGAGCTCATCATTATAAGATCCTTCACATTGAACAGAGTCACAAGTATATAATAATTGCATTAGTGAGTCCTTTCCGTTTTGATATTCGATGTGGGCGTCTGCACGTGCACATTATGTTGATACTTATGGGTCGCATTTTGATGGACAATTAAGTGTTCATTCGCGGCCTACGTTCAATTTTAATTTACCTGCGAAGTGGAACGGAAAGGATAGTATATCTCTTATTGTTCGGAATTCATGTGCTGCCAATGCTCTTGAACAGCATGATCTCCTTCATGCTGTTTCTCCTTATTGTTATACATGAAATGGCAAACGTCAGCTCCCAACCCCTTCCCCAAATCTCTCGAAAGGGCTCCTACTATTCAGATCACTGACAAAGATTGAATCAATATCAATATGAATCAATAAAGTCAGAAGCGTTCCGCATTTTGTTATATTAGTGTTCGATAGCCTTCCTCATTCAGTTATCCTTTTCCCGTTTCTCGCGCTATCTGTCTCCAGTGATCCCCAGAGACGGCACAAATGCGAAGATTGTTCGAGCGAATATTTTCCATCGCGTTGTACTCTCTTCTTTCTTTCCATCACTGGATGCTCTAATCGAAAGGGCGTCATAACGCGGAACATATTGATTTTTTTGGACCCTGCCGTTTCTCCTTTTCATAATTTTTTTCACTTTTTTGAGGGGGAATTTAGCCCGGTTTCAACAATATGTGGCTCCTGCGTTTACTTCCCTGGCAAATTTAATCTGTCACGATATTTAGATAACCTGCATTGTATCCAATTATTGTGTTCTTGGCATTGCAGACTCCAGTGCTAACTACACGCAATCCGCTGTACGAGAGAACAACCCCTCCAATCAAAGAGAAGGAAAAAAGCACCGAAGGAACTCCTATCCGGTACGGCTATTATGATGTCATATAGTGATTACAATAGTTTATTAGATATAGTCCAAGACGTCAAAGTCGAAGACGGGCAGCGGAAGTCGAAAAGGGGCGAACCTTGAATTATCTCAATTGAATTTCAGGACGAATACGACAGAGCAACCGGCGCTTTTCCCCTTCCACAGTATGCTCAAACCGGGAATCTTTGCCGGTGAGTCCATGGTAGATAATTGAAGGGGCGGAGGTATTATGGTTGCAATCTGAATATGGGTATTAGCGCGAGTAGGGACTATCACCCCTCGCAATCTTTATTTTTTTAACGATTCTTTTGGCTCCTCGTGAGATACTCGGTGACATCGATATCGATTGTGAAGCCAAAGAGGGCAACCCATGAGCACGAAGGCGCGTACTAATTATGTGAGGAGAGGGAGAGAGAAGCATAGGGTATAGGGCATACACGAGAGGATGAGGGCACACACGAAATACGATAGGCGGGAGATATGTGACCACAGATGCAAAGAAGGTGGAGGAAGAGATAAAGGGGTATGAGAAATAAGTACATGCGTTACAGATAGAAGAGAGAGGGGGTTTAATAGGAGGGGTCCGACTGCTTGAGAGAATGAACTTATCATGTTACAACTCCTTCACCGAGTTTGACCAGTGTAGCCTTTCGACACGGTGGGATGATGAATGTTTTGTGGTCTCGCTCGCGGAGGTATGATAGATGGATAATAGGGACTAGTAGAACAGCTTCTCCATACATCCGTATCTAGCCTCCCCCACTTCTCTTTTTTGCGCCCCTCGGCAGTTGTCAGAACATATAATCATGAATAGAGAGATGAGGAAGGAAGATGTGTACTCTTTCTTTCAATATTGAGTCTTCCATGAGGGATCTTCCTTGGCTGAGAAGAATATGATAATAGCAAGTAGTGATCGAATGGCGATTACATTGTAAGGTCGTTTTCCCCCATTCTCATCTCTTATTCCCGTGTCCATTCACTCTCGTATCTTCTTTCCCGTCTCTATTCTATCAAATCTTGTGATCATTCGGATAGAGGTGAAGAAGAAAGGGGGAATGAGCAGCAGCAGTCGCCTTTCTCCGTGTGACTGATGGAAGAATGAGTGTAATTTGCTCCCGGGAATTTGGAAAAAGAAGGAAGGAGCGATGGATGTCATCATTGGAGAGCTCTTTTTATCCCCTTACGGGGCCAACATTATCAATTTTCACTCCGTATTTTTTCGCTTCTATTTTCCTTCTCTTCCACCACCCATTCTTGAAGCTTCGAGAGTAGTACTCTCATTGAGAGGGAGGGGGGGGGGAGAGGGAGGCTGCACAAATGGGCTAACAAGGAATGGAGTAGAGTGGAAGAAGGAAGGTGCTTATTAGAAGGATGTAGAAGGAGCATAAAGCATTTGCATAGCTGATCAATGACCCGTAGTGGACTAAGACCTACTCACTCAAGATGGAGAGGGAGGAGGGGTAGTATTACGGGGGCATAGATTTGGATGAATAGACTGACTAGAGGGCAGTATTTTTCGAGGGTCTCAATTCATCATGGTAGAGACATGTATAGTCGTCGGGACTATCAAAGAGACATCAGCGTGTGCAAGCTATACAAAGAGATGCGAGATGGGGGTAGCGTGTCATCAATGGCCTCTTAATGCGTGATGAAACAAGCTCATCTTCAATTGAAGGATCCAATCGGAATCATGAGTTTCTTCCTGTTTGGGGGGGGGGGGGGGGTGAAGAGTATTGCGATATCTTCGACGCATTTATTTATTTGGGAATCAATCATTGCCAGTAAATCCACATCTTTGTCGAATCAACCTGTTATGTCTCATTCTTCTCACCTCAGGGGAGGGATTAAAAGTATTTCATGTTCCTCTTCTCTTGATCTTTCTCGCACCCCTTCAACATTTCAGATCTGAGCCAAATTTGTGACTGTCGGTACCTTTGTAAGGCATACTGTACGAATTAGCAAGGCCAAAAGAGCGCACGTTTGAGGCTCTTCTGCCTACCCCTATTTGTCTCCTAAGAAAGACTAGTACAGAAGAAAAACAGGAGAGGAGTGAGATTGGAGGTGAATGGGAATGAGAATTGGTATGGAATGGATGGAGTCGATTCGACAGACCGACCAGATGTGATCTCATTTCGGTCCGTTTTTCACTCGTACGACCTGCACCAGTCGGGCTGAAAAAAAGAAGCAATACACAGCTGCATGAAATTAGGGCTATATGTTAGTATCATGCCTGTTCATTCCATGTTGTCCGGATAAATATGAAATGAGATTAGAAATCAGGATCTATAAAGAGAAGACTACGTTGTATAGAGTGTCCGAACCATTTCCTCTGCTTCTGGTTGTGGTCTCAAGGATTATCAACGGATGGTTGCATTGCGAGAGCTCCGTGGTCACATATTCACGTAGGTGGCGGGCCATGAATTATTGAGAGCGCCCCAATATTGATCTGAATTCCTTGGTCGTCCATCTACAGTCGCATGTATCCGTTTTTATGCAATTAGCCTCCCAAGATTGAAGCGATGGTTCTCTGGCCAATACATCTCGACCTCTCATTGAAGTCAATATGTTTGTATTAGAGAGAGAGGGAGAGAGTACAAAGGCCGGTCACTTCCTGCTAAGGGATGGTATTACCCCTTCTCGTCCTCTCCTCTCCTTACCGTGATGTGATGACTGGCCGAGGAGGGCAGAGATATAATATGGGGAGGGAATAGTTGTTCCCGTCTCTCTCTCTGTCTCTCCCTGCCTCTCTCCCTATCTGTCTCTCCCTGTCTATCTCTATCTCTCTCTCGATTCTCATCGAGGAGAGAGACCAGAAGTGATGACAGATTGTCGAGAGAGAAAGAAAGAGAAAGGGAAGGAGAGAGAGGACTGTCAGCAGAAGGAAAGTAGAATTAACGAAGCAGAAAAGATATGAGGGATCTGCGATCGATTTGGTAAAGATGAGCTGTGTATTATGTATTGCACTCCGCTATCCCGATTTTTTTGCCATGAGCATGATGTTGCAATAGGAATAAAATGCGAAGAGGTATAACAAGCGTGTGAGATCTTAAATTGGAAATATAAGAATGCATGAACCGTTTGTTGCGAACATGTTGTGATCTTCCCTTGATGGGTGAAGCTAAATGATGCGAACCAATTTGATGGTGTGCTGATTGACGGTGGGTCAACTCTTATCCCCTTTCCTTCCTCTCGTATTTCCCTTCTTCTTTCCTTCTCTAAGAGAAGAGTGAAAGGTGATAAATGGATGATGGCCTTCTATTGGAATGAAAGAAAGGAATGGGGAGGGGAGGGAAGAGAGGGATTAGTGCAGACTCCTTTTCTATAGGACCAAACCAGGGGTCATCTGTGGTAGAAAGGCATTATTTAGTGTACTCTTCTCTCAGTGCCACCAAACTCGTACGTTTATCTCCGTATCGTGTTTGCATTGCCTTGGATTGCAAGTGAACCTCTTTTAGTTTGTGCTGATTATCAGCAGCTGATAGCAAGGACGAGATCGGTAATGTTCCTGATGTGAGTTTGCATGGACAAGAAGAGAGGGAGAGAGAGATAAGGAAGGGTTGAGGTAGATCAGATAGCCATATGTTCTGATCCAGAGTGGGAGAACGTAATGAACTAGGACAATATCTAGCACGAATATTCCGCATGTTGTTATTACTGTGCCATAAGGACGGGGGGAAGGGCTCACTCGAATTAATCGAAATTGTTGTTGGCTAAAACCCCGTCTGCACACATTACTCGTCCTTCCAGCCTATGAAAATATTGAATTTATTCTGGAAGGGCCGTATTTTTCTTTCCCGAGAGGTTGACATGGGACGGGGGAATGTAAATTGTAATAGTTGATTCGGAGGATCGATATGCACCAATCAATACAATTGACAGGTGCTAGCCAGATATGTCCATGTGGTCACTAACGAGAAGTCATTTATCGGTAGATTGAAGAGTGGGGATAAACGACTGGTCAATGATGTGTGCTCACCTGCGCTGATCAGATTGTATAAGAAGTGCCTGTCCCATTCGCACACGTGGCTATCCTTGCCAAGGGATTTCGACCGCAATTGAAAAGGGCCCCTGGATTTTAGTTGTGAATTTATGGTAAAAAACTCTAACTTTGTAAAATTAAGGGGGGGGGTGATTTTTTCTTCAAAATTGCTAGTGATTTGTTTATCCCTCCGACGAAAATATATACCAAAATCACCTCATACCATGGAAATTTTCGAGGGTTCAAGTGATCTTTTCCGACTGTAATTTCGGTTCTACCATTTTCTAGTTTTGTGGGTAGTATGTGAGGAAGCCACAAGTGGAGCTGGAAAGTGAAAAGAGTAAATGATTCCGTTATTATAATCTTCAAATGTAGGCCGAACTTATGAAATAATAGAAACCAGAGACATATTTTTATTAATATCAGACATATTTAGGAGGAGAAGGGGTTCCTGATCATCATAGTATCATATACTATTAGTATGGTGAAGGTAAAGGTGTATTTGCGCCAAACGATTTACAGTTGAAAGGCAACGCTAACATAAGGGAACCAACCGGTAATTGCGGCTGTTAGACGAGTCCTGCTGCACACTGTTTTCTTGGGTGTCTAAATATTAATTCATTGATTTGCAGCTGTGGTCGGTGGCACGGTAGTGGGTCTGCTGATGGCAATACTACTGGTTATGTTCATCGTATATCGGATGAGGAAGAGAGACGAGGGCAGCTATGCACTTGAGGTGGGGTATTTTACATGCAATTACACGTAATCTCAGTAAGCAATGAAATACAATTTGTGATGAGTCAGAAAACTCTGTAAAGTTACTGTTAAAAACAGTGAAGTTTTTTTTTGAAAAACAGGTAAAATTTTAAAATGCTTTGAAACTTAAACAACTAGTCGAGAAGAAATAGGGTTCTAAAATGTAACTTTTCAAGAAGTGTTTTTTTAACTCGAGTACAAAAACGTGTCATTAATTTATAAAAAAATAAATATTTAGGAGCCGAAGCAGCGTCCCTATTCCGGTTATGCTTACACGAAAGCATCGAGCACCAAGGAGTTTTACGCCTGAGCGTCTATGTTGTCGACTCTTGTAGGCCTACGCTAAAACTCCATCGTTTCGGAATTTAACAGACTGTATATGTCGTCAATTATTCATAATGTGTCTATAGTTGTGCTAGGTACTCGATTTGTGCTGACTTCACTTTGCTCATCGTTAATCGTTGTTCTGCTTTCCCTCATTCTCCCGACACCCCTTCACAGACCAATTCAAAATCAGGGGATATATTAGAATTTTCACGAATTCGTATTGTCTCTTAGTTTTGTTATCCTTACATGTGTAGACACGCGGTTCCATCGATCCCCACTTACCCCTGTCCACCAAAATCCTCAATAATTCAGTATCCGCTCCTTATTTAGCCCACCCCACAGTTAATGTCATTCTTGGCCGCCATACGCAGTACATGCAATCATTTAATGTGATGTGCACACTGAATAAGGTAGCAGATACAATCTCTCTAGCCTATTATTGCTCGATTCAGAGACAATTCACCACCTCCATTTATTCCTATTTTGCGATGACGAAACATAATACGCACTCATATTTTGCCCACTCTTACCCAACGTTATTGCTACTGCACTATATCTCTAGATACGTAATCTTTCATTTTTGCAAGATGGTTCTAGTTTGATACTTTGTTCTACCACCGCCTTTCCTATATAGTTGATCCATAAATTTTTCCCTTCCCTAAGTGTACCATAAACTTCCCGCTAACACCTCAAAATTATTCTTGATGCGATACTACAGCAAGTTTGAACAAAATCTCGGTTGACTCCATACTCCCTTTCTTATTAATTCATCACTTCATTCTACATTGCCGCTGCTTCTATTACTAACTTATCAGCCAACTGCCATTCAAAATCCATGTATTTACACTTTCTTTACTCATGAAATGAGTTCATTGAATACCTCTGTTCCACTTTTCACTACCAACTGTTTGAGCCACCGCGATTTCATCTTGTACTTTTTTTATTTACCTTAATTGAAAGTGTTATCGATGATTGATTCGAGTGCTTCAATCGATTACAGATTGATAATAAATCAGTTCGCGACGAGTCAGGAGTTATATCACATATAATAGTAATAAAGGCTGTGTTGTCCTCAGTGATGCCTGTACCACTGATAGTTGCCAAACTACAAAAAAAATCAGAATGGTTGTTTCATGAGAGATTGTTGGAAAAAATAAAGGACACATGTCAAGAGATGCATGTATATATGAAGAGATGGTAGTTTACAATGCGATTTCGCGTTCCACTGCCATATATTGCTAATAGCTAATAGATAGTATCCTCGCATTACACTCTAGGTCTTTCTGATTCGAGCGCTCTTTTGTCGTCTATGTGCTCTGTGCTCTCTCTAAATCCCACACTCCGTCGTCTGCGCCAGTGTAATGCCTAAGGGAGCGCGTCGTCAGATGTGAGTGAGGGAGACCAGTTGTAGCACTTGAGAAGAGAGACGGGAAAAGAGAGAGAGAAGGTGGGATCAGATAGATTCGGAATACCCCCAGAAGCTTCTCGAAAGTATCTTCTTCGTTGTCTAACTGCACTCTCACCTCTCGCTCACATTCTAGTGAATTCCACGGAATTTTCATAACATCGCGCTGTATTTGACGACGTATTTTCGCAAATTTTGCCGCGATCAACTCCTGGTGACGTGATGAACATGATAATTCTGTGATTTTTCTACTGTAGTAAGTTGTAAATGTTCTTAGCATTCCAATATTCCATACATTTAATAGCAATTTCGCATGGCCCTCTGACTTTGTCATGTGCATCCGGTAGATTTTCTTGTTCGGTATCGGTACCATTCAAAACCTAGAATACCGACGACTCTCCCCGCGGTCTCTCATATCTTCGGGGTTTATTTTTCACCGTTTAAGTATCGGAAATCCGAATTCCGAAATTTGAACCCTTTGTTCCAGTATGACAGCTGCACCGACTATCCAATCGGCAGAAGATCTGAAGGAATCCGGCAATAGTGCCGTGAAGAGAGAGAACTGGAGTGAGGCTCTCGAGAGGTGACTAAAGTTATCTCTCAAGAATAAAAATAGAACAATTCGAAATACAGCTTACAGTGCTTCTGGAGGCTTTTCTAACTCCGTACTAGGCTTATTACGCACTATCACGGGATTAGAATGACTCTACGGTTCTCTAGCGTCATAATGATCAGGTCAATCAATCGCTGGCGATACGGTACAGGGGGGAGTTTACATCTAGCATAGAGTCTTCGTGTGAAATCACGCTGAACTTTTTCAACACTTCTAGTCAATTCAACACTATGCACGGGGTTCCAAATGATAGAGCCATATTCAAAATGGGGATAGGATGAAGGTTGTGAAGGACTTCGTATAAAGGGTTGATCCTAATGCTCCCTTCTTTTCCGTTTCTATGCGGTGCCATTTTTTGTCCATACCTTTTTCTTTACCGAGACTACAATTAGGTACACGGAGGCGCTGCAGCTGGTGTCTGAAGACGAACAGGCACTTCGTCTCACACTATATCGCAATCGATCACTCGTGCGACTGAAGCTAGAGGAGTACGAGGGCGCGGAAGCAGACTGTACTCTGGGTACGAAGATTGATTGAAGACGGCACAACATTAGTGTTTCGGGCTCATAACAGTCATAAAAGCCAATTTTTATAATTGAAACATTGTTTTCGTGCTATTTTAAAAACAAAATAAATCGTTGAATTTCGAGCATGTCTAACTAAAACCTGAATTGGCAGTGTTGGAGAAGGATGGGACGGACACGAAGGCGTTGTACAGAAGATCACTAGCAAGAGAGCAGCAGGAGAAGGTGAGCAGATGTGAATTGATCGAACAAGATAAAGAGCAAGATGAAAACGGTCAATTAATAATTTCAAGATTGGCGGTGCGCTACTCGACTGCAAGGAAGGTCTTCGTCTTACGCCCAATGACAGGGATCTCAAGGTGTGAATATACAAACGTGTTGGTTACGGTACGGCGACTACTGATCGATTGCAGGATCTTTTCCATCGACTAGCTAAGGCCAATAACGATCTGCTCAAGAAGGTGAAATATTAGATGATTGTCTTGACTAAACATCGTGCCTAATTTCTCTTGTAACGAGTTTCCCAAAGGAAGCATTGAGTCAAGAAATCTACTCTGTTGAGTGAAAAAAATCTAGTATGTTTTTAAATTTAGATAATGGCGAATGCAAATGCTTGTGTTTGTGAGCGACTATCTGAAACAAACAAATTAACAATTCCTATAATAGCCAAAAAAGTATTCGCCAATGATTGGCGTATATATAGCACTCACCTAGTGTAGCTCACATGTTATTGGCATCTTTTAGAACGAGATATTTGTGATTATTATTATTTTTTGATTTGATTTTTATTATTATTTAAAAATAAAGTGCACGTTCAGACGACATCAATGGAGCATCGCGTTGGTGAGATGCACAAGCTCGTTTTCGACGGACAGGCCAAGGACGCTGAGCAAAGAATGACAGTGCGTCGTCCCAAACATAACTATAATCTTATCACAATCAGTAACCCCCTTCCTTATGATTTACTTGGATGTTGTTCGATTAAAAAAATCCTTTTGCGAATAATTTCTCTTTGAGGGCGACTAAGTAACTCAGAATTTTATAAATAAATTCAAATTTTGAGTTAATCTACGTAAATTCCCTTATTATCAAACACCGATATAGAAATTGTTCGAATTGCAGGCCATCAATAATCTTCTCGTGCTGGCCCGCGAATCGGAAACAGGCGCTCTACGTGTTTGGAATGAAGTGAGGGTGATCAATATTGTTTTGCCGTATTTTCGATGTTTTATATATTGGTTTCTATTATTTCACAATGCGACTCAATTCAAGTTGCTACTGTTCTCGAGAGTTGGGTATTAGGGTTGGCAAAACGATACGATGCAGAGTTGGTGATCATTTGAGGGTCGTCTCGTAGCTCTCGTTCTCTCGTCCATCTCATCGCCTGATACGACGGATGAGTTCGCGGTCGCTGCTGTCCGCGTGTTGGATGAAGTGTGCAAGAACCATGGAAGGGTACGCTTCCCCCACGAAACATACCAATAGACGTTTGTCTTTCATACAGGCGATCCAGCTCATGTCAATGTTGAACAAGGAGGACGGTGCGAAATCAGTTCAGACTGCAGTTCGGCTGATGTGCGCGCGCCCTGCAAAGGTAAACCATTTTGTTTAGATGATCCAAATCGGATCTACACTTACAAGTGCTAGATTGAACTCATATTTTATTGGAGGTTATCATTATTTGTTTCAAGAGTGTCATGTTTCATCTCCAAGACGGTTCCTGTTGTCATTTAAAAAAGGAATTCGTGTGCAGGAATTCGTGGATGCGACAAGTTTGATAGTTCAACGCTTCTTCAACGCTTGTTGTAGAATGGATAGACAGAAGGAGATCAAGCCTGATCCTGCAGTAGCAGAAGGTAAGTGTCAAATATTGCAAGAGGGCTGAATTGTCAGTGAAGTGTCAATACTAGCCTGAAAAAAAATGGTAAAGGACGAAAACCCTGTGCAGCTAACAAACTCTGGATCGTCCGCCTCATTCTCGAGTTGCAATCAATGCTCACGGACAAAACGGTGGATGTGCACGTGAGTTAATGCTCATTAAGGAAAGAACGTATTAGAAAGAAGTTGCAGGTTCGTGAAACTGTAATCGATCTGTTCGTAAAGAATCTAATGCACATGGACGGAGGAATTCCACGAGGATGGAGCTGGAGATTCGTGGAAGAGAGAGGTTATGCAATCGGCAGCCTTACCCATTAGATTCTTCTGAACACATTTTTTTTCTAAAGGAGCTTAGATGGCTTACAGGCTATGTGTTTTGCGGGCTGACATGATCGATGTGAGCTTACAATTAGAGGCAATCGAGTGCTTTCGGGCACCGTTATATGAATTTCTGACGGGCACCTATGTGTCCGAAATATGGCGCATTTGACATGACTTTTTGAACACTGCAGAGAACTCTGCATTATATTTGTTTATTTATCACTCAATACCTTCAGTTTTAAGCTTTTCTTCATATATATATCAGCTTCAGACAGCTATGTTTTTGGACCTGCTGATAATGCAAATGCTTGTTCAGGACTTCTTTCTCTTCTGGATGTTTCTGCACAGTCACCCGAGCAAGCGGAATATCCCGTCAGTCATGAGACTCGCCAGCATCTCGCAATCTGCCTCACCAAGTAATTCCCTCTCCCGGCGCCTCTAGAGGCTGTGTTGGAAACGTATATTTTTATTTGTAGTAGGGGATAGTGGAGGAACACATCTCCTTTTAAAAACTTCTTTTCCTGCTCGCCTTCTTTTGGCTTTTTTTTTTTTTTTTTTTTTTTCACAACCATTTATAAAAAAAGTGTTCTATAAGGAGCCAAAACTATTCGAGGTGTGCGTTTTTGGTACTACCCCGAAATGTAAATTTTTTTTCGTAAATACATATTTGAAAAATATTTTTATAGAAAATAAATTTGGGAAATAATAAAGTAAAAAGAAAATTACGTAAATCTTACTGTGGAAATTCGTATACTGTAAAAGTATTATTGATAAATTTCATTTCGGAAATCCCATCTCGGAAATTTTTTTCGGAAATACAAAACGCGACGCGGCCGCAACGCAGCTGGAGCGCGCACATCGGTTTGAAGCCGATTTTCTCCTTTTTCCTTTCACTTATTTATTTTTTTTTTCTAATAATAATAATAAATTCAGGAGAATTCGATTATAATAATAAAAATTGAAATAATGCTTTATAACATGCGCACAAATTTTTACATGAAAAAATTTCCGAGATGGGATTTCCCAAAAATGATTTCCCATTGCGAATTTCTAAATTAAAATTTACAATTGGTGTTTTCCCAAATGCGGTTTTCCACAAATATTTTTCTCAAATTATTTTTATACAAAATTAATTTCTGAAATGAAATTTACGAAAAAAAATTTATATCTCGGGGTAGTACCGCGTTTTTGATTATTCAACACATTTTCAGGCTTCATGATGACATGGTCTTCGATACAAAGAGAGTTATCTTCAAAGATAAGATTGATCTCTATTTTAAGTGAGTGATTGAATTGCTCACAGAAAACGATTTTATGGTTGGCTCATATACTAATTTTTTTACTATTGAATCATTGTTGTTGATATAAAGTACCTAAATTGCAGCAATTTGATGTCGCGAAACAACGAACGCGAATATCAAATCAAGATTTCTAATCTGCTCTGCACTCTTTTGCAGGTGAGTTGAATTTATGTGCCGAATACATCAGTTCTCAAAAGCATCGAACGAATATTTATTGCATTTTTTCGTACTCTAATCGACTCCGCCGGACCCTTTCGAACATGGATTACATAATGAACTTATGCTTTAAAAAAAAGAGAAAGCGTTCATTATGGCAAAGGTGCCTATGTCCTACTACGCCAAGGCCCAAAATGTGTCAAGCGTCGACCAAAACTGAAGTATATCAATTTTCGCCTTTTTCGGGTGGGGGTGGCAGGTGTCGAATTACTTGTGACCTAGTATAGGATCGTTGATTAAGGGTCCGGTCGATCTCGGCGTATCACTCGTCACCAATGACCAGATTACTGCGATGATGCTTCATATGGCGGCTTCGGAAGATTTGATTCTGCAGGTATAGCTATTGAATATTTTCTGTTTCATTCAAAATGTAACAAAAACTGGAATTTTGCATGTTTCAAATACATACTCACGTTTGGCCTCATTGTTTTCCCTAATTAAAAGTTCCAGCCTTGAAGACTTATTTGTTTTGTAGGCAGTGGCTGCTGAACTTATCGTACTGTCAGTGGTGAAGCACGAACGTGCTTCTAGCATGCTAAAGGTAATCTTAAATAAATACATGATTAAATATGGGCACCTTCTAAATTTGCATTGCGAACAAATTAGGTGGAAACTTTGCTACAAACTCTTGCACTACACAGTATATGAGGAAGTGTGCGTATATTTTTTTAATAATTGAGAGGGTTATCGAATCACGAATTTTTCCAGAATGGTAAACCTATTCTCTACAAACTCTTCAATTCTGAGGATCCGAACGTTAAAGTGCGCGCACTCGTAGTGAGTTTGTTATAACGAATTCCCGTCCTGAATTATCCCGAGAACTGTTTTCAAATTATTGATCATCAGGGACTGTGCAAGTGTGCATCAGCCGGAGGTGATGACTTAGCAAAGTCCACGATGCAGGAGGGAGCGAGTCTCAAGTTGGCGCAGGTACTGTAAAAACAGATTCGGTATCTTTGTCAGCTTTGTTAGCTTTGACAGACGGTAAGGGATAAGAATTAGCTTACGGACAAGAGAGAGATAGAGAGAGCCATCGGTGGAAAAGAGAGGGCCGCACTTGTACCGCTACCGATCCTGCAATCGTATTGTAAATTAAGCAACACTATTTTTTATATTCAGTATTGCAAGAAGTTCCTGCTGGATGTTAACACATATCCGATGGAGGTTCGCAGGTACGAGGATTGGTTCATCTAATTTTCTTATTGGAACTGAAAGTGATCTCTTATTGGAATTTTGGAATTGATTCCAATAAAAGAATACCTAATTTCCATCTGAAAGTTTGAATATAAGTTATCATTAATTGAAACAGTATTGTTTATCTCTTTTTTGCTATTCCTAATATTTAGCTTGTATTAAATAGATACCGAAGGTTGACTCTATAAACTATAATTCATTCTCTTTTGGCAAATTTAATTCTGTGTACCTTTTTTTAAATGATTACTGATTACTAGATTTGCATGCGAGGGACTCTCGTATCTCTCTCTCGATGCCGATGTTAAGGAGTGGATTGTTGAAGACCCGCTCTTGTTAAGGGTGCGATTTACCATTATTTTATTTTTTAAGGATTGGCGATTTTCGAAAATTCTGATGATTGGTTTTGACTTTCCATTCAACATTTTTTTGTTCTTCATTTTGCAATATATTCCTTTTGCAGGCGCTTCTGATTCTCGCCCAGTCTGCTGGTGCTCTCTGCGTGTATACACTTGCTCAGGTGGGCTGTCTGGTTTGAAATATGGGCGATCGTCAATTCATTTCACGTCATTTTTTTTCATTTCATTTCCTATCACTTATCAAAGTTGCTATTAAAGTTGAGTATGTGAAATTGAAAGGTGGTTTGTGGACAGAGTAACAAATCATCTAGTTCCAGGATATGGTTGGTATGAACAATAAAGCCACGATAGTTCATAGCTTGTAATTTGCGGGAATCGTGAGTAGGGCACAAAAAATAGTTGGAAGAGTTATACAAATTTTGTTTTTAAACAAAGTCATTCAGATTTACGTCAACTTGACGAACTCGTACGAGAAGCCGAAAGTGGACGAAGAGTTGGTGAAACTGGCCCAGTTCGCCAAGCATCATGTGCCAGAGACACATCCTTGGGATGTGGAGCAGTATATTGAGAATAGGGTACGGCATGAAGTGGAAAGTAAAGAGTGAAAATCATACTTCTCTCTTCCTTCCCTTCTCCAAGTTTCAAATGCACACCACATTTTAGGCCAAAATTAATAACAAAATATTAAAAAAATATTTAAAAAATGGATGT
Organism: Pristionchus pacificus; assembly: GCA_000180635.4. NCBI lineage: Eukaryota > Metazoa > Nematoda > Chromadorea > Rhabditida > Neodiplogasteridae > Pristionchus > Pristionchus pacificus. The sequence continues at coordinate 39,531,841 of CM026575.1, forward strand.
CGATCTAGGTGCGTGCTCTTGTTTCGGAAGGGGCCGTCGCTGCGTGCGTTGCTATCCACAAGACAGAAAGCAAGAATGCTCTCGAATTGATTGCGAGGTAAGCCATTTACAAATGGATATTTTTAAAGAAAAAATACCATAAGTATTATCATAATTTTTCATTTTTTTCATAACATTTGCATATTATTGCAACTTCGTTACAGTAATCATTTATTATTCAGAGAATTGTGTGAGAATTAATAAGAGAGGATTGAGGCCATTCACGAGAGAGTCAAACAGATCCGACAGGATCTGGCACAGACTAAAACTACGAATATTCTGAAACTTCGTGATTTGGGATTCTTCAATGTGCTGATAGTGCATTAGTTTTTCACGTCCAGACCCCGTTCTCTCCAGACGACGTCTTTTTTATTCGATATCTCAGCACTCATTTTCGCTTAAATTAGGCGAGTGTGACTCCAAGGGTAGAATTTCATTCTCACCACGCCTGTCTTTTTTATTTTTATTTTTCATGTAATTTAAAAAGACGATGACGATTGTTCACTTTATTTTTCATTAATGATTTTAATTATTTTATAAAATGAAATTTTTTTGCAGACTACAGTGCTATAGTGGAAAGTAGTGTAGATCGATCCGGAATGTCACGAAGATATTTAATTCTGGCAAGATGGTGAGATTTACTTATGAGCCAGATGCACTATAAGTTGAATATTTCGAATGGCGTATGATGAATTTTGAAGAGGAAAAAAGATTGGGAATCCGCGTGACATTCCGGTCCGATCTATACTATTCTCCACTATATCACTGTAGTTTGTGAAAAGTTCCATTTTATAAAATAATTAATCTGTCGTGATCATCAAATTCTGGCCTGTAGGCCGTAATCTTGAAAATTTTGTTTTATCACGGACCGAAACAAATTTTGAAAAGTAATTAATTATTAATGTTGAACTGTGTCAGTCTCATTCGGATTTTTTTCGATTCTCTAGAAAACGGCTTCATATACATTTCAGATATTTTGTCCGAAAGTCGGGGAGCTAGATTCCTACAACTTTCATTTTTCCAGGGCTATGCTGGCTTTTTCCGAATGTGAGGATCTTCGAGGAAAGATAATCGCTGAGGGAGGAACGCCTCTCCTTCTCCATCTAACTAAAGTGAGAACAAAGACTATTGAACAAATTAAATAATACGTAGTGAATGCATATCGGCGATTAATCAATCAGCATATTTCTTTCAGAATGCGACAGGTGAGGGAAAAATAAAAGCAGCGCATGCAATCGCACGTCTCGGGATGAAGGCCGATCCCGATATCGCATTCCCTGGACAGAGGGCCTACGAGGTACGCCATGCCATGGTGCAAAGTTGTTGTTAAAAAATTGCCAGAAAAAATTATTGTTTGAATGGCAAATGCCACTCTTTCAGGTGGTGAAACCGTTAGTCGAGCTTCTTCATCCCGATGTTGAGGGAAAGGCTAATTATGATGCACTCGTCACGCTCACCAACCTCGTGAGTTGTGTTTGGGAACCTAGTAAAATGTCTTTTTTTGGTAAGCAAATTAGTTGCAGGCGTCGAAATCGGACTCGATCAGAAAGCGAATCATTAAAGAACGTGCGCCGCCAAAGATTGAGGAGTTCTGGTAAAAATATTACTTGAGTGCTTGAGTTACGTATACTTTTCTTCACTCCTTTCCCGCTTTTGTATGACATTTCTCTCTCAGGTTCATGGTTGAACACGAACATCTCCGTGCAGCGGCTGCGGAATTGCTGCTCAACATGCTCTTTCTCGAGGAATACTGCGAAAATGTAGTCAAGGTAACTATCAGAATCCAACTTCGCAATTTTCATAATATTTCTTTTGAATGTGAGCATTTTTGTTTTTGTGATTATCACATCGAATTCCGACGTGCGCAAAAATGTTAACATTTGAATTTTGGTATAACAATATCCGATATCACTGTACTGAATTGATCTTGAATATTCAGCGCAGCAACAGGACGCATTTAATAAATGTGATCTTTACTGTACTTTACCTTCACTTTTATCTTTGATTACAGAAAGGCACGGATAAACTCAAATTATGGATTCTGTACGCATCAGAGGCGGAAGATGTGCGTCTCGCGCGTACGAGTGCTGCGGGATTTGTCATCCTTTCCGAGGAGGTATCAAGGGGCATTCGAGCAAATACCTAGGTAACCACATCTAACAAATCTAACAATGTGTTTACAGAGTTTTCAGTAACTCATTGGTTGGCTGGTTGAGTATTTCGATTGTGCCCAGACATTTGACTCGTTGAAACTTTGCACAATAAAATCAAAATATTGTTAGCGAATGTTAAAGGGGGTGTATATATTCTTCCTAATGCGAACGTACGCAGGAAGGAATAGCTGCTCGAATCATGGATGAGATAGCCAGCTGGAAAGACTGCTTCCAAGAGATAGCAATGCATGAGGATCCCGAGGTATATTATTGGGGGAGAGACATGCACAATGCTGGGAACAATATCTATCGACTTAGTTCTAGACACAGCGACGTGGACTGATGGCGATTGCGAATTTAATGGAAAGAAGCGAAAAGATGTGTGCAGAGATTGTAGCTGTAAGTAGATCATTAATTTTGAGGTTTATTTCCTTGATCTTTTCAGTGCGAACTCTTCCGTGTCTTAATTGCTATCACGAAATTGGGAGAGATGAATGCCCAGCGAAAAATGTCTATGGACGTAAGCACACATTTTGATTCATTGATCGTTTAGAAAGTAGTCTTCCGGGATGAAATATTTGTTGCAGGAGGCGAAAAAATGTCTATCCGCCGCGGAGGCGAAGGGACTAATTAGACCAACGGATCGAGAAATGTATGAAAGGACAAACAATATGACTACGGTACAGGAGGAATGATGCCAATGAAAAATTTAGAGAATTGTGCAATTATGTAGCGTTATAGAATGCTTTAACTATATCATTAAAAAGAACACACTGGAATCTCATTTTATCTCTCCACTTTTTCCATTGTTTTATAAGATTTTATTCGTTTAGAATTATTTTTGTGATTCAGTAACACGCATTGTTTTTCACTTGAAACATACCTGATTCCGATATACAACAAATTGTTTTTATCAACTGTTCTTCTATAATCCTTTTTTGAGGTCGACATGTAATCATTGATGAAGTCTCTTTCTCTGTATGTACTTAGAAATATCGTGATGAACATCAAAATAAATAAAGGAAACGCGCAGTGCTACGGTATCCACAGAGTGTTACAAAATTACGGAGACTCGAACTAGGGACCGCACTCTCCGCAAATTTTTATTAACTTTTGAAAACACCTCTACGGTTTCTAAATAATCGGTTGTGTCTTTTCCCAATACTAAAATTTGACGGTTGTTCGCCATTTTGATTTATTTAGTCTCCCTCTCCAAAGTTAAGCTCAACAGAGACTACCTGAGTGAATTTAGTAAGGACCGCACAAAGTTTTTGGACGCTGTACGCTGTGCAGAAAAAGAGCCTATCAGGTTTTTTTCGATTTGATATCGAAAATCGAACTCAGCCGTGTCTCTAACCTCCGACGCCATAGCCTATCACTTTTTATCAACTATGTAGCGACTTTTACCGAGTCACTACCTCTTTTCCCTAATTTCCACCTCATTTCCCTATCGATTTGCATCCCACTCCAATTAGTCTGTCTGATCCCCTCCCTTGTTCTGTCTAATCCCCTCTCTTTGCATCGTCATCATTCCTTTTCCATATCCATTAGCATACCATCTCAGGCCTATAAAAGCCCTCCCTTCCCTCCATACCTCACTGTCTACGCGGAGGCTATCCTTGCGTGGTAGGCGAGTCACCACTTCCAGGGCCAAGTCCCTTTCCATCTTCGGTATCCACATCAATCCAATCTCCAATCTCCCTTCGGGGATCCATCCAGTATCCCAGTATCCACTTCAACCTCCGCTTCAATCTCCGCTACAGTCCCCCTCACCCCGTTCCCCTTCCAACCCTGTTCCCTTGTTACAGTAATAAACTATTAGAGTTTTCCCTGTGTTCCTTTGGCACCGTACCACGACTACAGTATCCTCACACTCTCGGTTCATTCCACCTTTCTGTCGTAGCGTTCTAAGTGTATCCCTGCTCCCTTTGGGCTTTACCGTATCGCCGATACCGTAACCCATCTGTGAGTATCGTGGGTCGCTAGTCCGCATATCACGCCTGTCACGAGAAAATCGAGCTGGGGGTGGGATTTGAGCGACATTCCTAAAATGAGTTAACATCAGTTTTAGGCACCTCTAGGCATGTCCTAACATTACCCAAAGTCCCATTGTGCAGAATTCATTTTGGAGCTCCCTACACCGGGTTGGTATCCTGGATCCCCAACTTTAACAGTTAATATCTCCGTTCTAGTGCATTTTTGCGATAAATTGTTCTAAGATTAACCCCAGCTAATTTTTGATGCTCTTTTGATCTGTCCCGGTTAGAAGTCATGAGAGTGCCGCTGGGCGGTGGTACACTCTATGAGGCATAACTCAAAAATGGCCGATTCGAGGGAGCCCAGTTAAAACTATGTTGTACATCTCGTCAAGATCTTTCGAACGAGTGGCTTACAGAAAATATAAAGTCATGGAGACGTATCGTTCATTCCCTTGAAAGTTTCCCGATCATTTGAAGTTTTTTTTACTCCATCATTCCACACCGACACCGCGCACTTCTGCGAGAGCGGAATGGAATGAACAAATCCTTTTCGATTTTCAGTTGTGTTTCACTATAACATACTTCAGAAAAATCACTAGAATGATCGTGAAACACATCCGAAAGTGAAAGTGAACGACTCATTCCATTCCGCTCTCGCAGAAGTGCGCGGTGTCGGTGTGGAATGATGGAGTAAAAAAGACTTCAAATGATCGGGAAACTTCCAAGGGAATGAACGATACGTCTCCATGACTTTATATTTTCTGTAAGCCACTCGTTCGAAAGATCTTGACGAGATGTACAACATAGTTTTAACTGGGCTCCCTCGAATCGGCCATTTTTGAGTTATGCCTCATAGAGTGTACCACCGCCCAGCGGCACTCTCATGACTTCTAACCGGGACAGATCAAAAGAGCATCAAAAATTAGCTGGGGTTAATCTTAGAACAATTTATCGCAAAAATGCACTAGAACGGAGATATCAACTGTTAAAGTTGGGGATCCAGGATACCAACCCGGTGTAGGGAGCTCCAAAATGAATTCTGCACAATGGGACTTTGGGTAATGTTAGGACATGCCTAGAGGTGCCTAAAACTGATGTTAACTCATTTTAGGAATGTCGCTCAAATCCCACCCCCAGCTCGATTTTCTCGTGACAGGCGTGATATGCGGACTAGCGACCCACGATACTCACAGATGGGTTACGGTATCGGCGATACGGTAAAGCCCAAAGGGAGCAGGGATACACTTAGAACGCTACGACAGAAAGGTGGAATGAACCGAGAGTGTGAGGATACTGTAGTCGTGGTACGGTGCCAAAGGAACACAGGGAAAACTCTAATAGTTTATTACTGTAACAAGGGAACAGGGTTGGAAGGGGAACGGGGTGAGGGGGACTGTAGCGGAGATTGAAGCGGAGGTTGAAGTGGATACTGGGATACTGGATGGATCCCCGAAGGGAGATTGGAGATTGGATTGATGTGGATACCGAAGATGGAAAGGGACTTGGCCCTGGAAGTGGTGACTCGCCTACCACGCAAGGATAGCCTCCGCGTAGACAGTGAGGTATGGAGGGAAGGGAGGGCTTTTATAGGCCTGAGATGGTATGCTAATGGATATGGAAAAGGAATGATGACGATGCAAAGAGAGGGGATTAGACAGAACAAGGGAGGGGATCAGACAGACTAATTGGAGTGGGATGCAAATCGATAGGGAAATGAGGTGGAAATTAGGGAAAAGAGGTAGTGACTCGGTAAAAGTCGCTACATAGTTGATAAAAAGTGATAGGCTATGGCGTCGGAGGTTAGAGACACGGCTGAGTTCGATTTTCGATATCAAATCGAAAAAAACCTGATAGGCTCTTTTTCTGCACAGCGTACAGCGTCCAAAAACTTTGTGCGGTCCTTACTAAATTCACTCAGGTAGTCTCTGTTGAGCTTAACTTTGGAGAGGGAGACTAAATAAATCAAAATGGCGAACAACCGTCAAATTTTAGTATTGGGAAAAGACACAACCGATTATTTAGAAACCGTAGAGGTGTTTTCAAAAGTTAATAAAAATTTGCGGAGAGTGCGGTCCCTAGTTCGAGTCTCCGTAATTTTGTAACACTCTGTGGATACCGTAGCACTGCGCGTTTCCTTTATTTATTTTGATGTTCATCACGATATTTCTAAGTACATACAGAGAAAGAGACTTCATCAATGATTACATGTCGACCTCAAAAAAGGATTATAGAAGAACAGTTGATAAAAACAATTTGTTGTATATCGGAATCAGGTATGTTTCAAGTGAAAAACAATGCGTGTTACTGAATCACAAAAATAATTCTAAACGAATAAAATCTTATAAAACAATGGAAAAAGTGGAGAGATAAAATGAGATTCCAGTGTGTTCTTTTTAATGATATAGTTAAAGCATTCTATAACGCTACATAATTGCACAATTCTCTAAATTTTTCATTGGCATCATTCCTCCTGTACCGTAGTCATATTGTTTGTCCTTTCATACATTTCTCGATCCGTTGGTCTAATTAGTCCCTTCGCCTCCGCGGCGGATAGACATTTTTTCGCCTCCTGCAACAAATATTTCATCCCGGAAGACTACTTTCTAAACGATCAATGAATCAAAATGTGTGCTTACGTCCATAGACATTTTTCGCTGGGCATTCATCTCTCCCAATTTCGTGATAGCAATTAAGACACGGAAGAGTTCGCACTGAAAAGATCAAGGAAATAAACCTCAAAATTAATGATCTACTTACAGCTACAATCTCTGCACACATCTTTTCGCTTCTTTCCATTAAATTCGCAATCGCCATCAGTCCACGTCGCTGTGTCTAGAACTAAGTCGATAGATATTGTTCCCAGCATTGTGCATGTCTCTCCCCCAATAATATACCTCGGGATCCTCATGCATTGCTATCTCTTGGAAGCAGTCTTTCCAGCTGGCTATCTCATCCATGATTCGAGCAGCTATTCCTTCCTGCGTACGTTCGCATTAGGAAGAATATATACACCCCCTTTAACATTCGCTAACAATATTTTGATTTTATTGTGCAAAGTTTCAACGAGTCAAATGTCTGGGCACAATCGAAATACTCAACCAGCCAACCAATGAGTTACTGAAAACTCTGTAAACACATTGTTAGATTTGTTAGATGTGGTTACCTAGGTATTTGCTCGAATGCCCCTTGATACCTCCTCGGAAAGGATGACAAATCCCGCAGCACTCGTACGCGCGAGACGCACATCTTCCGCCTCTGATGCGTACAGAATCCATAATTTGAGTTTATCCGTGCCTTTCTGTAATCAAAGATAAAAGTGAAGGTAAAGTACAGTAAAGATCACATTTATTAAATGCGTCCTGTTGCTGCGCTGAATATTCAAGATCAATTCAGTACAGTGATATCGGATATTGTTATACCAAAATTCAAATGTTAACATTTTTGCGCACGTCGGAATTCGATGTGATAATCACAAAAACAAAAATGCTCACATTCAAAAGAAATATTATGAAAATTGCGAAGTTGGATTCTGATAGTTACCTTGACTACATTTTCGCAGTATTCCTCGAGAAAGAGCATGTTGAGCAGCAATTCCGCAGCCGCTGCACGGAGATGTTCGTGTTCAACCATGAACCTGAGAGAGAAATGTCATACAAAAGCGGGAAAGGAGTGAAGAAAAGTATACGTAACTCAAGCACTCAAGTAATATTTTTACCAGAACTCCTCAATCTTTGGCGGCGCACGTTCTTTAATGATTCGCTTTCTGATCGAGTCCGATTTCGACGCCTGCAACTAATTTGCTTACCAAAAAAAGACATTTTACTAGGTTCCCAAACACAACTCACGAGGTTGGTGAGCGTGACGAGTGCATCATAATTAGCCTTTCCCTCAACATCGGGATGAAGAAGCTCGACTAACGGTTTCACCACCTGAAAGAGTGGCATTTGCCATTCAAACAATAATTTTTTCTGGCAATTTTTTAACAACAACTTTGCACCATGGCATGGCGTACCTCGTAGGCCCTCTGTCCAGGGAATGCGATATCGGGATCGGCCTTCATCCCGAGACGTGCGATTGCATGCGCTGCTTTTATTTTTCCCTCACCTGTCGCATTCTGAAAGAAATATGCTGATTGATTAATCGCCGATATGCATTCACTACGTATTATTTAATTTGTTCAATAGTCTTTGTTCTCACTTTAGTTAGATGGAGAAGGAGAGGCGTTCCTCCCTCAGCGATTATCTTTCCTCGAAGATCCTCACATTCGGAAAAAGCCAGCATAGCCCTGGAAAAATGAAAGTTGTAGGAATCTAGCTCCCCGACTTTCGGACAAAATATCTGAAATGTATATGAAGCCGTTTTCTAGAGAATCGAAAAAAATCCGAATGAGACTGACACAGTTCAACATTAATAATTAATTACTTTTCAAAATTTGTTTCGGTCCGTGATAAAACAAAATTTTCAAGATTACGGCCTACAGGCCAGAATTTGATGATCACGACAGATTAATTATTTTATAAAATGGAACTTTTCACAAACTACAGTGATATAGTGGAGAATAGTATAGATCGGACCGGAATGTCACGCGGATTCCCAATCTTTTTTCCTCTTCAAAATTCATCATACGCCATTCGAAATATTCAACTTATAGTGCATCTGGCTCATAAGTAAATCTCACCATCTTGCCAGAATTAAATATCTTCGTGACATTCCGGATCGATCTACACTACTTTCCACTATAGCACTGTAGTCTGCAAAAAAATTTCATTTTATAAAATAATTAAAATCATTAATGAAAAATAAAGTGAACAATCGTCATCGTCTTTTTAAATTACATGAAAAATAAAAATAAAAAAGACAGGCGTGGTGAGAATGAAATTCTACCCTTGGAGTCACACTCGCCTAATTTAAGCGAAAATGAGTGCTGAGATATCGAATAAAAAAGACGTCGTCTGGAGAGAACGGGGTCTGGACGTGAAAAACTAATGCACTATCAGCACATTGAAGAATCCCAAATCACGAAGTTTCAGAATATTCGTAGTTTTAGTCTGTGCCAGATCCTGTCGGATCTGTTTGACTCTCTCGTGAATGGCCTCAATCCTCTCTTATTAATTCTCACACAATTCTCTGAATAATAAATGATTACTGTAACGAAGTTGCAATAATATGCAAATGTTATGAAAAAAATGAAAAATTATGATAATACTTATGGTATTTTTTCTTTAAAAATATCCATTTGTAAATGGCTTACCTCGCAATCAATTCGAGAGCATTCTTGCTTTCTGTCTTGTGGATAGCAACGCACGCAGCGACGGCCCCTTCCGAAACAAGAGCACGCACCTAGATCGACATCCATTTTTTAAATATTTTTTTAATATTTTGTTATTAATTTTGGCCTAAAATGTGGTGTGCATTTGAAACTTGGAGAAGGGAAGGAAGAGAGAAGTATGATTTTCACTCTTTACTTTCCACTTCATGCCGTACCCTATTCTCAATATACTGCTCCACATCCCAAGGATGTGTCTCTGGCACATGATGCTTGGCGAACTGGGCCAGTTTCACCAACTCTTCGTCCACTTTCGGCTTCTCGTACGAGTTCGTCAAGTTGACGTAAATCTGAATGACTTTGTTTAAAAACAAAATTTGTATAACTCTTCCAACTATTTTTTGTGCCCTACTCACGATTCCCGCAAATTACAAGCTATGAACTATCGTGGCTTTATTGTTCATACCAACCATATCCTGGAACTAGATGATTTGTTACTCTGTCCACAAACCACCTTTCAATTTCACATACTCAACTTTAATAGCAACTTTGATAAGTGATAGGAAATGAAATGAAAAAAAATGACGTGAAATGAATTGACGATCGCCCATATTTCAAACCAGACAGCCCACCTGAGCAAGTGTATACACGCAGAGAGCACCAGCAGACTGGGCGAGAATCAGAAGCGCCTGCAAAAGGAATATATTGCAAAATGAAGAACAAAAAAATGTTGAATGGAAAGTCAAAACCAATCATCAGAATTTTCGAAAATCGCCAATCCTTAAAAAATAAAATAATGGTAAATCGCACCCTTAACAAGAGCGGGTCTTCAACAATCCACTCCTTAACATCGGCATCGAGAGAGAGATACGAGAGTCCCTCGCATGCAAATCTAGTAATCAGTAATCATTTAAAAAAAGGTACACAGAATTAAATTTGCCAAAAGAGAATGAATTATAGTTTATAGAGTCAACCTTCGGTATCTATTTAATACAAGCTAAATATTAGGAATAGCAAAAAAGAGATAAACAATACTGTTTCAATTAATGATAACTTATATTCAAACTTTCAGATGGAAATTAGGTATTCTTTTATTGGAATCAATTCCAAAATTCCAATAAGAGATCACTTTCAGTTCCAATAAGAAAATTAGATGAACCAATCCTCGTACCTGCGAACCTCCATCGGATATGTGTTAACATCCAGCAGGAACTTCTTGCAATACTGAATATAAAAAATAGTGTTGCTTAATTTACAATACGATTGCAGGATCGGTAGCGGTACAAGTGCGGCCCTCTCTTTTCCACCGATGGCTCTCTCTATCTCTCTCTTGTCCGTAAGCTAATTCTTATCCCTTACCGTCTGTCAAAGCTAACAAAGCTGACAAAGATACCGAATCTGTTTTTACAGTACCTGCGCCAACTTGAGACTCGCTCCCTCCTGCATCGTGGACTTTGCTAAGTCATCACCTCCGGCTGATGCACACTTGCACAGTCCCTGATGATCAATAATTTGAAAACAGTTCTCGGGATAATTCAGGACGGGAATTCGTTATAACAAACTCACTACGAGTGCGCGCACTTTAACGTTCGGATCCTCAGAATTGAAGAGTTTGTAGAGAATAGGTTTACCATTCTGGAAAAATTCGTGATTCGATAACCCTCTCAATTATTAAAAAAATATACGCACACTTCCTCATATACTGTGTAGTGCAAGAGTTTGTAGCAAAGTTTCCACCTAATTTGTTCGCAATGCAAATTTAGAAGGTGCCCATATTTAATCATGTATTTATTTAAGATTACCTTTAGCATGCTAGAAGCACGTTCGTGCTTCACCACTGACAGTACGATAAGTTCAGCAGCCACTGCCTACAAAACAAATAAGTCTTCAAGGCTGGAACTTTTAATTAGGGAAAACAATGAGGCCAAACGTGAGTATGTATTTGAAACATGCAAAATTCCAGTTTTTGTTACATTTTGAATGAAACAGAAAATATTCAATAGCTATACCTGCAGAATCAAATCTTCCGAAGCCGCCATATGAAGCATCATCGCAGTAATCTGGTCATTGGTGACGAGTGATACGCCGAGATCGACCGGACCCTTAATCAACGATCCTATACTAGGTCACAAGTAATTCGACACCTGCCACCCCCACCCGAAAAAGGCGAAAATTGATATACTTCAGTTTTGGTCGACGCTTGACACATTTTGGGCCTTGGCGTAGTAGGACATAGGCACCTTTGCCATAATGAACGCTTTCTCTTTTTTTTAAAGCATAAGTTCATTATGTAATCCATGTTCGAAAGGGTCCGGCGGAGTCGATTAGAGTACGAAAAAATGCAATAAATATTCGTTCGATGCTTTTGAGAACTGATGTATTCGGCACATAAATTCAACTCACCTGCAAAAGAGTGCAGAGCAGATTAGAAATCTTGATTTGATATTCGCGTTCGTTGTTTCGCGACATCAAATTGCTGCAATTTAGGTACTTTATATCAACAACAATGATTCAATAGTAAAAAAATTAGTATATGAGCCAACCATAAAATCGTTTTCTGTGAGCAATTCAATCACTCACTTAAAATAGAGATCAATCTTATCTTTGAAGATAACTCTCTTTGTATCGAAGACCATGTCATCATGAAGCCTGAAAATGTGTTGAATAATCAAAAACGCGGTACTACCCCGAGATATAAATTTTTTTTCGTAAATTTCATTTCAGAAATTAATTTTGTATAAAAATAATTTCGTGGAATTCCTCCGTCCATGTGCATTAGATTCTTTACGAACAGATCGATTACAGTTTCACGAACCTGCAACTTCTTTCTAATACGTTCTTTCGAGCTGGAGATTCGTGGAAGAGAGAGGTTATGCAATCGGCAGCCTTACCCATTAGATTCTTCTGAACACATTTTTTTTCTAAAGGAGCTTAGATGGCTTACAGGCTATGTGTTTTGCGGGCTGACATGATCGATGTGAGCTTACAATTAGAGGCAATCGAGTGCTTTCGGGCACCGTTATATGAATTTCTGACGGGCACCTATGTGTCCGAAATATGGCGCATTTGACATGACTTTTTGAACACTGCAGAGAACTCTGCATTATATTTGTTTATTTATCACTCAATACCTTCAGTTTTAAGCTTTTCTTCATATATATATCAGCTTCAGACAGCTATGTTTTTGGACCTGCTGATAATGCAAATGCTTGTTCAGGACTTCTTTCTCTTCTGGATGTTTCTGCACAGTCACCCGAGCAAGCGGAATATCCCGTCAGTCATGAGACTCGCCAGCATCTCGCAATCTGCCTCACCAAGTAATTCCCTCTCCCGGCGCCTCTAGAGGCTGTGTTGGAAACGTATATTTTTATTTGTAGTAGGGGATAGTGGAGGAACACATCTCCTTTTAAAAACTTCTTTTCCTGCTCGCCTTCTTTTGGCTTTTTTTTTTTTTTTTTTTTTTTCACAACCATTTATAAAAAAAGTGTTCTATAAGGAGCCAAAACTATTCGAGGTGTGCGTTTTTGGTACTACCCCGAAATGTAAATTTTTTTTCGTAAATACATATTTGAAAAATATTTTTATAGAAAATAAATTTGGGAAATAATAAAGTAAAAAGAAAATTACGTAAATCTTACTGTGGAAATTCGTATACTGTAAAAGTATTATTGATAAATTTCATTTCGGAAATCCCATCTCGGAAATTTTTTTCGGAAATACAAAACGCGACGCGGCCGCAACGCAGCTGGAGCGCGCACATCGGTTTGAAGCCGATTTTCTCCTTTTTCCTTTCACTTATTTATTTTTTTTTTCTAATAATAATAATAAATTCAGGAGAATTCGATTATAATAATAAAAATTGAAATAATGCTTTATAACATGCGCACAAATTTTTACATGAAAAAATTTCCGAGATGGGATTTCCCAAAAATGATTTCCCATTGCGAATTTCTAAATTAAAATTTACAATTGGTGTTTTCCCAAATGCGGTTTTCCACAAATATTTTTCTCAAATTATTTTTATACAAAATTAATTTCTGAAATGAAATTTACGAAAAAAAATTTATATCTCGGGGTAGTACCGCGTTTTTGATTATTCAACACATTTTCAGGCTTCATGATGACATGGTCTTCGATACAAAGAGAGTTATCTTCAAAGATAAGATTGATCTCTATTTTAAGTGAGTGATTGAATTGCTCACAGAAAACGATTTTATGGTTGGCTCATATACTAATTTTTTTACTATTGAATCATTGTTGTTGATATAAAGTACCTAAATTGCAGCAATTTGATGTCGCGAAACAACGAACGCGAATATCAAATCAAGATTTCTAATCTGCTCTGCACTCTTTTGCAGGTGAGTTGAATTTATGTGCCGAATACATCAGTTCTCAAAAGCATCGAACGAATATTTATTGCATTTTTTCGTACTCTAATCGACTCCGCCGGACCCTTTCGAACATGGATTACATAATGAACTTATGCTTTAAAAAAAAGAGAAAGCGTTCATTATGGCAAAGGTGCCTATGTCCTACTACGCCAAGGCCCAAAATGTGTCAAGCGTCGACCAAAACTGAAGTATATCAATTTTCGCCTTTTTCGGGTGGGGGTGGCAGGTGTCGAATTACTTGTGACCTAGTATAGGATCGTTGATTAAGGGTCCGGTCGATCTCGGCGTATCACTCGTCACCAATGACCAGATTACTGCGATGATGCTTCATATGGCGGCTTCGGAAGATTTGATTCTGCAGGTATAGCTATTGAATATTTTCTGTTTCATTCAAAATGTAACAAAAACTGGAATTTTGCATGTTTCAAATACATACTCACGTTTGGCCTCATTGTTTTCCCTAATTAAAAGTTCCAGCCTTGAAGACTTATTTGTTTTGTAGGCAGTGGCTGCTGAACTTATCGTACTGTCAGTGGTGAAGCACGAACGTGCTTCTAGCATGCTAAAGGTAATCTTAAATAAATACATGATTAAATATGGGCACCTTCTAAATTTGCATTGCGAACAAATTAGGTGGAAACTTTGCTACAAACTCTTGCACTACACAGTATATGAGGAAGTGTGCGTATATTTTTTTAATAATTGAGAGGGTTATCGAATCACGAATTTTTCCAGAATGGTAAACCTATTCTCTACAAACTCTTCAATTCTGAGGATCCGAACGTTAAAGTGCGCGCACTCGTAGTGAGTTTGTTATAACGAATTCCCGTCCTGAATTATCCCGAGAACTGTTTTCAAATTATTGATCATCAGGGACTGTGCAAGTGTGCATCAGCCGGAGGTGATGACTTAGCAAAGTCCACGATGCAGGAGGGAGCGAGTCTCAAGTTGGCGCAGGTACTGTAAAAACAGATTCGGTATCTTTGTCAGCTTTGTTAGCTTTGACAGACGGTAAGGGATAAGAATTAGCTTACGGACAAGAGAGAGATAGAGAGAGCCATCGGAGGAAAAGAGAGGGCTTAGGCTTAGGCTTAGGCTTAGGCTTAGGCTTAGGCTTAGGCTTAGGCTTAGGCTTAGGCTTAGGCTTAGGCTTAGGCTTAGGCTTAGGCTTAGGCTTAGGCTTAGGCTTAGGCTTAGGCTTAGGCTTAGGCTTAGGCTTAGGCTAGCTTAGGCTTAGGCTTAGGCTTAGGCTTAGGCTTAGGCTTAGGCTTAGGCTTAGGCTTAGGCTTAGGCTTAGGCTTAGGCTTAGGCTTAGGCTTAGGCTTAGGCTTAGGCTTAGGCTTAGGCTTAGGCTTAGGCTTAGGCTTAGGCTTAGGCTTAGGCTTAGGCTTAGGCTTAGGCTTAGGCTTAGGCTAGCTAGGCTTAGGCTTAGGCTTAGGCTTAGGCTTAGGCTTAGGCTTAGGCTTAGGCTTAGGCTTAGGCTTAGGCTTAGGCTTAGGCTTAGGCTTAGGCTTAGGCTTAGGCTTAGGCTTAGGCTTAGGCTTAGGCTTAGGCTTAGGCTTAGGCTTAGGCTTAGGCTTAGGCTTAGGCTTAGGCTTAGGCTTAGGCTTAGGCTTAGGCTTAGGCTTAGGCTTAGGCTTAGGCTTAGGCTTAGGCTTAGGCTTAGGCTTAGGCTTAGGCTTAGGCTTAGGCTTAGGCTTAGGCTTAGGCTTAGGCTTAGGCTTAGGCTTAGGCTTAGGCTTAGGCTTAGGCTTAGGCTTAGGCTTAGGCTTAGGCTTAGGCTTAGGCTTAGGCTTAGGCTTAGGCTTAGGCTTAGGCTTAGGCTTAGGCTTAGGCTTAGGCTTAGGCTTAGGCTTAGGCTTAGGCTTAGGCTTAGGCTTAGGCTTAGGCTTAGGCTTAGGCTTAGGCTTAGGCTTAGGCTTAGGCTTAGGCTTAGGCTTAGGCTTAGGCTTAGGCTTAGGCTTAGGCTTAGGCTTAGGCTTAGGCTTAGGCTTAGGCTTAGGCTTAGGCTTAGGCTTAGGCTTAGGCTTAGGCTTAGGCTTAGGCTTAGGCTTAGGCTTAGGCTTAGGCTTAGGCTTAGGCTTAGGCTTAGGCTTAGGCTTAGGCTTAGGCTTAGGCTTAGGCTTAGGCTTAGGCTTAGGCTTAGGCTTAGGCTTAGGCTTAGGCTTAGGCTTAGGCTTAGGCTTAGGCTTAGGCTTAGGCTTAGGCTTAGGCTTAGGCTTAGGCTTAGGCTTAGGCTTAGGCTTAGGCTTAGGCTTAGGCTTAGGCTTAGGCTTAGGCTTAGGCTTAGGCTTAGGCTTAGGCTTAGGCTTAGGCTTAGGCTTAGGCTTAGGCTTAGGCTTAGGCTTAGGCTTAGGCTTAGGCTTAGGCTTAGGCTTAGGCTTAGGCTTAGGCTTAGGCTTAGGCTTAGGCTTAGGCTTAGGCTTAGGCTTAGGCTTAGGCTTAGGCTTAGGCTTAGGCTTAGGCTTAGGCTTAGGCTTAGGCTTAGGCTTAGGCTTAGGCTTAGGCTTAGGCTTAGGCTTAGGCTTAGGCTTAGGCTTAGGCTTAGGCTTAGGCTTAGGCTTAGGCTTAGGCTTAGGCTTAGGCTTAGGCTTAGGCTTAGGCTTAGGCTTAGGCTTAGGCTTAGGCTTAGGCTTAGGCTTAGGCTTAGGCTTAGGCTTAGGCTTAGGCTTAGGCTTAGGCTTAGGCTTAGGCTTAGGCTTAGGCTTAGGCTTAGGCTTAGGCTTAGGCTTAGGCTTAGGCTTAGGCTTAGGCTTAGGCTTAGGCTTAGGCTTAGGCTTAGGCTTAGGCTTAGGCTTAGGCTTAGGCTTAGGCTTAGGCTTAGGCTTAGGCTTAGGCTTAGGCTTAGGCTTAGGCTTAGGCTTAGGCTTAGGCTTAGGCTTAGGCTTAGGCTTAGGCTTAGGCTTAGGCTTAGGCTTAGGCTTAGGCTTAGGCTTAGGCTTAGGCTTAGGCTTAGGCTTAGGCTTAGGCTTAGGCTTAGGCTTAGGCTTAGGCTTAGGCTTAGGCTTAGGCTTAGGCTTAGGCTTAGGCTTAGGCTTAGGCTTAGGCTTAGGCTTAGGCTTAGGCTTAGGCTTAGGCTTAGGCTTAGGCTTAGGCTTAGGCTTAGGCTTAGGCTTAGGCTTAGGCTTAGGCTTAGGCTTAGGCTTAGGCTTAGGCTTAGGCTTAGGCTTAGGCTTAGGCTTAGGCTTAGGCTTAGGCTTAGGCTTAGGCTTAGGCTTAGGCTTAGGCTTAGGCTTAGGCTTAGGCTTAGGCTTAGGCTTAGGCTTAGGCTTAGGCTTAGGCTTAGGCTTAGGCTTAGGCTTAGGCTTAGGCTTAGGCTTAGGCTTAGGCTTAGGCTTAGGCTTAGGCTTAGGCTTAGGCTTAGGCTTAGGCTTAGGCTTAGGCTTAGGCTTAGGCTTAGGCTTAGGCTTAGGCTTAGGCTTAGGCTTAGGCTTAGGCTTAGGCTTAGGCTTAGGCTTAGGCTTAGGCTTAGGCTTAGGCTTAGGCTTAGGCTTAGGCTTAGGCTTAGGCTTAGGCTTAGGCTTAGGCTTAGGCTTAGGCTTAGGCTTAGGCTTAGGCTTAGGCTTAGGCTTAGGCTTAGGCTTAGGCTTAGGCTTAGGCTTAGGCTTAGGCTTAGGCTTAGGCTTAGGCTTAGGCTTAGGCTTAGGCTTAGGCTTAGGCTTAGGCTTAGGCTTAGGCTTAGGCTTAGGCTTAGGCTTAGGCTTAGGCTTAGGCTTAGGCTTAGGCTTAGGCTTAGGCTTAGGCTTAGGCTTAGGCTTAGGCTTAGGCTTAGGCTTAGGCTTAGGCTTAGGCTTAGGCTTAGGCTTAGGCTTAGGCTTAGGCTTAGGCTTAGGCTTAGGCTTAGGCTTAGGCTTAGGCTTAGGCTTAGGCTTAGGCTTAGGCTTAGGCTTAGGCTTAGGCTTAGGCTTAGGCTTAGGCTTAGGCTTAGGCTTAGGCTTAGGCTTAGGCTTAGGCTTAGGCTTAGGCTTAGGCTTAGGCTTAGGCTTAGGCTTAGGCTTAGGCTTAGGCTTAGGCTTAGGCTTAGGCTTAGGCTTAGGCTTAGGCTTAGGCTTAGGCTTAGGCTTAGGCTTAGGCTTAGGCTTAGGCTTAGGCTTAGGCTTAGGCTTAGGCTTAGGCTTAGGCTTAGGCTTAGGCTTAGGCTTAGGCTTAGGCTTAGGCTTAGGCTTAGGCTTAGGCTTAGGCTTAGGCTTAGGCTTAGGCTTAGGCTTAGGCTTAGGCTTAGGCTTAGGCTTAGGCTTAGGCTTAGGCTTAGGCTTAGGCTTAGGCTTAGGCTTAGGCTTAGGCTTAGGCTTAGGCTTAGGCTTAGGCTTAGGCTTAGGCTTAGGCTTAGGCTTAGGCTTAGGCTTAGGCTTAGGCTTAGGCTTAGGCTTAGGCTTAGGCTTAGGCTTAGGCTTAGGCTTAGGCTTAGGCTTAGGCTTAGGCTTAGGCTTAGGCTTAGGCTTAGGCTTAGGCTTAGGCTTAGGCTTAGGCTTAGGCTTAGGCTTAGGCTTAGGCTTAGGCTTAGGCTTAGGCTTAGGCTTAGGCTTAGGCTTAGGCTTAGGCTTAGGCTTAGGCTTAGGCTTAGGCTTAGGCTTAGGCTTAGGCTTAGGCTTAGGCTTAGGCTTAGGCTTAGGCTTAGGCTTAGGCTTAGGCTTAGGCTTAGGCTTAGGCTTAGGCTTAGGCTTAGGCTTAGGCTTAGGCTTAGGCTTAGGCTTAGGCTTAGGCTTAGGCTTAGGCTTAGGCTTAGGCTTAGGCTTAGGCTTAGGCTTAGGCTTAGGCTTAGGCTTAGGCTTAGGCTTAGGCTTAGGCTTAGGCTTAGGCTTAGGCTTAGGCTTAGGCTTAGGCTTAGGCTTAGGCTTAGGCTTAGGCTTAGGCTTAGGCTTAGGCTTAGGCTTAGGCTTAGGCTTAGGCTTAGGCTTAGGCTTAGGCTTAGGCTTAGGCTTAGGCTTAGGCTTAGGCTTAGGCTTAGGCTTAGGCTTAGGCTTAGGCTTAGGCTTAGGCTTAGGCTTAGGCTTAGGCTTAGGCTTAGGCTTAGGCTTAGGCTTAGGCTTAGGCTTAGGCTTAGGCTTAGGCTTAGGCTTAGGCTTAGGCTTAGGCTTAGGCTTAGGCTTAGGCTTAGGCTTAGGCTTAGGCTTAGGCTTAGGCTTAGGCTTAGGCTTAGGCTTAGGCTTAGGCTTAGGCTTAGGCTTAGGCTTAGGCTTAGGCTTAGGCTTAGGCTTAGGCTTAGGCTTAGGCTTAGGCTTAGGCTTAGGCTTAGGCTTAGGCTTAGGCTTAGGCTTAGGCTTAGGCTTAGGCTTAGGCTTAGGCTTAGGCTTAGGCTTAGGCTTAGGCTTAGGCTTAGGCTTAGGCTTAGGCTTAGGCTTAGGCTTAGGCTTAGGCTTAGGCTTAGGCTTAGGCTTAGGCTTAGGCTTAGGCTTAGGCTTAGGCTTAGGCTTAGGCTTAGGCTTAGGCTTAGGCTTAGGCTTAGGCTTAGGCTTAGGCTTAGGCTTAGGCTTAGGCTTAGGCTTAGGCTTAGGCTTAGGCTTAGGCTTAGGCTTAGGCTTAGGCTTAGGCTTAGGCTTAGGCTTAGGCTTAGGCTTAGGCTTAGGCTTAGGCTTAGGCTTAGGCTTAGGCTTAGGCTTAGGCTTAGGCTTAGGCTTAGGCTTAGGCTTAGGCTTAGGCTTAGGCTTAGGCTTAGGCTTAGGCTTAGGCTTAGGCTTAGGCTTAGGCTTAGGCTTAGGCTTAGGCTTAGGCTTAGGCTTAGGCTTAGGCTTAGGCTTAGGCTTAGGCTTAGGCTTAGGCTTAGGCTTAGGCTTAGGCTTAGGCTTAGGCTTAGGCTTAGGCTTAGGCTTAGGCTTAGGCTTAGGCTTAGGCTTAGGCTTAGGCTTAGGCTTAGGCTTAGGCTTAGGCTTAGGCTTAGGCTTAGGCTTAGGCTTAGGCTTAGGCTTAGGCTTAGGCTTAGGCTTAGGCTTAGGCTTAGGCTTAGGCTTAGGCTTAGGCTTAGGCTTAGGCTTAGGCTTAGGCTTAGGCTTAGGCTTAGGCTTAGGCTTAGGCTTAGGCTTAGGCTTAGGCTTAGGCTTAGGCTTAGGCTTAGGCTTAGGCTTAGGCTTAGGCTTAGGCTTAGGCTTAGGCTTAGGCTTAGGCTTAGGCTTAGGCTTAGGCTTAGGCTTAGGCTTAGGCTTAGGCTTAGGCTTAGGCTTAGGCTTAGGCTTAGGCTTAGGCTTAGGCTTAGGCTTAGGCTTAGGCTTAGGCTTAGGCTTAGGCTTAGGCTTAGGCTTAGGCTTAGGCTTAGGCTTAGGCTTAGGCTTAGGCTTAGGCTTAGGCTTAGGCTTAGGCTTAGGCTTAGGCTTAGGCTTAGGCTTAGGCTTAGGCTTAGGCTTAGGCTTAGGCTTAGGCTTAGGCTTAGGCTTAGGCTTAGGCTTAGGCTTAGGCTTAGGCTTAGGCTTAGGCTTAGGCTTAGGCTTAGGCTTAGGCTTAGGCTTAGGCTTAGGCTTAGGCTTAGGCTTAGGCTTAGGCTTAGGCTTAGGCTTAGGCTTAGGCTTAGGCTTAGGCTTAGGCTTAGGCTTAGGCTTAGGCTTAGGCTTAGGCTTAGGCTTAGGCTTAGGCTTAGGCTTAGGCTTAGGCTTAGGCTTAGGCTTAGGCTTAGGCTTAGGCTTAGGCTTAGGCTTAGGCTTAGGCTTAGGCTTAGGCTTAGGCTTAGGCTTAGGCTTAGGCTTAGGCTTAGGCTTAGGCTTAGGCTTAGGCTTAGGCTTAGGCTTAGGCTTAGGCTTAGGCTTAGGCTTAGGCTTAGGCTTAGGCTTAGGCTTAGGCTTAGGCTTAGGCTTAGGCTTAGGCTTAGGCTTAGGCTTAGGCTTAGGCTTAGGCTTAGGCTTAGGCTTAGGCTTAGGCTTAGGCTTAGGCTTAGGCTTAGGCTTAGGCTTAGGCTTAGGCTTAGGCTTAGGCTTAGGCTTAGGCTTAGGCTTAGGCTTAGGCTTAGGCTTAGGCTTAGGCTTAGGCTTAGGCTTAGGCTTAGGCTTAGGCTTAGGCTTAGGCTTAGGCTTAGGCTTAGGCTTAGGCTTAGGCTTAGGCTTAGGCTTAGGCTTAGGCTTAGGCTTAGGCTTAGGCTTAGGCTTAGGCTTAGGCTTAGGCTTAGGCTTAGGCTTAGGCTTAGGCTTAGGCTTAGGCTTAGGCTTAGGCTTAGGCTTAGGCTTAGGCTTAGGCTTAGGCTTAGGCTTAGGCTTAGGCTTAGGCTTAGGCTTAGGCTTAGGCTTAGGCTTAGGCTTAGGCTTAGGCTTAGGCTTAGGCTTAGGCTTAGGCTTAGGCTTAGGCTTAGGCTTAGGCTTAGGCTTAGGCTTAGGCTTAGGCTTAGGCTTAGGCTTAGGCTTAGGCTTAGGCTTAGGCTTAGGCTTAGGCTTAGGCTTAGGCTTAGGCTTAGGCTTAGGCTTAGGCTTAGGCTTAGGCTTAGGCTTAGGCTTAGGCTTAGGCTTAGGCTTAGGCTTAGGCTTAGGCTTAGGCTTAGGCTTAGGCTTAGGCTTAGGCTTAGGCTTAGGCTTAGGCTTAGGCTTAGGCTTAGGCTTAGGCTTAGGCTTAGGCTTAGGCTTAGGCTTAGGCTTAGGCTTAGGCTTAGGCTTAGGCTTAGGCTTAGGCTTAGGCTTAGGCTTAGGCTTAGGCTTAGGCTTAGGCTTAGGCTTAGGCTTAGGCTTAGGCTTAGGCTTAGGCTTAGGCTTAGGCTTAGGCTTAGGCTTAGGCTTAGGCTTAGGCTTAGGCTTAGGCTTAGGCTTAGGCTTAGGCTTAGGCTTAGGCTTAGGCTTAGGCTTAGGCTTAGGCTTAGGCTTAGGCTTAGGCTTAGGCTTAGGCTTAGGCTTAGGCTTAGGCTTAGGCTTAGGCTTAGGCTTAGGCTTAGGCTTAGGCTTAGGCTTAGGCTTAGGCTTAGGCTTAGGCTTAGGCTTAGGCTTAGGCTTAGGCTTAGGCTTAGGCTTAGGCTTAGGCTTAGGCTTAGGCTTAGGCTTAGGCTTAGGCTTAGGCTTAGGCTTAGGCTTAGGCTTAGGCTTAGGCTTAGGCTTAGGCTTAGGCTTAGGCTTAGGCTTAGGCTTAGGCTTAGGCTTAGGCTTAGGCTTAGGCTTAGGCTTAGGCTTAGGCTTAGGCTTAGGCTTAGGCTTAGGCTTAGGCTTAGGCTTAGGCTTAGGCTTAGGCTTAGGCTTAGGCTTAGGCTTAGGCTTAGGCTTAGGCTTAGGCTTAGGCTTAGGCTTAGGCTTAGGCTTAGGCTTAGGCTTAGGCTTAGGCTTAGGCTTAGGCTTAGGCTTAGGCTTAGGCTTAGGCTTAGGCTTAGGCTTAGGCTTAGGCTTAGGCTTAGGCTTAGGCTTAGGCTTAGGCTTAGGCTTAGGCTTAGGCTTAGGCTTAGGCTTAGGCTTAGGCTTAGGCTTAGGCTTAGGCTTAGGCTTAGGCTTAGGCTTAGGCTTAGGCTTAGGCTTAGGCTTAGGCTTAGGCTTAGGCTTAGGCTTAGGCTTAGGCTTAGGCTTAGGCTTAGGCTTAGGCTTAGGCTTAGGCTTAGGCTTAGGCTTAGGCTTAGGCTTAGGCTTAGGCTTAGGCTTAGGCTTAGGCTTAGGCTTAGGCTTAGGCTTAGGCTTAGGCTTAGGCTTAGGCTTAGGCTTAGGCTTAGGCTTAGGCTTAGGCTTAGGCTTAGGCTTAGGCTTAGGCTTAGGCTTAGGCTTAGGCTTAGGCTTAGGCTTAGGCTTAGGCTTAGGCTTAGGCTTAGGCTTAGGCTTAGGCTTAGGCTTAGGCTTAGGCTTAGGCTTAGGCTTAGGCTTAGGCTTAGGCTTAGGCTTAGGCTTAGGCTTAGGCTTAGGCTTAGGCTTAGGCTTAGGCTTAGGCTTAGGCTTAGGCTTAGGCTTAGGCTTAGGCTTAGGCTTAGGCTTAGGCTTAGGCTTAGGCTTAGGCTTAGGCTTAGGCTTAGGCTTAGGCTTAGGCTTAGGCTTAGGCTTAGGCTTAGGCTTAGGCTTAGGCTTAGGCTTAGGCTTAGGCTTAGGCTTAGGCTTAGGCTTAGGCTTAGGCTTAGGCTTAGGCTTAGGCTTAGGCTTAGGCTTAGGCTTAGGCTTAGGCTTAGGCTTAGGCTTAGGCTTAGGCTTAGGCTTAGGCTTAGGCTTAGGCTTAGGCTTAGGCTTAGGCTTAGGCTTAGGCTTAGGCTTAGGCTTAGGCTTAGGCTTAGGCTTAGGCTTAGGCTTAGGCTTAGGCTTAGGCTTAGGCTTAGGCTTAGGCTTAGGCTTAGGCTTAGGCTTAGGCTTAGGCTTAGGCTTAGGCTTAGGCTTAGGCTTAGGCTTAGGCTTAGGCTTAGGCTTAGGCTTAGGCTTAGGCTTAGGCTTAGGCTTAGGCTTAGGCTTAGGCTTAGGCTTAGGCTTAGGCTTAGGCTTAGGCTTAGGCTTAGGCTTAGGCTTAGGCTTAGGCTTAGGCTTAGGCTTAGGCTTAGGCTTAGGCTTAGGCTTAGGCTTAGGCTTAGGCTTAGGCTTAGGCTTAGGCTTAGGCTTAGGCTTAGGCTTAGGCTTAGGCTTAGGCTTAGGCTTAGGCTTAGGCTTAGGCTTAGGCTTAGGCTTAGGCTTAGGCTTAGGCTTAGGCTTAGGCTTAGGCTTAGGCTTAGGCTTAGGCTTAGGCTTAGGCTTAGGCTTAGGCTTAGGCTTAGGCTTAGGCTTAGGCTTAGGCTTAGGCTTAGGCTTAGGCTTAGGCTTAGGCTTAGGCTTAGGCTTAGGCTTAGGCTTAGGCTTAGGCTTAGGCTTAGGCTTAGGCTTAGGCTTAGGCTTAGGCTTAGGCTTAGGCTTAGGCTTAGGCTTAGGCTTAGGCTTAGGCTTAGGCTTAGGCTTAGGCTTAGGCTTAGGCTTAGGCTTAGGCTTAGGCTTAGGCTTAGGCTTAGGCTTAGGCTTAGGCTTAGGCTTAGGCTTAGGCTTAGGCTTAGGCTTAGGCTTAGGCTTAGGCTTAGGCTTAGGCTTAGGCTTAGGCTTAGGCTTAGGCTTAGGCTTAGGCTTAGGCTTAGGCTTAGGCTTAGGCTTAGGCTTAGGCTTAGGCTTAGGCTTAGGCTTAGGCTTAGGCTTAGGCTTAGGCTTAGGCTTAGGCTTAGGCTTAGGCTTAGGCTTAGGCTTAGGCTTAGGCTTAGGCTTAGGCTTAGGCTTAGCTTAGGCTTAGGCTTAGGCTTAGGCTTAGGCTTAGGCTTAGGCTTAGGCTTAGGCTTAGGCTTAGGCTTAGGCTTAGGCTTAGGCTTAGGCTTAGGCTTAGGCTTAGGCTTAGGCTTAGCTTAGGCTTAGGCTTAGGCTTAGGCTTAGGCTTAGGCTTAGGCTTAGGCTTAGGCTTAGGCTTAGGCTTAGGCTTTAGGCTTAGGCTTAGGCTTAGGCTTAGGCTTAGGCTTAGGCTTAGGCTTAGGCTTAGGCTTAGGCTTAGGCTTAGGCTTAGGCGTAGGCTTAGGCTTAGGCTTAGGCCCTTAGGCTTAGGCTTAGGCTTAGGCTTAGGCTTAGGCTTAGGCT